>OY728125.1:509462415-510087415 GCA_963277665.1 Viscum album
GACGTGACCCCCTTCTCCTCCTCCCGATGCGATGGCGCTGCGCCCCACCACCGCGGCCCATCCTAGCCACATATTTCCTCTTCCGCGCAGCGCGACGACACTGCACCCTTCCACCGCAGCCCAACCTGGCCGCGACCCCCTTCTCATCCGTGTGACACGGTGGTGCCGCGCCCTTCCGGCGACCCAGCGGCCTTGCACCACCTGTTTCTTTGTGCTCGGCCTGACGTCGACCATTGTTGCTCCAACTCAATATTCAAAAAACAAGAAAAATCAAATGGGGAGTGTTGGGCCATGTTCGTGTGGTCCGAGCCTTCCACGTTATGTTGATATCAATCAACAATTCTCAATCAATAAATTGAACAACATAGAACCGAAAAAAAAACAGCTCAAACCCCTACCTTTAATTCACCGGTCATCATTCTTTGTTCATTGACAGTGTTGAGGAAAGGGTGGACGTCGATTTGTCATTTTACACGTTCATCATGCACTCCCAATCTCAAGCTCGTGTATTGGGAAGTGACGAAGTCGAAGATAGCGTTCTTCACATTCTTCGTTGGAGAGTTCTTCTTATTCTTCCCAAATTCTCTACCAAACGAATGTATGCCAACCAAAATGAAATAATATATTTGTCTATTATTTAATTGTTGGAATGAATTCAAAAGATTTCATATTTAATTAATTAATGTTCCATTAATTAATTCAAGTGGCGTGGCACTTTAATGAGGGGAGTTCAAGAGTTTCCCCCCACTTATGGGGTGTTCCAAGAGTTACAAGCTTGGGTGGTCCCCACCTTAATTATCCTTCCAAGGGAGGTTATTATAAGGTGGGACCCACCACCATAACCTCCCATGGGAGGTTAGGGTGTGGTTCCCCCCACCTCCAATATAACGACCCATACTTTACATACATTGTTAATACTTCAAAATTGAAGCACCCTTATTACAACATATGATAAAACCACAAAGGACCGTATAGGTATAGTGTCTTTAGAAACTGGGAAACATAAACAACTGGTTCATAAATCTTCTACAGTGTCTCCCATTTATTTCATCATATCTAGGGTCCCTTTTAGCATATTCTACTTAATATCCATCTTCCTGACCTGGGGAAAAGAAAACATAAAAGGGTGAGCTCAAATGCTCAGCAAGGGCAAATAAAGGAAATAAAAAATCATATCATATCTTTTTGAAAATCATAACCTACAAAAGAGATCATAATAACTTAACATGGAATAAATCATAGAAGTGAAAATGAGATCCCCATAATCATATCATGAAACTTGAAATCTTTGTGTCATGCACACATAATCATAGAAAATCATTTCTTGTTAGTCATGACTCATTGCCAAGTCTATCTTAGTGGACAAAGTCCCTTTCTGAACTGAGTCACCCTCGTTCCAGTTCTGTTTCACTGAACCGGTATAACCTACCGTTCCAGCCATGTCTATCTCATGAGATATAAAATCTTTACCCAATGCATTGGAGGGAGATATAGGTCCCACCCATCTTATAATGAATCCTTTCTTATGTGTGCCACATAAATCATAAATCATACATCATCGCATAACACATGTAACAAAAATGAGATTCTTGAAACATCATGACATCATAAAACAAATCATATAAGGTAAATGACTTCATAAAAATAATTCCCTCACAACATAATCAAATCAATGTAACAATAGGGATAAAAACAGAACCCTTTATTATATTATATGGAAAATAATTTTGATAAAACACTTGAACTCCATTCTTAAGGAAAATATCCTTTCTTCTTCAAAAACACTTTTCTTTTCTTAACATGTCATACAATTATAAACTAAAAGAAGTTGATTAAAAATAAACTTGAAAACTTGTAAAGGAAGATTCTTTGAAATAATGTTTTAAAAATCCATTCATGCCGTATAAGTTAAAAAAAACATTCTTCGTACTTTTGTCGGAAAAGTCAAAAAGTACCTCGTACGAAAAACGACAAAAGATTCCTTTCATACATATTACTAAAAACTCACCGAAGGATAAAAATGGATTTAAACAATTGTAGGTGGATGGAAATAATATTACATATTGATGAAACATGGATGTGGATGATAAAATACACCCCAGTAAATACTTACGAATAAACAATCTCGGATAAAAATGATATTGTGATATTTCCCTTACCTTAGGTCCGATTTGCTTTGTACGTGTCCGAAGCTCCTGTATAATGGTTTAAATAATTTTATTGACTTATTCTAGAATATTGATATGATATCATATATGGTCATATTCTTATCTTCTTGTTAGTAATATTTCATTGTTACTTGTTACTCGGGTCTTTATTGCCTTTTGTTCTTATGCGTGTTTTGCCGAATAAATTCTTATTCTTCTTTTAAGGTTATAGATACCTTATATCCAGAATGGTATTAGTGTAACATATATCATATTTATTCATTAAATTCATTTATATAATTACTATGTAATGATGATCATGTAGAACGAGTCGCATCACATCGTGGAGACGGTATTCCGTACGTACGCACGAGTGATGATATCGTTCCTATGATCATGGAATTGTATTTGAGTATATATATATATTATTTCAGTATCAATATTACTTTATAATAATCATAAATAGTTACTCATTACACCATTATACCCATCCTTGTAAGGTGGTGGTGGAAAATAGATTACACCACGGCGTGGAGACGGTATTCCGTACGTACGCACACGCGGTGATTTCATTTTTCCGTAGGATGGATAGAAGGTGAATTAGGGTTGTTTAATATTTATAATAACATATCAGTATGTAAGTAATACTGATGTTATTACTTTATAATGAAAAAACTAAAGAAGAAGAAGTTGAGGAAGAAAGAAATTGAAAAGATCGGTAATGGATATTACCTTTTCTTTGGAACGCCTCTTTGAATCCTCCACTTAGGGAACTAAGATTGGTCTTTGAAGAAGCCCAGGACCTCTAGGATTATTATAGGGAAGTGGAGAGGAGAAAATGGCAGGGGTTGGACGAGCTTGAGTGCTCAAATTGGTGTGAGGAGGAGGGGGAGGAGGTGCCCTTTTATAAGGGAGGAGAGGGGCACCTTAGGAATATCTCAAAATATTATTTTATATTAAAGTCAAAATCGGTTTATAATGGTTCCAAAGGGTCTTATTTCGAAGCTAAAGTGGGGATGGGTTGAAATCCTATCAACCAATAGGATTTAGACAAGTTTAGGGTATTATTTTAACCTTATCAATTAGATTTAACTCTAAGTTAAATAATTTAACTTTTACCATGTCTTTTTGTTTTCTTTCACTATATGGTTAATACACTTACTATAACATGCCAAACGAACCCCAAATTGTTTATTATTAGTATATATATCCTTATATAAGTCATTTTGCCGAACCTTAGATTTTTAGGAATAAAATAACAATTAATAAAAACTATTTTGTGTCAATTTTGACACTATTTGATATATGATGTTTGTGAAAGTCATAACATAATTATATGTTCGAACCAAGTTGATTAAATCAACACTAATATATCATAGTAACCTATAAAATTAGTGGAATTCATAAAAAGTCTCAAATTACATTTATTTTGGTGTTTATAACATCAATTATGTCAATATTTCATAAATAAGATAATTACTGCATCATCGTTGTGTCATAATTAAATTAAATTATTTAATGTCTAAAAATTATAAATAAAATACCATTATGTAGGAAATATTATTAGATTTCTAATGAATACTTATAGTCGAATTTATCTTATGTATAACCCCATATTAAAAATGTTTTAGTTATTAATCTTTGATTTTAACTATTTTAACTATTCATTAAATAAAATAATATTAAATGTCATAATCTAATCTAAGTGGACCTAAGTGGTCATATTATATTCATAAGGTTGTTTTTGGTCGAATTACACTTATCCAATAGAATTAGGACATGTGTTAGGGTAATAGTAATATCATATTTACCCTTAGTTACCCTATTTACTATTAACCGCGGTAAAAAAAGTAAAAAGTTACTATTCACCAAAAAATTATTTTTATCTCATTGAACCAAATTTTACTTACTAATATCAACCGTGTCTGTCGGATTTTCGAAATTACATTCACAGAAGCGGTAAAATTAAGTTTTATGCAAAATTCAGTTTTTAACCTACCACTTAGTGGTTTCACTATTCATCAAAAATTGAAAGTTTTCAGAAAAATACCAAAATTTCACCCTAGGCTAATTTCGGTATTCTGAATCCAAAAATGAAGTCCATTTTGAAAAATAAAATTTATAAAATTTCAAAAAGTGGTTATTACTATTCATAACGGCTAGTTTTAATAATATTTTAATAGCATATCGTTGTTTAGTGAAACTCGGTATTGCGTACGACGCAAGCTATCGAGGAAGGTCATGATTGAGTGTAAAGTAAGCCAAGCAAGTGTGTAGTGAAAGATTCCTTTGAACAAAATATTACTCATAGAAATCTCGGGTGTTACATTCTACCCCCCTTAAAAAGAATTTCGCCCTCGAAATTCGTCACTTTGTAACAAACAGATGAGGATACTTCTCCCTCATCATATCCTCAAGCTCCCATATAGCTTCTTCTAATTGGTGGTTCCTCCATAAAACTTTCACCAATCGAGTGGTCTTGTTTCGTAGGACTTTTTCGCTACGATCCAGAATCTCTATCGGCTGTTCTTCATAAGAAAGATCTTGCTCCAGCGGTACAACTTCTGAGCTGAGTACATGTGAAGGATCTGGTATGTACTTTCTCAGGAGAGATACATGGAACACATCGTGAACTTGAGAGAGATTCGGTGGAAGCGCCAATCGGTAAGCTACCTTCCCAACACGATCCAGTATTTCGAAAGGACCGATATATCTAGGGCTCAACTTCTCCTTCTTTCCAAATCTCATAACCCTCTTCCAGGGAGATATTCGTAAGAACACTTTATCACCCACTTCAAACTCTAGGTCTTTTCTTCGGTTGTCGGCATAACTTTTCTGTCGACTCTGAGCTGCTCTTATGTGTTGTTGAATAGATCTGACCTTTTCTGCCATTTCATCAATGAGATCAGGTCCTAATAGCTTTCTTTCCCCAACTTCATCCCAGCAAGTTGGAGTCCTGCATTTCTTTCTATAGAGAGCTTCATAAGGAGCCATCTGAATATTGGAGTGAAAGCTATTATTATAAGAAAATTCCACCAAAGGTAGGTGTTGATCCCAAACTCCTTTGGAATCCATAGAGCAAGCTCTCAACATATCTTCTAGGGTTTGAATTGTTCTTTCAGACTGACCGTCTGTCTGGGGATGATAAGCAGTGCTGAAACTCAACTCTGTATCCAGAGTATGCTGAAGACTTCGCCAGAACTTCGAGGTAAATCTCGGATCCCGATCAGATATAATAGAAAGTGGTACTCCATGAAATCTTACCACTTCCTTTACATATATCCTGGCAAGCTGATCTAGAGAGAAATCCTCTCTAATAGCAATGAAGTGTGCAGACTTTGTAAGACGATCAACTATGACCCAAATAGCATTATTGCCTTTGGATGTTTTAGGAAGTCCTGTGACAAAGTCCATAGTGATGTTTTCCCATTTCCATTCGGGTATGGTTAATGGTTGTAACATCCCCTTAGACTTCTGTCTCTCAGCTTTAACTTGTTGACAAACCAAGCATCGAGAGACATATTCAACAACATCTCTTTTCATGCCATCCCACCAGAAGTACTCTTTCAGGTCCCTATACATCTTCGTGCTTCCAGGATGAATAGAGAATGATGAACTATGAGCCTCATCCAGCAGCTCCTTCTTTAATTCGGGGATGGGAGGAACACAAACCCGATTACTGAACTTTATTATCCCATCACAATCAAGGTTAAATTCAGGAACATTTCTCACCTTCTTTTGTAACTCGACATCTTCTTTCTGTGCCTCTTTAATCTTTACATGTGTAGATGGTTGAACATTCATTTGAGAAAGATAAGATTTTCCCCCTTCCATTATAATTCCAAGATCCATCCTTTGTAAATACATAAATATTGGATCTTTTGTGATCCTCATCATGGATAAACTAGCATGGTCTTGTCGACTTAATGCATCTGCCACCTTGTTTGCTTTCCCAGGGTGGTAATGGATTGAGCAGTCGTAATCCTTAATCAGCTCCAACCATCTTCTTTGACGCATATTCAACTCCTTTTGTGTGAAAATATACTTTAAACTTTTATGATCAGTATAAATATCACACCTTTCACCATAAAGGTAATGCCTCCAAATCTTTAATGCAAAGATTACCGCAGCCAACTCCAAATCATGTGTTGGGTAATTTTGCTCATGGATTTTCAACTGTCGTGAGGCATAAGCTATCACCATATAATTTTGCATAAGAACACACCCCAATACCTTCTTGGATGCATCACTGTAGATCACAAACCTTTCTACACTACAAGGCAGTGTGAGCACAGGTTCACTGGATAACCTTCTTTTCAACTCCTTGAAATTATCTTCACATTCCTCTGTCCAAACAAACTTAACTCCTTTCCGAGTCAACTTGGTGAGTGGATTAGATAATCGTGAAAAATCTTTTACAAAACGTCGATAATATCCAGCCAAACCAAGAAAACTTCGGATCTCAGTTACTGTTGTTGGTCTTGACCATCTTTCGATAACCTCTGTTTTTGCTGGATCCACAGATATCCCCTCTTTTGAGATTATGTGACCCAAAAATGCAACTTTTTGAATCCAAAATTCACACTTGGTAAATTTGGCATAAAGCTTCTCCTTTCTTAGGGTCTTCAATATAATTCTCAAGTGATCTTCATGCTCTTCCTTGCTCTTTGAATAGACAAGAATATTGTCTATAAAGACTACCACAAATTGATCAAGATAGTCTCTAAAGACTCTATTCATTAGATCCATGAAGATAGCAGGGGCATTAGTAAAACCAAATGGCATCACTATAAATTCATAGTGTCCATACCTTGTACGGAAAGAGGTCTTTGGTATATCCTCCCTTTTGACCCTTAATTGATGATACCCTGAACGAAGATCAATCTTGGAAAAGTATTGAGCTCCGCGTAGTTGGTCAAATAAGTCATCAATGCGTGGGAGAGGATATTTGTTCTTGATAGTGATCTTGTTAAGTTCTCGATAATCAATGCAGAGTCTCATTGATCCATCTTTGTTCTTAACAAATAGAACAGGTGCTCCCCAAGGTGACGCACTAGGGCGTATGAATACCTTATCAAGATTCTCTTGGAGTTGCTTCTTCAATTCCTGCAACTCAATTGGGGCCATTCTATAAGGTGTCTTTGAAATTGGAAAAGCGCCCGGTACGAGTTCTATTGAAAACTCAACTTCACGATTTGGTGGAAGACCTGGTAATTCCTCCGGAAAGACATCATCAAACTCCCGTACGATGGGCATATTCTTAATCGTAAGTTTCTCACCAACCATTTGAGATAAATAACCTTCATTTAGTGGAATCAATACCCATAAGATGGAATAAATCTCCACTGGAAGGTTATATTCATCCTTGCATCGATAGACGATCGTAGATTTATCTGGAATATGAAATGTGACTTCCTTTCTTTGGCAATTGATATGAGCTCCATGTAGAGAAAGCCAATCCATGCCAAGAATCACATCAAATTCCACTAAAGGAAGGATCACAAGATTTGCAGGAAGCACTTTCCCACAAACTTCGATCGGAGAAGAATTATAAACTTTTGATGCGACTGTTGTGCCATTAGGTGTTGTCACAGCTAACTCAACATCTAATTATTGAGGTAGTACGGTGATACCCTTAGAAAATTCTTTTTAAATAAAAGAGTGGGTCGATCCAGAATCAAATAAAACATTTGCTACTTTAGAGTGGATGGTAAGTGTACCTTTCACCACTTCGTTATCGTACTCCACATCGCTGATAGAAATTGCATGTGACTTTCCTTTGTCTTTAGCCTTAAGATTTTGTTGACGTCGACCATCATCATCAACCCTTGGATTTGGGCATTGATTGGCATAATGCCCCATCTCCTTGCACTTGAAACATTGAAGTGTAGTAGGTTCATTCTGTGTATCCCTTCCTTTGTTTTCATCATTAGACATCTTCTTCCCATTATCGCGGCATTCAAATGCCCGATGACCTTCCTTTCCACATTTAAAACATTTACTTTTACCTTTAAGACAACTCCCTCCATGTTTCTTTCCACACTTTGAGCATAAGGGAAAGCTTATCTTCTTTTCAGTGTTCTCTTTAGATTTTCCATTGAATTCCATCTTCCTCTTCTTATCAAACCCATGTGACTGATGGGTTACTCCAATCTCCATCTCAACTTTGAGAGCACATCGAATGATTTCCTCGTAGCTATTGAAGTCCCTTATGGATAACGCCCTTCGAAGACTTGGTTTTAAGCCACTAAAGAATCAATCGATCTTACTCCCAGGTTGGATAATAATACCAGAAGCGTACCTTGAAAGTCTTGTAAAATTTGCTTCATAGGTACCAACAGATTCATCATCCCTTTGCTTCAGTTCAAGAAACTCTTTCTCCATCTTTGTTCGGAGAATACGAGGGAAGTACTTATTGAAAAATAAGTTCTTGAACTCGTCCCATTCCATAGACTCAATTTCATCCCTTTGCCTCGTATTCTTAATAAGATTCCACCATTGATCAGCATCTCCTTCCAAACGATACACTGCTAGGATGACTTTATCATGTTCAGAACATTGAAGAACTGAAAATATCTTTTCAGTAGTACTAATCCATTGTTCAGCAACTAATGGATCAGTAGACCCACTGAAAGAAGGTGGACGCTGCCTTATGAAGGATTCAATAGAATGTTGCTCCTTCCTTTGCTCGTTTGGAAGTCCTGCATGATTCATAGCTTGAGAAAGTTGTGTGAGCATGGCTACAAGATTTTTCATTCCAGCTCCCATATCGTTGGGTTGCTCAGGGGGACAATCATTGCATTGCCTATCACATTCCGCATTAACACGGTTCCTTCGGGTTCCAGCCATTGACTAAAACCAAGAAGAATAGTGTGAGCAACACTAATTATAATAGGAAAAACACATAATCAAGAATAAAATTTTCATGCTTAAGGTCTTATCATAGGTTATTCATGGCCATTTCTAAAACACTAATATTGTGTTCTATGCTTAGACTTATCCTTAGGGTTCTTACTAAGGCTTTCACATCCTAGTTTCCAAAGGTTGACTATACCTTTCCTCTGATACCAACTATAATGACCCATACTTTACATACATTGTTAATACTTCAAAATTGAAGCACCCTTATTACAACATATGATAAAACCACAAAGGACCGTATAGGTATAGTGTCTTTAGAAACTGGGAAACACAAACAACTGGTTCATAAATCTTCTACAGTGTCTCCCATTTATTTCATCATATCTAGGGTCCCTTTTAGCATATTCTACTTAATATCCATCTTCCTGACTTGGGGAAAAGAAAACATAAAAGGGTGAGCTCAAATGCTCAGCAAGGGCAAATAAAGGAAATAAAAAATCATATCATATCTTTTTGAAAATCATAACATGCAAAAGAGATCATAATAACTTAACATGGAATAAATCATAGAAGTGAAAATGAGATCCCCATAATCATATCATGAAACTTGAAATCTTTGTGGCATGCACACATAATCATATAAAATCATTTCTTGTTAGTCATGACTCATTGCCAAGACTATCTTAGTGTAAAAAGTCCCTTTCTGAACCGAGTCACCCTCGTTCCAGTTCTGTTTCACTGAACCGGTATAACCTACCGTTCCAGCCATGTCTATCTCATGAGATATAAAATATTTACCCAATGCATTGGAGGGAGATATAGGTCCCACCCATCTTATAATGAATCCTTTCTTATGTGTGCCACATAAATCATAAATCATACATCATCGCATAACACATGTAACAAAAATGAGATTCTTGAAACATCATGACATCATAAAACAAATCATATAAGGTAAATGACTTCATAAAAACAATTCCCTCACAACATAATCAAATCAATGTAATAATAGGGATAAAAATAGAACCCTTTATTATCTTAGATGGAAAATAATTTTGATAAAACACTTGAACTCCATTCTTGAGGAAAATATCCTTTCTTCTTCAAAAACACTTTTCTTTTCTTAACATGTCATACAATTATAAACTAAAAGAAGTTGATTAAAAATAAACTTGAAAACTTGTAAAGGAAGATTCTTTGAAATAATGTTTTAAAAATCCATTCATGCCGTATAAGTTAAAAAAAACATTCTTCGTACTTTTGTCGGAAAAGTCAAAAAGTACCTCGTACGAAAAACGACAAAAGATTCCTTTCATACATATTACTAAAAACTCACCGAAGGGTAAAAATTGATTTAAACAATTGTAGGTGGATGGAAATAATATTACATATTGATGAAACATGGATGTGGATGATAAAATACACCACAGTAAATACTTATGAATAAACAATCTCGGATAAAAATGATATTGTGATATTTCCCTTACCTTAGGTCTGATTTTCTTTGTACGTGTCTGAATCTCCTGTATAATGGTTTAAATAATGTTATTGACTTATTCCAGAATATTGATATGATATCATATATGGTCATATTCTTAGCTTCTTGTTAGTAATATTTCATTGTTACTTGTTACTCGGGTCTTTATTGCCTTTTGTTCTTATGCGTGTTTTGCCGAATAAATTATTAGTCTTCTTTTAAGGTTATAGATACCTTATATCCAGAATGGTATTAGTGTAACATATATCATATTTATTCATTCAATTCATTTATATAATTACTATGTAATGATGATCATGTAGAACGAGTCGCATCACATCGTGGAGACGGTATTCCGTACGTACGCACGAGTGATGATATCGTTCCTATGATCATGGAATTGTATTTGAGTATATATATATATTATTTCAGTATCAATATTACTTTATAATAATCATAAATAGTTACTCATTACACCATTATACCCATCCTTGTAAGGTGGTGGTGGAAAATAGATTACACCACGGCGTGGAGACGGTATTCCGTACGTACGCACGCGCGGTGATTTCATTTTTCCGTAGGATGGATAGAAGGTGAATTAGGGTTGTTTCATATTTATAATAACATATCAGTATGTAAGTAATACTGATGTTATTACTTTATAATGAAACAACTAAAGAAGAAGAAGTTTAGGAAGAAAGAGATTGAAAAGATCGGTAATGGATATTACCTTTTCTTTGGAACGCCTCTTTGAATCCTCCACTTAGGGAACTAAGATTGGTCTTTGAAGAAGCCCAGGACTTCTAAGATTATTCTAGGGAAGTGGATAGGAGAAAATGGCAGGGGTTGGCCGAGCTTGAGTGCTCAAATTGGTGTGAGGAGGAGGGGGAGGAGGTGCCCTTTTATAAGGGAGGAGAGGGGCACCTTAGGAATATCTCAAAATATTATTTTATATTAAAGTCAAAATCAGTTTATAATGGTTCCAAAGGGTCTTATTTCTAAGCTAAAGTGGGGATGGGTCTAAATCCTATCAACCAATAGGATTTAGACAAGTTTAGGGTATTATTTTAACCTTATCAATTAGATTTAACTCTAAGTTAAATAATTTAACTTTTACCATGTCTTTTTGTTTTCTTTCACTATATGGTTAATACACTTACTATAACATGCCAAACGAACCCCAAATTGTTTATTATTAATATATATATCCTTATCTAAGTCATTTGGCCGAACCTTATATTTTTAGGAATAAAATAACAATTAATAAAAACTATTTTGTGTCAATTTTGACACTATTTGATATATGATTTTTGTGAAAGTCATAACAGAATTATATGTTCGAACCAAGTTGATTAAATCAACACTAATATATCATAGTAACCTAGAAAATTAGTGGAATTAATAAAAAGTCTCAAATTACATTTATTTTGGTGTTTATAACATCAATTATGTCAATATTTCATAAATAAGATAATTACTGCATCATCGTTGTGTCATAATTAAATTAAATTATTTAATGTCTAAAAATTATAAATAAAATACCATTATGCAGGAAATCCTTTTATCTTTCTAATGAATATTTATAGTCGAATTTATCTTATTTATAACCCCATATTAAAAATGTTTTAGTTATTAATCTTTGATTTTAACTATTTTAACTATTCATTAAATAAAATAATATTAAATGTCATAATCTAATCTAAGTGGACCTAAATGGTCATATTATATTCATAAGGTTGTTTTTGGTCGAATTACACTTATCCAATAGAATTAGGACATGTGTTAGGGTAATAGTAATATCATATTTACCCTTAGTTACCCTATTTACTATTAACCGCGGTAAAAAAAAGTAAAAAGTTACTATTCACCAAAAAATTATTTTTATCTCATTGAACCACATTTTACTTACTGATATCAACCGTGTCTGTCGGATTTTCGAAATTCCAATCACAGAAGAGGTAAAATTAAGTTTTATGCAAAATTCAGTTTTTAACCTACCACTTAGTGGTTTCACTATTCATCAAAAATTGAAAGTTTTCAGAAAAATACCAAAATTTCACCCTAGGCTAATTTCGGTATTCCGAATCCAAAAATGAAGTCCATTTTGAAAAATAAAATTTATAAAATTTCAAAAAGTGGTTATTACTATTCATAACGGCTAGTTTTAATAATATTTTAATAGCATATCGTTGTTTAGTGAAACTCGGTATTGCGTACGACGCAAGCTATCGAGGAAGGTCGCGATTGCGTATAAAGTAAGCCAAGCAAGTTTGTAGTGAAAGATTCCTTTGAACAAAATATTACTCATAGAAATCTCGGGTGTTACATCCAACATCCACTTGGAGATTTTAGCAACCCAAAATAAAAATAAACAAGACACTTTATTTTTATTTAACTTTTTTCTTAAAAACTCAAAAACTAACTTTCTTTCTCAACCAACTGCCGTCAAGGAGAAAGTCTTCTTAAGTGAATACCGGCGCTGTGAGTTCAACGGTGCCCTAAGATTTCAATTCCGAGCACCGATTCAAATGATATAAAATCGCTCTCGTACGTTTACTGAACCTACCCAGAAAAAACTTCAGAAATTGATTTCGGGCACACCAGGCCTCAGAATCAAACACCGTAAATTTTTGCGAACTCGTAAAAAATCCCATGAATTTAAGAAAAACGAATTTCCATTGAATTTTCAGGTCTTTAAAAAAAAGTACATAACCCATAACATAATAATCACCTATAAATAGTTTTTCCACATTAAATAATTCATATAATAAATAACCCATGGAAATAAAATGGGATTTTAATTGTTTTAAATGGTATCACATAAAAATTAAATCAAGAATTAGATCAAATGATATAAAAATTAAATAATAAAAAGGAGTATTTCTTAAGGGAATTAAAAGGGTTATTAATAAAAAATAACTCTATGTTAGAGATATTATTTTGATATTAAAACAAATTTGAATAAAACCATGAAAAATATATTTCATAATACATTTTTAACATTATCATGAAAATTAAAAATTAAGAATCACTTTCAAAAAATTATTTTCATAAAGGTAAAATAAAATTATTTTATAAAACACAACTTTAATGAAATAAAAATAATAGAGTCATGAAAAATACATAAAGGTTTTATAGAGGAAATTTATAGTCTAAGATAAAAAAATATTAACTTGAAAGGGAAATCCTTTTTAATATTATGAAAATAACTTTATTGAAAACCCACATCCTAAAAAAGATAATAAAAATTTCTTTTCAAAAAAGATAAATTAAAATAAGTAGATAACATGAGACAATATATATTATGGTTTCAAAATAACAAATGAAATCATTTATGTGAAGAAATAATATGTCCATGAAGGATAAATATCCATCAAAGAGGATGGTGATTATTTTTAACAATTTTTCATTTTTATAAAGAAAGAATTATTTCAACGAAGAAGAATATATGTAACAACACCTTGAAAAGGAGTTAATGAGAAATAAATGTAAATACAAATAAAAATAATGGGGAAATAAAAATAATACAATATTATTATATAATTCACCCATCTTATAATAATGGAGTTCAAGAAGAAACATTATAACTCAATAAAAGAAAGTTGAGTTAAGAAAAAGCCTTTCGAATTTCGAAAACTTTGAATAATAACCCTTTGGAAGAGATAAATTGAAATATAAATTTAATTATCCTGAATAAAATAGAATCATGATAAAATATTTCATATAATTTATATATACAACATTTAAATAAAAATAGTTTCATAATAGAAAACACATCTCAATGAATTAGAGTTGAGATAGAAACCCTTACCTTAACTCACGACTGCCACGAAAGTGATTTAACCTCCTGTATAATAAAAATAACAATATTAATAACTCATATAATTTTTTTTCATATATTTAAAATTTGTATACTCTTTAATCGTAATCATTCATTATATATTCATTAGCTAGTTAGTGTTGATTTCATCATTAAATGTTAGTAATTTAGACTGTTTCATGAATGTTTCACAATGGTGACATTGAAATATATTATTTGATAAAAATTTTATAATTAATAGATTATAAAAATATATAAATATTTTTTTTCAATGATTTATTCAGAATCATGTTCACTTGATGGAAACTATGGTATGGTTCATGAGAACGGAATACATTATGAACTTGTTTTGGGCAATTTATCCATATTAATGGATTACTTTATAATGATAATTAATTTTTGGTTCATCCTTATAAAACCATATTAATGAAATATATTAATCATCAATATTATAATTATACATAAAATATATTTTATTACCATCCATATAAGGTGGTGATGAGAAACGTACCCCGTCTCTCCATGTAGGCAGTAGTCCGTACGTATACACAAATGGAATTTTAATTTTCCATAGAATAGAAAAAATTAGAAATTGATTTATATTTTAAGAATATTAATAATGTTATAAATATAATATTTATTTATTATTCATTAATTATAAATTTTTAAATATACATATACGTCAGTTATGAAAAATGGAACACATCGCTCATTGAGATGGTAGTTAGCATGTACGCATGAAAGACATTTTCATTTTTCAAATGGATGAGAGGGGATTGGACAATGTTTGTACCATTAATATAATAAAATTTTAGTATAATAATTATAATTATATCATTATTTTCATATGATTATAATATTTTTGGATTAGGGTGGATGAGAAAGAAATAGAAAATAAAGTTAGTGGGTGGATAATACTCCCATTGAGAGTTTGAGTCTTCTCATGAAAGGTCCTTTGGAAATGGAGGAATTAGGATAACTTATTATGAAAAAATTATTATTAATGTAGAAAATTATTCTAGGAGAATTAAAGTGGTTAGTGGTTTAATAGTAATTATAAGGGATAGATTGGTTTGAGGTTAGTGGAAGCGAGAACTTTTTATAAGTGAGTGGATTGGAATTTTCATAAATTACCATTACTTAATGTGTAAGTAATGTATATTTTTAGATGGAAAGTGGGGAAAAAGTGGTAAATTTTGGATATATGAAGATATATGGTCCATAAAACCTCTTATACACTCAATTTGGATACAAGGTTGATTAATTTTAGGTGTTTTATCCTTAGTTTAAATTTTTAATAGGGTAATTTTTTTATCCTTGGTAACTTATTTTTATTACTTAAAATGAAAGTAATATTTCTAGATAATTTGGATATTATAATTAAAAATATTTTTTTTTCATAATATTAAATTTATAAAGTTATAAAAATTAATTCGAAAATAATAAATGTTTAATGCATAAAAACTATTTTTAGAAGAATATCACATAGGTTGAAAAATATTAATCACAGGTTTCTAAATTAAACATAATATTTTAAATGTATAATTTTACTTATTAAATAAATATTTTTTTAGGAAAAACCTTTCATAGATTGTTAATTCATGCTTATGTGATAATGGTATCCTAAAGGTGACAATATTTGTAAAATAAATATTATAAAATATTCACCTAAAAGTCAATATTTTTAGAAAAATTTCTAAATTTATTCCTAAGATTATTATTTTGAATCAAAAAATAAAGTTCATTTTATCAAATTAAAATTATATAATTTAGGAATTTACTTTTTAAGTTGAAATATAAAATATAATGAAAACTATTTTTATAGGAAAATGAATGTTTGAATATTAATTATTATTATTCTTATTTCCTATCAATTAATAATTAAATTTTTATATAAAAAGTATATTTTATCATCATTAAACCATAATATATTTAGATTTTTAAAATAATAATACATAGGATCTAATAATAAATTTTTTTGGAAAATTTATTTTTAAGTATAAAATGATCTCATTTTTTATTTATATATACCAATAAAATTTTATCAATGTATTGGTTTTAAAAATGGAACTTTTAATTTGTTTATATGTAGTTTTCAAAATGTTGTTAATTCTATTTATATCTACTAATTTAACAACCAATTTGAAATGGTAACATTTAAAACTTATGATTTTATCTTAATAAAATGTATCATGATTAGTTTTGGTTTGGTGTTGGATGTGAAGGAATATAATCAAAATAGTATTTATTTAAAGAAAAATATATACTATAATATTAGAGCATTATAATTATTCTACATTGTATGAATTTAATGTCATACAATCTTCCTTTCATAAGAATTTTGAAGTCTTATAGTTGTAGTGAAGTCATACAATGGAGTCTTACAATGGTCTGAAAGTAATATGGTGGAAGTTTGAGTCTTAGAAAATTCATAAAATCTACAAAAAATTAAGACAAATAATTCATACACTAAAGTTATATGGCCTGGAAAATTCATATGATAAATAGGAAAAATCATACTCTTTGGGACATTTTTTAGCTTGAACTTCAAAATATCAAATTACTCTAAAATGTCTTTGGGGCTTCTTCAAATAGAATCTTGATCTTCTTAACCTATTCAATAAACCTTAGAACAACTCCATTTAATCCCATGGATTACCAAAATAATTCCAACCTCTTCCCAATTCTTTATAAGGTATGTAATCAAATTAAATACTCATATAGAGTATTCTATATAGTTCACAACCCTTTATTTCCATCCATAATATCAACATTCCTTATCCTTTATCCAAGTTTAATTTAAACACTAAATTATTTAATATCCTTAAACCTCACTTATATAGGGATAATTTCTCTAACTTATTTAGCTTGTTTCAAACACTTTGAACCTATTTGAAATAGTTTTCTATACAGCTTATATAGGATATAAGTTATACATAGGTTCAATAGCTAACTCACATATCCAAATTCTCCACTCTATGTAAATGTTTTATAAATTAATTTATATCCCAATTAGTAATTTTCTTTTACTTGAGTAACTTCTCAACAATCTTCATATGTATGGACCACACTTTGAATTTATTCAGCAAGGAATTAAAGGGAAGAAACATCATTAACCACAGTTCATGGGTAGCCCATTCTCTTCTCTTTGAAAAGAAAATTCACTTTATTATTTACATATTTAGTTCCATATCCAACAAACATTGACCCACACTCATAAAAATAAATACAACTTCATCATCCTGTATGGAAGATTACCTCAATCCCCCTCTTTGGAATTTTTGTTAATCCTAAATTTTATCCAGAATCAATAATCCTTTTACCTATAACTTATAATAAATGTAAAGGGTTGAATGGAATTTTCCCCCTTAAATGATATTATAGAGAAGGTTTTATCACATCCAAAAAACTCTACTAATTTTAATAAACACATTTTCTCCCCACTTTTCCTTCCACTTACACTATTATTAATTAATTCTATGATATAAGGGTGATACTTAATCTGAAATTATATTTCTCCATTAATCAAAAAACTCTATATATACTTGGGATCAGTGTATAAAACAAGATATGTCAATTTATAAAAAACATTGTTCATAACATACTCACAATGTGATACTAACTCAAAATTTCACTTATTAGGGGTTGTTTATATAGATTTTCAAGCAGGTTTATAGACCTATTCTCACTCGAATAAGCATATAAAAACTTTTCAAGTGCAAGGTTATTATTTTCCCCATGTGGTCAGAGCATCAATACCAATTATAAAAATATTAAATATTAATAAAAAAAGTGATGATAAAGGTAAAATAATTCCTCAACCATTATATTACTTCAAATATATCCATAATTCTAGATTTATCAGAAATTACAGATCTCTAAACTGCTTGTAAAATTTTTATATCCCCCCTAAATGAATTCTATCTACACATCATCAACATCAATTCTCATAATTTAAGCATAAAATACTCAATTTTGGAATATGGAAGATCATTTTCATATTTATCTATAATAGTAGAGGTGAGACTTGTTTCTCAACCCATGAAACAAATTCTTGGTATCTCTAATACTTTGAGAACTCTTCATGATAGTTTTCACCTTTATTATTCAAATTTTTTCTAGTTTATGAAGCATATATTTCTTATCCTTTGAGATTTATCTTTTCTAGAATGAATTTATCATCTTTAAAAATTAGATAAATTTCTTTATTTTACTCTATCTCTATGATCCTCATATTTTACATTTATCCAGGCTATATGATAAAACACTATTTCTTCACATAGTTAGCCTTATTATTTTTTAGTGTGCATTCTTTTCTAACTGATTTACTTTTAGTACTATAAGTAATACATGATTTCCCTTTATTCTTCATCTATCTATAAAAAATAGTTATAAAAATTAAAACCACATGTAATTACCAATTTTTCCTTCCAAACATGTCATTTTTAATATTTTACTTCACATTTTTGGATAACCTCCCAGTTTCTTGAGAAGGATTATTAACTACCATGCCTATCCCATTGCATCTCTCTTAAATTAACACTTTTTTTATTCTATTTTTCTCACATATATTTTTATATTCATGTATATCTTTCTATGTTCTATGGTGTTACCTCGTTTTCCAAAATAAAAGAATATTTTTCCTATTTTTGGGACACCTTGATCAACTTTGTTCTTCTTTAGAGTAGCCTATTTAACTAACTTCTTCAAAGATTTATCTCACAAGGGATTCTTCTTTTCTTCTATTTCATTGACTTATTTTTAATATATGGTTGTTTTCTATTATATTCTATATATAAATGATACTTTTAAGAGTTATACTAGTATTCATAATAGTAGTGACCACCTATGTTGCACAACTCACAATAAGTTTCAAAGAACTAAAATTTATTCTTTATAGATAGATTTATCCTTTTCTATGTTGTCTGATTCACTCCAACAAGTTTATTTTAAACTTTATGTATACCCATTGATTTTGGGCCTCTATAATCTGAATAGTTTGAAATATTATAACAACATTCATTATACCTATTCTCAAACTTCTAACAGCACCAATAATTCCTGATTAATCCCTTTCTCTAACTTGGACATGAAATCTAGATATATTTGTTTACATTCTATTTTTGGGATGGAAGAACACATTATTTTACTCCATTTGGGAGGAAATTATATTGTATATTCATATATTCACACTTTATTATGTGGTGATTTTCTTTGGAATTTTTATCCTTCAACATTTATATACAAGTTATTTTTTATTCTTCACTTCCAAGAAAAAAATTAGGTATTAATTGAATGAATTAAATTTTGGGATACCTTTTTTATTGATACCGAGGAGGATAATTCTCAAGATGATCTAAAGATTATTTTACCACTAATATGAGTCCATTTTAAGGAAAAAATATTAGATAATTCAGTGGAAACACTTTCATCTCATAGGTTTGGGAAGATCCAAATTCTATAGCTTCTAAACTTTAAAATTCACTTCTAGCTCTAGGAAATTCATGTTGAGAGTATATTTATCAACCTTAATAGAACTACGTATTTTTTAACATTTTATTTTAATCATTTCAATTTTTTACTCATGTATCTTAATAATTTACTTTGGAGAATTAACAATGTCTGTTATCTTCTTAACTTTAACTTCCATTTGTGCATCTTTGACACTCATAGAAACTTTTTACAGCTTCTATAATTTATAGATCACCTCTAAAAAATAAATATTCTCATAAGAACTTATTTTAAATTATTAACCAATAAAATAAATTATTTTATTATTAATTGAGGTAGTTTCTTCCTTAATTTTCACAGGCTTTGTGAGAGTCTTGTAGCTACTCAGTTTTTTTCTAATGATTCTTCCGTGGAATCAAATTCTACTTACATGTTTGATTTTTCATCATACAATACTTTTATGAATTTTAATATATAATTAGACACCAAAGTAAGGAAATTATTTAAATAATTATTAACCTAAATATATAGGTATTTATAAAATTAAATTCAATCATTTTCATAGGTTTCACATTCTTTATTTTAGGTATCATAATCATCATATTTACCCAAACATTTACCACTCTGAATAACCTCAGCTAGTGGAGATTATTTGGACTTTATTGAACTCTTCCTAAGTTTCTTTGACTATTTCTTATTATTATTTTTCAAGGTATGTTCTAAAAAAATAATATATTTTTCAATAGGGATAGAAACACTTATTATATACGAGACATTTATAGAAGGTCCTAAAATATGTACTTTATATATTTTAGTAAAAAAAATAGGGAATGAAAATTTATAGATCAAATCAGCAATAAAATTTACTCTAATATTAATTTTAATTATTAGAAAAGATCTAATTATATATAACCTAGGATCTAATACTAATTTTAATTCATAGTATTATTGTGTAGACACACTTGAGAGGTGGGGATAATTCAGTGTGACAAATGTTTACATAAATAGATTTATTATTTTAAATATTTTTTACCCCTTTGGCATTTAAAACCACTATGGTCATTTAAGACTAAACATAATCTTCTTTTGTTCACAAAAACTTTATACACAAAATGAAAGAAAATAATGTAGGGAAGTAAAACACACTTTATTTTTTATATGGTTAACCCTAATGTGAGAAAATTACTCCATGTCATGTTCAACTCCCATTGATGCATGGATACTCAACTAAAATATTGTTATCAATTACAAGTGGAGTGAAAGATATTTTTATCCTAATATAATATCACCATATTATATAGGTGAGTGGTTCATAATATTATGAATGTAAATAAAGTATCCACTATATTAAACAAGTGAAATGATCTATATACTACACCCCATAACCTTTATACAATCATTGCACCAACTGGATCTCATCTTACTTTATCCATTATAAAGTAGATCAAAAAGAAGTATAGAGATGTCACTACATCAAAAAGTAATGATAATATTACTCAAAAAAAAGTTAATTTTACTTCATTCAAGTATTAAATAACTACACATGCAACTCAATATTTGTTCACTACATAGCTTCAAGGTTCTTTTTTAGAATTTGTTGATGGCTATGTCAACTCATAACTCAAGAAGAAAACTTAAAATATCTTTACCTTGATTTTACACATTGAATGGAATAATTATGTGGATTATTTCCTGGTGATATAATCTGAAACATATATGTTTTATCTTGTTTACATTTTCAACCAAATTGGTCTGTCTATATTTCTCTTTCTCTTACCACTTCTTCTTTAGCACAAGAAACTCAGGATCTTGGTTAGTTCTTTCAATCCTTCTTATTTTATTCTTTAACACCCAGATGATCTTATCGAGATCATATAGTATCAGAATATTAGATCTTCCTCACTAAAATTTACACCAACACCAACACCTTCTTATTCTTCATTTTATTCTTCATGATCTCTATTCTGTTGTCCAACTCATAGTCTTCTAGTATTACTACAACAAATCTAACTTCCCTTCCTATTTTATTCACTCTGAATTTTCTCAAATGCATGTGTGGTTATATTAAAAATTTTCCTTTCATTTTCATTATCCATAAATGGAATTCATTTATAAAAATAAACCACCGAACCCAAAAAACCATTACAGTATACCCACTATTGGGTTCTCTATCATTTTTCATTGGTTTCTCTCTAACTCCATATCTCATTTTTCAAATCAATGGGTATTCTAAAAATATCCTCATTTTTAATAAATTTATAATTTTTTTTATATTTTATTCAATAGTATTGGGTCTTTTCTTCCTTAAAACACTCTAAATAAATTGACACTTCTATCTTTATCATAGAATATATAAAAATTACATAGAAATAACAACTTTTATCATGGAATCATCCTCTTACAGTGTGAGACATTTACATGAAAATAATACAAGTTCCATTTCATTTGTATAACAATAAGATAAAAACTCTAAGACTTATTCATCTTTATCAAATATCTTACTTCATTAATGAATTGTTATTTGATTAATAGTTTGAGATTTGACTCAAAAATATCTACATTATTCTTGAAAATCCAAGAATTTATTACAAATTTAGGCAATTGTGATCACCTAATATTTAACTCATTCACTTTTCCTCATAGAAATATAGTATCATGTATTCAATAAGTATCATGATATTTATAAATATAATGAATAACTTCAATATATTTATATTTTATTTTCATTAGAATTAATAATTATAAAAACTCTTATTTTCAAAATTTAAAAAGTCTCTCAGAAGACCCATTACTTTGATATTGTTCTCTTTATTTAAGACCAGATTATCCCAAATTTTTAGTCTTGAATCACATATAATCAAAACTTAATGAATTTTATAACATTTAATAAAAACTCTATAATAATCCCAAATGATTTCCCACTTCAGATAATCAGTTCTGAAATTTTTCATAATTTTAGTGTTTCGTATGACTTTGAAAGTTATAAGATCTATGAAGCCACATGTTCAACATTGTGGGTGAATATAAATCATATGAATTTAAATTAATACAGTATTACTTTCATAATAATTTTTAATTCTTACAGTTTTAGTGAATTCATGAGGTGAAGTTATATGATGGTCTTGATGTTTGATTCCTGAAAAATCTATATGATCTTTAGTAAAGACATACAATGAAGTAGTTTTATTAGTAAAATTCATATGATCTATAGGAAAAGTAATATTCTTTGTGACTTTTCAATTTTTATATTGAAATCTAAAATTTTTAATTACTCTAAAATGACTTTGGGGATTCTTCGATGGACTCTAGGCCTTTTTAACTACTTCATGAGACCATAGATTTACGAAAATTAATTCCAGGTATTATCAAAATAATCCCAACCACTTACAGTTTCTTTCCAAGGTGTGCATATTAAATACTAAAATAGATTATTACATATAGTTCAATTAATTTCATTTCCATACACAACCTCATAAATCATTATCCTTTATCCAAATTCACTTTAAACACCATATTCATTTGAATTAAAAGTCACTTACATAGAGATGGTTTCTCTAACTTAGCTTTCTTCTTCTAAGTACTTTGAACTTGTTTGAAATAGATTTACGTATAACTTATACAATCTATCTATAATACACATGTTCAATAGAAAAATCACACATCCAACCACTCCACTATATATAAATATTATATATAATACTTTAGATCACACTTAGAACTTTTCTTTGACTTGGGGAACAACTTAGAAATCATTACATGTTTTGGATTCCCTTTAAATTTTCCATCTTGGTATTCAATGGAATCATCTTCATTACCCACATTCTATGGTCATCCTCACCACTTATATTTTCAAACATAAGTCACTTTATCCTTTTCATCTTCAATGGTATATCCAAAAAATATTAAATATTACTATTTTATAACAAAGAAAAATTCATCTTTATATATGAAAGGGAACTTAAAATGATAATTTACCTATGATTTAGGATAAATATAAAAATTATTTGACCTTAGATAGTGTTCACAATAATCTTGTTACATCTAATATGTATAATGATGATAATAAGGATATAGATAAAGGGGTGTCTAAGGAGGTTAAATTTTAGACTTTGATAAAGATCACCATGGGGGATGATTAGGAAGAATAAAAGGTGGATAAATTCATGTCTTTAATTTCCTAAAATATGAAAATGGGAATGAAAATTTCAAAGGTAAACTCTCACTTGTGTGATTTAAATGTGTAAAAGTTGGACATATCACAATAATGTTCACTAAATATTTTCAATACGGTGATTAGAATGATGATGAATTTCTCATAAAGAAATGTTAAAATGGAATGAAAGGTAAGAGGATAAATAATAACATATTCTTAAATAATAATAAACTTCTTTCACAAAAGGATAATTTCTCTAAAGAAATATAATCAGAATAAATATTAGATTTCAAACACTTTAATAAATATATTCTCATGGCTGTTATAGAAATTCCATAAATAAGGGAAGACAATGATGATGATAAAGTAGATTTAGGAGGGAGTGGTGATCACAAAAATTATCTAAAGACTACAATTGAAGATATAGATGTTTGTAAGGAAATGAAAAAGATATCAATATAGTGGTTTATGATTCCAACTCTAAATTCAGTAATAAGAAGAATTTAATTATAAGATAAAGGTAGAAATTGAAAGTATAAAGTTTTAAAAGACAAAAAACTCCAAGAAGGTTGTTGAGTTCAAGATTAATATTTTAGAGAAGACGTATATTATCAATGGGTTTACTAACACATTTAAATATTGAGTCAAATGTATTGAAGAGATCATGGTAGATTCCATTAGTCTATAAAACAAATAAAGGATCATGATAGAATCTTGAATCCCAATATGGCATTAGGAAAGGAGTTGGAAAGGGTGTCAGGATAGGTGAAGGATAATCATGGAGGTCTAACAAGGCAGTCATAGTATTTTTGAAAGAATAAAAAGACACATAAAAATTATATAGAGAGTATAATGATTGATAAAAAATAGAACGTGTTGGTGGTTGATTCCAAGACACAAGTACCCACTATAATGTTAGAGGTAGATTTGGGTGTGACTTAGAATCAAAAAACTTGAAAAACCCAAAATACCATCAGTTCTATAATAATAAAACACACATGTACATAAAAAATAAAGTGTTATTTTAGTGGAAAGATAGAATACTATCAAAATTTTTGTTCTATAACCATGTGGTATTGAATGATATAAGAGTAATGATGGATTAAAAATAGATTTATATAATCTAGGTATGCTTTTGTTGACCATTAGTTTGAGTGGGGGATATGGAAATTTGGTCAGGTATTAATTATCGATGATTTAGAGCAATAAACATATGATGACCCAAAGTATTCATACACAACAACTTAAAGAATCATCAAGAGGGATTATCTTATTATAATTTTCAATATGTAGTTGATCCATAATATTTAGATATTGATAAAATGTTCAAGTCATCACCTAATGTGAATACAATCATGGATAAAAAATAAAAGATATGGGAAGGTAGTGATTATAGAGATTTCACTATGTGTATTACATTGTGTCAGTGCATTAATTTTTGATAGCTGATATACTTCCCATATTATGGGAGATAAGGATCTATTCATAGTAATTACATAAAAAAATAAGGTGTCATTTTATATGGAAATAATTAAGGGTTGAAAATTATTTGATCTAAGAAAAGACAAAATTAGGAAAAAAATATAATACATGAGGATATATTAGTTGTTGTAGGTATTGTCTAGATATTCCTGAGTATAATTTAATTTTGGGACTCATTAAATGAAACTAATTTCACAAAGAAGAATTTATATATTCGAGGTAGATGATGATGTAGTTGTGATGAAGGATAAGTTCACAAAGGAAAAGTTCTACCTTATCAATGGAGATGAAGATATGTTCTTTATGTACAATGAGAAATAAAATAGATTGTGGCATAAATATCCTTATCACTTTATCCATAAGTCCATGGAATATTTGGTAAATAACTATGGAGCTCATGATATCTTTAAATTATCATATGATCGTACACACACATTCGATGTTTTTCAAAAGGAAAAGATTATTTTAAACATGTTCAAGTCAAAATATAAAAGGTCAAAAAGGTTCTTCAACTAGTGAATATTGATATATGTGGATAAATATCATGAAGGACCATTTATGAGGATATATTATGTGATGTTTATATATTATTATAGTAGGATGAAATGGTTTATGGTCATCACTCACAAGTTTTAGGTATTTAGTTTCATTACTTAGCATCCGATGATGGCTAAAAATATTCTCAATCGGAAGATTATAAAATTCCAAAATGATAATGGAACATAGTTTACCACTAACTAGGTGGAGTATTATCTTGAAAATCATGGGATAATGCACTAATTTTTAGTATTGAGGAATCCTTCACAGAATGGTGTGGTAGGGAGGATAAATTGGAGAATAAAAAACATTTAAAAAATTATTCTTATTGAGAAAGACCTATCAAAAAAGTTTTAAAAGGAAGTAATCATGAAATTGTTCTATATCTATAATATATCCTTTCTGTGTCTAGGATAAGATAATACTATATAAGATATGTGGAATAGAAATAATAAAATGTTGAAATACTTTCTAATCTTTGGAATTATGTTTTTTATTCTCAATAAAGAGAATCACAAAATTTTTGAGTCTCATGGATATGAAGAAATTTTTATTGGCTACTATTCCAAGAGAAAGAAGTATATGTGTTTCTAAAAATGGTTTGTAGAGATTATTTATTTTCAAGATTTAAATTTAGAATATATTTATAAGACTATATAAAAACAGTGAGCATATTCCAAAATAGAGTGATAATGAATTGATCATCTTAGGTGGTTCACAAAGTACTAATGTATATTATGGATAAATAATGAAGTTAGACCAATTATTTAATAGAATCTAAAAGAATATATGTAATTTATTGTCATAATATAATCAATGACAAGAAAAAAACAAGTGTAAATGAGGATAATAATTTCTCTTCACAAACTAAAATCTTATCACTAGTAGAGAATATGATTTTTTAAAAGGCTGCTGAGGATGATAATTGGGTTTAGGATATGAATTAAGAGGTTTAAAAAATCTATGAGAATTATACATGAGAGATTTATTGAATATTTTTTGATAATAATTTCATTAGGACCAAATGGATTTCCCATAATAGACCAAATAAATATGGAAAATTTAATTGAAACAAGGCACAAATTGTTTTCAAGTTACCCTTAAATTGAAGGCATTGATGTTCATGAGACATTTTATCCTATATATAGTCTAGAATATATTTTATTATTCTTGCACATAGTGGTGTAGAATGGAATCAAGGCATTTTTTATGCCTGAATGGCCCTAAGGCCTTCAATGATTTAATTATTTTTGATAAACCCCCTTTTTATGGGATGGGGGGGAACCCTTACATGGCCCGTAGGTTTAGACACACATTACATGCCCTAGAGGCATTATAGGAATTAATCCCAGAATGACTACTTGAAAATACCCTCACCAGAAAATATCTTTATGTTAGCTCTCCACCTTTTCAAGACTGGTCAGATAGATTTCTTTTGCAGAGATTCACATTCCTAGTATGGATGACAATTCCAGACCCTCTCATTCTTCCAATTCCAGTTATCACTAATTTGGTGAATGCGTCTGCTCTTGAATACTCATTTAGAGCCTTGTTCCTTGAAGTTTTTCTAGTTTCATCTACATTACATGTGGCCCAAAGTCCTTGAGGTGGTCCGAAGGCTTTGAGGTGGCCTGAATGCCTTACTGGCCCGAAGGCATTGGGTAGCCCGAAGGCCTTGCAGGACTCGAGGACCAAACCGGTCGCCCAAAGGATAAAACAGGTGAATAGTGTTGGTTTCTATAGTACCGAATAGTGCATGATATTCTACCTTATACAATGTTTTCTATAGTTTATGCTACACTACCAACTATAATACTCAGAAATATTCCTCCACTCAAAATGGAACTCGGGTCTATTGGATGTACTTGGAGAGTCCTCACCAACCTGGCTAAGGCTCATGTGCAAGGTATTTTTTTATGGATATCAAATAAACATTTCTATATGGAGTACTTGAAAAATAATTCTACATTAAGAATCCATATGGTTTTATTATTCATGATGATTAGAACAAAATTTCTCAACTAAAGAAGGGTCTATATGGGATAAAGCAAATGCCAAGAGATTAGTATTATAAATTATATCAATACTTAAAAAAATCCTGATTTTGTAAATGTCAAAGTTAATCATAATATCTATATCCAGAGGGAGATTCATGAAAGGATGATGGTACCCATATATGTTTATGATACAATATATGGTGGGCAGAACAAGTCACAATTCAAGTAGTTTACTAAACTCTTGTGGAATGAGATCAAAATAATGATGATCAGAGAGTTAGAATTTTCCCTTGGTAGGCATGTGATATAAGTGAGGAATGGAACATTGATATCATAATAAAAATATGTGAAATAAGTTATAAAAATATTTTTAATGGAGGATTCCAAGGTAATGAAAACACTAATTTCTACCCAGATAATGTTTTCAATAGATGATGATGATAAATAGGTTAAGATCATGGAATATAGATTGATCATTTATAGACGTTTTTACATTATAATGAAAAGACCCGACATTTTATTTTCCACTTTTCAAGACACAAGGTACCTAATTAATCCCAAGGAAATCCACTTTCTAGTGGTGGAGATAATATTGTGATATATTTAAGGCATGATGAAGATCAATTTTATTTATAGTGTAATATCAAAATAGGAGTTATTGGGATAAATAGATGTCGATTGTTCTAGTTTATAATATAATATGAAATCAATATCATGTGCCACATTAAATCTTGGGGTATTTTTTATTTCTCCATTTTATAATAAAAAATATTGTATTTCACTGAGACATATAGAAGCTTAATATATTGATACCACTCAATATTTCATGAAACTATTATGATTAAATAATCCTCTTGAATATATGCCCGAATGGATCGAAGGCCCTCATTTTTATTGATTTTTTGATAACCCCCCTTTCAAGGGATGAGGGGGAACCCTTACAAGGCATGTAGGCTCAGATATTACATGGACCATAGGCTTAGGAGATTACATGACCCAAAGGTATTAGGTATTTAAACTATACTATCTACAAGGAACTAACCCTCCCCAGAATCTACATAATGATAGTAGCTCTCCACCTTCACATGGATGTCTGGATAGGATTACCATGCAAGAATAGGTTGGTCCTGATGAAATTTCCATACCCTCTCATTCTGACAAATCCATTTGGCTCTACTCTGGTGAGTGCACCTACTTTGAATCCTCTTCTGGGGCTACACCTTTTTTTGTAGTGTGTCTGGGGCAACTACATGTGGCCTGAAGGCCTTGAGGTGGTCCGAAGGCCTTAAAGGTGGCCCAAAATCCATACTGACCTGAAGGCTTGGGTGACCGAAATCCTTAAGGACTCCAAGACCAAACCAGTGGCCTAAGGTGAATAGTTCCAGCTACTACAACACCGAATAGTACCTACTGCAGTAACTACTATAGTGCCTTCTACAATACCGCACAATGTACAGTTTTGGTACAGTACCTTTATAGTGTACAGTTCTACTACAGTACCACATAGTGTACAATACTGCTACAGTACTGCTATAGTTCCTACCATAGTACCTACTACAATACTACTACAGTACCTGAAAATATGCCTCTACCTGGTTTTGAACCTGGGTCTTGTGGATGCACTTAAGGATACATCACCAACTGGGCTGAGGCTCATGTGCTTGAATACATGGGATATGAATTGGAGCATCATATTAGAATAAATTGTGATAATTCATGTTATATTAATCATATAAAAAATACTATCCATCAAATAAGGATGAATCAAACTAAAATAAATCATCACTTAATAAATGAGAAATTTAATAATTTATTAGTTAAATTGGAGTATATTCCTATATAATTTTAAGGAACAAATATTATGATAATGGCCTTACCCAAGGAGTCATTTGAGAGGCATTAGATGTCTCTTGGATTCTAGTTGTTTTCTCACACTTAAATAGTGTGATAATGGGACCCCCACTCCCTGAGGCATGATATATATTTACTTATGTTCTAATGCTTATTCATTTACTCTTACATAATATAAATAAGTGAAATTTGGGTTCATTTAAAAAGGCAGAGGGATATTTTTCTTAAAAGTGATATAGATTTCTCAAACCCTCTAAGAGGGAGAGTGAAATGGACAAAGGGAATAACTCTTCAATGTTAAATCAGGGGGAGAAAATATGGACGTAGAGTTAAGAAGTTGTTTCTATCATGGTTTTCAAACATCAAGTGGAAAAAATATATGGACATGACAATGTGCAAGTTTTTCTTGTATAGATTAAATATCACAAAGAGATATTATGATGCATGATATTTGGAATTAGCATCAAGTGGATCCCAAGAGATGAATGAAGAGGTAAAGTGATGATATTTTCATGTTATTCTTGTCTCATGATGATTTTTACTCATGTGGGATTATAGTATGTGTTGGGTGAGTCTTCGATCACTATATATATTTTCAAATGGAGTATGGTGTTTAAATAAGAAAATGTGAATGTTTTTTCAATATGATATCTAATGATTTTTTAATCATTATCAACAAAAAATAAGGATATTATTGAAAAAAATCACTTAAGGTGACTCAAGTTTTTGGTTTTTGTTTGTTTATAGAGTGAATTGAAAAATTTATAGTGGATAAGACAATGTAGTATTCATGAATGAAAGTATCGATAACAATTTTACGTTTTTTAAGAAAATTGCATATCTTTTTGAAGAAAAGTAAGGATTATCATAAAATTCATGAAGATTCTCATAGAAGTGAAGTTGTGAGAATGAATTACATAAGTGGAGTTATGTGTGGTAATCAAGGATTAAGGAAATAAATTTTGTTGGTGTAAAGGGTTACATGAACAGATTGGCTGCACCTATAAATAGGCAATGAATCCATCTTTAAGTAGTAAGAAATACTTATAGAAAATATTAGATTTGTGTTTTCATGTAATAATTTCATGAAAAAATTTCAAGCATGAAATCATTTTATGAAACCATAGATTTCATGAAGAAAGTAAGTTACTCAACCAATTTTTTTATGAACCTAAGTTATGTGAAATTTTTTTGTATACAAGATGGGAGTTGTGAGAACCTTATGAAAATTGCTCAGAAATTTTGTGGAAAAGTTTCATTAATCATTTGAAGGAAATAAGAGTTTCATGAAACACCAATTATGATGTAATGAAATGTGATTCAACTCATCAAAATATTCCACTGAATGGATAGTGAGTACAATTCAGTAGAGAAATCAGTTAACTTTCAACACATGATTGACAGTAAAATAGGTGAAACAATGAGTCTCCTTTAAAGTTTTAAACAAGAAGTGAGTTTTATTGAGAGAGTAGAGAGTCAGTAAAAAATGATTACTAGTGAACCAGGTGGGATAATGATTTTTCTCTGAACATTATACACAATAAGACACTTGGTGATTTGGGTATATCAACACATAACTAGTGTATACTCCTTTGATTATCCTAGTTCTAGTGATCCATGTAAAATTACTTTTGTCCCTTGCTTTATCACTTCATATATACAATAATAGAGGGATGTGTTTTTAATAAATTTAGAATAATATTATTTTACATGTTCATTTAAATAAATTGAAAAACTCCGATTCACTCCCCCCTTAGCGTATTTACCTTTTTTGGGGCCAATAGATTCATAGCATTTCAGGTGAAAAAATTAGTAGAAATGATTGTGGTGAAAAATTAACTATAGATAGGCTATTATTTAGAATATATCTATAATCACCACTAGGTAATACACATTGGGTCTAGAGTGTTGACAGTTGGGCTACAAATAGTGCACATGGTTGATAACATCTTTAAGAAAACATCTTACTGGATTGTAGGTACAAATTGTGCCCTATTAACTAATATTTATGATCATTGATTCTGGAATGAACCATTTGTTTATTTATTTATTGTTTTTTAGGTTTTGGAGATTATATTGGAGCTTATGGAGAAACCTTTTCGGCTATAACTCCTACTGGTGGTGATAAACCCTATGCCCATATTAGTTGAATGTAAGATTACCTTTAACTAAGGGGTGATTTTATGGGATTTAGTATGTTGAGATATGACCTTATTTAATCTCCATTGGTATGGTTCAGATGGTTCATGGTAGTTTTGAGGTAATGTACAGTCAGGAAGATGGGTTGAGGTTCACCTTCAATGGTGAGTCAGACCCTTAAGCAGGATGAGTGTGTCAACACATAGAATATTGTTGCTAATTTCATCCCTATTTGGTGATTTTATCTTGATACACTATAGATTATTTGGGGAAATGTTTTCCCATAGTGGTGTATAATCATATGAATGTTTTACTAGAGGATGTTATATGGTTTCTCTTATTGGATGATTTTTGTATATTGGAATTCTTTATGGGATATCCTAATATCTACTATAGTTTATTAGATATTCTAGATGCGTTTAGGGATCTAATGGTATAGTAATAAGTCATTTTTAGGGAAAAATGTTTTTTCAAGCCCGGTAAGACCTCTTTGATGATTTTAAATGAGAATCATGTCTATTGAGATTCAAACTCAATTATTTATAAAATTATTTTTGGAATCGAGATGGGGATATTCTATGATAAGTTTTTGAGCATTAATATGGACATATAAAATCCTAGGGATTCTATTGAGAGTAATTAAAAACACCACTATATTCGTGATATCCATGGTTTTTTGATTTTTACTTTGATCGTAACAACCTCGGTTAAGTTAAATCAGAGGATAAGTAACATGAACATTTAGGTTTTTTGGGATTTCTTCGATAGTAGTATATATTTAATCAAATATCAAAGTTTGAGTCATGAATTTGAAAGGGATATCCTTATCAGGAATGTAATATAAGACCAAAGTGTTACATTTTGATGATTTTATGTTAGATACTATTATAGATTATGTGATCCAAGTGATGTAGTGGTGGTTTAGTAGCTAGAATACTTGAAAAAATATTTTGTTCCCAAAAAGTGCAGAAGATATCCAAGATATTACCCTTGGTGTGGTTGGTTCTACTTGAAGTGTGTGTGTGTGTGGGGGGGGGGGGTATTTGTTTTATATATTGTAATATTCCCTTGAATCTCAATGATTGTGGGAGGTCCATTATGAAAATATCTGTTGTAGAATATTATATATCTAGATAATATCATTCGTTTACTTGATGAATTATCCTAAAATTAGTGAGTATATTTTTGCATTATAGGGTTAGATAATGGTGTTTTGATAAATATAATCTTGGGTTTTATGATGGGTGGTCATTAACTACGGTCTCCCAGTTGGTTATGAGTCCCAGGTTGTATAGGTCTAATTGAGAATTGGTGTTCACTGTATAGGGGATCTAGTTATTCGGTGAAGGACATTTCTCCATGGGTTGTGATTTTGGTTCCTTGAGTTCTGGAATGTGTAATACTAGGTCTTAGAGAATATTGAGTAGGGTTATCTGAATGGTTCAAGGCCATATAATTTATATTGTGGATTAATGGTTCATTAATGATCCAATGATTGGTTTCATGGTGGTTTGAGGAGGTTAGAATTTTTTATACATGCTCATCAATCAATTTCATTAGTAGCAACCACAACCAAATTGAGTTATATTTGGAATTATATGTGGCCTGAGTTGGATATGAATGTGTGGTTGTGTGGGTTTCAAGTATGGTAAGGAAAATATAATGTTTGGAGATAGTTACTTCCTTAAGATTGGTGTTGGTGATGTCATTTTTCATGACTTGTTGGGTGATGATAAGTGGTTGAATAAGGACTCAATGAACCACACCATTTTATCTCTTATGGGGATATTAGGTTCTTCCAAGTAATATATTTTAAGGTGAAATGATGATTTTAATGGGGTTTCTATTAGATTTATATTAAATTTGGTGAGCATATCAATCTCACAAGTGGTTCTTTGATAATGAAACTTTCTAAGGTTGATGTCGAAGGTTATTAGTTTTCATATTGTTTTATGAGGATGAGTTACATGATGGTGGAAAGGTATTCATAATAGAATCTTAGATAGATTAAAATAATGAAAACCTATGATTCTTTTTATGATTTTCTAGATTAGTATTGAACTGACCATACCCTAGAGGGAGCGGAAATCTAGGGAAGATAATAATGATAAAAATGGTGGAAAAAATGGTTTTCTTATGTGATTTTGTCCTAGGTTTTCATATAACCCAAAAATCTAGAAGTATATTTAGTGAATGTGAGGATGGGTTGATTTTTAATATGAGGTTATTTTAAAAGATTCTTTATTTAATACCTTGAGTTATTCCCCTTTTAGTGATAAAAAGGGATAAATGTGGATAGAATGTAGTGACTCATGTTTTATTAAATTAAAACATAACTCATTTTTGAGTTTCAAAGTCATGAAAACTCTAAAGGAATAAAATAGTAAAATTACCCTATAAAATGATCATGGGTCTTTTTTGAGCATTTTTTTCTCAGGGCATGCTTTTTCCCTATAGATGAGTTTTTTTTGGAATTCAGAGTTTTTGAATTTTAATCAATACTTAATATTTATTAAATAAATAAATATTTATGTTTCCAATGTGAGTTTTGGTATCTTCTTAAAAAAAATATTAGATGGGAATTATGATACCACTAATGGGTTTAGAATTTATTATTTAATCCTAAAAGAGTATACTTTATGCTATTTGGTTATGATTTATCAACTAATCCTCCTTTGGGTTTTAAATAAATTACCTATTTGATCTAAAATTGATGATAAAAATTCATATCTTCATCCACTTCTAGGTTTAGTAAAATATGGAAATTTATTTCTTGGTGGATTCTAGATAGAATGGAGAGATGTGAGATGATAATTAGTGATGTTAAAGTCATATCAATGTTATGGTTGCATATTCCGAAGACAATGAAAATTAATCATGAATGGATAGATAATTAATTTTAATACATCAAATTTTTTCCAAGAGGTAATACTATTTTCTATCCTTTATGCCTCATTTTTGATGTGATATGATTATCATTTCCCAATATTCTAATCAAAAAAAATTCCATGGAGATAACATGATAAAATCTATTTAATATTTACATTTTTGAATTTTCATGTGATTATTCAATTTCATTTTAATTTTGGATAATTCTATAAGTGTAATCCAAATAATAATATAAGGATTATAGGAAATTTTGTCCTAATTTTTTAAATTATTTTCAGTAATGTTTCTTTGGTATATTAAATATGTTTCATCCATGGATTATGTTTGATTAATATTATTTATGTTATTTTCATAATAGGATTGTGTTTAACATGTGATGAATGATAAAGAATATCCAATTATAGATCATTATAATCCTCTCATTTTAATTATATCCCATTTAACTTTTTGATAAACATGTTCACCATTGGCCCATGCATTAGATAATAGTTTGATATAGGATGATTGGGTTAGTGTGATGGATTATGATAGGTGAGAAAGACACTAGTTTAAATATTTTAATTATTATTTTATTAATGGTAGAAAATTATGGTTGATTTAGGATGAATAAGAGGTATTGCGGTTTTATAAAGGTGAGGTAGTGATGCAAAGAAGGTCCTAGTGATGGATCAGGGTAAGGTTTGATGATAGATGATGGTATGGACAATTATGGTTTTACCAAGAAGGATAATGGGAAGGGTGGTGACAAAGATAGTCACCAAAATAATGGTGATAGAACTAAATCATGATAATCCATGCGTGGGTTGATAATTATAGTGAAAATAATTGACACAATGGCAGAAAACACATCTCATGAAGTTATAAATATCACATTGTGTATGACTATGGGTGGCATGTTGTGTATATCATACCACAAGTCTTGGGAATATACCAGGGTACACATTGACTAACCAAATGAACCTAAAAACCATGTGGGATAGAGTAAATTCCATGTATAACCACAAGAACAAGGCTTAGGTTTTATATAAACACACCAACCAACCCTCGAGTATCACATAATGTGCATAGTTTGAGAAAATGTAATTTATATCGAGAGAAAATGACTTCATGTACCTGAGATACATGAATAGTTAATCCACTGGTTCCACATATCATGTACCCTAATGGGAAATTCCATGTAATTTAACATCACCTATTAGGATAATGGTGGTAAATGTCCATATATTACTGAGGCTCATATGCTGTGTACATAAGTGTATATGTCGTGTATGCGGTGGTATATGGTAATTTTCATAACTCTTCACCCATGTGTCAGAATTGGACACTTGAATAGTTGATTTTTATTTATTTTAGATATAAAAATCCTTGATATATGTATCATCCATAGTATGAATTGTTTAAAATAAGTTTTGGGTAGTTGCTGATCCTGATCTTCATATAGACGTCGTTGAATTAATGGAAAGGAATTCGGTGTAGAAAGAGGGTTGGTAACCCCTTAGAGATGTTTTGAGATTGGGAATGGGTCCCCCATAAGTATTATAGAGTCAGGAGACCTTTGTGAATCTAAGGAACACTACTTTCATACTCAAGCCATGATTCCTCCACCCGGGTATAGGTTTGGAACTCCTTCAATCCTAACAAGGTGTGGGTACCCCATACTACATACATAGTTATTATCCCCTCACCTGAGGTGAGTTATTTTCCTATGATATAGGTTTCTAGTTATTATTCTATTTGGTTTTGGTACCCCATCGACTAGTGAACATACCTTATCAATGCATGGGTCCCCATTATAGATTTAGAGAGGAAACATGGACATTTTAGAGTATGATTATTTTGTTTGTTACGAGGCTTGTGGAACCATGAACTCTGGGGTTTCCTTTACGATATGAATTAAAATTGGGCTGTCAAATTTAGGATTTATGAGTCTTGATATTCTAATTATCTTTGGTTTCTAGTGAGTTATGATCCCTTGAGGTGATGAGCAGTGAATATCAAGATTATCATTATCCATGTTTGTCTTGACCATAGAAAATATCTATAAACTTTTGGATTCGTACTATTTACCTCAATACTAGTTTAAAAAAACCATTCATTTCTTATTTACTTTATGATTTAAGGGTATTTTACTAATTATGTTTATACTAACACCTACATGGGCCTTGTGACCAAACATGCTGCATGTGCGCAGAAAATGTATAGCTTGAAGGTAACCTTATTGGACATGGAGATAGTGGAGTTGGAAGCATTGATGTATAGTGATGTATAGTGATACATAATGATTATTGTTTTTATTTTAGGCTTATCAAGGAGTTACTTAAATGAGGATGTGACTTCCCTTTGTATAAAGTGTAACACCTCAAGATTTTAGAATATATTTTTCTATAAATAAATATTATGTTTGATAGATTGCTCCGCATGCAACACTGAACTAAAATGAGTCAAAACATATTAGATGAATATTACTAAAAAAACTATAAGAATAATAAAACCACTAGTAAATAAAAAGATAATACTCAACTAAAGTTTCATAAATATAGAGGATAAATAATTAATACGAATTAATAATAACAAGGACTGTTCTTTATTAAATAACTATTTTTAAGTGTTTTATATTTTATCCTAATAAATTAAATTCAATTTTTTTAATATTATTATAATATATTAACTAATATATTAATATTAATTAAATTATAAATTTATATGAAATAATAAATATAACAATAAATGTTTAAAAACTCCATTATTTTTGAAAAGAAGTGTTTATTTATATATTTTTTTCATTTGAAAGATATGTTTATAAATTTTAGAAATTGAGTTTTATAATAAAAACTTAATTTTTGGATTAATAATGTGAAAATTATAATAGGTTTATTTTTTATGATCTTTCTTAAATAATTGATTTTTACATGAATAGTTAAAATACAGTTTTTATGAAAACTGTAAATTTTATGATTTTATCATTATATAAATAAGAAATATAAGTCCATAAAACATTTTAATTAGTAACATATTAATTTGATAAGTAATAATATACTTTTAAAAAATACTGTGTTGAATTTAGAAAACCTATGATTACCATTTTAATGACTTAGCTATTATTTTCAAATAAAAACTATTTTTTGTATTTTATTTTAATTAAATTTTATTTTGGTAAAATTCAGAAATGGATTTATTTAAAATAAACATAACTATAATTTAATTTTATAATAAAATGATTTATATTATAAAAATAAAAAAATTGCTAATTTTATCCTACCCATATATTTTAAGCATAAAAATTCATTATTTTCTAAAAAATGGTTTATGCGCATTTGTACATGAATTTAAAAATTGATTTTTATCACTATTAGAAATATTATATGGAAACATGATTCTCATATTTTAAATAATCATTCTCAAATTAGGTAACAAGGTCAATTTTAATTTTGGCCATTAAGATTAATTATTGAGGTTAAAAACAAGTTATTGTGGTAAAATTTAATTTAGGTAAAATGTTTCAAGTAAAGAGTAAAGCCTAAATTCACTAAATATTTATGTACAAAATGAATTTATTAGAGAATTATAGACCTTATAATGTACCAAATTCCAATATTTTTTATTTTTGGATCTTTTTACCTTGAATAGTGTCATAACATTATTTTAAAGTAAGGGGTTTTTATAAAAAACAATTTTCTTTGATTATAAAAGGAGTCATCACAACCCCAATTCTTAGAACACCCCATGCCTATAATATATGAAAAAAATATTCTAAATAACTCACTAAAACTACTATAAACCACCCACATGTTTTTTTTCTCAAAATACCACCTCTCAAATCCTTTAAATTTGTAAAGGATATTTTCTAAGGAGTAAGGTAAAATTCTCAATTACTCCTTTTATATTTATTTTCATTTAAATATTATTCCACATCCTCTAAATATAATATAAATTTTTTGAAATAATTACATCGGTATAATACTTATACATAAAATTTATAATTTTTATGGGATAACCATTTTCTACCTTTCTCCCAACCATTTGGAAAATTAAAATATCATTTATATTACGAGTGGACTACCGCCTCCATAGGTGACATGATCCATTTTTAATAACCCCATTGAATGGATGGTTTAAATATAATATATAACTTATTTATCTGATATTTATAAAATTATTAAAATTATGAAAGTATAAAAAATTAATCATCTTCCTCTCGTTTTATGAGAACAGGCACATCACCACTACGTGCGTGTGGACTACTTCCTCAACGGAAGTGACATATTTTATTTTTTAAATATTATATGAAAAATTTACACAATCTATTAAAATAATTTTATAAACTTTAAAAATATTAATAATATATTTAAACATCTATAATAATTATATTATTCCATGATAATTACTTTCTTAACCATACTCACCCATAGATTATAAATTGTTCTTGTGTGGGTCTGTTTAACCACCTACTCGAATAATGGTATAAATTTAGACCATGGATGAATAGAGAAAATTAGCTATTCATTTTATTATAAATTAATTATAAAATAATGTCTAGTTTATATATTTTTAAATTTTATATTAATATTTAACTTATTATTATTGTACCACACTTTTATTGATTAAAAATTTCTGAAATATGCTCGTCACTAACTTCAACATCATGAATCATAACTAAAATATTTATGAAATGAAATTATAACATTATAAATAATTATAAACATTTATCACAATACCTATTATGATGTTTTAATTATTAACTTTTAATCTATAAATAAGAATCAACACTTCCATTATGACACTAGTACTAAACACACTTTCATGGGAAATTTTTTTTATTAAGAAACAATTGAACAAAATCCCCAATCAAACAAGGAGAAAATTCACGGGGGATGTAAATAATGGATACCTAAATCATCACCCCTAATAATGAGCTTAAAATATTTTGGAAATGAACCGAGACATAGATATAAAATGTTATGCTCACTGGGAACCACTTTGTTAGCTGATGAATTAGATGCAAAGTTACCCTCTCTCCAAGTATGTCTAACCATAATGTACTCGTTCAAAAAATCCTTACACTTCTTGATTAAATAATTCAAATCCCAAGGTTGTTTTGAAATTACCCAAATAAACCCAAATAAAATTTTCAAATCCAACTCCACCTCTATAATGATGAAATTTAAGTGTCTACATAAATTGAGGCCACTATCCATAGCCCTTGATTCCGCTTCTAGGGAGCTACCTATATCTTAGAAAGAGTTGAATCAAAAAAGGATATAACATTTATCATCCTGAAAAATTCAACCCCCTCATAATCCCTACCATGAATGATCCATAAACTTTAAGTTTAAACCCCAACAATGGATCCTTCCATTTAATACACACCCCAAGATTATTCCTATAATTTGTACCCACATTCATCACTACCATCAATATGAGTCTATGATGCGAGGATGAGGATCCACATCTAGGGATGAGATAATACAAACCTGACACCAAAGATTTCACTCGTATATTCATGAAATGTATTTATTAAGCATGCCCTTATCTAGATTTATTCCTACCCTCCCAGATAATATAGGAACCCATAACGATTGTCGTGCGATGAGCCTTAACCTCAGTACCGCTAAGATCATTGACTTGAAACTAGGTCTCAATGAACTTATAAATAATGTCTCTACATATAGAAATACCATTGAAATGTACAATAAGATACTAGATACATCTATCCAAGTATCTTATGATAAAAAAATTAAAAGAAGTTTTATAGCGTGAAGTAGAGAAACACCAACATCGAGATTCCAACCAAATCCTATTCTTTTATATGTTTTCTTTATTAGGAAGTGTACCATTCCTTAGGAACCGCAACAATAAATTAATTTTGAATGGTATGTATTTAAAAAAAATATTTTGATCCCACTCATCATTCCCACAACTGACATGTTTCATCTCTTGAAATTCCCTGGTATTAAAATACCAATAGGAGGAGTCTGAAAAAATACATTCATCAGACTCATTATTCAAGATGATATTATTAAAGATAATTCTTTTTTGAGGGTCAAGGGTAGTATGTATGAATTAAAGAAATAATATTTCTTATTTTATGGATATTTTAGGAACTGGACACCTTGGAAAATAAAGAGGCTTACTAACCCAGTTTTCCTTCTAATAGTTGATAGCACCATCACCCACCACCAACCAGAATGAACCTTCTAAATCTTCCAGATGAGTAGAAATGTTCCTTGTAAGACATGAAGTTCTATCTAAGGTTAGTTCCCACTTACTTCAGTCATCCCCCAAACATTTACTCATAAATATTTCCCAAAGATAGGTCCCTTAAAGGATTTACTAGGCTAATTTATCCAATATACATTTCATGGTTTCCTCCACATTATGTAAGTTGACACCACTTTCAACAGTATGATTTTATAGATTCTTAAAATAATAAAAATGGAATATTACATTCTGATTGTAATCCCATATAAAACTATACAAATTAATTTCCAAATGCTCAATGGTCCCTTTAAGAGCCTTAATAATGGACAAAATATGCATGGGAATCTAGGTTATAATGGTATTCACCAATGTGATACGAACTAAAAATGAAAAAATGTATTTTTTTCATTTGATAATTCACCCCATGATGTGGTTAAATATGTACTCAAACAATACCTTCCTAATTATTTCATTTGATATGGGAGCTACTAGGTAGACCATAGGAAGATCATGTCTCTTAATACTGATATTACTTTGGATAGACCGACATCACCTATTTGTGAATTTATTGGAAATATGAACATAACTCTTTTATTTATTGAGTCTTTGTCCACTAAGTCTTATATAGACCTATAATAACTTATTCAACCCCCATATATAACTTTTCCTACCATTCATAAAGAAAAGAAAATCATCATCCAACATAAAGTGTGATATGAGAATGTTACCTGATCTATACCTGTAAGCAATAATGGATCCCTCATTTAGACTAAATTTAAGATTCCTAGTTAGAGCCTCTTGAGATAGGATGAATAGGTTGTGAGATATTGGGTTACCTTGTCTCAGACCACGAAGCATATTAAAAAAATCCAAAACACTTCCCCATGAGAAAAATGGAAATCCATAGGGAGGAGTAACATATAAAGAGAAATTATCAAACCCATTTTTGGAAACCAAACTTCCATATAATTTGGACAATAAAGTTCCATTTAGGTTTATCATAGGATTGGTCAATATCACCTTTAATAATAATATTATAACCAATAGCCTTTCTATTACGGTCCTAGACCATTCCTTTCACAATACTAACTACACCTTGGATGTTTCTTCCTTTGATGAAACCATGATATTATTTAGAGACAAGTCTTGATATGATACAAGTTAACCTCAAGATTATAAGACCAGAAAGGATTTTGTAGAAAAATTTTCACAAAAAAATGGACTGATACTAATTAATGGCATTAGGCTGATTCACCATCGGTATAGGAACCACTCTTGAAGCGCATACCTCCCTTAGAAGAAACAGACTTTAAATAAGTCACACATTAATTATATAATTTGGTCTTTGATGATGTACCAAGTAGGAATGAAGAAGGAAATATGAAACCCATTAGGGCGTACCACACTAGCTGGGTTCATACTAAAAATGGTTTCCTTTATCTACTCCTCTCCTGGAATTGACTCGAGTATCTCATTACTTTCAAGATAAAAAATACTAGGTATGCTTTGAATCAATCCTTATTCATATTGGGGATCTTAGCTATGGTCATTTTAACTCTTTGATCCTTTTAATAGCCCCTCAAAAATGGTCCAGGTCCATTCTCCCAAAAACATCGACTTCATCCATATATGACCCATCTTGAAGATTTAGATTATTTTTTCATGAATATTTCTTTTCCTTGATGCATTCTTAAAGAAATACCATATTGTAGTCACCCTCTTTTTTTCATAAATCTCTTGGTCTCTCTTGGAAGAAAATTTCTTACTCTATCATTTTTATGCTAGTTAATATTTTTCCAAATATAGAAATTATGGTGTCATCAACCTAAGATTAATGAATCCTTTCTTCTAGTCTATATATATCCTTTTATATCCCATATAATATATAATCATTATTAAGCCTATTAAAGGCCTGCTGATTCATATCTTTATCAACTACTTGATCCACATTATTAACCATTCCATGTGAGTCCTAAATATGGGTTGATTATAATATTCCTTGACTATCTACAAGAAACCCTCCATACACATCCAATTACGAGAAAATAGAATGCTCTTTGATCTACCAGTATCCTTTATGATTTTCATCACTAACGGAGAATTTTATGAAAATGTTTGAGGAATATGAGTGACTAAGGTATTATGAAAAATATTGAAACCTTTTATGTTGGATGAAAACCTATCCATATGATACCAAATACATTGAATGCCTTTGAATCTATTAAGAAAAGTTTATCTACAACCTGGGAAATTGAGATCCACTAAGCCCGAATTAGACATGAAATCTATAAATTATTGTATGGATGGAATAGAATGATATCCACATCCCTTTTTATCAGAAAAATCCTCAATGATATTAAAATATATTCCTATAAACTAGGCATATTCTCCTGAATTGAAGTTAGATTTGTTCTTATAGAGAGAAGCTCTCAAATAAAGATCACATTTGCTGTAAAAGAATGTAAAAACAAATGAATAATCTCTCGAAAAAATTCTTAGTAATTTTTTGATCCAAAGAATCCATATTATCCACTGAGATATAATAATTCTAGAAGACCCATATGTACTTACTACATGCTCTTGTATGCATGAACTCTGAGAAAACCAGAAACTTCACAAGAATCTAAAGCTGGTCCATCATTTTATTTGGATCTAAAATGAAAATAATAACCACCTATTGATAGAGAGAATAATTAAATATCAAATCATTTTTAGCTCAAACACCTAGAACTCCAGCATTCCATATCATAGCTCAAACTATTAAGAAATGATATCGGTAGCCTTACAGTGTGAGGAAGAGATCCCTAAGATGGGCAAAGATTTTTTCAATGCAATGAAGAGAAGGTATTTGATAGAGAAAATATTTTCAATAAATTTACATTAAATTCCATTGTTTTAAATAGCACAAAAGTTTTACTTTATGATAAATTGCCGCATTTTAGGATATTGGTGATATTTTGAGCTTAATAGTAAAAATGACCCATTTTGGATTTTTAATGGTTTTAAATTATTTCTATATTTAGGACATAATATTTTCTAAACTAATCAAAACTGAAAAATTATTTCTTTTCAAGATTCTAAACATCTAGGGCTTCATTAAAAGATGAATCAACCATATGGAAGCTCAAAAGAAGCTCACAAATTGGACCATGAAAACTGTTTACAGATCCTTCAATTTTTGGTGTGGGGTTCATAACTCGTTCATGGTGGCCCCAATTTCTGTAAAATTCGGTGGGTGGACATAAAAGACGTTTTGGAACATCTTTCATTTTGGAAAGGATGAGTGAATTGTACGTTTTAGTGGTCATTAAAGCATTATAATCCAAAGGTTTGTGATTTGGAAGTCTGACTAGATAGAATAAATTGTCATAGTAAACATGGCATAACTCTCGGTATATTGGTCCAAATATACAGAAAGTTTTATAAGAGATAGATAAAATAATTATGAAAACATTCAAGAAGGGTAAAATTCCTGAAAAGGTCATTTAATGGAGATAAAATATGTCAACTCTAGGGGGAAAACTCTGGCTATAAAAGGAGGGGAGCTCCTCCCTTTCAAAGCATCTCATTCTATCCCATTCCTTTGAGGACACTAAGGAGGAGAACTTTTCAGCTTTATATCTATTATTTCTTTTATTTTCCATATATTTGTAATGTATTATTCTTCCCCATTCACCTCTATTACCCTTACCATGGCAGGGTAAAAATTTTGAGTGATTGGGGAAGATTTGGTTTTCTATTTTGTAATGCTTGAGTTCTTAAACATAATTAAATGAAATTCCTTTCTTCTTAAAATTTGTTTTCAATTACATATAGAAAATTTTATTATCAAGTGAGATCGTTCTTGAATTTTAATTCTATTATTTATTTTTCCTTAGTTAAATAATAATTATCTTCCTCCACTGATTTCTAGTTTATATATGATGGAATAGATCAGGGACTAGTGATGAAGTACTCGATGATCGTCAGTATGTGTAAAAGGTGTAGTGGATGTTATTGATTGTTTGAGATAAACAAGACCCGATCATATATTTCCCAAGTCAATTTAGGATATTCAATACAATTTTTTTCACATGGAAGGAGAGTTGACCAAATTGAGATCTTGGTAAGGTTTTCTCTCTCCATATTAATTTCACCAAGGAAATGAGAGGAAATGATTGTGAAAACTCACTTTAATCAAATCAGAAGAAGAGGTTTGAATTGAATTAAACAAGGATAGTATTACAATTGGGAAACTGACCCTAACCTAACCACCCTTTTAATATCATAGTTTTTAAGCCTTTGAATTTCAAATTTTCTTTCAATCATTTTCTTGTCAATTTATTCTAAAAACACACCATTTTTACCCTCATTTAAAAGTGAAAAAATATTTTGTGTGCACTCCTTTTTGGAATAATTTCTAGGGTTAATCAATATATGACACTAAGAAATATATAAAAATTGTTTTTCCAAGCCCTATGACAGGTGTGCATCAAACTTGGCGCCATTTCCGGGGAGGAAGTGCAACACAAAAAAAGATTTTCAAAATTGAATGACACGCAACTAAAAAGAACCATTAATTGAACTTGATCTAGAAATTGAAAGAAAATTAACCCAACTAAGAAAAAGAAACCTACCAGAAAACTTTGAAGAAATAGATCTCTCAGATTCATGTAGAACTCTTAGTGTTCACTCTAAACCTTAAATCATGGATGGAAATACCAACCAAACCCTACGTGATCTATGTGCACCTCAATTTTCCATTCAAAATAACCAACTCATTACACTCACTGAACCAAATTATTTTGAATTACATGTCAATATGATTCCTATACTTCAAAAGTTTCATGGTCTTACTGGAGGAGATCCAAATTGGCACATGCAAGAATTTAGATACACTTGATATAGATTCAGGCCAAGAGGAGAACCCAAATACTAATTTCAATGGAGGGAATTCCCATTCTCACTAAAAGGAGTGGGTAAAGAATGGTTGCACAATTTAAAGCCAGGGGAGATCAGTAATTGGGAAGACCTAAAAAGATATTCAATACAAATAATCTTTCCCACATTTAGGAGCACTACCATCAAGAAGGATATTTACATCACATGTCAATCAACTAGAGAAACCCACTAGGAGTACTGGGAGCATTTCAAGAATCTATGCTTCAGATACCCACATCAAGAAATGGAGGAACACAAATTCCTTGTGTTCCTCTACTAAGGACTTCTGGATAATGATCTAAATATTATAGATGCCTTATTTGGGGGATCCCTGATTGAGAAGTCGCTTGTAGATATCAGAGTACTAATTGAGAATATTTCTCAAAACTCACAACAATTTGGAACAAGAGGGTTAGGAACAAGAGGAATCCATGAGGTAAGAACATATAACTCAACAGAATTAATTAGAAGTGAGATGGGAGAAATCACCAGGTTAGTGAGATAGATGGCAATGAAACAAGTGAAGGAACAACAAGAACCGAATCAGGTATGTGATTTATGTTATTCTAATTATTGTTACACAGACCAGTGTCCATAAGTGTCGAGAACTTGATTTTGTACTGTTACCTATCAACAAAGGAAATTCTATCCAAATCCACTATGTCAGCCCCAAAACCAACCAGGATATGGAATCCAACAGACCTATGATAGACCTCCTTTTCAACAAAAATACCAGAACCTCCCTCCATTCCAACAGTCCTATAAATAACCCTTTCAGCAACAACAACCCTTTCAATCACCACTATTCTAAATAAAGACATATAAGCAACTGTCTACCAGTGCACAACCATAAATTGTGAACCAACATCTACAATCACATGTTGATGGGCTTAAATAAAATTTTAAAGACTTATCCAACCAGTTAAAAACTGTTTTGGAAATTCTAAACAAGAATACAGGGAATCTTCCATCCCAAACAATTAAAAATCTTAAATATAATGTCAATGAAATCATGACAATAAGTGGAAAATAAATCCCAACTCCATCCAACATTGAACCTAAAATAATACCACATGTTTTGAGGGAGAATTATGTTGCAAATTCAGAAAATATTTTGAAAATCCACCAAGAAGAAGAAAAGGAAGAGGATGAGGAGAAGCATAAGACACAAAATAAGAGAAAATAAACTCAAATGAAAAGGAAATAGAGGGAGATGAAATAATTACCCCCAATATTTCCATAAAGGATGATTGAATCAAATAAATTTAATTAAGAAACACTTCAGAAAAAAACTATAAACACTTTTCAGAAAGTGGAAATCAATATCCCCCTACTTGAAGCTATCAAAAAAATTCAAAGGTATGAATGTTTTTTGCAATATATTTGAACCAAAAAGAGATGACTATATGGGAATGAAATAATCAACTTGTAGAGAAGTGTCTCAACCCTTATCTCACCATAGATTCCAACCAAATTTCATGATCTAGGGAAGTTTTCCATTCCATGAACCATTGGTTAATTAAATTTATCTAATGCATTTTATGATCTTGGTTCTTCAATTAATGTATTTCCTCATTGAGTATACACTTATTTTTAGATGGGATACTTAAATCACACAAGAGTGGTGGTCCAACTTTGAAACAGATCCACAGTTTTCCCAGCTAGAGTTCTAGAGGATGTCCTGGTGAAAGTAAAAGATCATTTATTCCTAGATGACTTCTATGTGATAAATATGGAAGAAGATAGGAGCCCATTACACTCACCCATAATTTTGGTGAGACCTTTCTCAAAGACAACTAAAACCATCATCAATGTCCATTAAGGTACACTCACTAAGGAATTTGTAGATAGCACTATCCACTTCAACATTTTTGAATCCATGAGGTACCCATCAGATGATCACTCCCTCTTTTCACTCTCCCATGAAGTTAGTATTGAACCCATTGAATAATCAGGTATGTTCCATGAATTATTATACTTAGTAGATAATTTTTCTATTAATGAACATGTGAATGCCCAAAACACTATAGATTCTGATTTTATGTGGGAAGAGGTGGTAAAATCTAATTTCATTGATGATTTGTTAATTAATTAGGAATATGATATTGTTTCTAGTGTGTAGGAGGTCCAACATTTTTAAGTGGGGAATATCAATTTAATTTCATCCCTTGAGCATCCCCCTGAACTAGAATTAAAACGACTCCCCAATGATTTGAAATATGTATACCTTATAGAAGGTGATAAATTACCAGTGATAATTAAAAATAATATGTCTAAAACCCAAGAAAAATCTCCGATTGAGATTTTGAGTGATAATCTCTAGGAAATAGGGTGGATCTTAAGTGATATCCTAGGAATAAACCCAAAATATGATCACATAGAATTTTTCTTGAGGGAGATTCCAAACCTGTTAAACATCCCCAAATGAGGCTAAATCCCACCTTGATAGAGGTTGTGAAGAAGGAGATCGAGAAGCTCTTGGAATCTGGGATCATCTATCCCATGTCAAATTCACAGTGGGTTAGCCCCATTCATGTCGTTCCTAAAAAACTAGCTTGACCACCATGAGGAATGAAATGAATGAGTTAACCCCTATGAGAATTCAAAATAGCTAGAGAGTATGCATTGATTTTAGGAAATTGAACCAGGTCACTCAGAAATATCATTTCCCCATCCCCTTCATTGACCAGATGTTAGAGAGATTAGTAGGGATAACTCATTATTTCTTTTTGGATGGATTTTCAGGTTACTTTCAGGTACCCATTGCTCCTGAGGATATAGAGAAGACAACATTTACATGCCCCTTTGATACTTTTTCATATTAAATAATTCCATTTGTATTATGTAATTCTCCAGGTATATTTCAGAGGTGCATGGTAAGTATATTTTATGATCACATTGAAAATTTATTGGAAGTTTTACTAGATGATTTCACAGTTTTTGGAGATTCTTTTGATCATTGTTTGAAAAATATGGAATTTTTTTTGAAAACCTGCATTGAAAAAAATCTTGTTTTAAATTTTGAAAATTGACATTTGTAACACCCCGAAATTTTATGAAAAATATTTTTTTTAATTTCATTAATGTCTTGTGTTGTACGCTACACCAAAAGAAGCTTTCACAACACGCATCCTTGACTTGCCTTGCATTACACGCAATCACGACCTTCCTCGATAGCGTGTGTAGTACGCAATACCGAGTTTCACTAAACAACGATATGCTATTAAAATATTATTATAACTAGCCGTGATGAATAGTAATAACCACCTTTTAAAATTTTAGGAATTTTAGCTCTTAAAATGGACTTCATTTTTGGATTTGGAGTATCGAATTTAGCCTAAGGTGAAATTTTGGTACTTTTCGGATAACTTTCATATTCTGATGAATAGTGAAAATTACTAAATTATAATTAAAAACAACTTTTTTAATCAAAATAATTAATAGTGATAAATTATTAATTTGAGTTGTTTTAAAGTATATTTAGAATATATATTTTTAATTTAATACAATGTTGGTCATTGGATGTAATTTCACATTTAAACCAGACATAAACAAGTGTCAATCTTTTGATAGATATTGTTTCTTAAAAACACGCTATTTGTTTTAACAACGAGATTTAATTATAAAATTAATTAATGCAACTTATATGTTATGAATTTGGTAAAATAGATTTCATTTTTTAATTCGGAATATGAAATATAGCTTAGGATGAAATTTTGGCATTTTTCTGAAAACTTTCAATTTTTGATGAATAGTGAAACCACTAAGTGGTAGGTTAAAAACTGAATTTTGCATAAAACTTAATTTTACCGCTTCTGTGAATGGAATTTCGAAAATCCGACAGACACGGTTAATATCAAGGACTAAAATGTGGTTCAATGAGATGAAAATAATTTTTGGTGAATAGTAACTTTTTACTTTTTTTTACCACGGTTAATAGTAAATAGGGTAACTAAGGGTAAATATGATATTACTATTACCCTAACACATGTCCTAATTCTATTGGATAAGTGTAATTCGATCAAAAACAACCTTATGAATATAATATGACCATTTAGGTCCACTTGGATTAGATTATGACATTTAATATTATTTTATTTAATGAATAGTTAAAATAGTTAAAATCAAAGTTTAATAACTAAAACATTTTTAATATGGGGTTATACAAAAGATAAATTCGACTATAAATATTCATTAGAAAGATAAAAAGATTTCCTACATAATTATATTTTATTTATAATTTTTAGACTTTAAATAAATTAATTTATTTATGACACAACGATGATGCAGTAATTACCCTTTTAAGGAAATATTAACATAATTGATGTTATAAATGCTCAAATGAATGTAATTTGAGACTTTTTATGAATTACACTAATTTTCTAGGCTACTATGATATATTAGTGTTGATTTAATCAACTTGGTTCGAACATATAATTCTGTTATGACTTTCACAAAAATCATATATCAAATAGTGTCAAAATTGACACAAAATAGTTTTTAAATCAAATATTATATTATTAATTTTTATTTTATTCCTAAAAATCTAATGTTCGGCCAAATGACTTAGATAAGGATATATATATTAATAATAAACAATTTGGGGTTCGTTTGGCATGTTATAGTAAGTGTATTAACCATATAGTGAAAGAAAACAGAAAGACACAGTAAAAGTTAAATTATTTAACTTAGAGTTAAATATAATTGATAAGGTTAAAATAATACCCTAAACTTGTATAAATCCTATTGGTTGATAGGATTTCGACCCATCCCCACTTTAGCTTCGAAATAAGACCCTTTGGAACCATTATAAACCGATTTTGACATTAATATAAAATAATATTTTGAGGTATTCCTAAGGTGCCCCTCTCCTCCCCTATAAAAGAACACCTCCTCCCCCTCCTCCTCACACCAATTTGAGCACTCAAGCTCGGCCAAACCCTGCCAAAATCTCTTCTCCACTTCCCTAGAAACATCTTAGAGGTTCTGGTCTTCCTCAAAGACCAATTTTAGTGCCCTAAGAGGAGGTCTCAAAGAGGCGCTTCAAAGAAGAGGTAATTACCGTTACCAATTCTTTCATCTTTATTTCTTCTTCCTCTTCTTCTTCTTAGGTTGTTTCATTATGAAGTAATAATATCAGTATCACTCATATACGGATGTGTTATTATAAGTATGAAACAACCCTATTTCACCATCTATCCATCCTACGGAAAAAGAAATCACTGCGCGTGCGTACGTACGAAATACCGTCTCCACGCCGTGGTGTAATCTATTTTCCACCACCACCTTACATGGATGGGTATAATGGTGTAAAGAATAACTATACATAGTTATTACAACATCATATTGATTCTGATATATTGTATAATCCACTCCAATTCAATTCAATATTTATGGAAATGATATCATCGCTCGTGCGTACGTACGGACTACCGTCTCCACGACGCGATGAGATTCATTCTCCATGTTAACCATTTAAGAATGATTATAAAGTATATATAAGAAATAATAATGAAATATATGACATTATAAAGCTACTGGATTTATGTATATATATATATATATGTATGTCATCTACTTACTTCCATTCAAGACAATAAGGAAAGGAAAACAACGTTCATGCGTACGTACGAACTACCGTCTCCATGAACGGTGTTTTTCATTTCATTTATCTATCTATTATATATATATACTGAATATATATGATATATAAATCATATTTTATATTCTGGAAGTAATTAAATCATGATATAAGTAATAATAATATCAAGAACAACAAGTCAAAACACCTACGATAAATGAAACGATTTTACCCAAAACGCTTCTTTAACATGGAATTTACAAAAGAACGGGTAATATAATGTCATAAGTGAACCATATATGATATCATAACAATGAATATGATTCTTTAATAAGTAAATAACATGATTTAAATCATTATACAGGAGTTTCGGACACTTACAAAGCAAGTCGGACCTAAGGTAAGGGAAAATATCACAATCTCATTTTTATCCGAGATTGTTTATACTTTGAAATTTACTGGGGTGTATTTTATCATCCACATCCATGTTTACTCAATATGTAATATTATTTCCATTCACCTAAAATTGTTTAAAACCTATTTTACCCTTCGGTGAGTTTTTAGTAAAAGATATGAAAGGAATCTTTTGTCGTTTTTCGTACAAGGTACTTTTTTTGACTTTTCCGACAAAAGTACGAGAAGAATGTTTTTTTTATACGGCATGAATGGATTTTTAAAAAATTATTTCCAAGAAGCTTCCTTTACAAGTTTTCAAGTTTATTTTTAATCATATTCTTTTGTTTTAAAGTCATATGACATGTTATGAAAGGAAAAATGTTTTTGAAATAGAAAGGATATTTTCCTCAAGAATGGAGGTCAAGTATTTTATCAAAATTATTTTCCATCTAAGATAATAAAAGGGTTCTGTTTTTATCCCTATTATTACATGGATTTGATTATGTTGTGATGGAAATATTTTTATGAATTCCTTTATCTTATATGAATTGTTTTATGATGTTATGTTGTTTAAGAATCCCATTTTTATTACATGGGTTACGCTATGATGTATGGTTTATGATTATGTGGAACACATAAGAAAGGATTAATTATAAGATGGGTGGGACCTATATCTCCCTCCAATGCATTGGGTAAAGATTTTATATCTCATGAGATAGACATGGATGGAATGGTAGGTTATACCGGTTCAGTGAAACAGGACTGAAACGAGGGTTACTCGATTCAGAAAGGGACTTTGTCCACTAAGATAGTCTTGGCAATGAGTCTTGACTAACAAGAAATGATTCTCTATGATTATGTGTGAATGCCACAAAGTTTCATGTTTTAAGTTATGATTATTGTGATTACATTTCACTACCATGATTTATCCCATGTTATGAAATTATGCTCTCTTTTGCAGGTTTTGATTTCCAAAATGTTATGTTCTTATGAATACGATGTGATTGATATTTCTTTTGTTTACCCTTACTGAGCATTTGAGCTCAACCTTTTATGCTTTCTTTTCCCCAGGATATAAAGAAAGGTTTTAGGTAAAAAAAAAGGAAGATCTTTATGGGAGATGTTGAAGATCTTTCACCACGATTAGAAGATTTTATTCCGAGTTTCCAAAGACACTAAACTATTACGATCCTTGTGTGTGTGTTTTTGTTATGTACTAAGTATTCTGCAAAAGTAATGTAATGTTCATGTACATCAAGCTTCGGGTCTCTACAGTTGGTATCAGAGGAAAGGTTTAGTCAACCTTTGGAAACTAGGATGCGAGAACTTTAGTGAGATCCCTAGAGATATTTCTAAGGTATGTCTAGGGATGTATCTAAGGTTAAGTATACATATAGGTTATAGTACTAGAACTACGCTAATGATAATAAAATTAAACCTAAGATGTTAGATATTGAAGGTACTCCCCCTTTATTATGTTGTTTTCCCTAGCATGATTTTTGCCTCTCACACTATTCTTTTTGGGTTTTAGACGATGGCTGGAACCCGAAGGAACCGTGTTGATCAATGCAATGGACAATGCAATGATTGTCCTCCTGAACAAACAAATGTTATGGTAGATGGAGTGAAAAATCTTATTTCTATACTTACAAAAGATATGAATCATTCTGGACTTCCAAATGAGCATAGAAGGGAACAATATTCTATTGAGTCCTTCACGAGGAAACGTCCACCTTCTTTCAGTGGGTCTTCTGATCCACTTGTTGCTGAACAATGGATCAGTACCACTGAAATGATATTTTTAGTTCTTCAATGTTCTGAACATGATAAATTCATCTTAGCAGTATATCGTTTGGAAGGTGAAGCTGATCAATGGTGGAATCTTATCAAGAATACAAGGCAAAGAGATGAAATTGAGTCCATGGAATGGGACGAGTTCAAGAACTTATTTTTCAATAAGTATTTCCCTCGTATTCTTCGAACAAAGATGGAGAAGGATTTTCTTGAACTAAAGCAAAAGGATGATGAATCTATTGGTATATACGAAGCGAATTTTACAAGACTTGCAAGGTATGCATCTGGCATTATCATCCAACCTGAAAGTAAAGTTGATCGATTTTTCAGTGGCTTAAAACCAAGTCTTCGAAGGGTATTATCTATAAGAGACTTCAGTAGCTATGAAGAAATTCTGCGTTGTGCTATCAAGGTCTCCAACTCATGGTTTTGACAAGAAACGAAAGATGGAGTTCAAGGAGAAATCTCAGAATAATGGTGAAAAGAAGATGAATGTTTCCTTATGCACAAAGTGTGGAAAGAAGCATGGTGGAGATTGTCTTAAAGGGACTAGAAAATGTTTTAAGTGTGGAAAGGAAGGTCATCGGGCATTTGAATGCCGCGATAATGGGAAGAAGATGTCTAATGATGCAAAAAAAGGAAGGGATACACAGAATGAATCTACTACACTTCAATGCTTCAAGTGCAAGGAAATGGGGCATTATGCTAATAAATGCCCTAATCCAAGGGTTAGTGATGATCAACATGAGCAACCACTGAAGGCAAAGGACAAAGAGAAGTCACATGCGATCACTATTGGCAATGTTGAATATGACAATGATGTGGTGGAATGATTAAGTGTTTTTGTAATGGGATTCCAAAATAATGTTGTATCATTGAGTATTGAAATATTTATTGATGTGGTATTCAAAGTGATTGATATATTTTTTGGAAATAAGATGATATGCGCATAATGAAGGGAAAACGAGAAAATGAAATGTTTAATAGTATTTATGAGCTCATGATTGATATAAGGACTAAGTGATATCATGGTTTGAGTATATAGAATTTTGAGGATTTTGGTATGTGGAAAGAGTTAACTTTTAATAGCATTCATGTTTTCAATAAGGTTCAATGGGTATTCAAGAGAGTACAAGATTAAGGCCTTTGAATGTTTGGAATGTGACCAATAAGATATATATTATGATATATGGGGATCAACGATGATATTAAATCTCTGGTAATCGTTTTCACTATGTTATGAGAGTGGACTGCAGTATTATGGATAAGCCTGAAGATTGGAATGGATTATGTTGGACATAAGTTAGTATTGTTTAAGGATAGAAGTTTTTTTCGATATTATTGATGGGATGTTATAGTAATGTAGTTTTAGAAAAAGGACAACCTGCAGGACGGGCGACAGCCCATCGCGTCGGACAAGGCTGTGGGAATCGAACCCACAACCGAAGTGCGACTGGCCTTTATCGCCTACCACTGGCCTACAGAAAGTCCCTGTTTAGTAGAAACTAGTTTTATTATATTAAGAAATATGATATATGAAGTATAAGTCCATTTTAGGAACCATATATGATTAATCTCACTATAGAATGACTTATGTATATTTAATAACTTTTTCTAACCTTTTTGTTTGAGACAGATGGAATGACCCGTCATTCTATCACATGATCTGCTAACAGTTCACGAATAACAAATTCAACTTCATTTATTTAAGAGATGAATTGGAAATTGTTAAAGGCACGAACAACAGTGAGATTGTACCAAAATAAAGTAAGTATTTATTCTAATTCAAATTCTTTAACTTTAGGGAAACGATCTTGAAAATCAAAAATGTTGTCCTAGTGCTCTTATATCTGATAAATCAGATGGTACCTTAGATCGTCACAAATCTATGGCTTTGTGATTGTTGGCTATTTCATATCCATGTTCTCTACCACTCTCTATCAGAACATGATTGTTATATTTCTCTTCCATATCCATATTTTCACCTATGTGGAAACCCAGTGATTAGTTTATTTGGTAACCGTTACGTTTCATACTTTTGTTTTCAAAGATTGGTTATTGGTATTCCTTTTTACGATATGGGTTTCTATTAAAGAAACTTTCGAATAGTAAACCATTTATAACCCCGACGAATTTCGAGGGCGAAATTCATTTTAAGGGGGGTAGAATGTAACACCCCGAAATTTTATGAAAAATATTCTTTTTAATTTCATTAATGTCTTGTGTTGTACGCTACACCAAAAGAAGCTTTCACAACACACATCCTTGACTTGCCTTGCATTACACGCAATCGCGACCTTCCTCGATAGCCTGTGTAGTACGCAATACCGAGTTTCACTAAACAACGACATGCTATTAAAATATTATTATAACTAGCCGTGATGAATAGTAATAACCACTTTTTAAAATTTTAGAAATTTTAGCTCTCAAAATGGACTTCATTTTTGGATTCGGAGTATCGAATTTAGCCTAAGGTGAAATTTTGGTACTTTTCGGATAACTTTCATATTCTGATGAATAGTAAAAATTACTAAATTATAATTAAAAAAAACTCTTTTAATCAAAATAATTAATAGTGACAAATTATTAATTTGAGTTGTTTTAAATTATATTTAGAATATATTTTTTCAATTTAATACAATGTTGGTCATTGGATGTAATTTCACATTTAAACCAGACATAAACAAGTGTCAATCTTTTGATAGATATTGTTTCTTAAAAACACGCTATTTGTTTTAACAACGGGATTTAATTATAAAATTAATTAATGCAACTTCTATGTTATGAATTTGGTAAAATAGACTTCATTTTTGAATTCGGAATATGAAATATAGCTTAGGATGAAATTTTGGCATTTTTCTGAAAACTTTCAATTTTTGATGAATAGTGAAACCACTAAGTGGTAGGTTAAAAACTGAATTTTGCATAAAACTTAATTTTACCGCTTCTGTGAATGGAATTTCGAAAATCCGACAGACACGGTTAATATCAAGGACTAAAATGTGGTTCAATGAGATGAAAATAATTTTTGGTGAATAGTAACTTTTTACTTTTTTTTACCACGGTTAATAGTAAATAGGGTAACTAAGGGTAAATATGATATTACTATTACCCTAACACATGTCCTAATTCTATTGGATAAGTGTAATTCGACCAACAAAAACCTTATGAATATAATATGACCATTTAGGTCCACTTGGATTAGATTATGACATTTAATATTATTTTATTTAATGAATAGTTAAAATAGTTAAAATCAAAGTTTAATAACTAAAACATTTTTAATATGGGGTTATACATAAGATAAATTCGACTATAAATATTCATTAGAAAGATAAAAAAGATTTCCTACATAATGATATTTTATTTATAATTTTTAGACTTTAAATAAATTAATTTATTTATGACACAACAATGATGCAGTAATTACCCTTTTAAGGAAATATTAACATAATTGATGTTATAAATGCTCAAATGAATGTAATTTTTGACTTTTTATGAATTACACTAATTTTCTAGGCTACTATGATATATTAGTGTTGATTTAATCAACTTGGTTCGAACATATAATTCTGTTATGACTTTCACAAAAATCATATATCAAATAGTGTCAAAATTGACACAAAATAGTTTTTAAATCAAATATTATATTATTAATTGTTATTTTATTCCTAAAAATCTAAGGTTCGGCCAAATGACTTAGATAAGGATATATATATTAATAATAAACAATTTGGGGTTCTTTTGGAATGTTATAGTAAGTTAATTAACCATATAGTGAAAGAAAACAGAAAGACACAGTAAAAGTTAAATTATTTAACTTAGAGTTAAATCTAATTGATAAGGTTAAAATAATACCCTAAACTTGTCTAAATCCTATTGGTTGATATGATTTCGACCCATCCCCACTTTAGCTTCGAAATAAGACCATTTGGAACCATTATAAACCGATTTTGACATTAATATAAAATAATATTTTGAGGTATTCCTAAGGTGCCCCTCTCCTCCCCTATAAAAGGACACCTCCTCCCCCTCCTCCTCACACCAATTTGAGCACTCAAGCTCGGCCAAACCCTGCCAAAATCTCTTCTACACTTCCCTAGAAACATCATAGAGGTTCTGGTCTTCCTCAAAGACTAATTTTAGAGCCCTAAGCGGAGGTCTCAAAGAGGCGCTTCAAAGAAGAGGTAATTACCGTTACCAATTCTTTCATCTTTATTTCTTCTTCCTCTTCTTCTTCTTAGGTTGTTTCATTATGAAGTAATAACATCAGTATCACTCATATACTGATGTGTTATTATAAGTATGAAACAACCATATTTCACCATCTATGCATCCTACGGAAAAAGAAATCACCGCGCGTGCGTACGTACGGAATACCATCTCCACGCCGTGGTGTAATCTATTTTCCACCACCACCTTACATGGATGGGTATAATGGTGTAAAGAATAACTATACATAGTTATTACAACATCATATTGATTCTGATATATTGTATAATCCACTCCAATTCAATTCAATATTTATGGAAATGATATCATCGCTCGTGCGTACGTACGGACTACCGTCTCCACGACGCGATGAGATTCATTCTCCATGTTAACCATTTAAGAATGATTATAAAGAATATATAAGAAATAATAATGAAATATATGACATTATAAAGCTACTGGATTTATGTATATATATATATATATGTATGTCATCTACTTACTTCCATTCAAGACAATAAGGAAAGGAAAACAGCGTTCATGCGTACGTACGGACTACCGTCTCCATGAACGGTGTTTTTCATTTCATTTATCTATCTATTATATATATATATACTGAATATATATGATATATAAATCATATTTTATATTCTGGAAGTAAGTAAATCATGATATAAGTAATAATAATATCAAGAACAACAAGTCAAAACACCTACGATAAATGAAACGATTTTACCCAAAACGCTTCTTTAACATGGAATTTACAAAAGAACGGGTAATATAATGTCATAAGTGAACCATATATGATATCATAACAATTAATATGATTCTTTAATAAGTCAATAACATGATTTAAATCATTATACAGGAGGTTCGGACACTTACAAAGCAAGTCAGACCTAAGGTAAGGGAAAACATCACAATCTCATTTTTATCCGAGATTGTTTATACTTTGAAATTTACTGGGGTGTATTTTATCATCCACATCCATGTTTCCTCAATATGTAATATTATTTCCATTCACCTAAAATTGTTTAAAACCTATTTTACCCTTCGGTGAGTTTTTAGTAAAAGATATGAAAGGAATCTTTTGTCGTTTTTCATACGAGGTACTTTTTTTGACTTTTCCGCCAAAAGTACGAGAAGAATGTTTTTTTATACGGCATGAATGGATTTTTAAAACATTATTTCCAAGAAGCTTCCTTTACAAGTTTTCAAGTTTATTTTTAATCATCTTCTTTTGTTTTAAAGTCATATGACATGTTATGAAAGGAAAAATGTTTTTGAAATAGAAAGGATATTTTCCTCAAGAATGGAGTTCAAGTATTTTATCAAAATTATTTTCCATCTAAGATAATAAAAGGGTTCTGTTTTTATCCCTATTATTACATGGATTTGATTATGTTGTGATGGAAATATTTTTATGAATTCCTTTATCTTATATGAATTGTTTTATGATGTTATGTTGTTTAAGAATCCCATTTTTATTACATGGGTTACGCTATGATGTATGGTTTATGATTATGTGGCACACATAAGAAAGGATTCATTATAAGATGGGTGGGACCTATATCTCCCTCCAATGAATTGGGTAAAGATTTTATATCTGATGAGATAGACATGGCTGGAATGGTAGGTTATACCGGTTTAGTGAAACAGGACTGAAACGAGGGTTACTCGATTCAGAAAGGGGCTTTGTCCACTAAGATAGTCTTGGCAATGAGTCTTGACTAACAAGAAATGATTCTCTATGATTATGTGTGAATGCCACAAAGTTACATGTTTTATGTTATGATTATTGTGATTACATTTCACTACCATGATTTATCCCATGTTATGAAATTATGCTCTCTTTTGCAGGTTTTGATTTCCAAAATGTTATGTTCTTATGAATACGATGTGATTGATATTTCTTTTGTTTACCCTTACTGAGCATTTGAGATCACCCTTTTATGCTTTCTTTTCCCCAGGATATAAAGAAAGGTTTTAGGTAAAAAAAGGAAGATCTTTATGGGAGATGTTGAAGATCTTTCACCACGATTAGAAGATTTTATTCCGAGTTTCCAAAGACACTAAACTATTACGATCCTTGTGTGTGTGCTTTTGTAATGTACTAAGTATTCTGCAAAAGTAATGTAATGTTCATGTACGTCAAGCTTCGGGTCTCTACAGTTGGTATCAGAGGAAAGGTTTAGTCAACCTTTGGAAACTAGGATGCGAGAACTTTAGTGAGATCCCTAGAGATATTTCTAAGGTATGTCTAGGGATGTCTCTAAGGTTAAGTATACGTATATTTCTAAGGTATATCTAGTGCCTTGGTATGCTGACATGTTAAATTATCTAGTAACATCTCAGGTCCCATCTCATTGCAATTCTCACCAAATTCAAAAACTAAAATCCAAATCTAGGTATTATATTTGGGATGATCTATTCTTTTGTAATATTTGCAATGATCAAGTAATAAGAAGATGCTTACCTAAAAGTGAAGTTAAATATGTCTTTGAGTTATGTTACACTTTAGCTTGTGGAGCCCACTTTGGACCTCAAAGGATAAGAATAAAGGTTTTAGAATTTGGAATTTATTGGCCCACCATTTTTAAATATTCTCATGAATTTTTTAAAATATGAGAAAAATGTTAGTTATTAGGAAATATTTTAAAGAGACAATAAATTCCTTAAAATACACTAAATTTTTGTGAAAATATTGAAGTTTTGGGGATAGATTTTAAGGGACCTTTCATAACATCCTTTAGAAATTCTTATATCATTCTTGCAGTTGCTTACATTTCCAAATGAGTGGAATAAAAAGCTACTAGGACCGACGATGCTAAAGTTTTTTGTGATTTTTTAAGGGATAAATTTTTTTGTAGGTTTGGAGTGCCTAGAGAAATCATCACTGATCGGAGCACGTACTTCTGAAATTGGATAATGGAGAATTTTCTGAAGAAGTATGGGGTGCATCATAAAACATCAAATCCCTATCATATACAGACTAATGGAAAAGCTGAAGTTTCCAATAGGGAAATAAATGGAATTTTGGAAAGGAATGTTAATCCAAACAGGAAGGATTGGAGCCAAATGTTATATGATACATTATGGGATTATAGGATTACCTAAAAAACCCCAATTAGAATGAGTCCATATAGGCTGCTTTATGGGAAAAACTTCCACCTACTTGTGGAATTGGAGAATAAGGCGTATTGGGCTATGAGGAAAATGAATTTAGACTTTGAAAGTGATGAGAAGGAAAGAATATTGAAGTTTCAAGAGAAGGAAAAAATTAGAAGGGAGGAATTTTAAAATTCCAATATCTATAAATAAAGAACAAGAGTGGCCCATGACAAGCTGGTCAAACCAAAAGACTTCTATCCTGGAGACAAAGTGTTTCTATTAAACTCAAGACTCAAGCTGATTCTAGGTAAAATTTGTTCCAAATGGGAAGGTCCATTTATAGTTACTCATGTATATGCTTTTGGTGATGTGTAGATTATGAAGGATGGAGAGGAGGAAATGTTAATGGTCATAGGTTGAAGAAATTACTTGGGGCCTTGCCATCAGAGTCAGTGGAGGAGATCACACTCATCCAACCTGTTTATTAATAAAATCCATCAGGTCGTACCTCTCCTTTATATTTTATTGTATACGATGATTCATTTTCAAATATTCTTACATGTTAAATCTATTTGAAGTAACTAAGGACACTGCATCAATTAAGTGTGGCAGAGGGAAACTTTGTAGTTTAGTATTTTAATTTTATGTTTGGTTTACTCTTTTCATAAAAAAGATTTTTTTAGATATTTGTGTTCTTATTTTTAAAATTTAGTGTGTTGTAAAATTTTTTGAACTAAAATGATTATCATTTAAATTTTTAAAACCCTTGTCAATGAGTGAACCAATCAATTTCATGAAACTGAGCTTAAATGAATGATGAAATGACTATATTTCAAGTTTAAATCTATTGTAATTTCATGAAAAGTACTATGATTTTTAAATACCATGCTAAATATCACTGACTTTATTTTTGAAATCAATTTTCTATGAGGAATATTTACCATTTTTTTATATTCTTTATATTCACCTCATTTCTTTAGAGAACCAGGCTATTCTTTCTTTAACTAGAATTTAATTTATTCCTGTCAAAACATGAGGGTTTGAGGTACTTCTGTTTTAAATGTTTGAGGTATTTATTTGGTTTTAATCCCCATTTTCAAAATAATCCTATTTATTACGGCCTACCTTGTACATTAATCCTTGTATCCCTTAGAATCCATGATCAACCTATTAGGTTAGCCACATTATTAGCCAATTTTCCCCATCTAACCTGTTCTTGAAGTGAAATTGAATGATCTAGTTGAAATTAAGTGTGAGGGAAGATGTCTTATGGTGTAATACCTAATTTGATGATACTTTGGGTGGAAAATTAAATGTTTAATAATTTATGTTTCTACTGAATATTTCATTTTATTAAAAGATGTGCCTTTTTTGGAGCTTCATGATAAAATAAGTTGTGCCATTCTGGAGCTTCCAATGTAAAAAATAAAGCTATTCCTATCTAGAGATTTAAAGAAAAAAAATGTTTGAGAAAAAATTATTGCTAGTAAAATGATAAATGGAATGAACATTTTTTGATTTCTCATGATTATAGAGCCGATTTTCTACAAAGGGAAAGAGAAGGAGACCATACTTGAGAGAAAATTAGAATCTTTCAATTTGATTCAAAAAGTTACAAGCCCTCCTTTTTTTCCACATAATTTTTTTTAACATCTAAATCCTACCAACCGGAAGCCACAAAAAACCCTAAAAATTCTTTATGAGAAACACATATCCTTGAATCACAACGAGTGGAGATGTTGTAATTTATCAAGTCTATGGTGACTCTTGCATGAGTTTCGATGAGAAAAGCCTTGTTGAACATTTATAATTGTGAGATGAGAGAAAATTCATGTGAGGTAGGTGTTTTGTGTGAATGGGATATGAAATGAAGTGTAAATATATTAAATAATCTAAAATGGAGAACTTGAAATAATTTTTTTGACGAGGAATTATATCTTTTTGTTTCTTGGTATGGATTAAGTACATATCATGGGTATGTGTTTTGGATTTGATTTGATTTTATTTTGATGTTTACTTGTCCAAAATTCCAATTTCTAAGTGTGGGGTAATTGACAGAGAAAATATTTTCAATAAATTTACATTGAATTTTATTGTTTTAAATCCCACAAAAGTGTTACTTTATGATAAATTTCTACATTTTATGATATTGGTGATATTTTCAGCTTAATAGTAAAAATGACCCATTTTGGATTTTTAACTGTTTTAAATTATTTCTATATTTTGGACATAACATTTTCTAGACTAATAAAAATTGAAAAATTATTTCTTTTTCAGATTCTACCCATATAGGGGTTCATTTTATCCTTCCTGATGAAAAGTGTAATTGACTATATGGAAGCTCAATAGAAGCTCACAAATTGGACCATGAATACTGTTTACAGATCAGTCTATATTCGGTGTGGGGTCTATAACTCGTTCATGGTAGGCCCAATTTCTGTGAAATTTAGTGGGTGGACAAAAAATACATTTTGGAATATCTTTAATGAAGGATAGGATGTATGAATTTTCTGTTTTAGTGGTCATTAAAGAATTCTAATATGGATGTTTTAGATTTGGAGAGTCTGACTGGATAGAATAATTTTTCAGAGTAAAATGGGAATTAATCTCGAAATACTTGTCTAAATACGTTGAAAGTTTTCGGAGATACGACCATGATAATTATAACAACATTCATAAAGGAAGAAATGCGTTAAGAGGTAATTTAATGGTTCTAAAACGAATCAACTTTAGGGGGACAAATTATGGCTATAAAAGGAGGGGATCTCCTCCCTATCAAAGCATCTCATTCCATCCTATTTATTTGAGGACACCAAGGTGGAGAACTTTTCGGCTTTATCTCTGCTATTTATTTTCTAATCCGTAGATTTTTAATATCTTATTCTTCCCCAATCATCTTTATTACCCTTACCATAGTGGGGTAAGCATTTTGAGTGATTGGGGAAGGGTTGGTTTTTTATTTAGTAATTCTTGAGTTCTTAGACATAATTGAATAAAATTTCTTTCTTCTTAAAAGTTGTTTTTAATTTCATAAAGATGATTTTATTATCAAGTTCAATCGTTCTTGAATTTTAATTCCATTATTTATTTTTTCCTTGGTTAAATAATCATTATCTCCCTCCACTAATTTCTGGTTTATATACGATGGAATAGACCAGGGTTTAGTGGTGAAGTACTCGAAAATCATCAGTATGTGTAAAAGGGGTAGTGAATGTTCTTTATTTTTTGGGATGAACAAGACCTGATCAGGTATTTTCCAAGTCAATTGACGATATTCAAAACAACTCTTTTTCACATGGAAGGAGAGTTGACCAAACTGACATTTTGGTAAGGTTTTATCTCACCATCATAATTTCACCAAGGAAGTGAGAGGAAATGATTGTGAAAACTCACTTTAATCGACTTAGAATAAGTAGTTTGAATTTAATTGGACAAGTATATCATTATAATTGGGAAACTCACCCTAACCTAATGACCCTTTTAATATCATAGTTTTTAATCCTTTGAATTTCAAATTTCCTTTCAATCATTTTCTTATCGATTTATTCTAAAAAACACCATTTTTACCCTCATTTAAAAGTGAAAAACTATTTTGTGTGCACTCATCTTAGGGATACTTACTAAGGTAAATCACTTGACTATATTAAAGAATATATAATTTTTTTTCCATGCCCTAAAATAGGCATGCGTCAGGATTCTTTAAATCTATCCTTAAGTCATACACCCCAAAGTAGAAGGTGTTGAGAATGACTTGGCTCCTTGGACCTCTTTGTACCAGGAGGGAACTAAGACATAAGAGACTCACCAGAATCGAAAGGCCTGAACAGAGGTCCATCCAACTGAATATCTTAATACTTATCCATTTGAGGAAAGCCAGAGATATTATCCAACTTTATAAGTATCTAAACCAAGCCAGAGGAATCCTCTGCAATCACCTTGATGTCAAGATGGGGGATGATATCGACAGAGGATAAAACATGTCACCACCCACACTTGATAAGGATTCATGAGAGTGTGAAAATGGGAGAAGACAAATTGTGATCATGAGTAGATGGGGAAATAGGAAGAGGATGAAAATATTACTTCTAATCTGAGTGTTTCAGAATATTCATCCCCCCATTCGACTCCTTCAGGTGGGATAGTTATAGAGAACCAACAGTCAAGGACTGAACCCAAGATAACACCACAAGATACTTTTTTTAATGAATACCCGGTGTGTGTTTCTCAAGTCCCAAATTCAAACATGAATCTTGTGACCATCTTCATAAGGACTGGAGGGAGGTTTCAATGCAATTAGTCTCAGTAGAGCGGCGTCCTGAATCACTAACACCTCATTGACCACACCAGAATCTAAGAGAGTAGTTTGAACAAAGGGAACATCACCCTTCCAAGAAGCTGATAACTTGAGCCTACAAGAATCTACCGAGTGACCTTTCTTTAAAAAGTAAACATTGAGGTTAGAGAATGTTTAGCTAAGAGGGATTGATGGTAAGGGATTTTTGTCTCAATTTAATTTTTTTTATTTTCTGCACTTAATTTCATTTAACTACTATGTATTCTTCTTATTAGATATATAATATAATTAATTATAATATATTAATTATATTTGAAGTTCAATTTCAAGCTCTCCCTTTAAAGGGTTTTTATTATAATGTTTCATAAGTAATAATAGGTTTTCTTAATTCAATGTATTTTCTTGTGTCACAATGATTCCTATTTAACTATGGTTTCACTAGATGTGTTTTTTCTTTATTTTATGAAATTCTAATTCATTTCCACTTCTTTTCTATGTAATTATGTCGATTTATTTTTTTATAAAAGTTGGTGATGTTAAGAATAATTCTCATCCTCTCTAAATAAGCTATTTTTCTCCTATGTCTATATTTTCTCTTCCCTCTAATATTATACTCTATATTTGGAACCATAATTATATTTTATCTCTTGTTACCTTCATATTTAATTTCTACTCTTTTGAAAATTAATTTTAATTACTCTTTTTATGATGTGGGATTTCAATAAAGGTATTTTAAAATATTAAAACATTTTTCCTTCCATGATCATTTGTTTTATCTTCCACTCCAAAAAATCCTTGAGATAATATTTTTATTTTTCAAGGATATGTTATTGAAGGTTATTTTTATAAAGTAAATATTTTCAGAAAAATTCACTTCACCTTTTTTAAAATAACTCTTTATAGGGACTCATAACCTTTTATTTTTTACAATAATGTTAAAAATATTTTCTAAAATATCTTTTAAGGTTTTTATGTATAAACACATTCTTTCACTGTTATAAACATTATATCCAAATAATATTTATTTTAATGTTTTAAAATGTGTTTTGAAATAAATCTATGTTGTTATTATTTTAAAATTAAAAGGGTTATTTCCTATTTTTTAAATGATTTACCCAATGATCTTGAAAATTTATTTTTTCATCTATGCCAACATCCTCAATTCTACATACGTTATACTAGGGATATGTTTTTATAACACAATATATCATGTTTTTATTGATGTATTATGAAATTATCTATAGAAGTTTTCAGAAAACCAATATTTTTTTCATGGGTTAGTTAAGAGATGTTTATAATATGAATGTTTTCATGTTCTCTTTGCAAAAAAATGTATAGAAAATTATTATGGATGGTTGGGGTCCTATATCACCCTCCAATTCATTGATGGAATTTATATATCTCATGTGATAAAAAAGGATTCATGGCTAGTAGCTGAATTCCAATAGGGTAAATTATTTGTTAGTCTATGCCTAATTGGGTACACAGGTTGCTACTCCATGCCTAAGAGGTAATATGGGTAATAGCCCAATACCAAATGGGTACATGAGTAGCAGCCCAAGCCCAAGAGGGTACATTGGATATAGACCAATACCAAGAGGGTATACAAGTAGTATCTGAACTCAATGAGGGTACATGGGTAGTAGCCAAATCCTAAGATGGTATATGGGTAGTAGCCTAAGAATAAGAGGGTACATAGTTAGTAGTATAAGACCAAGAGGGTATATGGGTTATCAACCCAAGACCAAGATGGTACACTTGTTGTTATCCCAAGACTAGTATGTTATGAGAATCATGTAGCAACACCCACTCCACATTTCTATGTTATATGAATATGTTATGCTACTACAACTCATATTTATTATTTTATGTTTCTCCTCTTCTTTTCCATGGCATATGTTTGGTAATTTGATATTACATTCCATTTTATTATGCATTATTAATAAGTCTTATTATTCCAGGTTCCTTTTAATAATATATTTCTCCCATTATCATATTTTATCAGAAATTATTGATCTAACCCTTGATGATATATTGATGAGTTTTCACATTACTAATCATTGAATATCACCCCTTCCTTATGTTTACTTTCCATAGGTCATGCGGATGAGTATAACTTATGAGGAGTCTATAAGGGAGTATTGTATAGTTTGATTATAGGGAAATGTTCACAAGTATCATAAAATAAGTTGCATTTGTAGATGATCCACAAATACAATAAACCTTCCATTCTTTATTTTGTGTGCCTATTTGTGAGATGTAATGTATAAATCATTTAAATGGTGTAAAATAAGCATATATTTATCTTGGTTTGTTTGAAATCTAGTGTTTAAATAATTTTTTTTGCATCAGATCTAGTATTAGGGTTCTAAGGCGATTGGTTAGTATTAGAGTAAGGTTTATTTATTTTTGAGAATTAATTTAGTTTTTTTTTGTATTATTATGATATACTTTTAGTGAAAAACTTAGGTATGAGTTTAAGTTTAGGATAACATCCTGAAGTTTTAATAAAGTAAATATTTCATTATTTCCAAGAAATTACATCCTTATCTTGATATTGATAGGTGGACATGGTTAAGGCATAGATTAACCTAGTGGTAATAACCCTAAAAAAGGAAATTTGAGTATCAACTCAATCTTTACTCAGTGCATGATGAGTGGGCCAAATACTATACACCAAACTTGACACTCTTGGGGGATATGAATTATTAATTCATACAATATTTATGAACAATTTTGATCGATTTTAATATATTTAGGTTAGAGAACCTAATAGGAAAATTATTATGGATAACCTATATTGAAACCTAGAGATTCTGAAGTTAGGTTATACATGTAATTTTTGATTTATTCCCTATAAAATTTTAATGTTCCTTTAAAATTGATTAATTTAGTTTTTTTCATATCTCAACTTATCTTTATGTAAAGTAATGGATGAAGCCTAGATGAACCATGTTAATAATGGAAGCAATGGAAAATGCATTGATTCTCCCAATGAGAAATCGAATGGTATAGAATCTGGTGTAAAAAATATTATGGTTATGCTAACCCAACTATCAGTAGTTATGATTAACAACTAAAACCTTAAAAATCTTCCATACTTCCTAAAGAAGATAATGATGGAGTTTTATGGAAGTTTCAGTGGATAAAGTCTAAAGAGGAATGGTGATTCAACTTCTTATATGTCAATAATGTGGGAATAAGCACCCAAGTGAATGTATCAAATGAACAATAAAATGTTTCAAGAGTGGACGGATTTTCCATCAAGCCCATGATTTTCAATTTTGGTTATAAAATCCGATCAGTGAAATATATGGGAAGAATATATGGTTCTTAAAATGTAATGAGTTTGGGATTTTTTAAACTTCATTCTCTAATGAAAGTTCTAACAAGGATGAAAAACCCCAGTAACATCATAAACTTATAGAATAAGGGAAATTCCATGAAAAGACTACTATTTAAGTAGATAGTGATAATTAAGTGGTGTAAGGTATATAAATCCCACATCCCAATTTTCTAATTTTTTTATTTGATTATAGTTTATCCACTCTATTATATCTAGTAAGTTTTTTAAGAGAATGAAATTACCACCCTAATGATTTTATATTAGATTATTATAGAAAAATTCTAGTTATATGATTATTGTGTCTTAAGTTGAGGTTTATAGGAATGTTCCCTGTGAAAATATTATTATCTATAATTTAGATAAATTTAATGGGATTTTTGGAAATGGATTTGTTCTACCTACTTAGAGGAAATATTATTTGTTGGAATAAGGAAATTACACTTCATATTAACTTATGATTAACTATGAATAAAAGTATGATTATGAACACCCTTTAGAATAAAATTATACAATGTGGGTTTTGATACCAAATAACATTAAACTTTTAGATCAAATAGTTGGAGGAAAAAAATAAATATTTGGTATGATCCTATTATAAAGAAAAATATATATTTCCTAAGTTAGAAATTATATCTTGAGTCACATCTATATTTTAGATACCCATATATATTTTCACTAGTATATGATAATTGAAAATGTGAAGGTGTAATTTATTTGGGGGGAGGATATAATAACTCGATATTTTAAAATATATTTTTCTCTAAATTAATTATATTATTTTTATATTTCTTCATAAAAACACAAAACCAAAATGAGCCATTATATATTAGAATAATATTATTAAAACAATTATTAAAATAATAAAACCTCTAGTAAATAAAAATATACTACTCAACTAAAATTGTATAAATTTATAGGATAAATAATAATTATGATTTAATATTAAAAATTATTTTATTTCTCAACTATCTTATCATGATAAAAACATATTTATGATTTCTATTTTTCATTTAAAACCCTTGAAAACCCTATTTGAATATATAATAAAAATCACTTTACATTTCTCATAAAATTACAAATAAATATCCTTTTCTTTTGGAAACCCCTGATGAATTTTTTTCCAAAATAATTAGAATATATTTTTCTTTGAAGAAAATTTGAAAAATAGAGTAATATTGAAAATTAACCATTGATATTATGGTAGAAATTTTAGATCATATAGTAAATGTTAAAAAATATTCATTTTGTGATTTTTTAAAGTCAAAATAATCCGTGTAGAAAACATAAATTAGTATCTTATTATTTTTTTGAAAATAAAATTAACAATATTTTATTAATAAAAAAAATATTATGGAATAATTTTGAGGAACATGGATATGGAGGGAAAATAGTTGGAAAGAAATCACTAAACAAGGATTCGAGGAAAAACCTTATAACTTAAAATTTAATAATAAAATTATTATATTTATATATTAAATACAATTTTAAACCTTATCACTTAAAATTATTATATTTCTAGAGGTTGTTCAACCTTTAATTTTTAAAACTAAATTTATAAGATGAACGTGGTCAATGGGTCATGGTTTGAGAATATTATCAATATAATAATTATTATATTTATATATTAAATACAATTTTAAATCTAATCAAGTTAGGATTTCATGAAAAATGAATCAATCTATTTCATAGAGATGGTAGTCGGTATGTACACATGAATGAAATTTTCATTTTTATAAGAGAAGGAAACAAAATAAAATTGATAAAGTGTTAACATTATAGAATCATAATAACATTATAAATATCATATATACTCATTAAATCCATCTTTATGACCATCCCCGTATGGTGGAAATGAAAAAAACACATCACTTCGTGGAGGTGGTAGTCTACACTTACACACAAGCGACATTATCAATTTCCAAAAAATAGAAGGGTAAAAAGGTAAAAATTATACTGTCTTTCAAAAATAAAAATTATGTTATAATAATAATATATATTTATTATATACATTATAATAACCATCCATGTGAGGTAGTGATGAAAAATTATACACATCGCTTTGTGGAGGTGGTATTCCACCAGTATGTATGAGCGATGTTTTCATTCCCCATAGGAGGGAAAAGGAGATGAAAAAGGATTTTATCATAAGGATTATAACATTTAATTATATTTTAGATACTAATTTTTTGATATCATTATGGCTATTATAGGTTTTAAGGAGGTAGAATAAGAAATAAAAATGAAAGAACTGTATTACAACTTATACCTATTCTTTGGAGAACCTCCTTTGGCTTACACCTTAGGCCTTATAGGTTGGTATTTTGGAGAGAAAATAATATCTAGGAAATGAGGAGGATAATTGGGAAGGTATTTGGGTAGGGGTTTTCTATTCTATAGTTCTCAATGTTTGTAAATAATGGAGGAGAGTAGAAGTTCCCTTTTATAAGTGAGGGGAGTGACACTCTTGTAATTATTCTTAACTTTTAAATATTATAAATGTCTTACTCATGGTCAAGTTGTACTAAAATAACCCAATTTATAATCTATGATCATAAGGGTTGTAATAATATTCTACAGTAATATTTAAGATTATTTTTTGTGATCTTATCACAAAAATTAACCCAAATTAACTCATTTACCCTTTATTATAATTATAACAATTTATTATTTTTACTATTCATTATGACTAAAAATGAAAATGAACTCATTACAAAATTTTAACCGAATGATTCAAAAAAGTAAATCTTTTTTTTCAAAATTAATTCAATAAAAGTGGTTGAAATTAATTTCAATAAAATAATTAAAAATTTGAAACACCCAGATATTTTAGAAAATATTTCTCTTTAAATAATTTAATTTATTCGATAGCTTGCATTACATGTAACATCGTGTTTAAAAAAACCACGATATACTATTATCTATGAATGTTTTAACCATGCCAGTAAATTTATAGGTATGAATAAGATTAGATAATTTATAATATATATATATATATATTCTATACTCAATATAAATTTATTAATAAATTCTTAGTAAATAATCACTCAATTTTTAGTAAAGTAATTTTATTCTTCAAAAAAACCTTTTCTCTAAAAAAGTTATTTATTTGTTTTTGTGATAAAATTTTATGAATAATTTAAGGAAATTTTATAAATTTAATTTTATAAAATTAATATAATTTTTTAAATCATCATATTGAAATTATCATAGGATGTTTTTTTGAGAAATTCCTAAAAAGATTTATTTTCCAGTAAATAGTAAAAAATGAAGATCTTATTAAAAATTGTATGTACAAAGTTACATTTTGTTTTAAAATGGTTTCAAAGTAAAATTATTTTTATTATATTTTAAATAAACCAATTAATTTTAGTTATAATAAAATTTATGTTTGAATTTAGTATAAAAATATTTTTATAGGTAAAAACACATTATCCTAAAAAATGTGTTTATGCGTGCAATATGTGTTTATCTTAACAAATTAAATTGATCACTATTGGTGAATGATTTTATAAAAATTATTATATTATATATTAAATAAAATGTTTTAATATTCATCTAATATTTTTTTGGCATGAGATAAGAATAAATCTGGTTTTATACTTAAAATGTATTCTTCTAAAGAATGTATTTCATCTCATTTTGAAAACATATTTTAAAATTAATTTCTACCACTTATAGGTGTTTAATTTGATAAATTGAATTAAATATTTAAAATCTAGAGGTACAAATTTAGTAAATAGGCCCCTTTTTATTTTTAGTCAATATTAATAGTAACTGTGGTAAAATTTATCACATCAATAAAGGATAAATCAGGTTAATCTAGTTTAAAACTAAGTGATAATGACACGATTTTTCATTATAGTTATTATTGGATGAATTTAATTATAACCTTATAACCTTAGGATCTAATTTTATTTTTTTAATAGACACCTATCCATGAAATGACTTATATAATATTTAAATAAAAGAAAGTCACAAAATTTCACTCTCTTAGTTTTAAATATCTCTTATATTTCCACATAGAGAGAAAAAAATGTTATGGAAAAATATAAATGCCTAATTTGAGATTAATTTAATTATTTTCATGATATAAATTTATCTTTAAAATTTTAAATTATACAATAACCTTAATTATTGCACAAATATAATATAATATTTATTCAATTAATAAAAAATTAAAATAAAAGATTTTAATAATATTATTAGTGATATAAGTTTAATGGGTTAATGTTCTCTAGGAATTTTATGGTTCTGTATGGAATAATAGTATGGTTTTGAAGTACCAAATTCAAATTCACCATTTTTTGATGTATTTAAATTCAAATTAAATGAATAGTGTTAAAAATGACAATAATGATATTTTATGATAATTAATATTTCATTAAATGATATAAAATTCATAAAAAACTTATATTTGGCCAAATTAATGGCATATGGTTTTAAACATCATCAATTCTAAATTTATGGGTTTTTTTTTTAAAATTTTATAGTAACATTATTAACCCTTAAATCCCATTGTGTGTTAACCAAGTGGTACCCCCCGGCTATACCCCATTGCTCTCTATGGGAACTGGTTTAGGCTCAAAACCTGAAAAACTCAGACACTATAAATATTATGCACATGGCTATTCAAAGCCATTGCCTAGATAGGGAACGTGCGGTGGATTATGGGCTTGTCAAGGCCCCATATGGGACGCGAGTGTTATCCTCATAGAAGTTTTGTAGTTGGTCTTTAACTTAGTGGTAAGAACCCTATAATAATACATCAAGGTGGGGGTTCAAAACCCATGAATCATAGGTTTCATAGATGAACTATAATAGTGTTAGTACTGTAGCACCAACAACATTATAGTGGTGGTGGACACTATAACAGTAACTATAGTGGTGGCAACACAATATGAAGTAATGTAGAAGCCCGAGTACTGTAGCAACACTATTCACTAGTGGGATTTTGGGTAAAAAATATGAGACTTTGGGCTATGTAATTGTATTTCATTCCCAATGGGAATATGATCCATATAATGGGATTCATACCCATTGGGCCTATGTGCCATGTACTGAATAAACTAGGCTTGATGGGTTGGTTATCCCCTTGGGGGGGCTATGACCTTCTTTTCCAGCCTGTGTGTGGGGTGTGTGTTTGTATTTAATTGTAATTGTACCCCAAGTACCTAATATATATATATATATATATATATATATATATTAACCCTTAAAGTGTATAAACTTTAATTTTAAGGTAATTTTTAAAAGGTTTAACGAAGGGTTGAAACAAAAAATATAAGCTTAAAACTATGATCCAAACATATAAAAATATTATTGGGTGATAGGATTTATACAAAAAATCATATCAACATCTTATATTATCATTTTATATTCATTTAGGCATCAAAATTCATTTATATTAATTTAATATTTTATTAAATTCCAAGAGTACCCCTCCCCTCAATTATAAAAGAGAATCCCTCATTTCTCTTATTCACCAAACTTTGAACCTTCTAGATCGACCAAAATATACCAATTTATCTTTTAAATACTCCAATTTGTATTATATAGGTACTAGTATTCCTAAAATTCCAACCTTAAATTCCTTAAGAGAATATATAAAGGAGTTTTTTCAAAGAAGAGGTAATTCCCATAAACAATTACTTTATTTCTAATTATTATTTTAACTCCTATAAATCTACTATATTATTTATAAAATAATAAATTAAGTATACTAAATATAATTAAATGTTATTATTACTATTAAAAAACTACCTTTATTCACCCTCTTTCTATCAAATGATAAGTGAAAATATCGCTTGTGCGTACACACTACTCATCATCTCCATATAACAATACAATTCATTTCTCATCACCATATTTTATTGATGGATATTATATTGGGTTTAATATATATATATTATACTTATGAAATAATTTTAATTTTTTAATTATAATATCATAACTATTTTATTACCTTCCAAACCATTGGAAAATGATAACATTGATTGTGCGTACTTGCAGACCACCACCTCCACAAAGAAATGTGATTCATTTAAAAAATATATTTTAATTGGGTGGTAATAAGGATTTATTTAATGATTATATATCATATAATAATTATTCTATAATGTTTAGTTATTATTTACCATTATTTCATTCCATATTTTGAAAAATAGAAACAATGTTCATGCATACGTACGATCTACATTCTCTATGAGTGGTGTAATCAATTTATATATATCTATATTTTATGAATGACTCTAAAAATTTATATAATTAATATATATTATATTTATATCATGATTATAATTATTTATATGATGGAATGATGATATAAATACATGTAACAAAACTACAAAACAAGAACATATATGAAAAACGAAGCAGATATCACCCGAAACAATAATTTTAATAAATAAGTGGTAACAAACGAGTGATAAAAGGTTATAAGTAAATAATATATGGTATTATATATATTATTATGGTTATATAATTAATTTATAACAAATATATATTTATTATACAAGAAGTTCCAATGCATATGAAGGAAGTTAGTCCTAATAAAATGAATTTTCGTCTCACTTTTATTCATGTGGGACACATGCCCTATACATCACTTGATTATTTTTTGTTATGTATATACTAAACATGAATTTATTTAATGATTATTATAATGAAAATTATGTTATATAAATATCCATATAATTTTATTTCTTTCGTGGGGCTTATGAATTAAAAGTTACCAAAGTGGTAAGGGTTTATTGTTACAATCTAATTATTCATTGAGATTGTTTGTTATTATGTTTCCGATGATAAAATATTATGATTTACCTCAAAATAAACAAATTAATTTTATTATAATATAATTATTTATTTAAAATACATGTTTTCAATTCATTTTACTCACCTTAATACTCAAGATAAAAAAATATTTTTTTTAAGAATAATTGAATTTATATATCTCTTTGGTTGAAAAATATTTTTCTTCCATATCCATGTTTTCTAAAAATGTTTAAATAATGTTATTACTATAATAAAATTATTTAATAAATTCATTTTACCCATGTTTTTATTTAAAAAAATGGCTCAAAATTAATCTTCTTATAATTTTCTGAACAAGGTACTTTATTATTTTTTTACAAAACTGGAAATGAATGTTTTATTTTAACTTATACGACATGAACAAAAAATCCTTCCATTATGAACACTTAATTATTTGAAGATTAAATTAAAAATTTACATTGTTATTTTAAAAGAAATAATTTTATATAATATATTGTAATTTTTAGATTTTAAATAGGTTATTTAAAAATGAAAAGGTTATTTTCCGCAAGAAATGTTCCAAGTAATCTTTAAAAATAATTTTCCTTCTAAGAAAAAATCCTTTGATATTAATTAATCAATATTGGGGTTATGATACATTGATCCTTATTATTTATTTGGATGTTTTATGTTTATGTTGATAATATTTTTATGAAACACATTCATTTTCCATGGGTTATTCTGTGATGAAAGGTTTATGAAAACCATTTCGTTTCATGGGTTCTAATATGATGAATATTTTATGATATTGTGACACACATATGTATGATTTTTATTATGTTATAGGTTATACCTATATCTCCCTAAAAATAATTGGGTAATTTTTAATGTTCTATGAGCTAAAAGGGCACACGAGAGGTTATCCTAAGCCCAAAAGAGGGTACATGAGAGGTTATCCCAAGCCTAACATGTTATTAATGTCTTGGTGGGTTTCCATGAAATAAGGTTTTATATGCTTATGCGTATGACACAATTTCATGTCTTATGAAAAGTTTATGCTCTCATGGATCAGTTTCTTTGATTTCTTTATGATTAATGTCTTATGAACTACCATGTTTTATTCATTGACTCATAATTATGATCTATGATATATATGGTATGATTTTAAAATGTTATTATCTTGTTATCATACCATTATTTTCATGTTATAATAAAGTGATATTTGATATCCCTTTTGTTTAACCTTATGGGTAATCTAATATCATCATTTATTTTATGTCTCCTTCACCCAGATTATGAATAAAGGTACTAAGTATGATATGTATTAGAAGGGTTCTAGTTATGAATAACTTAGTGGAATACGATGTAGATATTTTATAAACCAGTTGTTTATGTGTCAATGTTTCCAAATTCACTAGACCTATATGATTCTATCATGGATCATTAAGTTATGTAATGAATATTCATCTATTGAGATGTGATATCTATGTATACAAGTGTATGAGTTACTATAAATAGTATCAGATAAAGGTTTAGCTAACCTTTGAAAACTAGGATGAGGAAAATTTAGTGAGAACCACAGGGATAAGTCAATGTATATGATAACATCTTAATGTTTTGGTAAAAATAATAAATGACCTTAGTAAAACCTTATATTTCATGATTTAGACATCCTATAATTAATTTTTCATGATTATATGGTTTTACAATATGATTATTATTGCTCACACTATGCTTTTGGTTTTATTCAATGGGTGGAAATCCAAGGAATCACGTTAACAATAAATGAAATGGAAAATTAAATGATTTTCATCATGAGAAACCAAGTTAAATAAGAGATGAAATGATTTTTTTATTATTCATGATAATCTCTCTCATTATATGATTAAAAATCCCAACTTTAGTGAGTTTATTAAAACACCTAATAAGAGAAAGATGGAATTTCATAAATACAATGGATGAATTAATATTTATATTTAAAAATTTCTAGAATGTGGGAAGAAGCACTCAAGTGAATGTCTTACAGGAATGCTAATATTTTTTTAGTGTGGAAAAGGATATAGATCAATTAATTTCCATGTAAAAATGAATGTTTTGGTTAAAAAAATGGATTAGAATAATGGTTTATATAATGTGTCCTTGATTATTTAATGTTTTAAATGTTTAAAGTATGGGAATTATGAAAATAAATTTCATAGCGGGAAATCTTGATAAAAGAATCAGTAAGGTCGTATGAGTAATAATTTTATTGATGATGATGAAGGGACTAAGAATAAAGTATTAAAGGTATGGTCTATTTTAATAGTCGTTATTATGTTAGAATTATTAATATTATTAAATTGAGTTTAATGAATATTAATATATGATTCATATTTTATATCTTAGGAAATAATTATTAGGTAATTAGATGATGAATGATAGTTAATGATTTAAGAGGGAAGTGAGATGATTGAATTATTCATGTACATGGATATAAGAGGGAAGTGGTTTGAGGTATATGTAACCATTATTTTTAATAAGTGATTTAACAAGAATGTCTATTTGGGAAGAAATAATTTTTTTTAAGATGTAAGATGAATGGTATGATATAGCCTTTGATATTAAAACTTTATTTAATGTCAAGTTTATTAAGGTAATTAAGGTATTGAAGAAAAATATTGTATTTATTCATATGGTGGTTTATTCATTCCGAGAATTATCTTGTGATAATAATTTTTGGTTCTGGTTAATGCCTAAAGATAGAAGGAATATCTTGATATATATTTTTGATCAATTAAAATTTGATTTTAGTGCTCCAGGAATGGAAAATTTCATCTTGAATACTCATCGTTTGAAGAAACAGATTAGATTGTGGTGGGAATTTATTAAAGTAAGAGATTATTATTTTAAAGTAAGTATATTTCTTTATATTCTTATTTTATATGATAAAAAAATTCCTCAACTCTAGAAAAAGTATTTTACGAGAAAAATAATGTCCTATAACCTTTAATTCTAATGAATTGATTTCCTTTTAACCCCACACTGATTCACAGTTTTTTGGAAGTTAAATTTATCTTAATAATGTTATTTACCACTCTATTTTAGTCCTTAGGCATTAGTTTTCCCATTAATTTCTATATTTTCACTTCCTACTGATGTTATCCTATTTGGAAACCTAGTTTTGGGGTAACATTTATACTTCCTTTTGCCTCTTCTAAGGTGAAGTTTTATAAGTCCTTTTTACGATGTGGGTTTTCAACAAATGAATGTTCAAATATCAAAATGTGGATTAGAGAGAACAATTTTAAATTTAAAGGATGAAATTTACTAAATGGGGTAAGAATGTAATACCCTTAGATTTTATAAAACATTTCTATTTAAATAATTTAATTTGTTTTATAACTTGTGGAACACACAACACTGTGTTTAAACAAACCACAATATACTATTATCTGTGATAGTTATAACCTAGACATTAAATTAGATTTTAGGAATAGGATTAAATAATTTATGATATATATATATATATATTTCTTACTCAATATAAATGTGTTTATAAATTCTTAGTAAATAAAAACTCAATTTTTTAGTAGTCATTTTATTCCCCAAAATTATGTTTTCTTCAATTTTTTCTTTACTTTTTTATGAGAAAAGATTTTAAATATTTTTTTGTAACTTTTATAAATTTTATTTTATTAAATTAACATAATTTTATAAATCATAGTATTAAAATTATCTTAGGATTAATTTTTTTAGGATTTTTTGAAAAAAGTGATTTTTTGATAAATAATAAACAAATGCTAATTTTATTGAAAACATTATGTACAAAGTTAAATTTTGTTTTAAAGTGGATTAAAAGTAAAATTAATTTTATTATATTTTAAATAAAATTATTAAATTCCATTTGAATCAATTTTATGTTTAAATTTAGTATAGAGACATTTTTATTAGTAAACTTGCATTTTCCTAAAGAACTGTTTTTATGTAAATAATGTGTTTTATATTACTAAATTAAATTTATCACTACTTGTGAATAATTTTAATGAAATTTATATATTATGTAATCAATAAAAATTTTTAATATTCATGTAATATTTTTCTAGTTCTGAGATATGAAAAAATTCGGTTTTATGCTTAAAAATGGTATTTTTTTAAAAGCGGGTTTTGTCACATTTTGCTCATTTTTTTAAAAATTTAATTTCTAAAAATTATATGCATTGAATTTGATAAAATTAAATTAATATTTAAAATTATGAGGTTGGAATTTGGAAAATATTCCCCTTTTAATTTTGTTCAACATGAATAATTACTGTAGTAAAATTTATCCCCTTGGTAAAGGGATAATCTGGTTAATCGAGGTTAAAACTAAGTGCTAGGGACATAATTTTTCAACCTAGATTATTGGATTAATTTAATTATTCTATTATAATATTAGGATAAAATTTTATTTTTTTATTAGACAATTTTATATGAAATTTACTTATATAATATTTAAATCAAATAAAGTTACCAAATGTTACTCTCTTAGGTTTAAATATCTCTTATGCACCCACATTGGGAAAGAAGAATATTATGAATGAATATAAGTGTATATATTGATATTAATGAATTTTTTTTCATGATTTAAATTTATTTATAATTTTTTGAAATTATATAATGACCTTAAATTCTTGTGAAACTCTAATATAATATTTATTAAATTAACAGAAAATTAAAATAAATGATTATAAAAATATTAAATGTGTTATAAATTGAATCAATTAGTGTAGATTTTTTTTGATCTATATGACATCATATTGAGGTTTTTAAGAATTATATTCTAATTACTCCTATTTTGTGATGTATTTAAAGTCAAATTAAATTAATAGTGTTAAAAATGAAATTTAAGATATTTTATAATAAATAACATTTTATTACATGATTTCAAATTCATAAAAATATTATATTTATCCAAATTAATGGTATACAATTTTAAATATAATATTTGGTCTATTTTTTGGATTTTTTCATTTTATAGTAATATTATTAACCATTTAAGGGTATAAAACTTTAATATTATGGTAATTTTCAAAAGGGTTAACGAAGGGTTAAACCAAATATTTAAGAGTAAAAATGTGCTCCAAGATTGTAAAAATTTTATCATATGAGTTTATTTGAAATAAAAATATTCTTAGATTATAATATTATCAATTTAGATCTATTTTTACATCAAAATTAATTTATATTAATTTAATATTTTAAGAAATTCCTAGAGTAGCCCTCCCCTCAATTATAGAAGGGAACCCATCATTTTTCTTCTTCACACCACTTTGAGCCTTATATATTAACAAAACCCTATTGATTTATATTCTAAACTCAAATATACACATTTTATAGGTTTTTTATTTATAAAAGACCAACCCTAAAGCCCTTAAGAGGATATCTAAATGTGTTATTTCAAGGAAGAGGTAATCACATTAACAGATCACATTCTTTTTAATTATTCTTTCACCTCCTCTAAATATATTATATTATTCATAAATTTATAAATTAATTATCCTAAATTTAATTTAATTTAATTATTATTATTAAATCACCTTTATTCTTCCTCTTTACATCGAATGGGAAGTGAAAATATCGCTCGTGTATACGCACAACTTACCGTCTCCACGTAGCCATACAATTAATTTCTCATCACCATATATTATGGATGGATATTATAAGAAGTTTAATTTTTATATATGATAATTAATAAATAATTATAATTTTTTAATGATAATATCATATCTACCTTCTTACCTTTCAAACCGTTGGGAAACAATAACATCTATCATGCATACGTGTGGACTACCACCTCCATGAAGGAATATGGTTTGTTTTCATTTTTATTTTTCTTGGATGATAATAAGGATATATTTAATGAATATATGTGATATATATGATATATAAATGATTATATAATGGTTATTTAATATTTATCTTTATTTATTTCCACCCGTCAAAAAAAAAGAAACAACATTTATATATATGTATGACCAATCGTCTCCTTGAATGATGTAATTCATTTTCCTATCTCTATATTTTATGAATGACTCTAAAAATGTATAAAATTAATATATATGATGTTTATATAATTATTAATAGTATTTATATGATTTAACCATGATTAAAATATAAGTACTAAAACTGTCGAACCAGAATATACAAGAAAAACGAAGCAGATTTCACCTAAAACAATGATTTTAATAAATATGTGTTAAAAAATTGGTGACAAAAGGTTATATGTAAATAATATATGGTATTATATATATTATAATAGTTATTTAATATATTTTTAATAAATATATATTTATTATACTGGAGGTTTCAATGTGTTTGAAGGAAGTGAGACCTAAAGTAATGGATTTTCGTCTCACTTTTATTTTTATGGGACACATGCCTTATACACCACTTATTTTTTTTTGGTGTATATAATTATTATGAATTTCTTTTATAATTATTCTCATGAAAATTATTGGATATACATATCCATATAAGTTTCTTTCTTTCATGGGGCTTAAGCCTCAAAATTTTCCAAAGTGGTAAGGCTTAATTGTTACAATCTCATAGGTTATCATGATTGTTTATGATAATGTTTATGATGATTAAATATTATGATTTAACTATAAAAAAATTAATTAATTTTATTGTGCTCCATTTTATTCCTAAAAATACATGTTTTTCATTCAATTTATTCACCTTAATCAATCAAAATAATGAAAATATTTTTTTAATAAAAATAAACTTTATTTTTCTCTTCGATCAATTTTTTCTTCTTCTTCCATATATATGTTTTATAAAAATTTATAGAAGAAGGTTTTTACTATAATATTATTTTTAAGGTTAGTTTAATCAATGTTCAAATTTTTAGAAAATGGTTTAAAAGTAATCTTCTTGTCATTTTTTGATTGAGTTACTTTATGATTTTTTAAAAAGTGTAAAGGAATGTTTTCTTTTAACCTATACGACATAAATGGAAATTACCTCAATAATAAACACTAAATTATTTGAATATTAATTTAAAAGTATCCATGTTTAATTTAAAATAAAATGTTTCCATAATATTTTGGAAATCTATAGATTTTAAATATGATATTTCAAAATGGAAAGGTTATTTCTCTTAATAAATGTTCCAAGTGATATTTTAAAATCATTTTCCATATAATATGAAATAATATGATATTACTTAATCCTTAATGGGGTTATGATCCAATTATAGAATCCTTATTATTTATCTAGATAGTTTATGTTTACAATGATAATATTTTTATGAAACTCATTTCTTTTCTATAGGTTATGATATGATGAAATGTTTATAAAACCTATTTATTTTAATGTTTATGATATGATGAATATTTTATAATCTTTTAGCACAAATATGTATGATTTTCATTATGTGATGGGTGGGTCCTATATCTCTATTCAATTCATTGGGTAATGACTAATGTTCTATGATATCAAAGTGTACACATGAGGTTATCCCAATCCCAAAATTGGGTATATGGTAGGTTATCTCAATCCCAAAGAAGGTTCTTAGGTGGTTAGTATAAGCATAACATGTTATTAATGTATTATTAGGTATCCTTGATATAATTATTTTTAGGATTACGTGTATACCATAATTTCATCTCTTTTTTCATTTTTATTCTCTCATGGCTCATGTTCTTTGATTCATTTTCGATTCATGTCTTATGAACTGCCAAGTTTTTTTCCCATAACTCAAGATTACGATCTAGGATATTAAGGGTATGATTTTGAAATTTCATACTCATATTATCATACCCTTATGTTCATGTTATACTCATTTGATCTTTGATATCTCCATTTTTACCCTTATTGGGAATCTAATATCACTCTTTTTTTAATGTTTCCTTCCCCAAGTTATGAAGAAATTTACTAAGTATTATAGGTCTAAGAAGGGTTATAGTTTTGAATAACATAGTTGGAGATGATGTAGATCATTTATAAACTAGTTTTTTATGTTTTCAGGTTTCTAAAGGCACTAGAGCAATATGATTATTGCATGAATTTTTATGTTATGTATTGAATATTTATCTACTAATATGTGATATAATTATATGAAAGGTGAAGAACCTGGGTGATGCATTATTTTAACAATGTTTTTGTATTTGTTGACAAATAAAATTTCTTTATAAGAATTATTTTGTTATTTAGGAAACAGACCCAGTCCATCGTAATGAGTTTTTTAATAAAGTTAAAAGTTCCTGAAAGTTTGAACCCAAATTTAATGGGGGAGAAAAGATTTGTATATAAGAAATATGTTTTCTAGACATAGAGGTTCATACCGAGAAGCACTAGGCTCAGAGTATCAGATCTATCAGTATCGAATTCAGATTATTAGACCCAAAATAATTAGAGGCAGAAATTATTGTTTGCTGGAAGTTTTCATTTTATATAATTAGAGAAAGAAAGAAGTTTCTGAGTTATAAATTAAAATGTTTCTATGTAAAAACTTCTCAATGATGCTGAAGAGGTTCATTAAAAAAAGTGTTGTTAGGAGTTAGAAAGTTATCAAAAATTCTAAACTAAATAAGATGATTCTTTTATAGTCATGAAGTTCTAACAAATCATAAAAACTACCATAATAACAGATTTTTATGAAATAACGAAATCCTAATGGTTGTATTAGTTCCATAAATCGAGAAAAAGTTTGTCAATGAGTAATAACTGAGGGGGTTTGAGAATTTTCAATGTTTCTGAGTAGAGTTATCATTAGATAGACTTAATCATAATGAGGAATATATTATAATGAATATTTAATCATTATGAAATATTCCTCAGAGGAATAATATATAAGGAATAAGAAGAATTTATGAAGCTGACAATGTTTGAAAAAGTTAAAAGTTACAAAGTGTATTAATCATTGAATACTTTCCATAGTTGTAGAAAAATAATTGTAATGGTATTCCCATCATAATGAGAATTCCATAGTAATGATATGAGAAATAAATAGATCATAATGAGATGAGAAATAAATAGATCGCAATGGGATAAGAAAGAGACAATCATAATGAGATGAGAAAGAAATAGATCATAATGATCTGAGAAAGAAACAGATTGTAATGAGATGATAAAGAAGCATATTGTAATGATCCAAGAAATATATGAAGAGTTGAAGAGGTCAAAATTGAAATTCAATTTTAAATAAATCTCGAATAAATATATTAAGGATTGAAGAAATCAAAATTGAAGTTAAAATGTGATATATTTTTAGAGTTTTTGAAATTTGAGGAAGTGGGGAAAGTTTTCAAGTTTCTCACTTTTTTTCTGAGTAACCTATAAATACTTTTTTTCAGATCATTCATTCATTGTGATTTTTTATAACCATAAAAGGCCAAGAGATGAATAATTTGAGTGTAATTTATTTCCTAACTGAGATCTTAGAAGAAGACCAGACACCTGAATGATTTTTTACTAGATATGAGAATTATATTGAGTAAATCATACTGAAGAATATTGAATTGTGAATTTGAGTAGAGTTTGAGTTTTTCTGATTGATAATGGGTTCACCATATTGAGAATATCATATTGAGTCGATTAGACAAAGAAATATTGTATTGATTTTCTAGAGAATAGTTTGAGAAGTGCAGATTGAGTAAAGAAGAATCATATTGAATTCATCATACTGAGAAAATTCAATCTAGGAAAATTGTACCGAGGATTCAGACTGAGAAATTGTGGAGCAATTTCAAAAAATTATTTATTATTTTATTTGAAAAACTTATTTAATAAGAAAACATTGTAAACTGATTAGATTCAGTATAATCATTCCTATCAAGAGATTGAAGGTTTCTTATAGGATTTGACACAAGTTGTATTCAATTCTTCATAATAGTGAATTTCCATAGACCCATGAGATTGGATATGACAAGGATGTAGGTTGTCACACTGGGACCAAACCTTATAAATCTTATGTGCTTTACTTACTTTCCTACTTTTCTATCTATAAGTATTTACTACAAGTTTATAAGCAAGTAAATATTAACATGTTGTAGGGGTTATGTTTTACAAGGATTTGAAACTTATAAAAATTTAATAAATGATTCAACCCCCCTTCTCAGTTGTTATTTGGTCCTTTGAAACTTCAATTAGTATTAGAGAGAAGGTTCCCTTGTTGAATCCTTATCATTGATAATATCAATTATTTAAATAATATAGGAATTCCTATATTTTATGGAAAACTTATTATGGATGAAAAAATAGGATGATTCCTTATCTCTTATATCTTGGCCTGGAAGTTGTTGATGCTGCTACTATTAGTTTTCCACCTATTGAGAAAGATGCTCCTATGGAATTAGTTGATAAGAGAAATATAGATGTTATTGGAAAGGATAGAAATAAAATCCTTATGTATTTATTAAATTATGTTTATTAGAAGGTTATGGGACTCAATACTTCAAAAAATATTTGTGATAAGATATAAAGTATTTTTGATGGGAATACTAGAGTTAAGGAAGAAAAGATACAAATCAAGCATAGTAAGTATGGAGACATCATAATGAGATATGAAGAAACTATTGATGAATACTTATCTAGAATAAATGAAATTGTTTTCAACATTACAGGATTTAAAGATATCCTAGAAGATTATATAATTTTGAATAAACTTATGAAAAACTTTCCGGATAGGTTTGATTGTAAAATTTCCTCTTTAGAAGATAAGGATAATTTATCTCTTTATGAATTTCATAATTTATTGTTTCTTATAAAATGAGGAAATCTCCATTTTTTATAAAGAATATGAAAGATGAAATGGGTTTTTAAGCTATGAAAAAGTTGAAAATCTAAGATGTTGAAGAAGTTGATACCTGTAAGTCCGAAGATGAGTAAGATGATGAGTTGAATGATAAGATTATATCTCTTATCTATAAAATCTATCATAGAAGAAGTTTAAAATATAGAGGTAAAATTACACTAATTTTTTTTGAGTGTGGTGGAATCAGACACTTTGCTATGAATTTTCCCAAGAATAATTTTGGAGAATATCAAGATGATTCTGATGAAAATCCTTGATGGAAGAAGTAGAAAAAAATGATAAAGAAGAAAAGTCACCCAAAAAAGAAAAGAAGAATTTTACTAAAAAAAATAAGTATACTGAGTAAGAAATTTTAATTATAATCAACTTAAAATAATTATTGTGAAGATGAATGTTTAGAAAAAATAAAAATCGTCATTGTAAAAGTTGAGAAAACAAAGGATTCCTCACATAGTGAAGAAGATAGTGAAGAATCTTATAGAGAGTATTAGCTCAGAATATAACTTGCTGCATGTCTTGAGAAAAAAAAATCTCAAGAAGGAAATTATAGTAATGAAGAAATATTGTGAATAAGTCACTTATTGAAGAAAATATGTCATCAAGCATTAGGATTAATACATCAAGCAGATATTAAGTTATAAAATTTTAATTATTTAACATGGAAAGATGGTTTATGATCTTAGTAAGAATATATAATCTAAATAAGAAGATGTTAACAAGTTTCAATAAAAACTTCTTGAGTATAAAAGCAACTTGAGTAAGATAAATGAAATTTTCACCAAACTTTGGAAGTAAAATATGAGACTTCTAAATTTGCTGAGAAGGGTCAATACGAGAATCAATTGAAATCTTACCTAACAAAAATTAATGTTCCATATGACTGTTTTAACATTTTAGGTTCCCAAAAAGGTGTTGGGAAATCATTGGTGGAGAAAAGATGTGAGAAAACCATCAAATCTAAAAAATTAGAAAAATCACTCAAAAAAGAAAAGATGGTCCACATCATGAGTATGTTAGTGATGAAAGAAGTTAACAACCTCAACAAAGTTTCTATAGAGAAAAATATTTATTTAAAATATTTCAAGATTTGATGGATATTGATAGTGTTGTGGAATAAATGGAAATAAAGATTATAATTGTTTTCATAACTTATCTTTACTCAAAACAAGGTTTGAGAAAATTGGAAGAAATAGTGAAAGTAGAATGAGTAACTTTCCTAAGTTACAGAAATGTGAAAAGATGAATTCTCAATATGTTAGAAAATTTCCAAAAAAAATCAATTTAAATGTTTGGAAGAGGTTTTTGGAAGATGTGATGAGGCTGTTCATCTTGATGAAATATGTATGACACAAGTTTCGAAACAATTTTCTTATGAAAGAAAAGAAAAATAAGATGAAAAGAAGAAAGTTAAGGAAATATATTTTTTTATTGAGACAACATTGGAAGAAAGTAAAACGAAAAAACAATGGGTAATTTATAGTGGTTATTATCCACATATTATTAGTGATATAAAAATCTTGAAACATGTTTAAATTCATGATAGAAGAGCAATTACCTTTGGTAATGATAGTTACTTAAAAATTAGAGGACTCAGAATGATTGAGATTGAAGAAGAAAAGTTAAAATCTAAGGAAGTTTTATTTTTTGATGGGATAAAACATAACTTACATAGCGTAAGTCAACTTTGTGATTATGGAGAAGAATTAATTTTGATAAAATATTTTTTTAATATCAAAAGTGTAAAATATGGAAAAGTTATTACAAAAGGAGAAATAACTAGTGGGAATCTCTTCCAAATAAGATAATTAAACAAATCTTATAACTTGAGTGATAAACATGAAAAACATTTGTGGAACTGAAGACTTGGGTAGCTTAGATAAAAAATTATGAACAAAATTTCTAAATTTTATGCCGTTCAAAAATTTCCAAAATTGAAAATAAGTGAATAAGATGTTTGTGTAACTTGTCAAAAAGGGAAGATGACAAACAAAAGTCATAAAAGTGTTGAGATTCAAACTATCAGACCACTTTAGCTTATTCATTCTGATTTATGTTGGCTGATGAGACATCAATCAATAAAAATATATTTATAATTTATCTCACTCGGATGAAAAACATCATGTTTATGAAGCACAAGTTATAGGATATTGAAATGTTCAAATTGTTCAGAAAATATGTTAAAAAATAAATAAATGTTTTATAAAAAATTTGAGAATAGATAATGGTAATGAATTCACAAGTAATACATTTGAATATTATATGATAAATCATGGTATCAAACATCAGTATAGTGCTCCCTATACTCCAAAAAAGTAGAGCAGTAGAAAGAAATAATAGAAGTTTGCTGGAAATGGGAAGAAGTATCTTAGCAGAATACTAACTTTCAAAATTCAATTAAAGAGAATATATTAATACTACCATACATGTTCAAAATTGATGCTTGTTGATACCTAAAACCAACATGAATCATTATGAAATAAATTATAACAAAAAAATTCATTAAAATACTTCAATGTTTTTGGAAGTCCATGTTTTCTCAAAATCCAAAACCTGGATCTTGGAAAGTTTGATGAGAAATCCAAGGAAGGAACTTTTATGTGTTATTCACTAAAAAAAAGAAGTTACAAATTTTGGAATAAATGTTTACAAAATTTGGTGGACTCATATGACGCAAATGTAATTAAATATAAATATTCCTTGAAAAAAGTTGTTGAGATTGCTGAGGAGGATAAAATTTTGATTTCCAACAATAATGAAAGTAATTCAAAACATCCTTATCATGATTCAGAAAATTCGTGTGATGAAGAAAGTATTGTTGGGAAAGAAACTTTGAAATTTCCTACATTACAAAAAATGTTGAGTCTGAAAGAATTATTAGAAATCAGAAGGCTCCAGTTTAGAAAAGAAGAAGGATGAGATTATAAAATTAGACTTTATTATCTCAAAAGTCGAACCTAAATTAGTTTTAAAAGATATTTAATACAAATAATGGGTGGATTATATGAATGAATTTTTGGATCAGATTGATAAGAATGAAACATGTGAACGTTTTTCATGGCCATCAAATAAAAATGTTATCAGAATAAATTGGGTTTACAGAAACAAGTTAAATGAACATGTAGAAGCTTCAAGAAACAAAGGAAGACTTGTTTGTAAAGGCTATTCAAAGGTGGTAGGTGAAATGTTTGAAGGAAATTGTCCCCAATTACAAGATTAGAAACTATTAAAATGTTTATTTCAATGGACACACATCAGAATTACAAATTTTATCAGATGGATGTAAATTTACCTTTCTGAAATGGCGATATTGAGGAAGAAATTTACATTTAATGACCTTGTGGGTTTCTAATTTATGAGGATGAAAACAAAGTTTCTAAATTAGAGAATGATTTTTATGGGCTGAAACAAGATCCACATTCATGGTATTCTAAAATTGGAAATTGTTTTAGAATTTCTAACTTTTCTAAAGGAAAAGTTGATAGAAACTTATATTTAAAATATGTTGACTTCATAACTCTAATTTTAATTGTTTATGTGAATGATGTAATTTTTTCTATCAATAAAAAAGATATTTGTAAATAATTTTCTTAAGAAATAAAGAATAATTTTGAAATGTCAATGTTGGTAGAATTAACTTTCTTCCATGTATTACAAGTAAAAAAATTTATATTTTCTTATCTCAAGAAAAGTATGTCAGGGAATTGTTAAACAAGTTTGGAATGGAAGAATCCAAAGAAGTTTTTAATCCTATTTCAGTGAGCACAAAGCTGATTAAAAATTAATATGAAATAATTGTTAATTAAAAAGACTTTAGAAATATCATAGGAATTATTCTTTATTTTACATCCTCAAGGCCTAATATTGTTTATGTCCTGACTTTGGGTTATAGGTATCAATGTAATCCAAAAGAATCACATATGTTTACAATAAAGAAGAATATGATATATGTTAAAGTAAAAAATTCACTTGAGATTTTATATAAAATAAATTATGAGATGAAGTTACATGGGTATAGTAATGCTGATTGGGATGGAGATTGTAATGATATAAAATCAACCTCACAAGGAACATTTTTCTTAGGTGAATGTTGTGTGATTTGTAATAGTAATAAAAAAAGTTTCATTACTTAATCTAACTGAATCCAAATATGCTACAGCTAATCAATATTATACTCAAATATATTGGATGAAAGTTTACCTAGAATATTTTAAAGAAAATTTTTCTAAACCATTGAATATACTATGTGATAATAAAAGTTAAATTGATGTTTCTAAAAATACTCTCCAACATTCAAGATAAAAATTTGATATAAAGTTTCACTTTATGAAAGAGAAGGTTAGTGATAGAGTTGTTTTTCTGGAATTCATTACAACAAAGTATCTTCTTGCTAATATATTTACAAAAGAAATACTAAAAGAAAGGTTTTTGGAATTGTGGGTATAACTTCATGTTCTACCTCATCTAATAAATTCATAAACGTCATAAAGAAGTACCCCCACCCCCACCGAGCTTTGGATTATGTTGACAAAGGGGAGAGAAAGTAACAAGTTTTTACTTTTTAAGATTTTTTTTATTATCTTTATATTGTTAATCTAATTCCATGGTTATCATAAAATGGGGCAGAGAAAAAGAAAATTGAGAGAGGAGAAGATAAAAGTGAGGAATGTTTCTCTTTACATGGACAAAAAATTTGATTTCTACCAAGGTATGGAATTAATTTAAAAACATTACTTTATCCAGTAGAGTGGTGTTAGGATACTCTCTTTTGAGAAAGGAATTTTTTTGATGAAAGTTAAAAAAAATTGAGTTGTTTTCAAAAGTTGAGTTGTGATAAATTTCTGAGAGTTGGAAAATTTGTTAATGAGATTTTTAAACCAATAAAAAGTGGGAGATTGAAGAACCTTTGTGATGAATTGTTTTAAAAAAGTTTATTTATTTATTTAAAACTATATTTTTATGAAAGAATGTTTTTTTATTCAGGAATCAGACCCAGTCCAAAATAATGAGTTCTGTGAGAAAGTTAAAATCTTCTAAAAGTTTGAACCCAAATATAAAGGGGTAGAAAAGTTTTGTTTTTAAGAAAGTTGTTTTTTTAGACTCAATGGTTTATACAGAGAAACAATAGACTCAAAGTATGTGATCCATCGACATTAGATTTGTATTATTGTATCCAAAAGAATAAGAGGAAAAAATTGTTGTTTTATGAAAGTTTTCCTTTTCCGTAATCAGATAAAGAAATAAGTTTCTAAATTAGAAAGTCAGATGTTGATGAGTGAAGAATTCATAATGATCCTGAAGGGTTTTTTTGAAGATAGTAAAGTCAATATGTAGAATGTTCTCAAACATTCTAAACTAAATTATACAAATTTTTTGTATCATGATGTTTTAAAAAATCATGAAAACTATCATGATAACATATTTGGATGAAATGGAAGAATCATAATGGTTGTATCAGTTCTAGAAATCAAGAAAAAGTTTTTCAATGAGTAATAGCTGTGGATTTGTTAGACTTTTCAATGTTGATGAGTGGTGTTATCATTGGATACACTTGATTGTAATGATAAATCCATCGTAATAGAGATTACATCATTATGAAATATCTGTTGGAGACAAAATCTTTAATAAATAAGAAGAATTTATGAAATTGATGATGTTTGAATAAGTTCAAAGTTTCTAAGTAGATTATTCATTGAATAATTTCAATCATTATGGAAATATCATTGTAATGGGATTTCCATCATAATGGTAATTCCATTATAATGAGATAAGAAAAAAACATATCTTAATGAGTTGATAAAGAAAAAAATCATAATGATATGAGAAACAAATAGATCTTAATGAGTTGATAAAGAAATAGACTGTAATTAGTTGAGAAATAAACATATCATAATTTGTTGAGAAAGAAACATATCGTAATGAGATGAGAAAGATATAGAAAGTTGAATAGTTCAAACTTGAAATTAAAATTTCCATAAATCATGGATAAATATGAGAAGGATTGAAGAAGAAAAAATTGAAGTTTAAATGAGAGATATTTTCACAGTTTTTAAAATTTAGAGAAGCGGGGAAAGTTTTCATGTTTTCTGATTTTGTTTTTCTAAGTTTCATATAAATACTTTCTCTGATCATTCCTTTATTGTTATTTTTTAAACAAAAAAGGTAGAGCATTGAAGAATTAGAGTGAAATTTCTTTCTAAACTGACATCTTAAAAGAAGATCATACACCTAGATGTTTTTTTATTGGATAAGAGAATTTTATTGATTTAATCGGATTGAGTTAATTAGACTGAATAAGACTGAATTGATAATTTGAGAAGTTTTTTAGTTTTTCAGATTGAGAATGGGTTCATCGTATTAAGAAGATCATATTGATTTTATCGGACTAAGAAAGGTCATATTGAGTTTCTAAGGGGAGTTTCAGAAGTGCATATTGAGTAAGGAAGAATTGTATTCACTTCATCGGATTGAGAAAATCAGATCCAAAAAAATTGGATTGAGGATTCGAACTGAGTAATTATGGAACAATTTCAACGAAGTCTTTATTATTTTATTTAGATCAATTGTTTTATAATATAACACTATAAACTACTGGTAGTTAGTATAATCATTCCTATTAGGATATAGAAGGTTTCTAATAAGAGTTGGCACAAGATGTATTCAATTCCTCATAATAGTGAATTTCTATAGACCCATGGGAGTGTCTATGAAAAGGATGTAGGTTCTCACACTAAAGATGAACCATTTAAATATTATGTGATTTAATTTCTTTCCTACATTTTCATGCATGAGTATTTACTAAAAGTTTATAAGGAAATAAACCTTAACAGGTTACCGGAGTTAATTTTTAATAGGTTTTAAAAATTATAAAAATTTAACAACTGATTCAACCCCACTTCTTAGTTTTAATTCAATCCTTTGGAACTTAAAAAGGTATGGGTCACTATAAATTTCAATGAAAACACTTTTTCTAATAAATGTGTTTTAATCCTAAAAATGAATTTTTACCAAAAATAAGTATAATGTTGATTCTTATGGTATTAATCATATTATTTTTAATAAAATAGGATTAATTTTACTTTAAAACTAATCCAAAAATAGAATTTGACTTTTTAAATACTTGAAAATAAATAGTAGTTATTTACAAGAAAACAATATCTTTACTATTCACACAAAAATCAATCATTTCAAAAAAATAAAAAAAATTCACCCAAAGCTAATTTAGATATACTAATATAAAATTGTGTCATCTTAATTTTATTCAATACTTGAACAAGTTATGGTATTTTTCCCCACTATATTTTTTGATTCCCATGTTTCTTCCTCAATCATGTGATTCTTTCATAAAACATGAACATGTTGAATCACCCTATTCTATAATACTCTCTCACTATGATCCAAAATATGAACCCGATTTTCATCATAGGAAAGACTATATTCTAGTTTTACCACATAAGGGATGAAAATATGAGATGAATCAAGTACATATTTCCATAATTACAAAATATGAAACGCATAATGTAACTAAGTTAAAATTTAAGGTAAGAATTCTTAGTAAGAAACTGATCCCAATTTTTCTATAATTTTTTATGGTCTAATAATCCATAGGCTTAACTTTCACCTTTAATAAAAACACACAATACCTTTCCATGGAAATATTTTAAGAAAGACATTACCACCTACCTCAAATGAGAGGTCTTTCTTCTATCTATATGTATAAACAATTTTCCTTCTATGTGCTTCTATCATATGTTTTTGAATCATATTTACCTTATGAACCATTTATTCTACCAGTTATGGTCATAACAACTTCCTCTCACAAAATTCTTCCCAAAATAATGGATTTAAACACTGATTTCTATATAATGACTCAAAAGGTTCCATATGTATACTAGAATGAAAAATATTATTATAAGAAAATTAAACTAATAAAATATTCTAGTACCAACTTCCTTGGTATTATAATGAGAATTTTCGAAGAATATATTCTAATGTCTAAATAATTTTATCCAATAGTCTATCATATTGGGGATAAAAATTTATGATAAAATTTAATTCATTATCCAATTTATTTAGAGTCCATTATAAAAATTAGATGTAAATACAAGATTACAATTAGATAAAATAGAGAGACATAATCCATGTAATATAAATATCTCTTTATGGTTGAGTCTAGAAAATTAATCTAAAGACAAATCCTAAATAGAAATAAAATTCATAGATTTTGTAAATCAATAAATAATAACTCAAATCACATTATTACCTCAATATTCTGTTAGTAATACCACTAAGAAATCCATGTATATATTATCCTATTTCCATTAATGCAGTGGAAAAGTCCAAATTATCCCCTTCGGGAGTTGTCGTTCAACTTTTATCTTTTTAAAAGTCAAATATTTGATGGTAAAATAAGAAATAGCTATTTTTATTCCATCTAATCAATAATATCCTAATAGGATTTATATATTATTTTACTTATGAGATGAATATAAAATAGAGAACTATGAGCTTCACTTAATAATTCCTTCTCCAACTAGGAATCAATTGGCACAAAAAACCTCATTCCAAATCTTATAACACCTAATTTTTTAATGTTAATTCAGGAAAATTTTCCTTTTTAAAAAAATATAATTTTTATTGCAAACTATGATCTTCCTTTTGGGAATGCCTATTTATTTTATAAAAAATAGAATTTCACTAAAACCTAAACAAAAAGAATGGGGTTTCATTTCATAATTTCTAGGACATCCATCATTAAATAATTAAAAATATGATCATGTTACAAATATAGAATAGATAAGGATGTATTATATTTATGAATCAAGGAATCAACTACCTTGTTTCTTTTACCTAGATGATAGTGAATCATGCAATCATAATACTTTATTAGTTTGACCAGTTTTTTCCTCATGTTCAATTATTTTTGAGTGAATGTATACTTTAATATTTCATGGTTAGTATTAATTTCAAATTTCTCTCAATATAAATTTTTTACCCTGATTTTTAAAGATAAAACTATTGTATCCTGTTCAAGGACATTTTTAGGATAATTTAGAACATGGATTTTCAATTGATATGATTCATATGAAATCATTCAATCATTCTACATCATAAAACTACCATGCATCTCTAAATAAGCATAAATATAAATTAAATATTCACCATTTAATATTATCAAGGATAAAACTAGAGAAGTCACCAATATTATTTATAATTCTTAGAATAATTCATCACATTCCTTTATCTAGATGAATTTACTACTTTTTTAGTGAACTTGGTTAGTGAGATAGATAAATGAGAAAAAATTTCAACAAACCATTGGAAGTGATGTATTAAATTTCATGAGGCCTCGATTAAATGAATTTTTTGAACCTGAATTAAATATAGAAATAGTGAATCAGGATGTCTATAGAAAGAATTGTGTTTTGGGAATGATATTATCTTATTTAATGGTTTCATATTGTGAAATAAATAGTTTAATTAGATTAGGTTCTAAACTTAATTATAAAGGAAGTGTCTTAGTGTTAGATATACCATCATTTTACATATTAAATCATAATCCCAATTTCACTATCTTATTATTTCTCTGATCAAATTAAATATCAATCGATCACCCCACCCATTGATTTTGGATTAGGAGGTGAATTATAATGATCACTACAACCTGTACCCTAGCCTATCCCAATGACCAGAGACCTCTAATAAACCTTTTCCCAACCCACAACTCATGATTGTTTATAGTGGAGAGAACCTAAGTGGCATACATGTTTAAAAACTGGGAATGAGTGAAGAATAATTTAAAATAAATAAAAAATGGAAATATCATACATATTTTAGAACTAAAAAACATACTAAGAGATAAACATAATAGAATTATCAATTATACCTTGAATTAGTTAATAGGGAGTGGAGGGAGTCTCCTAGACTTAGTGACAAAGTGATTAGTGTGCTAGCACAAGATAAGTACAACAATTATAATTCAATAAAAGTAGAAAAATAGTAGTATCGAACAAATCAATCCAAAAATTACTCCTTCATTTAGTGAATAGTTTTATATTTATAAAATAATTCTCATATATTCTTTTAATTCTTCCAAATTCACCACATGATAAACAGGTTTTTATTATACTTTATTGGGTGATTCAAAAAATTTCAAAGTATTTCTTAATTTTAGTTCTATCCTCTAGTGGAATCTCTTTATTCCAATGATCAATACATGTCTAAATCAAGGATCGTGATAGATTCAATTATGAATCTAACAGATTTATAATATTCCCATGATTGATCTGTATACTAGTATTATAATAATCAATGAAAAAGTTATTTTATGTGATATAGTGTAATGGAAGTTGATTTCTGCTGGAGGAAGCCTCACATGAGGAGATGAGATGCACATGTTGGAGGTAGTTCAAGTTTTAGTGAGTTATGTTTTATTCCTGAGAGGTTAGAAGGCTTAAATGTTTTTAAAGTGGGTTATCCTTTGAATTGTTGCATGAGTATTAACATAGAATCCCATGGATTGTCTTTAAGTATGTGGTAAATTTATCGAATCATACTCTCAATATTTAAAAGTCGATTTTTTTAACAAAGGCTGGAAAAATTATTCTTTATAAAGTCTTATGATCTTAAAAATAATTATGATCCTCCTCATAGAAAAGCCATACACTCAAGGGTGAATCATTTTGAGGATATGCTCCTCCAAAAATAGAAAAATCCCAATGGATTAGGTTCATTCCTAGATAAACCCTTATGATCAGTGTGAAAGGATTATGGCCAGTTGTGTAAAGGTATTGTGGTTAGCTGGTGGGAACAACAGGTTTATTCTTCCATGGTAGGTTGAAGTGGATCTATGGTCAGTTGATTCCTTTCCCAAATTTCATATTTAATAAGAAAAATAAAAAAATCACAATTCTTAGTGTATGCAATATTCAGATTAATTTCAAAAACAATAAAAAAATTAAAACCATGAATATTATCCTATTAACACCTTAAAACCCGTTGAATCGATTTATGAATTTCACTTAATTAAAAATTTTATAAAATAATTTTAATTATGATTAAATCCATTTAATAAATTAATTCCATATTTATTCCAAATTTGAATAAAATAAAATAATTTAAGAATTAAAATCCTAAAAAATGTAATTTTAAAATTTGAATATATGTATTTGATCATTCAAAAAAATGAATAAATTATTAAAATTAATGATCTTATACAAGTATCAATGAATTTAAAGAATTCACAAAATTAATAAAAATCAATGAATTACCTAAGATTTATCTGAATTAGAAGTTATTTATAAATTAAAAACAATTAACAATTATGAAAAATTTGGCTCTCATCACCCAAACTCTACTTAAACTATTTCACTCTCAAGTAATATAATAAATTAAATTATTTAAATAGTTATTTACTATACATAATTATACATTTCATATAAGTAAAAAAATTACACATTCCTCTATTATATGATTTATCTTGTCTCTTTTATGAATTTAATTGACTATCTCACTTTACTTCACACACAAGTTCTAGTTTCGGGTTGTAAATGAAATGGATCTTAGTGGAATCAAGATTTTAACTAGTGGGATCTTCCAAATTATTTCTCCCTAAAGCTTCCTTTCCAAGGTCCAATTTTTTCACTTCCTTGATACATCCTAAATGAAATTGAGATATATCATTTCCCCATTCTTTATCTTAGTTTACAATTCCCCAAACCTATCCACCCCCTTTATCAATTATCAATTATTTAATTTTTACAACCATATTTTTAAAAAGAACTTATTGAATGAGTATAGATAAACCTAGAACTAAACCATCCCAATATATTAGGTATCCATAGAGACTAATTGTAAAAGTAAAGGTATTGAAAAAGAACTTGGGAAGCTGACTCTTAGGTCACTATAACTATTATTTTATTGCTAACACACACACAAACACACATCTGATTATGCTAACATAGGAAGAATTCCAAATAAAATATCATGTACTTTTTTTTCTCTAATCCATATGAGCTATCTGATTTAAATTTCGGGAGGCTCCCTAAGAAGTTACTCAATCACTAATTCCAAGTTACAAAAGTTTTATTTTATTAGTATAATTCCCATACGATATTATTTTGGTCACACAAAGTTATTTTTTCATTTATAACTCTTTTTCCCAAATCTAAAGAAAATACTTTCATGAAATTAGTGGTATGTTTTAATATCCCCAAACCCAAACTCCTAGATATAATACTAAAACACTATCTTAACATTTCTATCTTTGATACTAATAAACATGACCCATTTTGCTTCATACAAAACTTATAATATCATAGAATAATATTGGATCACTTAAATTCCCAAAGACCTTTCTGGTTTAGAGTTTTAGATATTTTGGGAAAAATATTTTAAATTGGAAATTTGCACAGAATATCCATTTTCCCTAAAAAAGCACTCTTTATAAATACATTATTTCTTCACATAAGTTAAATTATATATGTAGAAAATTTACTTTATTAACGTTTTAATCATCCTTAAACCTTGTCAAACAAATTTAAAAATGCAGGATTGAAAAAACAAATCTTAACAAGGTACATGAAAATATGATTTTTTAGTCTAGTGAAATCCATAAAAACCCATAAAATGTTTACCTTTTCCACATTATTCTTTATTTTTATTAAATAAATCATATCTATATGTAAAACATACTTTTTTTAATGATAACCTTTAAAATGAATAACAAGTAATTAGAAAACCATGTAGGAAACATGGATAATAATATTTATAAATCATGTTCAATCATGTCAAAAATAACTAGAGCCTAATTAAATCTATTGGATAAACCATCCTGGTTAACTCACTCCTAGATTTTGAATACAAGGAATATTACTCAATTATTTAGAGAGTTACATTAGGCTCACATATTCGTATAAGATGTATCAGGCTTACCCATTTTATAAGATGTAATGGGATCACCCATTTATCATATATAGTTATAAAGTACTATATCATGAATAAAACATTTTATGATTTTACCTTTTTATCAAAAACCCTTGAAAAACTACTTCCAACCTATATTGAAAACACTTTTTAGATATTGAAATACCTTTTCCTTCTAAAACCCCATTTTAAAAACTAGAATATCTAGAACAAAGTGAAAGAGGGGTTTTAATTGAAGAAAACATAGAATCTTTTAAATGGGGAAAAACATAAAATAATGGTTTTGGTGGTGGGAATTTTTTTCATTACATATATGTTAAAATAGAACATTACTTTAACCATTTCTAAAGAAAGCCAAACTATTTTGTATAAAATACATAAAAAGATTCCTTTTAAAAACTTTAAAAGGAATTAAATTTTAATTATTTTATGTTCAAATAAATAAATTCATAAAATAATTTTAATAATAAGGATAGGGAAGAAAAATATTTATAAAATAAATTTTTATATCATTTAAAACAACATTTTATGTTAAAATATCCCCTGCCTCAAGGCCAACTCACCACGTATGTTATTTTTCATCCTGCATAATTAACTTATCTTAATTATTTAATTACATAACAAAATTTATAAACTTTATTATTATTATTATTTAAAACCATATTATATATAGTTATTTAATCAATTAAATTCATGTCGGAAGTTTTGATGATATCCAGCTCATATGTCCAAAATGAATTTTGTAGGTCGACTGTTATCAAAGAGGGAATTGTTAAATTATCTAAAATATAATAATAATATCATAATTATCATATTTATACATAAATTATACTTTTTAAAATAATAATGAAATATGGTTATGAAAAATGAACCATGTTACAATCATGTTGACGGTAGGCCGTACGTATGCATGAGAAACATTTCCGTTTTTCAATAATCATTTTGGAAAGAAGGTAGGTATTATTTTATAATTAATTAATGAACATTGTATCATAAATATCATATTATTTGTTTAAATACACTTATATATATACACATATATATACAATTCCTGTGATTCAATGATGTAAAATGAATCACATCGCTTAGTGGAGGTGATAATATACACATATGAATGAATGTTGCTTTCATTTTTCAACAGATGGAAAGGTAAGAAAATATATAATATATATTCTTTATAGAATGATAATTATTTCATTAATATCATATATGTACATTAAATCCATTATTATATCTTGTTGTGATAAGTTGTGATGGGAAACGAATTACATCGGTTCATGAGGCGGTAATCAGCCGTACACACGAATGATGGTTTCATTTCCCATTTTATAAAAGAGGATATGGTTATAGGTTATTAAATTATCATAAAATATATTAACATATATAATATACTGGTATTATTATTTCATCATTTTTGAATAATATTTTAAGGAGGTAGAATAAGAAATAAAATTAAAACATTTGGTTAAAAGCTATACCTCTTCTTCAGACAACTTTCTTTGATTGACACATTAAGCCTCGTATAGATGGTAATATGCCCAAAATAATGCCTCTATAATGTAGGGAATTATATTTTAATTTACTTTTTTAGCTCTTGGATGAAACAAATGACTTTCAATGTGTGTAGAGGAGAGGATAGGGGGTTCCCTTTTACATTGAGGGGAGGGTCACTTATGGAATTAGTTAAAGTATAAATTAATTTAAATTAAATTTCATCAAAAAAATAAATCCAAATTGATATAATTTTTAGGATGGTATGTGAATGAGTATGATATACCCTATAATACCAAACATAGGAACGAAATATGAATGAGATTCTCAGATATAAGAGGGGGGGGGGTGAAATGTACCTTTTAAAAATTCCCTAAGGAAATTTTTAGGATGGTTATGTTTACCAAGGTTAAACAAGATAATTCACAAGAACTCTATAAGTTCTAATCACTTGCAAAATTCCAGAAAAGTGACTCCGGAAATGAAACTTAACAAAATTTACAAAGGTTAAGATTCTACCTTAAAGCATATAGAATCTAACTATATCGGAGTACAAGTAAGGAAGTATAAGAAAGTTATACTTTCCTTAACAATAAAAATTACACAGTTGAAAAAAAATTAGTAACACAACAAGTTACAAACAATAACTCTTTTAACCCAAAGAGAAGGGTATCCAACAACCTTGGATAAAGGTCCCTTGATTTATACTTTCAAGAAAGTTTGTCTTACCCACACCAGGGTAAAACCTCGATACAAAGATCGGAGTCTATCTTGCTATCCCCACAAGCCCTGAACTACCAGGTAGTCAAAACCTCTATATTCCTTAGCAAAGAAGCCCTCAAATTTAGGGTGTTGGAACCTCTGTCTTCCAATCCCCAGAAGCCCTCGATTGTACACAACAATAATCGGAGTCGCATGAAGCAAATCTGCACAAGGCAAAGTTTGAACAAGCCGTTCAAAATTTCTGCAACAATCTTGAGAGTTGATAAGAGCCCATCTCTCTAGAAATCACTTCAACAACATGTAAGAATGGTTGTCAAAGTTTTAGCTTCTTTTCAAATGAGCTCCTATTTATAGGCGAAGCTCCAACGGTCAGCTCCCTCCCCCAATGTTCATATTTCTTCTTGAATTTTTGAGGGACCTGTACACATGTCACTCAACCAATGGTTAGTCAATAACTGAAAGCAAGACATTATTTTATAATAAACAAGTGTAAGTATATCTAAACTGATATTCAGAATGGAGTAGAAAATGAAAGTTCAGAATAGAAAATATTAAAGTTTAGAATGGAAATAAATTCAGAGTCTATAAACTTAAGAATGTTCAGATTCTGTTTTGTAGAAATTCGGAACCTGAATTCTATAGAATTTCAAAGTCTTAATTTCAAGGAAATTCGCAGTCTGGATTCTTAGGAATTCAGAACCTGAACTTAAAGAGTTTGGAGTTTAACTAGTAAAAGTTTGGAGTCGAACTCATAGAAGTTCGGAGTCGAACTAGTAGAAGTTTAGAGTCGAACTCAAAGATGTTCGGAGTCGAACTCATAGAAGTTCGGAGTCAAACTCATAGAAGTTCGGAGTCAAACTCATAGAAGTTAGGAGTCGAACTCATAGAAGTTTTAAGTCAAACTCATAGAAGTTCGGAGTTGAACTCATAGAAGTTCGGAGTCGAAATTCGGAGTGGAACTTTATGAGAGTTCGTATCCAGAATTCGGAGTGGAACTTCATTAGAGTTCGTATCCAGAATTTGGAGTTGAACTTTATTAGAGTTCATATCCAAAATTCAGAGTTGAACTTCATTATAGTTCATATCCAGAATTCGGAGTTGAAATTCATTAGAGTTCGTATCCAGAATTTGGAGTGGAACTTCATTAGATTTCGTATCTAGAATTCAGATCCTAAAACAGAATTCTTCATGTATAAGTATTATACGATTCTGAGGTTTTAGATATGAATCCGATTTTTACACTTAAGAAAAATATTGATATGAACAATGAAAATAAGGTAGGGGTAAATTTCCTTTGGGATTGAAATTTTCCTTATGGAAGTAAGACAGGGGTAAAATGAAATTTTCCTTAAGAAAAGGTGTTTGTGATTTTCAAAACAAGAGGAATGGTAAAGTCATAAGGAAAACTTGATGACTTATCAATCTCCCCCATGAATGAATGAATAGAAAAAGTCATAAGGAAAACCTTATTTACTCAAAAATATCTTCCCTTTTGGAAAGCACAAACATCCTTACAAAAAAGAATGTAATGACTTAGAAAAAATTTATAGACTTTAAATTAAAGATCATCTCCCTTTGTTTATGATCAATGGTGAATATGAGTAACTCCCCCTTAGTATTTGAAACTCTAAGGATCATATTCTAGATTTTCAGAATGGGATATTTCATTAGAATATAGAATTCATAATGAGAGATCCCCCTTACTTAATGATAGTTCTTAACTTATAAATTTTTCTTCTCCCTTTTAGATTTTTCCTTCTCCCCCTTTGAGTAGTTCTTTTTCCTCCTCCCCCTTTGTGATTTTCAAAAAGAATTTTAGGAAATGGAAAAAAATAAAGTACCTGAGAAATTAGTAAGACATACAAACATTGCAAGCAACCAATGTTTTCATTAAGATTGAAAATATTAGTACAAGGAAAAATACAAAAAAAGATCAAATTTGTCTATTTGTCTTCTTTTTTCCTTGGAGATTAGCTTCTTCATAAGGGTTTTCTGTTTCTTTAAGTCTTTGTGGTCCTCCTCAGCTTGCTTCTCCAAAGCTGTGATCCTTTCTTCTTGGGCCTTCAGAGCCTCAGACTGTGCCATAAGAACTTCATCCTACTTTAAAATATTTTCTTCGATCTCAATCCAGAGATCTCTTTTCCCATTTCCAGTATTGAGCAATAGAGTTAAGCTTCCCATTCAGATCCTTCACCTGTTGATTCCGAGTATTTTGCTCAAGGTTCAGATTTTCCTGAAGATTCTTCATCTTGGAATCCTTGGTATTAAAATATTATTTCACATCATTCTGAAAGGTATCATGCTCTGTCAAATCCTTATCAACTTTCTTTGACCATAAAGTCATTTTTCTGCATGATTTGTTTTAGACCTCATAATTGATAAGAAAATTTTTATGATCAGCCTCAATCTTCACACATTTATCTATCAACATGGATACAAATTCTGACTTCTGATTTAAGCTGTGCTGAAGCATCAAGCATCTGGAGTCTATTTTAGGAAATATAGGAATTGTGTTCACCAATTTATTTGGAGATTCAACAACAAAATCGTGTCCCAGTGTAGATGACTCTGAATCCGACATCTTTCTAGGTGAATGTTATTCTTCAATTTTCACCAGCTTTCTTCTTGAAATGCCACCGAAATCCTTCTTCCATATGATATCTTTTTTTGGGGTGTCCATAAGCACTTTCTTACCCTTATCAACTTTCGGAATGTATTCCTCATCAGGAGATTCTTCCTCACTTTCAAATAATTGAACTATCTTGTCTTCATCAGGTTTTTCCTTCTCTGCTCCTTCCTTAAGAAAGTGCTTTTCATAGATTTCTTCCTCAGATAATTCATTCTCTTTCTCTTCCTCATTTTCTTCATCTTCCTTACCATCTTTCTCACCTCCCTTTCTTGGAGTGACAAGCTTTGATGACTCGGTCTCAGATGTTCGGAGTGGTAATTTTTCTGATGGATTTGCCTTTTCTTGATAATCTTCAACTTGTTTAATTAGATCATCTAAGTAACCACTATCTTGATCTTATTATTCTTCTACTTAATCTTCTTCTTGTACTTCTTCAACAACTTCTTCTTCTACATCTTTAACAACTTCTTTCTCTTTAGATTTTTCCAGAGTAAAAAAATTATTCCCCAGAGTTTCAGGTAATGATCCGACTGGGAAAGTTTCCCGTACTTGAATATTCTCAGAGGATACTTCTATGGCTCTCAAAAGAGATTGTACAACTTCAGCCTCAGAAAATTTATTCTTCATCTTCTTCTCCTTTTCAACCTTCTCAAGGTATTCAACAGTCTTCTCTCTTAAAGACTTGTCTTTAACAGGGTCTAATCCGAACTGAGGTTCCCCTTCTTTCCTCTTTTCCTTATCTTCCCTCCACTTTTCAACCACTTCATCCAGATACGCTTTCTGTTTCTTCGGTTTGGGAGGTTGGGATTGAGCTTCCTTAGCTTTAGGGGTTTTATATGTATCCTCCACTTCCTTCAGCTTCCTTTTCTTCTTGTCTTTGTTATATGGCTCAGCTTTTTCAATATTTTCCGGATTGGCTTCTGCCTCTTCCTCTGGCAGATCATAAAACTATTTTGTCTCCTTTGAATAAGCCATATTAATTCTTTTCAGAGTGTCATCACTAACAAGCATAAGTTTTCAATTCTGAGACTTGGATTTGCATGCAATCTTGAAAAACTCAATACACCAAACTATCATCTTTAAAAGTAAGGCAGGAAACATGATAATTTGGGCTCTAATATTTCCCTCCTTTATGTTCTTGATTGTAACAAGTACATGCCTCATCAAATTGATTTTCCTTAGATTTACCAGGAAGTATAAGAAATATATATCACTTTTCTTGAGGGTATCTTTATCACCCTTTCTTGGTACTAAGAAACCTCATACCCATAGCTGAAGGATCCGGTTGTTAGAAGATTGGTGAGAAATTTTGGCTGTCTTAACATCATCAAGTCCAAGACATTGTAAGGAATTTACCTTAACAAAACTACCTAGAACATCCGGGAGTTTGTGTGAGAAAAACTCAGCTTCCCCTTCATACACCAGCCCCACCAAGCTTGCATCCTTGGTGTAAGTAAGTTTGTAGGTCTTCCCATAAATCTTAAAAGAAAATTTTTCTCTTCCCTCTTCCTCAAGAAAACAAACTGATTCATATAAATCTATGAGCAATTCCGGATAAACCATGTCTTGATCACCTGTCTTAGATATGCATACATCTTCCCAACTATTTAACTTGACATTCTTAAAGATGATAGAATCATACTTGAAAAGTTTGGATGGACTAACCTTTCCTTGTATACTTGACATTTCGAGATTGGCTTCGAGGTAGACATTTCTTGAGAAGTGGCTTCTACATACATTCAGATTCGAGGAACTCTGAGAGATTTGGAACAAGATTTAAGAACTAAGGAAGAGATTCGAGACACGAGAGTTTGAAAATCGATGTGGGACAACCATCAGGGGACCCCTTTATATAGGTGATGGTGGTGAAATTTCAACTTCCAAAACAAATCTAACAGTTGAAAAAATCTCTGATCTGATCTGACGGTTTAAAACATACCCGCAAGGAAATATTGAATCCGATCTTTTGATGTTTTAAAAACATTTGGATTTAAGAATAAATGAATCTGAAAAATTCAAAAACAAAGGAAACTACCAGCAAGTAAAAGTGACTACAAAAACTCAAGTAAGGAAATCATAACTTTCAGATTGGATAGGAATATTATTCGTAATAGGTGATATTCATCTTGAAGAAAATTTGACTAAGAAAAACTCAGAATGAAAAAGTTTTATTGCAAAATCTTTGAGTACCAAAACTCAATTAAGAAAATTATCATTACGGAAATTCCCATTACAAAAATTCTCATTAGGAGAATTTCCATTATGAAAATTTATAGTAAGAAAATTTACATTTCAAAAATTTCTAGTATGAAAATTTCCATTACAAAAATTTCCATTACACAAATTTCCAGTATGAAAATTTTCATTACGAAAAATTTCTATTCCGAAAAATTTCATTATGAAAAATTTCAAAAAATTTTATTACAAGAAACATGAAAAACACTATTATGAAAGACTTAAAAAAACTTCATTATGAAAAATTTGAAAAACTTTATAACAAATGTACTCCCCCTATGAAAAGGTTTTTATTACAGTAAGGAGATTGGTTCAAAAAGAAGTTAATTAAGGAAGATTACCTTACAGTTATCATTCCTAACTTTTGTTTAATATATTCAAATCTATAGGAAGGTAATGATTTTGTGAAAATGTTAGCAAGTTGATCTTGTGTTATGATAAACTGAAGAATGATATCGCCTTTTACAAAAAACATTTGAAATAAAAGACTTTCCATGAATAACAATGCCACTTATACCAATAATTTCTCCCTGATCATTATCTTCGAAAGTTACCTTTCCTCCTTTTGTTTTGATAATCTTTTCAAAATAGTTTTTGTTACCAGTCATATGCCAAGAACATCCACTATCCATGTAACATGCATTGTAGTTGGTACTTTCCCTATTTTCCTGAAAATAAGAAAAAAGTTAGGTTTTTGGAATCCAGACTTGATTGGATTCAGAAATCTCAAAAAGAAAAATTTTGTGTACCCACATCTTCTTAGAAAAGTAAGCCTTATTAAATCCTAATGATTGGGTTTTTTAGGGAACAATTCTTTTCCCAGTGACCAACACATTGACACTTTGTGTAGAATGGGGCACTTTGAGGAACAAATTAGTTGTTACTAAAAATCGATTTAGAACTTGTGTAACAAAAACAATAAGTATTCCTTCGAGGTCGGATTTTTTAATACATTTTATCATAGTTTTCCTTACCTAGGGTAAAGTTTGACAAACACTTCCTCAAGGAGTATATTTTAGATTTGAGTTTTATAACTAAGTTCTTGTCTTAAAAAACATTCTACTTTGAACTAGATCTAGGCTCGAAAACATTTTTCTTAGAAATTACATTTTTTTTCTTTAAAAAGTTTATTCTTCTCAGAACTTACTTCCTCAAGATTTTTTTGAAATACTTTCAAAATCAGTATTTTTCTTATCAAGATCTTTAGAAAGATATGATATTTCCTTAGTAAGAATAATATTCCAAGAATTTTCCTTATTGATTTTCATCATGAGTTTTGAATTCTAATTTTCAAGAAGTTTGGTAAACCTAGAAACTTCTTCATAGGTAGGTAAAGTATTTTCTTCATTAGAAGAGGATTCTTCATCCGAAGAGTTATAATATTTACTATCATTGGTATTCAAAGAAACATTGGTCATTGATTCAGTATTTTGTACCTTATCCATCAAGAAATGATTATCAATAGGTATCCTAGCTATAAGACCAAGATTCTTCTATCCAGAAGATTCATAATCCGATGATTAATCTGAGGAGTCTCCACCACTAGCACTCCATGTGTCATTGGCTTTCAACACTTTCTTATCATTGGACATGTAATATTTCTTTCTATTCCTTTAATAATTCATATCTTTTATTTCTTTTCTCTTGACCATAGGGAAATCAAGTCTTATGTATCCAGATATCTTACATTAATATCATATAACTTCAAAATATTTATTTTATTTCATTTCCTTCTTCTTGTATTTAGATTAAAAGTTCCTATGTCCAGCTATCTTTTTCATCCTTCGAGCAAGATTAGCTAACTAATTTTCAGAGGAATCACTCTCTCTAGATTTAGAATGGATAACAACTTTCTTAGATCTGGATCTAGTAACTCTATCAGGAGTCTTGGTTTTCATATGATTGGAAGTAGTAGTAAAAGCTACACTGCCATTCCCATTCTTCTTCTTCACAATATAAGAATCTCTCTTCATTCTAGTATCATGTTGAATAAGAGTTCCAAACAACTCATCAAGGGTAATCTGAGTAACCTTTCTATTCTCATCAATTGAAGTCCTTTTAGATTCCCACTCATTTGGCATGATATCAATGATCTTGTAAACAAGGGCTTCATCATCCAAACCTTTTTCACCCATTTATTGTAGGCTATTCATGATAGTCATGAATCTCTGTTGTACTTTGCATATGGGTTCACCATAAAGAAAACTAAAACCCTGATATTCAGATCTAAGCATGGCTCTTCTTATCTCAATTACTTTGGAAGTTCCAAAGTGAGTAACTTTTAGTTTCTTCCATATAGAATTTGCTGCTTCACAAGAAGAAATTTGGATATATATATTTCTAGTCATTGAACAATGTAAAGTATTGCGTACCTTATGGTTGAGTTTATATTCATGCTTTTATTGATTTTTAAAGGCACTTACTTCTTTATTAGTAATTTTGTATCCACCAGTAAGCATAAAAAATTATCTACTCTAGTATTGATAATGAAGGTCTTCATGCGATCTCTCCAATATTTGTAATCATTTCCATCAAAGATTGGTGGTCTCGTAGGATTTAGGTTGTCTATTGAACCAACATTTAATTCTATCATCCTCAATAAATGTCTTTAAAAAAACTTGTTAGTAGAAAAAGTTTTCAAACAAAGAAAATATTCTAAGTAAGAAAAATTATATCTCTAAGAAAAAAGTGAATCTGAACTATGATTCCGAAAAGTAGATTCCGAAAAGATGAATCCGGAAGTGTGAATATGAAAATTCAATTATGAGAATTTTCTTCTGAATCTAATCGTGAGATTAATTCAGATAGAACCAATCCTATGATACCAATTATTAAGATAGTACGTGACTGAGTATGATATACTCTATAATACCAAACGTAGGATCGAAATAAGAATGAGATTCTCAGATACAAGAGGGGGGGGGGGGGTGAATTGTACCTTTTAAAAATTCCCTAAGGAAATTTTTAGGATGGTTATGCTTAACAAGTTTAAACAAGATAATTCACAAGACCTCTATAAGTTCTAATCACTTGGTAAATTCTGGAAAAGTGATTCCGGAAATGAAACTTAACAAAAGTTACAAAGATTAAGATTCTACCTTAAAGCGTATAGAATATAACTATATCAAAGTATAAGTAAGAAAGTATAAGAAAGTTATCATTTCCTTAAAAATTAAAAATGCACAGTGGAAAACAAAGTAGTAACACTACAAGTAACAAATAATAACTCTTTTAACCCAAAGATAAGGGTATCCAACAACCTTAGATAAAGGTCCCTTGATTTATACTTTCAAGAAAGTATGTCTTACCCACACCAGGGTAAGCCCTCGATACAAAGATCAAAGTCTGTCCTGCTATCCCCACAAGCCCTTAACTATCAGGTAGTCAGAACCTCTGTCCTCCTCAGAAAGGAAGCCCTCAACTTCAAGGTGTTGGAACCTCTGTCTTCCTATCCTAGGGAGCCCTCTATTGTACACAACAACAATCAGAGTCGCACGAAGAAAATCTGCACAAGGAAATGTTTGAACAAACCGTTCAAACATTCTTTATGAAGCTTGAGAGTTGATAAGAGCCTATCTCTCTAGAAATCACTTTAACAACATGTAAGAATGGTTGTCAAAGTTGTATCTTATTTATCAAATGAGCTCGTATTTATAGGCGAAGCTCCAACGGTCGACTCCCTACTCCAACGACCATACTTCTCCTTGAATTTCAGAGGGACCTGTACACGTGTCACTCAACAAACGGTTAGTCAATAACTGAAAGCACAGAATCATTTTATAATAAAAAAGTGTAAGCACAACTAAACTGATATTCTGAATGGAGTAGAAAATTAAAGTTCGGAAAGGAAAAGATTAAAGTTTGGAATGGAAATAAATTCAGAGTCTATAAACTTAAGAATGTTCAGATTCTGTTTTTTAGGAATTCGAAACCTGAATTATATAGAATTCTAGAGTCTAAATTTCAAGGAAATTCAGAGTCTGGATTCTCAGGAATTCATAACCTGAACTTAAAGAGTTCAGAGTCGAACTAGTAAAAGTTCAGAGTCGAACTCATAGGAGTTCGGAGTTGAACTAGTAGAAGTTCGGAGTCGAACTCATAGAAGTTTGGATTCAAACTCATAGAAGTTTGGAGTCTAACTCATAGAATTTTGGAGTCAAACTTCTAGAAGTTAGGAGTCGAACTCATAGAAGTTCGGAGTCGAACTCATAGAAGTTCAGAGTCGAACTCCTAGAAGTTCAGAGTTGAACTCATAGAAGTTCGGAGTTGAACTCATAGAAGTTTGGAGTCAGAATTCGGAGTGGAACTTTATGAGAGTTCATATCCATAATTCGGAATGAAACTTAATTAGAGTTCGTATCCAGAATTTGGAGTTTAACTTTATTAGAGTTCGTATCCAGAATTCGGAGTTTAACTTCATTAGAGTTCATATCTAGAATTTGGAGTTGAACTTCATTATAGTTCATATCCAAAATTCGGAGTAGAACTTCATTAAAGTTTGTATCCAGAATTCAGATCCTAAAACAGAATGATTCATGTCTAATTATTATACGATTCTGAGGTTTTAGATATGAATCTGATTTTTACACTTAAGAAAAATATTGATATGAACAATGAAAACAAGGTAGGGGTAAATTTCCTTTGGGAAGGAAATTTTCCTTATAGAAGTAAAATAGGGGTAAAATGAAATTTTCCTTAAGAAAAGGTGTTTTTGATTTTTAAAACAAGAGGAATGGTAAAGTCATAAGGAAACCTTGATGACTTATCAATCTCCCCCATGAAAGAAGGAATGGAAAAAGTCATAAGGAAAACCTTATTGACTCAACAATAATGACCATATAATAATATTATTATTCTAAATCATCTCATCCAATAAAATTTGGATAAGTTTTGGTTATGTTTTCACCCTTATCACTTAGTTTTAAACCTATGTTAACCCTTTTGGAAATTACAATATTATTAATGTTTTTTTACTATTTAGGGGTTAAGAATGTTACCATAAAAATAAAATTTAATGATAAATGGACCATGATTGTTATTTTATAAAAAATCCCATTCAATTTTATAAATATATAATTTTTATGAATTTTAAATCATTTAATAAAATATTTTCTTATTATAAAATATCACTTATGTAACTTTTAAAAATACATGAAATATTATAATATAATATGTATATAACCCATGTAGAATAGTTTAAAAATTAAAAATATATATAAAGAGTATATGGTATTGATATAATAATCAAATCAAATTTTTATATCTTTAGATATCATTTAAAACCTTATCTTTTTGTTTAACCTCTTGGTTAACCATTTTAAACCTTAATCACGATAATACATTTTTTAATATTAAAGGGTTATAATTTTACATATAAGGTGGTAATTGGATCATAAATGTAAAAGGGATGAAATTTTAGACCATTTATCATCCTAATTGTCCTCTTTAAATATTTTTATTACTTTTAAATAATTTAATAAAATATTATTTAACATAAAATATCATTAATGTAATTTTTTTCACAATTAACTTAGTTTGACTTGAAAGATAGGAATATTTTCGAATATAAAAATTAAAAAAATACCTAATATGTTAGATTTATCTATAAAATTCATGAAAAACTATAATTCATTAAAAAAATATTAATTTTAGAGTTATTAACATCATTTACTTTATTTTTCTACTACTTACACAAGCATAATTTCATATTTAAGTAAGCATTAGAGGTAATTATATCATCATTAAAAATTAAAAATAAATTAACATGATAACAAAAAATCATTAATATTCTAAATAACAATTAATAACTAAACTTCAGTTATTTTTATCAATTTAAAAAAATATTATAGATATTAAAAGCAAGCAAGTGACATTTTTGACACTATATGTTACTTAAATATTATAAAGATCAAAATCATAGAAAATGGAAACAAAAGGTAATATTTTAGAATTTATTTATGATTATGGATTATATAGTTCCATAAATTCAAATAAATTCAAGTTTTTTTTTGAACTTGAACCCTTATCACATTAGTTTTAATCCCAATTAACCCATTTTACCTTTACCATTGTAATAAAAATTTACTATGGTCACTAATTATAATGGCCAAAAATAAAAGGGACCTATTTAAAAAAATTTAAAATACTAATTAAAAAAATGAAATATATTTTTCAAGATTCAATTTCTAGAAGTGGATGAAAATTATTTAATATAAAAATACAAAGTACAATGAAAGAGAGTTTATTTCTGAAAAATGTCCTTTTATGTATAAAAATGTTTTTATACAAAATTAAACCATAAAATTGATTTCAATGTGTTGGGAATGTACTATCTCAACAATAATCTATAATATATGCTTATTTTTATGCTCACAAATAACCTTGTTTGTTTTCTAATAAATTGACATTAAGTATGTTTCAAGAATATATATCATGTTTTTATTTATGTCTTTGATAAAATTCAAAGCTAAAGATGTGTTATGGAAACACTATTCAAACCCCAGATTTGAAAAATGAACATATGAATCATCACCCATATGCTACATTGAACAATTTGCGTGTGGATTGACAACCCTACGTTTGGAGAAATGAAAAACATATGAAATATCAACCCTATGTTGGAATATATAATTAAAGTTCATACCCTACGTTCAAGAGTTTGAATGTATGGTTAATCAATGCTATGTTTGGAATTTTATAATGAAAGGATGAACATATGAATCATCATCCCAACGTTACTTTTGATCCATATGTTATGCGTAGAAGAAAGTATGGTTAAGTGATCATACATTGGTAGAAACCCTATTCTACACAAAGGAACCATACGCTATGAAAAGGAACCCTGCTATATGAAAAATAACCCTACGCTACATAGTTTAACCCTACGTCTGACTGTTCAACAATAGAGTTTTAAAACCAAAAATTTTATATGAAATTCATGAAACGATGTTGAAATATTTAAAGACTAATTCAAATATTGTTATAATTGATTTAAAGAACCATATTCATTAGAGAAAATCACTCATATTCTTAATGGAAGTTTTGACTCCCCTAGTCAATTCACATTTGAATACCTGCATTCTTTCAGGTGATTTTCTTAGATTTTTTCAACTAAAAGAAATCTATTTATATAAATAGAGTATTTTCAAATCAAGTGTGGTGTGTGTGATATAAGTGATATGGGTGATAAAAGTTTCATTCACACATATGACTGTATTCTTGTAAATATCTTTTAATGTAATTCTACAATGAACCATTGAATTTGTTATTTGTAGAAGATGCTACACTTTTGAGATATACATATTTCAACCTCATACTACTGTATGATTACTGGTGCTGTGTCTTGCTATCATTATTGAAGATAATTTGCAACCAAGATCACTTAAAAATTATTCTTTCTTGATTACCTTCATTTTTGATGAAAAAGATCCATATACTGTCAGTTGTTGTTTCTGAAACCGTGGAGATCAACCTAAACCATCAATAAATAAAAATCTTTTGATTTATTGGAGTATCAACTACTCATACTCAGTTTTAGTGAAGTGAAAACATCTTATACTAAGTTTTAGATAATCTATTACCTATAAAAGAACCACAAGGTTCTGTTTTAAGCCTTGTTGTAATGGTGTCAACTTCATACACTCAATTGTGTGTTTGAAGTTCTTATGATAAGAGGACCTTGCTAGTGAAATTCACCAAGTACGCAGAGAGAGTGTTGGTGGAGTGGACTTGGAGATATTTTTGCCTCAAAAAACTATAAAATTTCTATGTTAATTATTTATGTTATTACACTGTTTATATTTCATATAGAAGAAAACACTGCACATATTCATAAATTTCAAAGGATGTCAAAATCAGGAATCAGTGAAGATTATTGAAAAGGCACAGTTCACCCCCTCTTGTATTACTTTATATTATTTAGACCTAACACAATGAACATAATTGTATTATTAATAATATAAAAGAACTAATTTAACTTTGAAAAAATTTTAAAACATAATTTAACATTTTTAATTCTTAAAACAAAAATAAAATTTTAATAAAAATCAGTATTTTCACTATTTATTAAAAAATAAGACTTTGCATAAAATTATCAAAAATTCTCTCTAAGATAATTTTAAAATTTTTATTTCAAAAAATATATCTTTTTATAAAATATAATTTCTAAAATTTCCAAAAAATAATTATAATATAAAAAATAATAAAAATCATTTTTGAAGAAAACATATCTTTGAAGCATAAAATGATTTTAATGAAAATTGAGTTATTATTTCCTAGGAATTAGTCAATACATTTTTATTTCATAAGAACATTATATATATTTGATAATGTGGATATTACTATTTATACCTACCAATTCAATGGCTAGGTTATATGGTTCTTTAATATTATTTTGTGGTTTGTTTGAGCTCGGTGTTGTGTATCTTATATGCGATAGTCTTCTTTTAAAATATTCGGATATTAAATTCTCCCACATTTAATAAATTTTACCCTAAAAATTTCAAATTGATATTATTAATCAAGGGTTTGAAATTTGAAAATATTTTTTTTGGAAAGAAACATTATAAAAAGGGTTAAAAAAACTTTTGAAAAAAGGGAAAGGAAAATATAAAGGTTATTCAAAATAAAAGATAAATAGTTTTTAAAATAGGATAATATTAGTGGTATGTGATTTTATAGACACGGAGGAAAACTATAATTTCCAATAATTATTGAGAGTGACAAAGAACATTGATCACAAGAAAGTTAATGATCAAAAAACCATAAATCAATGAGGTGTAAAAAATACCATCAATTTATCCAAATGAATGTAACAGGATAAAATTTTCATCTCAAGAACATTTTCCTAGAGTTTATGTATTTCTTTACATAAGGAAATATTCTTAATTTTTAAGTATAATTTTATCCATTAATCAATTTCCATAACAATACCATATGTTGATCCCAATAATGAGTATTCAAGATTAATTTTTCATGTCTGAAGGACTAAATTTAGCTTCTAATGGATCACATAATTACATAGAAGGGTAAAAAAATATTCCTCTTATATATAGATGTTAAACAAAACCAAATATTTTGGTACATTATAGTTACCAAAATGAATGAATCTTAGTATGAATAAAAACAACATTAATATTTGAATCATCAATAATAAAACCAAAAGTTTAACATAGTTATTTAGATAAATAAATAATTTTAAAATTCTTTAAAATATTCCCAACTAAGTTAAAAACCCAAAAATCAGAAATATTTGATAATATATTCTTATGATATTAATTTAACATTTATCTCTAATCAACCATAGCCACTCATAAAGTCATATAACCAAAAATGTATATGCTGAAATCATATAATTTTAAAAATATTCCAATCAATTCATGAATCACCATAAAAATACATTAAAATTATATATTCTTCCAAAATATAATTCATCCACTATTCATCAAATCAAATCCCATATTATCTAAAATTATTTTCATTTAATATAACTATATAAGGGTCCCAAAATAATAAAATTCTCAAAAAATAACAGTAATAATTTAATCAATTTATCAATTTTCAATCCCGTGGTTTTTTATATGATAAAACATATGTTCCCAAAATTAACTTAATATTTTTATGTGAAATAGTTTAAGTAAAATAATAATGGAATACTAACCAGGACATCACATAGACTAGTGGTAGGTATTTGAACCTTGTCACCATTCATTTACTGGTTTAATCCCTCTGAACTTTCTAGATGTGATGGATTTTCCCCTAACCTATAGTACTTCATTTTACTAAAACTATATTAATATAATTCAAATAACATCCCTAGAAATTGTGAATATCCTCAAAAAACAAAATTAATAACTTCAACATTAAAGTATGTTTTAACCTAAAATGTTATCTCATACCTTTTAACTTATATCCCTAAAATGTAATAACATTATTCTGAAATAATCCTTTACATTAAACCTATGGGTTATATATACGTCAACATAATAAAATGTCTCCAAAAATATCATTAATAACCTTAAAATCCCATCACTTAAAACCTCAAAAGGGGTGTCAAAGAATTTGAACTTATGATCAACCTTAAAATTATAAATCCATGATAGTATCAACAATTACTAAAATAACCTCACATGAAAACATCATAGTAGACAAAGTTTTCTAAACCCTTATCTAATACCAACTATAATAACCCCTGACTCACACTGTTGTATTTGGTTCTAAAAAACCATCTTTAAATTTTAAGATTTTATATAGATAAATGTGACACAATTTTATCCATCAAAAACATAAAACAACATATAAAAATATTGGATAACTTACATTATCATAATTATTTTAGGATTAAAGTTTTATAGATTTAGGAAAAACATTTTTAATGTTGAAATTTCCACATAGTATCTATTTGTCTCATAAAAAAAGTTCTTTTTTATGACATTATTCCTTCAAATAAGGTAACTTCCATATCTAGAACTCTTACTTTATTAAATTTTATACTCATAATTAATACATAAAAAAATAATTCCAAAATTTAAGATATTAAAAACAATGATCAATAAGGTACATTAATGTAATAAATTTTTTAGTCTTGTGAAAAAAATTAAAAACCAATTTTTTTACCTTTTCTATGTTATTCATTGAGTGTATAAAATAAATAATATCTATATGTAAAATAAACAAATTTTTCAAAGAAAACTATTAAAACTCATATATTGAAATTAGAAATCCTTTTAGGAAACATAGAGTATCATATTCATAACCCATATTGACTCATGTCAGAAATAGCTTGAACCTAGTTAAATTTATTAGAGAATCCATCTTGGTTAACTCCCTCCTTGCCTTAGAAGACAAGGAACAAAAACCAATGAATTGAAGAGATATATCAATCTGACCCATTCATATAAGTTGTATCAGACTCACCAATTTGTATAAGATATATCAAGATCACACATTCATCATCTATAATTCTTAAGTACCATATACTGAATAAATCATATTATTCTTTCACATTAGTATCATAAAATACATGAAAAAATATTTTAAACCACATGTAATTCACTTTTGGATATCAAAATACCCTTAACTTTTAAAAACCTTTTTAAAAACTAAAATAACAAAAAAAATGGAAATGGGGTTTTTATTTGAAGAAAACATTGAATGTTTTATAGGAATAAAAACATTAAATAGTGTCTATAAAGGAGGGAAAATTCATTAACACAATATACCTTAAAATAGAACATTACTTTTTCCTTTTTTAAGGAATGTTAAAACGTTCTATATAAAATATGTAAAAATATCCCTTTTGAAAACATTTGAAAGAAATTAAAAAGCGATATGAAATTGATTTTATAATTATTTTATTTACATATAAATAAATTCATAATATAACTTTAAAATTATGGACATGGAGTAAAAATATTTTTTTAAAAAATATTTAAAACATTTAAAATGAGGTTTTAAGTTTAAGTTTCCCTTACATCAAGTCTGACTCATCACGTATGATCTTTATCATCATAAATAATAAAATTATTTTAATTAGTTAATTTCTTAAGATTTTTTACCAAGTTTATTATTCCTTTTATTTTATTTATTACCATTTTATATAAAATTACTTTATTAATTAAGTTCTTGTCAAATTGTTTTACATTATTTGTAACATGTATCCAAAATGACTTCGGTAGGTTGACCTTGATCAAAAATGTATTTGTTCCATCATCTCTAGAATAATAATAATGAAATAATTATCATTTTTAAACACCAATTCTATTTTTTTAAAAATAATGAAATATGGTTATGAAAAATTAACTACATTACAATCATGAAGATGATAGGCCGTATGTATGAATGGAAAACATTTCAGTTTTTCAATGATCATGATAGAAAGAAGGTAAGTGTTTTTTTATCCTTTTAGAATGATTATTATATCAAAAATATAATTTTACTTCTTTAAATAAGCATATATATATGTACATAATATATTTTTTGCAGTGATGAAAAATGAATCATATCGTTTTGTGGTGGTGATAATCCACACATACACATGAACAATGTTATAATTTTTTAACGGATGTAAAGGTAAAAATAGATAATAGATAATATTTATATAATGATAAATTTGTTATTAATATATATATATATATATATATATTAAATCCATCATTATAACCAAACATGAGAGGTGGTGATGGAAAACAAATTACATTGGTTTACAGGGCGATATCCCTCCATACACACGAACAAAAATTTCATTTTCCATTTTATGGAAGAGGTGATGGATGTGGTTATTCAATTAATGTAAAAACATAAAAGTATATGGAAGATACTATTGTTTTTATTTTATAAATTTTTATGAATATTTTAAGGATGTAGAAGAATTAATAAAACCAGAACATTCGATTAAAATATATACCACTTCTTAATACAACCTCCTTTTCTTTACTCTTTAAGACCTATAAGTTTGGTATTATTAAAAAAACAATACCCACAGAGTGTGGAGATGGATTTTTGGAAAATATTTTTCTAGTCCTTTTTGAACAAAATGGATCTTAAAGTGTGTAGAGTAGATGAGAGGGGGTTCCCTTTTATAATGATGGGAGGAGAACTTTTGGAATAACATAAATTATTAAATTAATATAAATTAATTTTAAACAAATGTCTCCAAATTTATATAATTAAAATATAAGGAAATTATGAGTCTAAATAATATGATATAATAAACTTTGGACAATTTTTTGGTCATTTTTTCACTATTATCACTTAGTTTTAATCCACTATTAACTATTTTGACAATTAATAAGATATCACTATTTTTCACTATTTAAGGGTTAAGAAAGTTTCCATAAAAATATAAATAAATGATAAATGGAACATGGTTTATATTTTAAACCATATCCCATTCAATTTTACAAATATTTTATTTTTTATGAATTTTAAATCATTTAATAAAATATTGTTCACTATATAATATCATTAATGTCACATTTGCAAATATACATGAAATATTATAATATAATATGTGTCTAACTCATGCAAAATTGTTTCAAAATGAAATGGTTTCGAATGTAAATAATATATGGTGTTAATATAATCATTTAATAAAATTTTTACGGGTTTATATATCATTATAAACCTTATCAATTGGTTTAACCCCTCGGTTAACCAATTTTAAACTTAACCACGGTAATGAATTTTTCAATATTAAAGGGTTATAATTTTATTTATAAGGTGAAAATTGTATATAAAATGGAAATGATATGATATTTTTGACCATTTATAGCCCTAATTATCACATTTAAATATAATTTTTTGAATTTTAAATATTTTAATAAAATATTATTTAACACGAAATATCCTTAATTTCATTTTGACAATATTCATTTAATTTGAATTTAGAGAAAATAATATAGAAATCTATTTAAAATATAAACATTTCAGACATCTAAAATATGTTATATATATCTATAAAACTCATGGGACACTATAAATCACCCCAAAATATTACTTTTAGGGTTTTTAAAATCTTTTATTTTATTTTTATACTGTTTTCACAAGCACCGTGTCAGCATTCTGTAGGAATCTAAGGCAATTATTTCATCATTAAAAATTAAAAATATATTACAATTATAAATAATCAATTATATTTAAAATAATAATTTATAACAGAACATATTTGTTTTATCAATTTCATAAAATATTATAGATATAAAAATAAAGAGTGTAACATTTTTTACTCTATCCTTTACATAAATATTATAATGGTAAAAATCAAAGATAAATGAAAAAAAGATCATATTTTTAAAATTTAGATGATAATTGATGAAATATAATCATAAAAAGAAATAAATTTTAGTGTTTAAATGAATTTTAAGCCTTATCATATTAGTTTCAACCATAATTAACTCATTTTACCTATACTATGGCAATAAAAATTTACTATGGTCACTTTTCATAATGAAAAAAATAAAAAGGAAATATTCACAATATTTATAATTTAAAATTCCAAATATGGAATCCATATTTCATTATCCAATTTATAGGAGTATCATAAATTAATTTAATATAAAAATGAAAAACTCAGTGAAAAACATTTTTTTTCAGAAAAATTGATTTTTATGTATAAAAATTTATTAATACCAAATTAAACCATAAAATTGATTCCAATGAACTTAATTGGATAATTGATAATATAATAGATCTAATTTTATTCTAAAACCATTTTTTTTAAAAAATTAATCTTCGTGAATTTTTGAAAAAAATACAATTTTTAATAAAAATTATTATTTGTCATTTTTCACTGAAAAATAAAACTTTTCAAAAAATTCAAAAATAAAATCACTATAATATAATTATAACATTATGATTTAAAAAATGATATCATTTTTGTAGAATATAATTTATAATATTCCCATAAAACTAATTAAATTATAAAAATTAATAAAAATCATTTTTAAAGAAAACGTATTTTTGAAGCATAAAATGATTTTAATGAAAATTGAGTGCTTATATCCTAGGAATTAATCAATAAATTTCTTTATTGAAAACAACCTATATATATATATATTTCATAATTAATTTAATCTTATTTATTCCCTTTTATCCAATGTCTCTATTATAACAACCATATAATAATATTTTATGGTTCATTTGAACATAGTGTTGCATATGTTTTACGCTATAGTATTATTTTAAAATATCTAGATATTACATTCTCTACCCTATAATTAATTTTATCCTCATAATTTGAACTTAGGAACAGTAATAAAGGGTTTAAAATTTTAAAACACATTTGCTAAAAACCCATATCATAAAAAGGGTTAAAAGAAATTCCTCTAGAAAAGAGGGAAAGGGAAATACGATGGTAATCTGGAATTACACAAATCATTTTTCAAATAGGAGAAAATTTATAGGAATTGAAAATATAGGCATGGAGGAAAAATTTAATGTCTAATAATTATGGAGAGTTACAAAAAAAATTGATTGAAAGAAATTGAATGATCATGATAAAGTTAATGGCCATAAAACGATAAATCAATGAGGTGTGAAAAAGAATATTGATTTATTAGAAATGAATATAATTGGATGTAATTTTTATTTCAAGATCATTTTCCTAGAGTATTTTAATATATTTTCAAAAGGAAATATACTTACTTGATAAGTACAATTTCATCCATTAATCAATTTCCACCACAATCTCATCTATTTCACCAAACGATGAGTATTCAAGATGATATTTTCATGCCTGAATCAATAAAATAAACTTCTAATGAATTACATAATTCTAGAAAATTATAAATACATATCAATCATATATTTATAAATTAAAAAAAACAAAATTTTTAATATAAGATGATGATTCCAAGAACAGTGGAAAAAGAATATGGGGGATTCCTAACTCATTTTTCTTTCATGATTGATGATTAATTAAAGATTTAAAAAATGATAATTTTCATGATAAATGGAGTTAAATAAAATAATATATAAAATATAAAAACTTTGGAACCAAATAATAGGATGATCAAATATTATTTATAATTAATTTAAGCAATTAAAGAATTAACTTGTGAGAAATAATTTCTTTATTGAAGGATCTGCAAATGTCTCTTCATTATACTATCATTTTGTTATAGGAATCAAGTATAGATTCCCTATAGTGGTGATCCAAACATATTCCATGAACCTATAAATATCTCTATAGGAATATCCAAGTGCTAACATGGTAGATCTTCACATCTTCACCATTTATCTTTGATCACCTCAAGAATCACTTCAAAGAAGGGTTATCTTTGATCTCTCTAGACTTGAGAGTGGTGGAGGAAGATGATTGATCTACATTATTAAGAGTGTTCTTAGAGAGGGAAATATCTAGGGATTTGATAGGATTATCTTTGAATCTCATTGTGCATAACAAATTAGTTGTCTCTCTAAGAAAATAGTATATTTGGATTTATATACCTCTAAGGTTAGAAAATAACAATTGCAAATATACCCTTATCATTTCCTTAATAACTGTAGAACCTCATGTATATAATAAAAATAATAATAATTATGATATTATTATTATTATTATTTATTAAAATACACTAACTCAAAAATTAAATTTAATATTATTTATTGAAATAATATTGATTATATATTATTTCTCACAAGATCTATAAAATTGGTCCATCATTCCTACACAATATTTATCAGGCATCAAATAATGACTATTTTTTTAATAAATAAATATCACTACATTATTCTATAAATAATTAAAAATATTATATTAAATAAATAGAAAATAAATATTTATTAAATATTCTACTCTCATAATATTCTCTCAAATAACTAGTGATGAAATATATCCAATCAAGAAAACATGAATAATTATTAAACCATCAGTGGGAATAATATTTATTCAAATTAAAAAAAATAAATAATAATAATATTTAACTAATAATTTGGATACACTTAGGGTGTGACCCTTTACGCGTATTTCTTAGTGAAATTAGGTGAAGTATCCTAAAGTCCAAGGTTAGAATATATCAACACACTAAGGAACCCATAGAGAAATAAGTGAATGTAACAATAAAAAATAACTCACATGGATGATTACTATATAATATAATCCCTTTATCATAATATATCTAATCAGTTAGGTTGTATGTTAGTGCCATCAACATATGTTCTTGATGTCTCTTTGTTTGAGTTTTTGAAAATCAAACTTGCCTAAAGAATAACATGGCCATGAATTTATTTTGGACATATCATTTCCATCTAGGGTACTAAGATATCAAATTCCATTAAAGAACAGAAGGGAAAAATCATTTCTCACATTATTCATTAATGAAATATTAATTATGATGCACCCATCATTTCTTAACCTCTCCTTGAACATATATCGTCATATTTTTCATTAATAAATCAAATCACATGACTTATAATACTGATTAATAGCAATTTTAAAGTCTAAGGATCAATAAAAACTTCCACAAATAGGAAAATCCCATGACACATATAAATATGGATTTCTTACTAGTGGTCCTCATTATTATAATATCCTACACTAGATTTTACCAAGGGAGTACACAATGAGAAGGTTCCTCAATATCCAATGAGTCTTGACCCTTGAATCTTATATCAATCTTGTTCGTCAAATTATTTCATCTAACTATAGAACATATACTTAAGAATACTATCATGGAGATTATGGGTTATCAGTATAGTGGAAAAATTCTATGACCTTTCATTATGAAAATTACTCTTAAGAAATTATCACATACAATGTTACATATAATAATAATTGTTTGGTCCACTAGGTAAATTACCCTGAGGGGGGGGGGGGGGATGAATCAGGGTATGACAGATTAAAACCTTTCCCCTTAAGATCTTGTTTCATTGTTAAACAAAACTCAATTCTCTCTCCCTCCCATAGAAGTATATGAAAAGATATGAAATGATGCATAGAACATGGTGATTTTTACTTGGTTCACCCTCAATGGGATGGGTCCTAGGAGCATACAACAACGATATTCTAATGTACCAAATTCACTAAGGATCCCTGAAAATAATGAGTACAATGTTTTAGATAGATCTTATATGCCTAGGATCACTGCCTTTAAAAGTTTTAGGTTCTTCTCACTGCATTCCCAAGGGTCACTCCCTATGCCTCTTTCTCTGGCTCACTGCCAGTGGAAAGGGTCACCATCTTCCTCTTCCTTCACTCACTGCTCTTGGATAAGAATCAACTCATAGTTTATGGATGTGTAGGTCAAACATAGTTTATGGACATGTAGGTTCCTTCATTTTCATGAATTCATATGTCCCAAACATTAGGTAAATTCTCTGTTGAAGTTCCTTGTTCACCTATAGATGAATTCCACCTTCTCGAGTACTTATAGGTACTGGAAAATACTTTCTTAAACTGATTTGATGGTTTCACAAGCTTCCTTGTGAAAATCAAAAACCAACTAATCTTCCCGCATACTGTGTACCATGTTAGGTCCATGGAACACCTCCTCTGCATACTCTTGTTGCTGCTGCGAACTTCCCTTCCTCTACAGACTACCTCCTCCTTCGCTATCATCTACCTCCTCCGTGTACCGATCCTGCAAACGTACTCTGTGAAACCCCTCATATTCATGAGATGTTTTTTGTTCGTGGACTACCTATGAAAATCACCATATTTCCACGAACTGTTCTTTGTTCATGGAATTCCTTCGCTAAACGACCACGTACCACACCTTCTTCCTCCGCATATCGTGTCTTATGCGGGTCCCAACTCTCTCGCAAAAACCTTCGACGAAATTTATTCTATGCAAACCACTTCATATTTCGTGGAATTCTCCCTCACAAACTTTCTTTGAACTTTTCCGAATTCTCAAATCAAAAATATATTCTATAATGATATTAGATCTCAATAGTAATCAGTGTTATTAGTGATTCTTATATAGTCAAAGATTCCCAAAAAATCTGCTAATCTATGATTTACCAAATATTCAACCCAGCCATCACCTCATACCGATCCTTCTGCCACCACGAACGACAATCCACCCATGAACCATTTTTCTTATTCAGTATACGTAATGTATTTGTTCCTATATGGTTGATCTCTTCTTCTAACATCAAATCATCTGAATACCTCACCACCTTCCTTTTTGAACCATTTATAGTTTCAAAAACCACTCCGGCATACTGTTCCCATCGCTCTACGTACGGTTCCCATAACATGGTATCCAGTCGATTAATTATGATACGCAGTTCTCATGCTTTTCTAAATTTTTTCAACATTATTCATGTTGTTCACTCATGTGAATAATTTATTCCTTTTACAAAATCAAACTCCCGATTTTGAGGCCACAAAATTTGGAAAACACTGGGAAACTACATCACCTTAAAAACCTATCTTCAGAAAATACCAACCATACTCATTTGTGGTCATCTAGATTTGTCAAAAAACACAACCACAACCAAAACATACTGAGAGGAAACCTTGAGGGATTATTTTTCCAACAATAATCATTATGTGATAATGAGTTTATTAATATTCAAAACAATGAATATTGGTTATCATAAGGTACACAGAAGTTGGTTCTAGGGTAACAAATCCAGCAAACTCCCACTTTCAATAGAGCCAACTACTAACAACCTTCAACAAACTAGATCTCACATGATACTCATGATTCTACTGATATAGGCATTTAATTATGGGGACCATCATATTTTATTTTATGGGAACTCTTTCTACTATAACTTTACCCATGTGAAAAAAATACATCACGTTGTGATTCTTATGGAATATTTTATTTTTTTCATTGGTGTGAACTTGGATCTTTTCCAAGAACCACCATTGTATTATTATCATGATAAAATGTGATAGGGACTTTAATTATAGGTACCACATCATGATAATGGAAATTTTTTTGTATCTAAATAGATTCATTTAATACCTCAGAAGGTGATATATACTTGGGCTCCATTGTATAGTCAGTGACAATTGGATTCTTTGAGCTATTCCAGGTCACGACTCCCCTATTGAGATCAAAAAATTATTCTAACTACAAATTTATATAATTCAGATCTATTTAGAAACTAGCATTAGTATAACCCCTAAGGACCATATCCTCATTTCATCTATACTTCAGTAACATATTGTTAGTTCTTCATAGATACTTAAGGATTGTCTTAACAACAAGACAATGTTGTTCTCCTGGATCATCTTGATATCTACCTACCATGCTCAATGCATTGGAAAAATAAATTCTAGTATATAACATGGAATACATGATTGATCCTATCACTAAATCATATAAGATCTTACTCATTATCTCTTTCTCCTATTGTGTTTGAGGAAACATTTTCTTAGAAACATGTATACCATGTGACATTGGAACCAATACCATCTTGGAGTTTTCCATACAAAATATCTTTAGTACCCAGTAAATGTATATACTTTGACTTAGTCCAAGGAGACTCTTGGATATATCAATAATGATCTTACTCCCTAGAATATAGGCTGATTCACCTATGTCCTTCATGGTGAAATAGTTGTTTAACCATTCCTTAATAGACCGTAAGGTTGATATGTCATTTCCAATAAGTAATATGTCATAAAAATATACTTCTAGGATAATGAACACATTCCCACTAAATATCTTGTAAATACATGGGCCATATTCATTCTTAATGAAACAAAATTATTTTATAGCTTCATAAAATTGAATTTTCCGTGACCTGGATTTTTGATTCAATCCATAAATGAATATCTGCAAGTTGAGAATATTTTTAGCATTATTTGAAGTCTCAAAACCTTCTGGTTGTGTCATATAGACATCTTCCTGAAGGTTCCCATTAGTGAAATCAGTTATTATATCCATCTACTAGATTTCATAGTTATGGTAAGATGGCATAACAAGTAGAATAATGATGGATTGAAACATGGAAACTGGTGAAAAGGTTTCATCATAGTAAATCCCTTAATAATGTTTAAACACTTTAGAAAATTTCCTTTCTTTATAGGTATTTAACTTTCATGTCTAGTTTTCTACTAGATACCCATTTACACTCTACATGATTTACACAAACTAGAGAATCAACCAGAATCAAAACTTGGTTCTGATATATATAATCCATTTAAGAATTCATTTCTTTTTCTATCTTGCAGTTTCTATACACTCTACTTCCTCTTTGTAGGAGACAGGTTAATCATTTTCAACCAATAATGAGTCACCATATTTGGTGACTAGAACACAATGGATCTTTGGTTATATTACCTATCTAGTTATCTTACATAGTACTTTTTTTTTAGGAACTACTTCTTCCATTGAGACATGTGGAATTTTTTCCAGTACTAACTCTTGTGTATCTTGAGCATCAACTTCATCAAATTCAATCCTGGTCCCACTATCCTTTTTAAGGATGTGTTCCCTCTCAAGAAATACGTCTTGTTTGGAGATATTAACTCTATTATTTGAGGGTTTTTATAGGTCGTATCCATTTTTTTCCTTAGTATACCCTATAAATATACACATTGTTCTCTAGGGTGCTAGTTTTTTTACTAAGAATACATTAACATACACCTCGCAACCCCATGCACATGTATGTGGAAAGAAAGGTTTCTTTCTACTCCATAACTCAAAGGAAATTCAATTTTCCACTTTAGTTTGTACTCAGTTTAATTTATATTATACAATTTGTAATGCATATCCCCAAAAGGATAATAGAAGATCCATGTGACTCATCACCGAACTTACTGTGTATAAAAAGGTATGATTACTCCTTTCACTAACACCATTCCTGTAACGACCCAAAGTTTCATTAATGTAAATCCCTCTTGATCTAATTAAATGTCTCTTTATGTTTATATAAAATGTCAACTTTATTGGTTTTATGTTATGAATTTTGACCATTGCTAATATAGCCGTTGAACAGTGATCACATGATTCGTATAAATATAGGGCTTTAACACATCCAATTTTACTTAGACAAAAGAAGCGATGGCCTCGTCCAGTAGAATTTCTCCGTATGAAGCCCATTTGTCAGAGCTTAGAAAAGAGGTGGCATCTTTGGGCTTCTCCTTTGACCAATCCCAAGCTGAGCTTCATCTTGTCAAGCTCAAATGTGACCGTCTATGGGAAAAATGGAAGTTGATTGAAATTAACACTCGAGCGATGCTATCCGAGCCACCCCAAGAGTCTGTCACCATCGCACACCTTACCCTTAGGTCTTATGCAACTATTTTAAGGGGTTATGTAAAAAATAATTAGTACTATGTTCATGTACATTATTTTTTTTGTATATAATAATGAATATAATTTCTAGTCATTTTTGATACATTGTAAATAGTTTTTAAAGTACAAATAGTTTTTTAGTTGTTATTTAAATAAAAATTATATTTTATTAAATTAAGGTATTTTTGAATTAAATAATATTTTAATAAAATATTATTATTATTATTAAATTAATTTTTATTAAATATAAATGATCTTATAATTTTATGAATGCAATTATAATTTTTATTAAGGTTTGAAAGCCATTTCTGTCCAAACCTGTGAATTTTCGATAAATGTCATTTTTTATTTTAAAAGTGAAAATTAACATATTTAGAAAATTATTTATATAAAATAAATGTTATTTTTGGAATTAGGACGTCTAAATTATCCAACGGTGAATTTTTCATAATTTTCTGAGACAGTCAAATTTTTGTGTAAAAATTAAATATCGTTTAAATATATAATGTGTTTTATGACATCATAATGACCCAATAGTGATGTAATAAAATACTATAATATTTATGTTCGGCCAATATATGTTTTAACATTAAAATAATGTGATTTTGGGTTTGTTTAACTTACTTTTCAAAGCATTAATGGACCCCTCAAGACTTATTCAACGCCTTGCCTTTTTAAATTAATTTCCATGGGAGTGTGACTCACCTCCACATAAGCAACCCTAATATTTTAAGAATTTCGGACTTTTGCCTTAACAAATATTGTTTTCCTCTTCCCTTTTCCAAAAACCATGGGCAAAAACCATTGGATGGTTTGTGGTTTGGATTAATTTAATATAAGGGGTCCCAAACCTAAATAATAAAGAATTCCCTCACCTTTCCTATATAAACCCACCCAAGCTCCCACTTCCTCCTCACTCAAAGCCTTTGGAGTTAGTCCAAACTCTGACCTAATCTCTCTATAATCCTCCCAAGGTGCCCCAAGCTCCCAAGAAGCCTCGCAGAAACCTCTCTCTAGCCTTTGGAAGCACACTTCCAAGTAAGGGTTTTTTTCTTCCTTTCTCATTTTTGTCAATTTTCTTTAAGTTGTATTCCCATTTTAATTTCAATTATGAATGTTGGGGTTATGGTTTCTCACCTCCCCCATAATTCCCTCTTATTGTTTTAATGATGAGATACCCCTTTCTCTCTCATTAAATGCCTCCCATGTACACCCGTTACTATGCCGAAATTCCGAAAGGAACTTCTCTCTCTTCTTTTACATTCAAGCAATACTTTTGTATCATGAATATAAATTCCATTTCAATTGTTGGGACATGTATCTATATGAAATAATTACTTTCCATTACATTTAAATATGATGAGGAACCCCTTTCTCTCTCATCAACCATTTTTTATGAATTCTTATGTCATGCCGTTACGCTGCCGAAATCGCACCGATTTTCTAAGCCAATGTCATTATGTAGTGGATACCATGCCCATTTCTCCATCAAGGGTATTCAAATTTATGCACATTTAATTATTGATTGTAAAGTTTCATGTATGAATTCGACATTCCTTTATCGTGGAATAAATGATTATGTTTTATGAATCCATGTTTTATGATCCTTGTGGCACACTTATGCATGAAATGAAATGTTTAAGAAGGGTGTGACCTTATAGCGCTCTAATGCATTGGGTAAAGTATAATATCATGATACGTCATGTGCAATGAGTGTTGAATCATGATAATTAAAGTGAAACGAGGGTTTAATCGTGGTTTATGTGCAATGAGGATTTACTCATGCTCCATGTGCAATGAGCCTTGGCTCATGCTAATTCCATGTAAAGTGTTGTTGCCACATTTCCATGTTATGATTATCATTCTTTATCATGAATTTATGTTCATGTTTATTATATGCTCTATTGATATGAATATTATCTAACATGTATTGTACTCCTCATGTTATTCCATGTGTACTCCCTTACTGGGCTTTATAGATCACCCTTTTCTTATGCATGTCCTCAGGTTATCCCATGCAATGCTAAGTACGAGGGAATGTAGTGGTCATGTAAAGGAAGTTTTCAATAAAGATGTTGTATTTCATGTTTTATGTTTTTATGTAATGGTCCTAAGCCCAAAAGACACTAAACCTATCGATCTTCTTTGTTGTATCAAGTGAAGTTTTATGTAATAAATCATGTTTAAGTTTGTAATAAAAGCAGGGTTGTCATAGTTGGTATCATAGGGTAGGTTTAGTTATTTTTGGGATTAGGAAACCCTTGTAAAGAATTAGAGACAAGACTAAGTATAATAAAAACACCCCTGAGTTTTTTTAAGTACTGAGTAAGTGGTTTATCATAAAAATACATCCCTGTCTGGATACGAGCAGGTAGAGGCGGCTCTAGCATAGATGTAACCTAGGGGTAAAACCCGAAAACAACGCTTTAATCTAGACTCGAATGGGAACTGGTGCACGAAAACGGGCCTTGCTACACTCTTGGTTACAACACTCCCGGGGGATATGTTTTGATAAATTCACAATATTAGTATGAACCCTTATTAAGGGGAAAAAATTCCCCTAAGAATATATGTTAGAAAGTAGATCATGAAAAGCCTAGATTGAATCCTATAGACTCATGAGTTAAGGAAATGAAAGTTTATTTATAAGTCATCAACTTTTGTCTTTGGATTACTCTTTATGTGTTACCCCTAACATTCCTTTTATTCCATACAATGGCCGGTAATAGGAGGACTCGGGCTAAAAATCGATGTGAAGATCAGTGTGATGACTGTACTAATGAGATGCCCAATCCAATGAGAGCGGGAATCGCGAACTTTGTCACGCTTCTCTCTCAGCTAACTCAAGAATTGAATAGAAACACGGGTCAAGAGTAATGTTAAACCCCCCTAAGAAAGAACAATTCGCTATCGAGAGCTTCACGAGACAAAGGCCTCCTACTTTTAGTGGATCATCCGATCCCACGATCGCTGAACAATGGATCAACTCCATTGAAAAGATCTTCTCCATCCTTCAATGTTCTGAATAAGAGAAGGTTCTCCTGGATGCCTATCGTATGGAGGGTGAAGCTTATCAATGGTGGATCTTGATCAAAAATATGAATCTTGAGGAGGAGATCGAGGCGTTTGAATGGAAGGATTTCCGGAAGATGTTTTTTGATAAATATTTTCCGTGCACCCTCCGGCTTAAGATGGAAAGGGACTTCCTTTCCCTCAAGCAAGAAGATGAAGAATCTATTGGATCATATGAGGAAAACTTCACAAGTCTTGCACGATATGCTTCCATATTTTTTTGTTACCCCCGAATTCAAGGTTGACCGCTTCTTTGGTGGGTTGAAGCCTAGCTTGCAGAAAGCATTAGCGATCCATGACTTCGACAGCTATGAGGAAATTGTCCGATGTGCCCTCAATGTCGAAATGGAGATCAGGGAATCACATGGGTATCATGGGGACAAGAAGCGTAAGGTGTAATTCAATGCTAGTGGTCTGATGGATAAATCCAACGGTGCTAAGAAGATCCAGCACCCCACCTTCCAAAAGTGCGGAAAGAAGCACCCTGGAAATTGCATTAAGGGGACGAGAAAATGCTTCAGGTGTGGAAGAGAAGGGCACCTAGCTATTAACTGTCGGAAAGAAAGACCCACGATTGTGACAGAGGAGAGGAATTCTCCGTTCGAACCTCAACGCGTTGTTCAATTCTACAAATGCAAAGAACCAGGTCATTTTGCAAATCAGTGCCCTAATCCAAGGGTTTTCGGAGGCGACCAACAACCTCCAAGGCAGCAAGGAAGAGCTTTTTCCATCACTTCTATCGAAGTGAACCCCGACAACGAAGTGGTGATAGGTACACTAGTTATTCATTCAAGAATAGAGAACATAATTTTTGATTCAAGTTCTACGCATTCTTTTATATCTCAAAAGTTTAGTAGAACAATCCCAGCACCACCACAAATTAGGGAAGTAAAGATGTCGGTGAGTACGGAAAATGGGGAAATCATTGCATCCCATGAATATAAGTCCTCCCCTGTTATAATCTATGGATTAAATTTCCCAGTGAACCTCATCATACTCCCTCTGGTGGAATTTGATGCGATTATTGGCATGGATTGGCTTTCCTTATATAGAGCCAATATAAATTGTCGGGAGAGGGAAATCACACTCCATATGGAGAATAGACCCCCGATTCTTTACAAGTGTCAGGAGGAAGATGAATCTCTTTTAGCTCCATCATCTCAAGCATGGATATTACTGCCTTATGAGCACACGTATCTGGCTCAGATGATTGACTCCAAGGAAGAAGCCATCCTTGAAGAAATGCCTATTGTGAGGGAATTCGCTGATGTGTTTCCCGAGGAACTGCCTGGTGTTCCTCCTAGAAGAGATGTTGAGTTCTCAATTGAACTTATACATGGGGCACTACCAATATCCAAGAATCCATATAGAATGGCTGTTGTTGAGCTTGAAGAGATAAATAAATAACTACAGTAGAATCTGGATAAAGGGTTTATACGCCCAAGTGCTTCACCATGGGGTGCACCGGTCCTCTTCGTCAAGAAGAAGGATGCGTCAATGCAGCTTTGCATCGATTATCGTGAACTTAACAAAATCACGATAAAGAACAAGTATCCTCTCAAAAGAATCGATAACTTGTTTGATCAGCTATGTGGAGCACAATACTTCTCCAAGGTGGACTTGCGGTCGGGATATTATCAAGTAAGGGTGAAGAAGGAAGATGTCCCCAAGACTGCTTTTTGTACAAGATACGGGCACTATGAATTCATAGTAATGCCTTTCGGACTCACCAATGCTCCAGAAATCTTCATGGAATTAATGAATAGAGTCTTTAGAGATTACATAGACAAATTTGTGGTAGTCTTTATAGATGATATTCTAATATACTCCAAAACCAAGGAGGATCATGAGGAGCATTTAAGAACTGTACTGAAGACTTTGTGCAAGGAGAAGCTCTATGAAAAGTATAGCAAGTGTGAGTTCTGGTTGAAGGAAGTCTCATTCTTGGGCCATATCATCACAAGCAATGGGATATCTATGGATCCCTCCAAAACAGATGAAATGGAGGGATGGCCAAGGCCAACATCGGTAAAGGATATCCGTAGCTTCTTGGGGTTAGCTGGATATTATCAAAGATTTGTGAGAAATTTCTCACGATTGTCCAACCCTCTTACCAAGCTAAATCAGAAGGGAGTAAATTTTACTTGGAGTGATAAATGTGAAGAATGATTCAAGGAGTTGAAAAGGAGGCTTCTCACTGCGCCCGTGCTCACTTTACCCACAAGTGGGGAACTTTTTGTGGTATTCAGTGATGCTTCAGAGAAGGGCTTAGGATGTGTGCTAATGTAGAATGATAAAGTGATATCCTATGCCTCAAGAAAGTTGAAAATCCATCAGAGAAACTATCCAACACATGATCTAGAGTTGGCGGCTGTGATCTTTTCCTTGAAAATCTGGCGGCATTATATCTATGGGGATAAATGCGAGATATATACTGACCACAAGAGTCTTAAATATATATTCACGTAGAAAGATCTTAATATGCGCCAGAGAAGATGGATAGAGCTCATCAAGGATTATGACTGTTCAATACATTACCACCCTAGGAAAGCGAACAAGGTGGCAGATGCCCTAAGTAGAAAGGATCCAGCGATTCTATCAATGATGAGAATTGAGAAGGATCCAATCTTCTTAGACGTGATGAAGATGGACATGGGAATCATAGAGAAGGGAAAATCATCAATCATTTCATAAATGATTGCTCAACCATATCTTTTGGAAAGGTTAAAGGATGATCAAAAGGATAATCTGGGAATTTAGGAAAAAGTGGAAGCTATCAAAAAGGGGAAATCCTCAGAGTTTAATGTTAATGAAGAAGGAATTGTGCGGTTTGGGAAAAGAATATGTGTTCCATCAAGTCCGGAGCTGAAGAAGGAACTTTTGGATGATGCACATAGTTCAAATTTCTCTATTCACCTAGGGAGCACAAAGATGTATCGAGATTTCCGAGAAAACTTTTGGTGGGATAATATGAAGAAGGAGATCGCTGAATATACATCAAAGTGCCTGGTGTGTCAGCAAGTGAAGGCAGAGAGGCAGAAGTCTAAGGGGATGATGCAACCATTGACCATACCAGAATGGAAATGGGAAAACATCACCATGGAATTTGTCACCGGACTTCCAAGGACATCTAAAGGGAACAATGCAATATGGGTTGTTGTGGATCGTCTTACAAAGGCTGCACACTTCATTGCTATTCAGGAGGATTTCTCATTGGATCAACTGGAACGGATATATATTAGGGAAGTGGTAAGGTTGCATGAAGTACCACTATCTATTGTGTCTGAACGAGATCCAAGATTCACCTCTAAGTTTTGGAAGAGTCTTCGACATGATCTGAATACTGAATTGAAATTCAGTACGGCCTATCATCCTCAAACTGATGTCCAATCCGAGCGGACTATCCAAACACTTGAGGATATGTTGAGAGCCTGCTCAATGGACTTTAAAGGAGGATGAGATCAACAACTTCCTCTTGTTGAGTTCTATTATAATAATAGTTTCCACTCAAGCATCCAAATGGAACCATATGAAGCCCTGTATGGGAAAAGGTGAAGAACACCAGTATGTTGGGATGAGGTCGGTGAACGTAAGCTGCATAGACCAGAAATGGTCGAGGAAATGGCGGAGAAGGTGAAAACCATTCAGCAGTATATCGAGGCAGCTCAGAGTCGATAGAAGAGTTATGCAGATAACCGTCGATGAGACCTTGAGTTTAAAGTTGGAGACATGGTTTTTCTACGCATATCTCCTTGGAAGAAGGTCATGAGGTTTGGAAGGAAAGGGAAGTTAAGTCCAGGGTACATCGGCCCCTTCGAGATTCTTGATCGTGTCGGGGCTGTGGCCTATCGACTAGCACTTCCACCTACTATGGACAAAGTACATGATGTCTTTCATGTATCCCTCTTAAGGAAATACACACCGAACCCTTCACATGTACTCTCTTCTGAGGTGGTACAATTGGAAGATGATCTTTCTTATGAGGAGCAACCAGTGAAGATCTTAGATCATAGAGAAAAAGTTCTATGAAATAAGACAATGCCCCTTGTCAAGGTGTTGTGGAGAAACCACAAGTTTGAAGAAGCGACTTGGGAATCAGAGGATATGATGAAGCTGAGTTACCCACATTTTTTTTAGTGTGGGAAAAGGAAAATTTCGAGGTCAAAATTTCTTAAGGGGGGAATATTGTAACGACCCAAAGTTTCATTAATGGAAATACCTCTTGATCTAATTAAATGTCTCTTTATGTTTATATAAAATGTCAACTTCATTGGTTTTATGTTAAGAATTTTGACCGTTGCTAATATAGCCATTGAACAGTGATCACATGATTATTATAAATATAGGGCTTTAACACATCCAATTTTACTTAGAAAAAGGAGGCGATGACCTCCTCTAGTAGAATTGCTCCGTACGAAGCCCATTTGTTGGAGCTCGGAAAAGAGGTGGTGTCTTTGGGCTTCTCCCTTGACCAAGCCCAAGCTGAGCTTTATCTTTTCAAGCTCGAACATGACCGTCTATGACAAAAGTGGAAGTTGATTGAAATTTCCACTCGAGCGATGCTATCCGAGCCACCCCAAGAGTCTGTCACTATCGCACACCTTACCCTTAGGTCTTATGCAGCTATTTTAAGGGGTTATGTAACAAATAAGTAGTACTATGTTCATGTACAATATTTTTTTTGAATATAATAATGAATATAATTTCTAGTCATTTTTTATACATTGTAAATAGTTTTTAAAGTACAAATAGTGTTTTTAGTTATTATTTAACTAAGAATTATATTTTATTAAATTAAGGTATTTTTGAATTAAATAATATTTTAATAAAATATTATTATTATTATTAAATTAATTTTTATTAAATATAAATGATCTTATAATTTTTTGAATGCAATTATAATTTTTATTAAGGTTTGAAAGCCATTTCTGTCTAAACCTGTGAATTTTCGATAATTATCGGTTTTTATTTTAAAATTGAAAATTAACATATTTATAAAATTATTTCGATAAAATAAATTTTATTTTTGGAATCAGGACATCGAAATTATCCAACGGTGAATTTTTCATAATTTTCCGAGACAGTCAAATTTTTGAGTAAAAATTAAATACCGTTTAAATATATAATGTGTTTTATGACATCATAATGACCCAATAGTGAAGTAATAAAATACTATAATATTTATGTTCGGCCAATATATGTTTTAACATTAAAATAATGTGATTTTGGGTTTGTTTAAGTTACTTTTCAAAGTATTAATGGACCCCTCAAGACTTATTCAACACCTTGCCCTTTTAAATTAATTTCCATGGGAGTGTGACTCACCTCCACATAAGCAACACTAATATTTTAAGAAGTTCGTAATTTGGAATTATAAAATATTGTTTTACTCTTCCCTTTTCCAAAAACCATGGTCAAAAACCATGGGATGGTTTGTGGTTTGGATTAATTTAATATAAGGGGTCCCAAACCTAAATAATAAAGAATTCCATCACCTTTCCTATATAAACCCACGCAAGCTCCCACTTCCTCCTCAATAAAAGCCTTTGGAGTTCGTCCAACCTCTTCCCTACTCTCTCTAGAATCCTCCCAAGGTGGCCCAAGCTCCCAAGAAGCCTCTCACAAGCCTCTCCCTAGCCTTTGGAAGCACACCTCCAAGTAAGGGTTTTTTTCTTCCTTTCTCATTTTTGTCAATTTTCTTTAAGTTGTATTGCCCTTTTAATTTAAATTATGAATGTTGGGGTATGGTTTCAAACCTCCCCCATACTTCCCTATTATTGTTTTAATTATGGGAGACCCCTTTCTATCTCATTAAATGCCTCCCATGTACACCCGTTACTATGCCGAAATTCCGAAAGGAACTTCTCTCTCTTTTTTTTACATTCAAGCAATAATTTTTTATCATGAATCTAAATTCCATTTAAATTGTTGGGACATGTATCTATATGACATCCTTACTATGCATTACATGTAAATATGATGAGTAACCCCTTTATCTCTCATCAACAATTTTTTATGAATTCTTATGTCACGCCGTTACGCTGCCGAAATCGCACCGATTTTCTAAGCCAATGTCATTGTGTAGTGGATACCATGGACATTTCCCCATCAAGGGTATTCACATTTATGAACATTTACTTATTGATTTTAAAGTTTTGTGTATGAATACCACATTCCTTTATCATGGAATAAATGATTATGTTTGATGAATCCATGTTTTATGATCCATGTGGCACACTTATGCCTGAAATGAAATGTTTAAGAAGGGTGCACCCTTATAGCGCTCCAATGCATTGGGTAAAGTATAGTATCATGATACTTCATGTGCAATGAGTGTTGAATCATTCTAATTCAAGTGAAAATAGGGTTTACTCGTGCTTTATGTGCAATGAGTATTTAATCATGCTTCATTTGCAATGAGCCTTGGCTCATGATAATTCCATATTAAGTGTTGTTTCCACATTTCCATGTTATGATTATCATGCTTTATCATGCCTTTATGTTCATGTTTCTTATATTCTCTATTGATATTCCTATTGTCTAACATGTATTTTACTCCTTATGTTATTCCATGTGTACTCCCTTACTAGGCTTTATAGCTCACCCTTTTCTTATGCATGTCATCAGGTTATCCCATGCAATGCTAAGTACGAGGGAATGTAGTGGTCATGTAAAGGATGTTTTAAATAAAGATGTTGTATTTCATGTTTTAAGTTTTTATGTAATGGTCCTATGCCCCAAAGACACTAAACCTATCAATCTTCTTTGTTGTATCAAGTGAGTTTTATGTAATAAATCATGTTTAAGTTTGTAATAAAAGCAGGGTTGTCATAATTCCTCTATAATGTGTAAGGTAGAGTGAGTTCAGATAGAAATCAAAACTCCCATAGAAATTAGATAAACTCTTGGTTACAATATTCACCACCTTGATCCGATCAAATATTCTTTATATTCTTTCCAAGTAGATTATCTACTTTATTCTTTAATTTCTAAAGGGAATCATATTTATACCTCATCAAGTATACATATAAATATCTACTCAATTAATTAGTAAAAGTTATAAAGTAATAATATTGAACTCTAGGTTATATTAGTAATGGCCCACACACACCAGTGTGTACCAATCCTAAAAGTTCTATAGACCTTTCACCCTATTAACCAAATAGTGGTTTTATCATTTCTCCTTTAAACAAGCATGATATATTTCATGTAGTTTTATCTCTAAAGAGTATAAATAAACATCTTGAAAAAGATTTTTCAAATTCATCTCATTTACATGGCTAATATGGTGATTCCATAGGTGGGTGTTATATGAGTCATTTGAACATGATTTTCTATCTATTTCCAATACTTGGTTTTGTAATTTAATACATAAAAAATGTTATTTAAATGTTTCATACCATAAAAAATGTTGTCTCTAATAGATGGAGCATCTAACCTCTCACCATTTTCAACTCAAAAATCCACCTCTCCTATAGAAATATTTTGAAACCTTCTAGTTTCATACATTTAGATATATATGTGAACAAAACAATATGTATCTAATACCCAATGTGTAGATATTGAAAGATTACACTTGATAAAAAATGAACCTTTAGCTTCCCGTTCCTTCTAGGTGCAGTTCCTATTTCATTGGCCTTGCTTGCCACATAAAAAACATATTTCTTATTTTTCATTACCTTGGATCTAGATATTCCTCTTCTTGGAAGGATAGTGCTCATGAGATTTATAATTTTTATGATCCATGAGAACATTATCCTTGTTCTTCCTTTTTCTTATTCACCATAAGTATTTTGGGGTCTTCAACCCATGTCCTTGTCCACTATGAGAATCAAAATAAGAAATTATGAAAGACTCTTATCATTATTTCTCATGTTATAATTAACAATTAAAATGGATAAGGACTTGGGATGTGAGGAATGTATGAGATCTATGCACAACTCATCTAGTAATTTAATCCCTAAGATGTTTAATAATTCAATGTAGCCAATGTACATGACTATATGAGTCTAATATGGAATTGATTCTTGAATATCAGTGGAGAATATATATTTTTAGATCTTGTATCTCCCTTCCATCCCATTTTATTGATATATATCCTGAAGGTGATACATCATGCTATACACATCCATGTCATCATGTTTCTTTATAAGCTCATTAAACATGGATGAAAACATGAGACACTAAACATATATGAAATTTTTGAAATGTTTCTCAGAGAGATATAACTCTTCCTCACTAGTATCTTTACCTAAAACATCAGGAATTAGTTCTTCCATCACAAATAATATCATTTTATGGCACAAGATAATCTGTAAGTTCCTTTACCACTCTTAGGAGTTTGTTCTGTAGATAAGGATGCCATTCTCAAGTATGAATCACAATGATATGTTTAAAGATGTGTTTATTTTCATTTATACAAAATAATATGAGAAAAGTTTTAGTACTTTATCTGATAAAATTTAGAAAAATAAATAAATATGATATTTATTAATCTCCCATTATTTTATCAAAATCAAATATCCCTCACCATTGGATTTAGAATACCTTGTTTCATGTAAATTATAGTGAAAAGGATCCATATTCCTCTTCTAATCACATCAACCTTATCTATTAAATGAATTTTAAGGGTTTTATGGAGTCATTCCAAATGAAAACTGTATTAACTCATCATTCCTTGATATGTTATGTGGACTCCCCAAAATATAAATAATTTAATTGAATTTTATAAACCTTTTCCTCTCAGTTGCACCAAGTACTTCTTTGAAAGTCAATTTTTTATGTTAACTTAGTTAACTCAACTAAAAAAAATCAAATTAGAAGTCCTCGATAATTGAAAGCACCCCTACTGTGGCTGGTTAAGTAATTTAAACTATGGTTCTATTTTAACGTAAGTAGTGGAAGGCTATACCAACTTAATATATATATAATTGATGGATTTTATATTTTTTTGTTCATTAATAATAATTATTTTTATTACATTTCTTGTTAATATTAAGTGGATTTACTTAAGTGACTAATCATGTATTAGATAATGTTTACACATAAGTTAATTTATTTTATTTCTATATTGAATATTTGTTAATTCATTAATTTATATGATCATGAAAAAAATACATAATGAATTAAACATGAAACTTTATATAAATAAAATAATAAAGTGGAATGATAATGAGCTTTTACTAATGGTTAATTTATCTAGCGGATGATAAACTAACCATCAACCTAGGAGAAACCCACCTTGAACCATTTATGGTTTGTTTTGAATCTTTCCACTTATCCCCTATGTATCTATGTTGGATTAGTTTCACCTTGTTCTAAACTTGAACCACATCCACTAGCATGGGAGCTTCATCCATTACATATGATTTTATTCACACACAAGTTAGGGGAACCGAAGGATTAGTTAAGGGGTTTATATAAAAGAAACCATGGGAATGAATTACCTTACATATTGAGAGGAGATATGACACATAGAAAAAAAATTAATTTAACAATAAATTAAATGAAACCAATCACATAAAAAGGCATGGTCTAGGATCATGATCATCCAAATTCATGGAAATAATTTCACATTTAATAAAATTATCATTCAATTCTAATCATTATTATTTAAGATAATTCACTAAAATAAATTAATTATTTACTATAATTAATAAATTATTTTATATGAATTATCATAATAATTTTATTTATATACTCATCCATCATAATTCTAAACAAATTAAATATTGTTTTTAAAAAAATTAACCATGTTTAAAAAATTTACCTTAGAGGAAACACTGTTAATACTCGTCTAAACTATCCAATATGTATTATACTCGTATACTGTTTACTCTTACGATATATGACATACACGAACTATCACATAATTTCATGGCATTTAATATCAACTTAATTCCAATGTGGAACACATGGTATTTATGTTTTAGGGTATTCTTCAATGCACATGGAGTAATAATTGTAATACGACTTATACATGATATGCAGATCAGAACATTACATAGAAATTAAATAGACATTTTTTTATTTAAAACTTGTTACTTGTAATGTACTATAAACTTAATGGCCACATAAAAAAATGTTGATAATGTTTCTATAGTATAATAAATTAATTTTTAATTCTATGAAATTTGGTAAAAGCACATGGAATATACATTGCAGCTACACCTCATGTATTATTCTCACAAATTTTCCATGGAACATGCCTAGGGACTCAACATGTAAGCATGCCATGGAAAAAATTGGAGTACACAATATGTACATGGGATACATGGTGTGTGGTCTTCGATTTACATGGTCACTAGTCATGTATTCCATGTAAGAATATACATGTCCCATATGTGACTAAAGGACTACATGTAATGTACAAAAGTTATAGGGAATGTACTCTTATTGATCGTGAACCAGGATATCCCAGTTAACATGTGGCATGTAATTAAATTCACCACATGTAATAAATGAACATGACTATAATTAATTCATAATTAATTCAAGGTTCATTAAACATGGGTGCACAACGTGTGCCTATGGGTTACATGATGTGTACTCCTTGTTTTTTCTAGAAAGACTCCTTCGTACTTATAGATAAGATCTACAAATTTATTTATTTAAAAAAATGAATAAATTTGATTATATTTATGAGAAAAGAAGAGTACTAAAGAAGATCTTGCAATTCATATTAAATAATTGTCAAACTAGATTTTAAAACTAATGACAAATGTGTAAATCAATCAATCATATTTAAATAATTTTAAATAATTATGTGACCCATCTAATACTAATTAAAGGTTCTATGAGTGGAGGAAGAAGCCGATGGAAAAGAACAACTCATATTTTTGTTATGATTGATGATTAATACAAGATTTACACAATGATAAATGTTGTAATAAATGGAATTGAATAAAAAATCATAAACAATATAAAAACACTGAAACCAAAGAATAAGATCATCACATATTATTTATAAAAAATTTAAGCAATAAAATAATTACATTGTGATAAATTATTTCTTCATTGACATATTTTCCAATGTATCTATGTCATACTGTAGTTGTTCTATAGGAATCAAGATTAGATTCCCTCCATAGGTGATCCACATGTGTTCCACAAACCTCTAAACACCCCCATAGTAATCTATGGGTGCTATCGCAGTAGATATTGACACTTGAATCATTCATCTTTTATTACCATAAGAATCAATTCAATAAAGGTTTCTCTACGATATCTTTAGACTTGATAGTGGTGGTGGAGGAGGATCACTACCCTTTCTTGAGAGCGTTCTTAGAGAGGGAGATCTATAGGTATTTGAGAGGATTCTCTCAAAATATTATTGTTCACAATAAATGAATTGAGTTTCTAAAAAAAATAATATAATTGTATTTATATCCTACTAGTTTTAGAATAATAATTGGACATACACTCTTATTATTTTGGTAATCTCTAAAAAACCCCATGTATATAATAATAATAATAATAATATTATTTCTTTAAATCCACTAAACTCATGAATTAAATTAAATATTAATTATTATAGTAATATTATATATATATTCTTTCTCACAGGACCTTAAAAATTGGTCCACTATTCCTCCACAATATTTATTACGCCTCGAAAAATGAATATTTATTTAATAAATAAATATATCTTCATTGTTATCCAATAAATAAATAAATATTATTATATAACTAAATAGAAAATAAATATTTATTAAATATTCTTCTCATATAATATTATATCAAATAACTGATGACAAAATACATGTGATCCAACATATGAATAATTATTAAATCACATGTAGGAATGATTTTTATTAAACTTGTTAAAAAATAAATAATAATAGTATTTAACTAAGATTCTAGATATATTTATTGTGTGATCCTCTAGGCCTCTTTCTCAATGGCATTAGACGAAGAAGTATAAAGTTCAAGGTTAGTTTATAACAATATTCCCATACACCACACATAAATATGTTAATTCTACCATGATAAAATACCTCACACGAATGCTTACTATGTAATATAATCCTTTTATCATGATATTTCTAATCAACCAGGTTGCATGCTAGTACCATACACTTACATGTCTCTTTATTTGAATTTACAGAAATCAAAATTTTCTATAGAACTCCATGACCGTGGATTTATTTAGTTTATATCTTTTCCACAAAAGGTCTGAAGATATCAACATACATTAAAAAATATAAGGGAAAAGTCATTCTTACATTATTAATTAATGAAATATTACTCCTGATACACTCAACATATCCTAACTCACTACAAAAATATGTCATCATGATTTTTATCAATATATAAAAGTACACAACTTATAATACTCATTAATAATAATCTTACAGTCCAAGGATCAATAAAAATGTCTTTAGATAGGAACATCCAATGACATATATAAATGTGTATTTCTTATTGGCGGGTCTCATTCCCATAATATCCTACACTAGATATTAGAAAGGGAGTACATCATGAGAAGGTTCCTAAAATTCCTAAGAGTATCCACCTCTGATAGCCTATATAATTTTTCCCCTAAAATTTTTTCATTTAGAAATAGAACATATATTTAAGAATTTTATCATGGCACTTCTAAATTCTCATCATATTGGGGAACTGCTATGAAATTTTAGTGTGAAAGCTACTCTTAGGACATTATCAAATACTATATTACACATAAGAACAATCATTATGTGATAAGGAGTATATTAATATTCAAAAAAAAAGAATACGGTTTATCATAAAGTACACAAAACTTGGTTTTAGGGAACCAACTACATAATAAGAAAATTTAAAAAATGAATAAACTTTCATATAAATAAATAAAAAATTAATCTTTAAATCCTCACAAATTACACCCAAATTTCTAAATATATTATTTGATAAATAAATAACCTTAAAATTATTCAAAATATTCCTCACCAAGTTTGAAACTGAAAAATAAGAAGGATTTGATCACATATTCTTATGAGACTAATTTTACATTTATATATAGTGAACATTATTCACTCATAAAGTCATATACAAAAGAATTATATTCCATAATTATATAATTTACAAAATATTCTAATTATTTCCTAAATCACCATAAATCTACATTAAAAATATATATTCTTCCAAAATATAATTCAACTACTACTCACTAAATAAAACCTGAACATATTTAAAAAAATTCAATTTACATTAATCATATATGGTTACCAGAATAGTTAACTTATTTTGAAATAACATTAATTAATTAATCACCAAATAAAATTTTAATCACGCGGTTATCTAATTGTTAAAGTATATGTTCCCAAAATCAACATAATATTTATCTTTGAAATAATTTAAGTAAAAAATAATGTCATTCTAAACAATACATCGCATAGTCCAGTGGGAGGTGAGGCACCCTTATTTACCTTCAGTTGCGTGTTCAAGACCCATGGACTTGCAAGATGTGATGGGTTGTCACCCAACCTATACGATGTCTATTGGTGAAAAAATTCATTCTTGGGATGGATTGAGGAAGGAAAAGACCATTCAAGAAAAAATTGAAGCCTTACGAGTAAAAAAACCACCAAAGGGGCATGATTTGTGATCTCCCTTGCCAAGCCCCTCACCACCATGAACGTCACAAAGCAACTTGATGGAAACCTCCATGATTCCAATGATTTATATGAATGATGAAAATCCACTTAATTAAAACCACCACAAGTATAACTTTCCCTATGAACATCACAAAGACACTTAAAGGAATGCACTGCAAGTCTGATGAATCTACCTCTATTTGATAAGCTAGATTTCCTTCATAGCACACATCTGATCATCATGATGCCTAGTGCCTATAAATATGTGGCTCACCTCCACCCTGAAGCATTGATACCCAAATATTTCACCTTATGAGCTCCCATTTGACAAATATCCCTCTGATCTGTGAACTACTGAGAAAATACATCACCCAAGGTATTTTTGCATCGCGAAAAAGATTTCCATTTGTTCCTATTTACATCCACATAAAGTAGAGATTCCCTTCTCAATGTACCATGACCATAGAAAAGGTATGAGTCCCTCTTGGGAACTTGAGACTTCACGGGGCATTTAAAATTCATGAATCACCCACTAAATACATATGGACTCCATGCCTAGTTTGATTCACCATGCATCAAGAAGATCCCAAATTATAAGAGACCATTTTTTACATGCTTCTTGAAGAACCTACCTATATGAAAATCCTTTTCTCAATAATGTACAAGATCTTCACGAAGGACCTCTTAGTGAGGCCCCCTGCTTCGCAAACCCCTTTCTCGTATGACCCTACAAGCATGTATGTAGTGACTTCATGATTCCCTATGCAGTGTCCCTTCTCGTGTTGTTGTTGACGCTCCTTTCGTCACAGAATCTAAAAATTGGAAAAGGGGAATATCTGAGTCCAATGTGATTCATCCTTTGAAGAAACATCAAAAATCGACGAAGGGATGAACAAGGAGAACATTGCCCATAGGTCGCGCAAGTTCCCTCATGGTCGCGCAAGTACACTTGCGCGCCGCCTAGTGGTCGTGCAAGTCTACTTGCGCGACGCCTTATGGTCGTGCAAGTGACTTGCGCAACCTAAAGTGATAACCGCCCAGTAACCGCCCGAGGTCTTCTCCTGCCTATAAATAGACCCTGTGGGCCCCCCATTCGGGAGATTTTTTTCCAGAAACTCGGATTGAAGCTCCCGACGCCCAAGTCTCTTCTCAAAGCTTCCAGAACACTTCTAAGGTAATTTCTTACCTATAACGGAAGATCTAAAGAGAAGAAGGAAGGCCTAAGTGTTGAAACTTATCAACACTTGCGCGCTGACTTATTTCCTTCAATATAACTTGCGCATACCTTTTTTGGAAGAACCTCAAGAGGATTCTAAAGTGATTAATAAAGAGTTGCTCAAGTATTCTAATGCTGGTTGAAAATAGCGCAAATACCCCACATGTCGCGCAGGTATACCTGCGCGACCAATACTTGCGCGCCCACGGAAGACTTGCACGCCTTTCAAGACTTGCGCGCCCCTACCTTTTTGGGTGCCCATCTTGCCTATTTTACCCCTCTTAAGCCATTAAACCTTTTCTTTTCAAGATTTAGTCTTCAAGACACTCTTCAAAGCCATTTATGGCATGATTTCTTGATTCAACTTCCTTATCTGAAAGGAATTATGTGGAATATCTCTCAAAACCTAGTGATTTAAATATCCTTATGTCACCAAATATTGAGAGTTCGTTCATTCAACCTCATCCTTTAAGATGAGAGAATCCTTATCCTGGGTCTCCTTTTTTAGGAATAATCCCCAGTTATAAATCCTTTAATCAGGGCATCCTTCTTTAGGAGTAAGCCCCAAATTCTTAAAGTTCCCAAACTTGGTCATCCTCATCAGGAGTAAGCCCCAAACCTTAAACTTGGGCATCCTCATCAGGAGTAAGCCCCAAACCTTAAACTTGGGCATCCTCCTCAGGAGTAAGCCCCAATCTCAAATATGGGCATCCTTTTTAGGAGTAATCCCCAAACCTTAATCCCTAACCTGGGCCTCATTTTTTAGGAGCAAGTCCCAGTCATAATCTTGGGCTTCCTTTTCAGGAGTAAGCCCCAAGTCCCCTAACCTGGGCCTCCTTTTTAGGAGCAAGTCCCAGTCATAATCTTGGGCATCCTTTTCAGGAGTGAACCCCAAGTCCCTTAATTTCTCTTAACCAGTCCTAAATTACGTTTGATATGGGGTTCCTTCTCAGGAGTAAAACCCAATTATCAATCCTCTCCTAATTTGGGTTTCCTTTTCAGGAATAAGTCCCAAGTTAGAGTATTCAAATCTCCATAAAGCACATATACCTTTATGGATCCTGTTCCTGGATTTTCTCCCTAAAAGCAAATCCTAAACCTTCATCTATTTGGGAAGTCATACATACATAAGCCCCAAAAAATTTCTTATGATTGCATCTTTCATGGCACAATTGTCTAATTTTTACCAATACCTCTTGTTTCTCACACCGAGCATGACTCACGTGAGCTTAGAGTGTAAAAGTAATTATGACATTCTTCTTTGAGCCATCAATCATAAACATCATACTCCATTACTCGAACTACGTGGGTTCTGATTCCTTTTCCAAAACAAAGGATACGTAGGTATCCCATTTATGGGTTCGATCCCAACTTTAAAATAATCCCTGTCCTTCTGAATGACGATAAACTTCAAGTGCCCCACTGAGTGGCTTTAAAACCAGCCTGGTCATCATAATGACCAAGAGACTTTTATATAATGTTTTTAAGGATACCATTGACCAAGAATCTCTAAACAGATATATATGATTCTCTATTGATGAAGAACCTCAAATACATATAAAAGATTCTCTAAATTTCTTGCATATTTGATCATTGATTGTTAAAACTAAAGGAAATCACATTTTATACTTGGTAATGTAATAAGGATTCACGAACAAAACTTAAATCTATAAAGAGAGTCCCGGAGTAGACAATAATTCCCCTCAAAAGGTGTGATGAGTCCGACCTCCCATCCTCTCGACCAATGCAAATTACTAAGCCTCATCAGTCCACAAGCCAATGAGCACCTACCTTTGGAAAGTAGGTCCAAACGGATGTGGAATCATTGGATGTTTCCGGTTCTACGAACAAACCCGCTAGAAACCGATCAGAACGTTTGAATCTCAAATCAACGAGGTCATCCCCGAAATCCATGAGGAAACAAAAATGGTGAACCCAACGTGAATTTTTAACCAAGTTAAAGTGATGTTCTTCTTATTTGTTAGGCCCCTTGGGCCAACAAATCAATCATTGACATGTGCTCATCCAAAAGATGCAGTGGCCAGATTCATCTTGATTTTGTCTGTTATATGGAATAGGCACTCTATTTTCAAGATCTTCTGCAAAATGGCTTTCCTTAAATTCACCCCTGTGAATACTGCTGCTGTGAACACCTCTACTATGAGGTCTGCTGCTGTGAAAACCAATGCTGCTACTCCTGCTGGAACGTCGTCCTCTCTGAGGATGACATCACCAACTCAGCGTCTTCAATGCTGGGTTTCTAATGCACTGGTTAAGGAGTACCGTCGCAACGGTACTATCCCAACTCTGGAGGCCGCTCGTCAAGCCCTCCAAGTTAACAACTCTACCTGGTCATCCGGACAACGGCGGCCAACGATCAAGAAGCAGGCGGTGCTGACTACTGTCTCCAACCATTTCGGGTCGTTATCCCCGGAACGCAATTTCCATTCATTCCCTTACTCTAAGGAAGTGAATGAGCAGGTCCCGCAAGGCCTTAATTCAAAAAGACAGGAGTCCTTCTCGAGGGATCCCATCAACAATCGCCGCCAGACTCATGCGGTAGTACGCCCTCAACATGATGAGGGTACCGACTCCAGGCATTCAGCTCAGGTTCCTCGAACCCGAGCAGGCAAGATGAACCGCCAGAGACGGAATCCGGTTAACAATGGGCAGGTTGTCATCCCTGCCATCTCCGGAGAAGTCCACCAACCTAACTTGGTGGAAAATAACGAACAGGCACACACACCTGTCCGTTTTAATTCTGCTGTTCAGCAGACTCGTCTGGCAGCATCACGCATATCCCGCCAAGCAATCCCGGTGGAGTACCATAAGCGGGAACATGCACCTGCTTATACATCACCAATTAGTCAGAAGGCTCATCTGACTACATATGATGGATCTTGTCAACCGCGTTTGGCGAAGTGTAATCAGCAGACACATACACATGCTAATACTAATCAAGCTTACCAACAGTCTTTCTTGGTAGCACACGGAGAAGTCAGTCGGAAAGCCCATACGACAAACAGGAGGCAGACTCAACTCTCTACCTCCACACTTGAGTACTATCAGGATTCACTGACAGGAAAAGGAGGACAGGAGCAGTCACATACACCTACTCCAAGACCGGAATGGACGTATATCCCCGTTCTGGTGGCTGAAGTCACCAAACATATTTTGTCAATGGTGAAAGAATAGAAGAAAATTCCTGCTCATATTCTGGATGCTTGCCAGGATATCATAACAGCTTCAGCATCATCTCAGGGACAGAAACATAAATCTATCCCTAGCAGTGGAGTGACACATAAACAATTCACTCTGGAACAGACACACACATCTGTTCCAGTCCAAGAGAGTTATGGGGAATACTCCCCCATATCATACAGACAACCAAGTCAGGCACATACACCTGATTTGAGTGGAGATCGTCAGCCTAACCTGACCATATTTCCTGATCAGGCACATACACCTGCTCAGAGTAACCACTTTCATCAACAAGTGGTTTCTAAAGTGAGTAAGAAGGAATCTAAGAAATAGATCCGCCCAACACAGTCAGGAGATCAAAGGCCAATCTGCAATAAGGCCTCGCTCGATGCTGGAGTTCTTGAAGCCCTCAGACATTTATCTGTCGGAATTCAAGATTCTACTCCCTCAGTGCCCAATAACGGGAACATTAATTTTGAAGGTCTTCAACAGACACTTCCTCATGAAGGCTTGCTTCATGAAAGTTCGGTCAATCTTGAAGTTTCTTCTTCAGATGAGAGCCACAGGAACCCTCTGTGTGGTCAGAAGACCAAGGAGCAAGAGATTTCATCTTTTGCTGTAACCCATCATGACGGTCCTCCTCATGGTGATGAACTTCGCTGCGAAAGTCCTCTCCGCAGTAGTGATTCACGTTGTCTCGAAAATTCTTTAGAAGGAAATGTAGTGACGAGAAATCCCTCCTATCTCGAGGCACTTGAAAACGTGAATCCAGTCATGTCTGATGCTTTACTATCAGCAGGTGAAACTCTTTCTCCATCAGAGGATAGCCTGGGGTTAAAGTTATTCTCCGAACCATCCCCCGGTCATTCATCTTCCAGCATGAATAGCGGACTCTCTACCAACTTTGTCGAACCTAATGAAGCAACAAGGAAGCACCAGCTCTAGTCCAAACAGGTATAAGAATCTTCATTTAATGATAAAGAGGAAATGCTGAACATGAGGAAAAAACTGGAAAAAGGTGAAGTACCAGTCATGTTTTGGCCTTTGGCTGACTCCCAGTACGACATTCCAAAGATGTTGACGAATGATGGAATCCATGATATTCATCTCAACATATGGAAGACTCTTTGTCAATTGAAGAAGAAAGCATTAACTTACGGTGATTATGAAAATCATATTAAGATAATAGAAGGGTTACAACGCCAGATTGATTTGGCATCTCTATCAGTCTCTCGGTATCCTAAGGCTGAAAAGAAACAGAGAACCCTTCAACGTTCATGCCTTGGCGCACTAAGAAAATTGCGTCAGTTAATTGCCAATGCTCCATCTGATGTTCATATCAGAGGATGGGGTGTTCACGGAGCACTACATTTCACAGTGCTTTCCAGTCAGCAAAGCCCACCGAAAATGGTCTCATGCAATGTTATTGCCCATGGCCGGCCACAGTCAATGGGCTTTGTTCATAATCAAAAGCTTGCTCAAGAACAGGCTTCAACTAGTTCCTCTCAAAATCAAGTATATAGAGAACAAGTTGTTGAATTGCTCCTACATCAAGCAGACGAGAATATTGCACAAGCCTCTCGTCTGGAGCAAACACGTCATCAAATGACAGAAGTTTCGGAAATCATCCAACGGTCTGTTGAACCAGGTGATAAAAGTGGATACAGGTTAATGCATCCAGCTAATTTCCGAACTAAGATTCGCAAGATCAAGAGAGATTTTAAGAAGATCTCAGACATAGCATGTCAAGAGACACCCCATCTTGTCAGACTGGGGACTTCTCTAACCCAACCCTCAGAGTCAACAAATGAGATTCGAGGAGTTGAGCGGAAGCAGCAGGAACATCCCCAGTCCACCGGACTGGGGAATTTTTCAAATCCTCAATCCCTCCATCAGAGAAAGTAAATATTCTCTCGATTAGGGAATAAGCCTCAAGAGGAACGAAGAGCCAAGCTATCAGGAGATTCTCTCCAAGTGACGGTTCTCCAAGAAGTTCCTGAGGGATCAAGTCAACGGAATGCCATGTCTCATCATGGACATGGAAGAAGACAATATCACAGAAATGCTGATATAAAGGATTCCATGCAATATGCATCCATTAATGTCATCAATGCCGTTGCTTCTGATTCACCAGATGAGGCTCAATCAAAGGGATCAGACGAAGAGGTTCCTGCTCAAGAAGTTTCGCACACAGACTTAAATGAAGAAGGTGTGCGCACACGTAATCAAAGGCTTACCCAAAGTATGGGTATTCCTTCAAGTAACCCACTTCCCCCTCTCCGAAAAGGATCCAATAAGGGGAAAGGAAAGAATCAGGTTACTTATCACCCTTCCTCTGAATGAGGTCAATCGCTCTCATTAGAGCAAAGGTTTGCACAACAGGAGGAAGAAATGAAATAATTAAGAAGGTTGAATGCAGAACTACTTCAGAGTAGTCTTCTTCTTAAGAATGCTGAAGTCCGATAGCTGAAGGAATTTTTTGTAACTACTGAGATGGATCAGGAATATCCTCCTTTATCAGTACACCCTCAGAGGTCTAATCCTACGGGTCAAACGCAACAACGGTTGGCAGCACTACCATCAGTTGCAGCACCAACCACCACATCTGTCCAAGCTCCATTCATTTCACCTACCCAAAAACAAGTTCAACCTGATGTTTCTCAAAAGTTAATAACTACTATTGAGTCATTAACAGCTCGGTTAGAAACTATGGAAGGGAAACGGGCGCAAGTTCAACCTGAAAAGAAAGTTTACCCTGAATGGGTAGATTCAATTTCTCCTCCATCCAGTTTTGGAAACCCTGTTTTCCCTACTTTCAATGGATCAGGCGACCCTGAACAAAATTTGACGCATTACGTGTCTTGTTGTGATCCTATGATGGGAACTCCAGAGAAACAAGAAGCAGTGAAACTAAGATGCTTCGTGCAAACCTTGCAAGGACCAGCTTTTGTCTGGTATACAAGCTTGCAATCCCGGTCAGTCATCGGATGGGAGGATCTTCGTCAAAAATTCCTTCTTCAGTTTAGCTCAACTTTGCCAAAAACGACAGTTTTCGATCTTACAAACTGCAAGCAAAGGGAGAATGAAAGAGTCTCTGATTTCATTGCTCGTTGGAAGGGATTAACGTATTCCCTAAGTTTAGCACTCCCTCAGGAGGAATTGTTGCCAATCTGTGTGGCAAATTTGCGTGACGTATTATGCACGCCATTGATCCCTGTGAAATAAACAGGAGGGTTTCGAGACCTTACTTCAATCGCTCTACAGATTGAAGATTCCCTTATACAGGCTAAGGTTAAATCTCATATAATTCCATCAGCTCCAGGAAGGAGAATGGGTAAAGCGGAAACTGCTACAGTTATGCTTAAACAAGCACCTTTACCTATTTCTACTTCAAAACCTTCATCTTCTCGAAGGGCTCCACCTCCTGAATGCCAACAACAAAGGTTGTTTCGTCCAAATGATCAAAGAGATCAACAACGAAAACAATTTGAGGATTTCAAGAGTAAAACATACTCTTTCCGGAGTGAGCAAGTTCCTGGTTACTTCATTTCAGCTCTGGAAAATAATTTTGTTCAATTACCAGTGCCCAAGAGGCCAAACAAGGAAGGAGATGAAGACCATCCCAATTATTGTCCCTTTCATCAAATGTTGGGGCATCCCATCCAGGAGTGTTTTGTCTTTAAAGACCTCCTGCAAAAGATGGTCGACTTGGGACAAGTCAAATTGAAGGGTTCTTCAGCTCATGTAGCGTGTATTACCGCTACAGATCCAGAGGAAGGAGGCGAGTGGCAGGAAGTCAAAAGAAAAACTGTGAAAAAATATGATGATTGGATGGTCATAAAGACAATCAATCGGATCCATTCCATTTTGCGAACACAATTGAAGAATCCAATTGTGTCTCCTACAAAAGCTGCAGTAAAGCCTCCATCAAAAGACAAATCCTCAAAAGGGTAGCGCAATTCAAAGAAGAAAGAGGAATCAGGAGAAGATGAGTATGTATCAATGCCTAAATTGTCTTTGACTCTGGCAGATTTCATGCCATCTACTTCAAAGCCACGGGCACCGCCCCATCAAACGGCACAGCCTAAATAGGCTAACCAGGCAGAGTCTTTATCAGACGAAGAGTTAATCTTTGCTTCTGTTAATATGATTCAATTAACAGATCCATATTCCAGTCTTGATGAGCCTGAATTCCTTGTATCAAATAAGGGAATCCGAGGAAGTTCTAGAGGTTCAGGATACAGGGGAAGACGTGGATCTTTCCGAAGCCACTACTCTAATTTTACCTTTGCTAGAACTGTATATGCAGCAGAAACTCGTGGTAGAGCCCTTCAGAGAGCTCAAAAAGAACAAGCAAGTTCTTATACCAATGGCCAACTCAGTTTTGGCACAGTTATTTTGGAAGACCGGTTAAAGGTTCCATCTTCTTTATCTCAGCAAGTAAATGGATATAATCAGTCTAATCTTCCAAAACCAAGGATGTTTCCAACTTCAATACAAGATGCATTAGCTTCCAAAGCATCTGCTTCCAAGGTACCTGCTAAACCGCATATTCCTATTGGGAAACGCAGACCTATAGATCAAAAGTATGATATATTGAAACACTTGGCCCAAGTACCAGCCAAGTTATCAATTTTGGATTCTTTGAATCTGTCAAAAGATCTTCGGGAAGCACTCATCGAAGATTTGTCAAGTCCTCAGGAGTTTGAAGCTGAAATTGCTGCAGGTGAGATCTATCACATAGAGAATAATCCTGCAGAATGCCATGTAGTGATATATTTTAATGATAAAGATGAAGATGATATTGTGAATGGGCACATAAAACCTTTGTACTTATCTGGAAAATTCAATGGTGTAGATGTTAGAAGATCTTTCATTGACAATGGTTCAGGAGTCAACCTCATGCCCATTCGTACACTTCGTCGATTGGGCCTCACGGAATCTGATTTATCTCCTTCTACCATGATGTTACAAGGATATGATAAAAATGAACAAGAACCACTGGGAGAAGTTACACTCAGAACTCAGTTTGGAGATCTTGTATCCAATTCTGATTTCATGATTGTTGATCAAGACTCAGCTTTCAATATCTTTCTTGGAAGACCCTGGCTACATCAGCATGCAGCTATTCCTTCATCATACCATCAATGTCTCAAATACTGTTTCGATGGTCAAGTTGGAACATTGTATGGTGATAAGGCCCCGTTCAAGACATGTGAGTCTCAATACATTGAGGCGGAATTTTATCACATGAAGGGAATAGAAAAATCTACAATGAAGGAAATTACCAAAGTTAATGCTCCATATGGTTTGGAGAAAATTCCAATAAATCCATTTTCACATGTGAGTACAGATTATGTGTTACCTATTAGTCAAATTGACAAAATAGGCCCAAATCAAAATACTCTTATGGAAAAATCCATAATGTCAATTACGGCGATCGAGCCAGACAACATGGGAGAAATTTGTAACCTACCAAGCAGTGATGAAAGAATAAGTGGTGACGTTTTCATTTCATCTGCTGAATTCCAACAAGTCTATACTTCGCTAATCAGGCCAGAAGAAGTTATAGCAACACCAGAGGTGAATAATGATGTCGATTCTCAATCCATCATCTCCTCTTTATTTCCCAAAGAAGACCCTTTATCATCAATAGGGTTGGAAATGGAAGCTTCTTCTTCAAAATGTGAAAATTTTGACATCTCTTATGATCATGAGAATTTCGTTTTTTCATCTACTTTGCAAGTAGAAACGGAAGAAATAACACATGATGAAGAGGAAGAGGAAGATCTTAGAGATGCTCCTCCAGCATTTGAAGAGGGTATCTCTACCACTGTGGATGAACTCAGAGAAGTAAATCTGGGTACAGATAAAGATCCACTCCCCACTTTAATTAGTGCGGCCATGAACCTTGAAGAGCAAGAGATGTATATTTCTTTTCTAAAGAAAAATAAAGATATTTTTGCTTGGAATTATACAGAAATTCCTGGGCTTGATCCTGATGTTGCTACTCATCATTTGGGTTTACCAAAAGAACATCGAGGTTTTAAACAAGACGCGAGAAGAACACACCCAACCTATGCTTCCAAAATTTAAGCTGAAGTGGATAAGCTGATCAAATCCAACTTCCTCAGAGAAGTTCAATATCCCAAGTGGTTGGCTAATATTGTCCCTGTAAAGAAGAAGAACGGACAAATTAGGGTTTGCATCGATTTTAGAGATCTTAATCGGTACTGTCCTAAAGATGATTTCCCAGTTCTGATTACATAACTCTTAATTGATGCGACGGTTGGCTATGAAGTACTTTATTTCATGGATGGATATTCCGGATATAATAAGATCTGAATGGCCCCAGAAGATGAGGAATATACAGCCTTCAGAGCTCCTCAAGGTGTGTTTTGTTACCGGGTGATGCCCTTTGGTTTAAAGAATGCAGGTGCAACATATCAACGCGCCATGCATCGTATCTTCAATCCTCTGTTAGGGAAGTTTGTTGAATGCTATGTAGATGATTTGGTGGTTAAATCCAAACAACGTTCTAATCACTTGGCTGATTTAGAAGTCATATTCCCCAAGCTTCAACAACATAATTTGAAGATGAACCCCTTAAAATGTGCTTTTGGTGTAACCTCAGGAAAATTCCTTGGCTTTGTTGTACGCCATCGTGGTATTGAAGTCGATCCTGAGAAGACCAAATCAATCCTTGGTATGTCACCTCCTCAGAATTTGAAAGAATTAAGAGGACTTCAAGGACACTTAGCCTATATTCGGTGTTTCATCGCCAATTTGGCAGGTAAAAGTTTACCCTTTACCAAATTATTGAAGAAAGGAGTCACTTACCAGTGGACTGAAGAATGTCAAGTAGCATTTGATGTTCTCAAGAAATACCTCTTGAGTCCACCAGTACTCATGCCACCTGTTGAGGGTAGACCGCTTATCCTCTATGTGACAACTTTAGATCGATCATTGGGTGCCTTTCTCGCTCAAAAGAATGATGCTGGGAATGAAAATAGTCTCTAATATCTCAGTAGAACTATGCTTGAAGCAGAAAACCGGTATTCAAGTATTGAAAAGTGCTTCCTAGCATTAATCTTTGCAGTTCAGAAACTGAGACACTACCTGCAACATCACGAGGTCCAATTGGTATCTCGTAATAATCCGATCAAATTCATCCTTAGTCTTCCAATGCTTATAGGACGTCTGGCAAGGTGGGTGGTTATTCTATAGCAGTTCGACATTCAGTATATGTCTCAAAAGGCAATTAAGGGAGAAGCTCTGGCGAATTTCCTGGCTGAACATCCTTCAGTGGAAGACACGTATTCAGATATCAAACTCCCTGATGAGGAAGTTTTCTCTATTCAAGAGAGTCCTCAAACATGGGAAATGTATTTTGATGGTGCTTCTAGAAGTCTAACAGGGAAGAAAATGGAAAATCCTAAATTCAACAAAGTTGGTTTAGGAATTGTGCTCATTTCTACAGATAAGGCAGTGTTACCTTATTCCTTTTTGTTGTGGGAAGGTGGTACCAATAATCAAGCTGAATACCAAGCTCTCATTACAGGCTTGGAGTTAGCGCTTCAAGCACAAGTGAATCACTTAAAGGTAAAAGGTGATTCAGACCTGGTAATCAAACAAGTCAATGGGGATTATGACATCAGAAAAGAAGAATTAATCCCTTTGTATGATTACTTCAGAGAGTTAATGTCGGAATTTCCTTCAGAACCGACATATTCTTATGTCCCAAGATCACAAAATTCTCAAGCTGATGCACTGGCTAATATAGCCACAACTTTAGCAGATCCAAATCGGGACGAGAAAACCATCTGTATTGCCCACCGTCATGCAATTTCACCTTATGTTCAAGTCAGAACAGAAGAAATTAATGATATTAGTCCCATTCCTGAACCGTATGGTCATACTACAGGATTGATGTCACCTATCAGGGAATACCTTCAAAATGGAACACTTCCACCTGATAGAGCCGAGAAAGAACAAATTCGGCGACGTGTGGTCAATTTTACTCTTTATGATAGCCCAAACCACCTCAAGAAAATTCTCTACAAACGTGGTTTTGATGGAGTTCTCTTCAAATGCATTGATGGTGAAGAGACAATGGATGTCATGATAGAAGTGCATGCAGGAGTCTGTGGTGCCCACCAGTCTAGATATAGACTGTCTGATCAAATTCGAAGGCTTGGATACTTTTGGCCTTCAATGATACAAGATTGTGTTAATTTTACAAAGAAGTGTCATTCATTCCAAGTATATGCCAACTTCATTCATAAACCTCCAGAGTTGCTTCATACAGCTAAATACTCATGGCCATTTTCCACATGGGGAATGGATGTGGTGGGACCTTACTCTTCAGCTACGGCCAAGCAGTTTAAGTACATTCTTACTGCTACTGATTTCTTTTCCAAATGGGAAGAGACAGTACCTCTCAAAGAAGTCAGTTCTAAATTCATTGTTAGCTTCATCAAGTCTAACATCATTACTAGATTTGGTGTCCCTCATACCATATTGACGGACAACAGCACCAACTTCTGTTCTTCTGAGGTAAAGAAATTGTATCAAGAATACAACATTAATTCCAACCATTCATCTCGATATCATGCAGCGGCTAATGGCCAGATAGAAGCCTTCAACAAGATTCTTTCAAATATACTGCAAAAGATGGTGGATAAAGATAAGAGGTCGTGGCCTGATAAACTCTTTCATGCTTTATGGGCTTATCAGACTACCACTCGCAATGCAACGCGGTCAACTCCATATTCATTGGTATATGGAACAGAAGCAGTCTTGCCAATTGAAGTTCAATTTCCCTCACTCAGAATAGCCATTTGTGATTAGTTATCTACAGATGAGCAATCCCAAAAGCGGTTGAATGAATTGGAACAGTTAGATGAGAAAAGATTATGCACTTTGCACCACTTGGAAATCTATCAGAATCGAATAGCACGAGCTTTTAACAAAAAAGTTCGTCTTCGTTCATTCATTCAGGGAGAATTGGTATTGGTTCTCAGAGCACCAATGATACCAGGAAAGAAGCCTCCCAATCTTGAACCAAAATGGGAAGGACCTTATTCAATACATAAGGTCTACTCCAATGGAGCGTATTCTCTAATCTCAAGGGATGGAGAACACATCACGACTCCAACTAATGCCAGATTTCTGAAGAAGTATTTTGTATAAACACAAAATATTGTTACCAGAGCCAAAACAGTAACATTAGTTCCTATATTTGTCCGAGATGACATTAAACTATATTTTGTCCGAGATGACATTAAACTATATTTTGTCCGAGATGACATTAAACTATATTATGTCCTACATGACACTAAACTGTATTATGTCCTACATGACACTAAACTGTATTATGTCCTATCTACATGACATTAAACTGTACAGAAGTTCCGTATTATGTCTGAGATGACATTAAACTATATTTTGTCCGAGATGACATTAAACTATATTTTGTCCAAGATGACATTAAACTATATTATGTCCTACATGACACTAAACTGTATTATGTCCTACATGACACTAAACTTTATTATGTTCTACATGACACTAAACTGTATTATGTTCTATCTACATGACATTAAACTATACAGAAGTTCCTTATTTGTCCGAGATGACATTAAACTATATTGTGTCCTAGCAACATGACATTAAACTGTGTGGCACTTTCATCATCCAACATGACATTAAACTGTAAAAAGTCCCCAGAACTGATATCCTCATATTGGTTCACCTTAGTCCTAGCTACATGACTTTAAACTGTACAGCACCAGTTCGTCCTTGCTATATGACGTTAAACTATACAGTAATGGTCCAGTATGACTTTAAACTGCAACTTCGTCCCACACGACATTAAACTGTGAAAAAGTTCCCTAAACTGTCCAGCATGACCTTAAACTGCATCATCCTTGGTCCATGCAGATAACCATAAGCTGTATAAAAGTTCCTTACTTCCGGAAAGACGTTAAACTATATAATCTCAAAGGTCCAGTATGACATTAAACTGCACCATTCACGGTCCATGCATATGACCTTAAAGTATTCGCACTTTCGTCCGACATGACGTTAAAATGGTACACTCTTTTGTCCTTACTGCATGACAATAAACTGCACAATCCCCCTTTCGTCCAATATGACGTTAAACTGTATTGTCCCCATCGTCCTAACGATATGACGCTAAACTGTACAGAAAGTCCTTGATATGTCCTACATGACATTAAACTGTTATTTTGTCCCTGCTACATGACACTAAACTGTGCAGCACCAATAGTCCTAACTTCAAGACTTTAAACTGCATAGTCCCTGAATATGTCCTACATGACATTAAACTGTGCATCATTAAGGTTGTTATTACCTCTTGTTTCTCACACCGAGTATGACTCACGTGAGCTTAGAGCAAACCTCAACCATAACACTCTCTTTGGGCCCCTAACCATGTGTAAGTCCCAACAACATTTTTTATTATATCGTTGTCCCCAAGGACAACTTGATCATTAATTCATTCTTTAATTGAACTACACGGACTTTGATCCTTGCCCTCCAGGCTGGGTATGTAGGCAGCCTCCCAAGGTTCAAGCCCAAAAAGAATCTATTCACATCGATTCACCACCATCTCATATGATGTTGATTCGTGAAACCGCACCTAGAATCAATATCTTTACATTGATTCACTTTCTTCCTTATTATATGACGTTAAACTATACAACATTTTTGTCTGGTACGACAATAAACTACAATATTCTTTGATTTCCTCATTTGAGAAGGAACCATTATTGACATTGATTTTTTCAATCATGTTTCATTTAAAAAGACTACGTGCATACATGGTAATGCCTAAACTTTTTATCTCAGGTTAAACCATCATTGCACTAAAATCCCCTTTCGCCCTTCACATGTACAAACCAAATTTGTACAAAGGGTAGTTCTAGAACTACGTGGGCTTGATTCCCATCCTTATGGGATATGTAGGAACGTTCAAGTATCCCTCGAATCCAGACCCAAGTCTTTTGGGCCTAACCCCAAATTTCACTTTCAGTCCCTTGGCTGAAAAGTCCTCATGAAAACACACACTGTGTATTCAATATTATGGTCCAAATTCTATGACCCTAAACTAAAATCACTCATACTTTCGTCCTGCATGACATTAAACTGCATTTCAATAACTACGTATGGCTTGATTCTCATTCTTATGAGATACGTAGTGAAGTACAAAATTTCAATTCAGGACCCAGCCACAACATGATTATGGTTATCATTGACCTATGTATCTCTATATACATTAGACAATACCCATATTTATGTGTTATAATCCTAACCTTAAATGTTTTCAGATCTTCATAACCCTTTTCATGACTTCTAGTCACAAAAATGTCAAACTTCTGAGAATTCTTTTGACTGACTATGCAGCATGTGCCCATAGGTGTCCTTGCATAAACAGTCCACATAAAAGACTTGTCAGCCGAAAGATGCTATTTATTTGACCATGCAGCCAATGCCCTTAGGTGGACCTGTATATTTCAACCCCCTAACGGGTTTTGTTAAATAATAGTAACTTCATTCTTGGGAAGAATGCCTATTTTGTCTTTATTTGTCTTAAACGACAGTATGTAGGGATCCGCAAAAAATATCCATCCTTAACATATTTGTCCCATATCCTTTTTCATGATCTGAAAGTATTCAAGTCTATGGTTTATTCTTCCTCCCTACGTTTGGGTCAGACCTTCGTAGGAGTGATATTCATCCAGTTCTTCGATATTCTTGTCTGGAAATATCTTCTCCATATTCAAATACCTCTTTCCATACAGCTAACTCTATACTTTAGAAAATTTGAATCTTCATAAACTTTCACTGGCTTTTTAGCACTAGGAAAGTAAATTTCTGGGATTTCTTTTTCCTGACTATGCAGCACGTGCCCATAGGTGGCCTTGCATAAACAGTCCACATAACAGACTTGTCAGCCGAAAGATGCTATTTATTTAACCATGCAGCCAATGCCCTTAGGTGGCCCTACATATTTCAACCCCCTAACGGGTTTTGTTAAATAATAGTAACTTCATTCTTGGAAACTACTTCTTCTAATGCATTTTAGCTCTTTTTTTCATATCGTTCCTCAGATTCAAATATTCTTAAGCCATAGTTTACATATTTTCCCTCATACTTGAGTATGGTAGTATGTTTTCAGATGAACTTTCAAGGAATTGTGTCAATTCTAATCCATTTCGGTCAAAGCTATTTCGACCTTAAACATTAGCCCCTTTATGTCCGGCATGCATGACTTTAAACTTCCCACAAAAGACAAAGGAACATTGAATAAAAGTCAAGTTCCAGCACACTTGCGCACTTCCCTCTTTGCCCTAAAGTCTTGCGCGCCCCCTTTTTCCTTTGGATGGATTCAATTTCCTCAGAGTCAAATCCTCATTTCTCTCCGGATCCAACTTTGAGGGGGGACTTTTGTTGACGCTCCTTTCATCACAGAATCTAAAAATCGGAAAAGGGGAATATCTGAGTCCAATGTGATTCATCCTTTGAAGAAACATCAAAAATCGACAAAGGGATGAACAAGGAGAACATTGCCCATAGGTCACGCAAGTACACTTGCGCGCCGCCTAGTGGTCGTGCAAGTCTACTTGCGCGACGCCTTATGGTCGTGCAAGTGACTTGCGCGACCTAAAGTGATAACCGCCCAGTAACCGCCCGAGGTCTTCTCCTACCTATAAATAGACCCTGTGGGCCCCCCATTCAGGAGATTTTTTTCCAGAAACTCGGATTGAAGCTCCCGACGCCCAAGTCTCTTCTCAAAGCTTCCGGAGCACTTCTAAGGTAATTTCTTACCTAGAACGGAAGATCTAAAGAGAAGAAGGAAGGCCTAAGTGTTGAAACTTATCAACACTTGCGCGCCGACTTATTTCCTTCAATATAACTTGCGCGTCCCTTTTCTGGAAGAACCTCAAGAGGATTCTAAAGTGATTAATAAAGAGTCGCTCAAGTATTCTAATGCTGGTTGAAAATCGTGCAAATACCCCACATGTCGCGCAGGTATACCTGCGCGACCAATACTTGCGCGCCCACGGAAGACTTGCGCGCCTTTCAAGACTTGCGCACCCCTACCATTTTGGGTGCCCATCTTGCCCATTTTACCCCTCTTAAGCCATTACACCTTTTCTTTTCAAGATTCAGTCTTCAAGACACTCTTCAAAGTCATTTATGGCATGATTTCTTGATTCGACTTCCTTATCTGAAAGGAATTCTGTGGAATATCTCTCAAAACCTAGTGATTTAAATATCCTTATGTCACCAAAGATTGATAGTTCGTTCATTCAACCTCATCCTTTAAGATGAGATAATCCTTAACCTGGGTATCCTTTTTTAGGAATAATCCCCAGTTATAAATCCTTTAATCGGGGCATCCTTCTTTAGGAGTAAGCCCCAAATTCTTAAAGCTCCCAAACATGGGAATCCTCATCAGGAGTAAGCCCCAAACCTTAAACTTGGGAATCCTCATCAGGAGTAAGCCCCAAACCTTAAACTTGGGCATCCTCCTCAGGAGTAAGCCCCAATCTCAAATATGGGCATCCTTTTTAGGAGTAAGCCCCAAACCTTAATCCCTAACCTGGGCCTCCTTTTTTAGGAGCAAGTCCCAGTCATAATCTTGGGCTTCCTTTTCAGGAGTAAGCCCCAAGTACCCTAACCTGGGCCTCCTTTTTAGGAGCAAGTCCCAATCATAATATTGGGCATCCTCTTCAGGAGTGAACCCCAAGTCCCTTAATTTCTCTTAACCAGTCCTAAATTACGTTTGATATGGGGTTCCTTCTCAGAAGTAAAACCCAATTATCAATCCTCTCCTAATTTGGGTTTCCTTTTTAGGAATAAGTCCCAAGTTAGAGTATTCAAATCTCCATAAAGAACATATACCTTTATGGACCCTGTTCCTGGATTTTCTCCCTAAAAGTAAATCCTAAACCTTCATCTATTTGGGCAGTCATACATACATAAGCCCCAAACAATTTCTTATGATTGCATCTTTCATGGCACAATTGTCTAATTTTTACCAATACCTCTTGTTTCTCACACCGAGCATGACTCACGTGAGCTTAGAGTGTAAAAGTAATTATGACATTCTTCTTTGAGCCATCAATCATAAACATCATACTCCATTACTCGAACTACATGGGTTCTGATTCCTTTTCCAAAACAAAGGATACATAGATAGCCCATTTATGGGTTCGATCCCAACTTTAAAATAATCCTTGTCCTTCTTAATGACGATAAACTTCAAGTGCCCCACTGAGTGGATTTAAAACCAGCCTGGTCATCATAATGACCAAGAGAATTTTATATAAATGTTTTGAAGGATACCATTGACCAAGAATCTCTAAACAGATATAGATGATTCTCTATTGATGAAGAACCTCGAATACATATAAAAGATTCTCTAAATTTCTTGCATATTTAATCATTGATTGTTAAAACTAAAGGAAAGCACATTTTATACTTGGTAATGTAATAAGGATTCACGAACATAACTTAAATCTATAAAGAGAGTCCCAGAGAAGACAATAATTCCCCTCAAAAAGGTGTGATGAGTCCGACCTCCCATCCTCTCGACCAATGCAAATTCCTAAGCCTCATCAGTCCACAAGCTAATGAGCACCTACCTTTGGAAAGTAGGTCTAAATGGATGTGGAATCATTGGATGTTTCCGATTCTACGAACAAATCCGCTAGAAACCGATCGAAACGTTTGAATCTCAAATCAATGAGGTCATCCCCGAAATCCGTGAGGAAAAAGTTGTCCAACATTTTTATTCTTGGAAGATGTACACTAATGGATATTGATTTTTGGAATAGACACACTAACATAGACCCCATGACTGACAACTCTTACTCAACCCTCATATCGGGACTTGTTGATTCCATCCATTCCCTAAGTGTGGGTGGGTATCATTAATGTAAGTCATGGGGGTAAGGTGCGAATCCTCCCCGTCAGAGCTATAAGATGTTAAACTACCATGAAATATCATCCTCAGCATATGACATTAAACTATAGTCTGACCCCTTTCAATGAACACAATGTGTTCAATATCAGTAATTATCTATTCCCACTAGTCTCCATGAGAGTGATATCTTCCTGTCCCTACTGGAATGGAATAACATCCTCATCTCATGGGACTATATCCTCCCCAGGTGTATCTCCTAGAGCAAGTCACACTCTCCATCACCTAGATTTGATATCCATGAATAAGCCCCATACCATCCCTCTCGGTCACACCTTTCGTTACACAACCATCAGGTATACTACTACCTCTTCTTTCTCACACTGAGCATGACTCACATTGTCTTAGATTAACAGTGACCATGTCTAAGGACCCGACCTTATTACATTACTTAATATTGAATTTTAGTAAAGAACTCACTTACTTTAACATTAAGGATATTTTAAAGCTTATTATTTTATAGAATTGGGATATAACACATACATAACATTCTAAATTCATATAGAGATGATACCACAAAAATAGTATCCATTTATTCCAAAATATAAAAATTTTCAAATAAAACATGATTTCATTGAAAAGCCTTAATAACATTTAACCTGGATTCTTACAGAACCTTATAACCTATGAAAATAAATTATAAACTTGGGATGAGAACAAAAATCTCATTAAGGGATATAAAAAGAAGAAAATAAAACATTAGTTAATGAAAAATTGTAAACGTATGAAATCATTTTCAACAAGACATACTTGTTACCCTTATATAATTAATTATTGAAACATGAGATTACCACAAAAAATAATGAACATAAATAGAACCATAAAGGGATATTAGGGAATTAATTACATAATCTTGTAACCCTCTCAGGTACCTTATAATTTTTAACTATCATGACTACCTTACAATGTAACCCTCACAACTACCTTATTGTGTAACCATCATAGTTACACTTAGAGTAACCATACAACCGACATCCAACATACACTTACAAAATGAATTAGAGATAGATATAGGTCCCACCATTCATAAAACAATGACTAATAACCATAACACAATTATACAAAATGAATAATTTCATAAAAGCATTTCTTTTTAATTTCATAAAACATAATTTGAAAAGAAAGGTTTAAAAGAAAAGTCCCTTAAAAATATCATATAATTGATGTGAGACATAATAGAGTGGATGGAATATGTATATAAACTATAAATAAACATAATTAAACATAATATTAACAAAATTAATCACAAAAACAATTTTAATACCACATAAATAATAAAGTATAATGTTAACCCAAAGAAAGGAAGTCGGGTTAAGAAGTCCCTTACCTCAGGTTTTTCATACTTCAAACTTGTTTAAACCTCCTGTATAATGGTTAAAATAATGTTATTAATATCTTAAAAAAACATATTAATGTTTATAATACCTTATATGATCATTACATAACATCATTTATCCCTTTAATTGTTAGTATTTTGATCCATCCATTGTTTTGGGTGCGTACTTCACATGATTTCCACGACCGGTTTGTATTTTATTTTCTTGATGTATGGAAAAGAAATTACAGAATTAAAATAAAATGGTATTAATATATTTCAAGAATATAGAGTGATACCATAAAACATTTTTTTATCATATATGGTGATGAATCATTAGATAAAACATTAATGATATTTGTTTAGATCATTTTTGCAGTTCCTTGATAACCATGAACTTGTTTCATTATATAATTTAATTTCATCCATAGAAGTTCATTTCAAAACATAAAATAGTTTACAAAATAAACTTTTAAATTCTATTTCAACCATTTAAATGGTTTTATGATCATCTATGTAATGGTTATTTCAAACACATCACCCACAATTTTGGTAAATCAACACATTGTGGACGATGTTTTTTATTTTTAGAACAAGAGGGATATGAGAGGAAGGAAGATGATGAATTATTTAACATGAACATGATAACATATTGAATATTTAAGGTTCTGGATATTTGATTCCTCCTAGATAAGTAGATGGGAAGAGAGTATAAGAAAATAAAGGAATTGAAAAGAAAACACATGAAAAAGGAAGAGGATTCTTACCTCTTGATCTCTTCTCCCTGAGATCCTCCTTAAGGTATTTGGTTTGGCCTTTTGGTGATACCAATAGGTCTTGGAAGTGGGGAATAGCCTTGGGAAGGATATTTGGAAGAATGTAGAAAATGATCAAGGATTTAGAGGTGTGATAGGAAGAGGGGAATGATGGTGGTATTTATAGTGGAGTGGAGGGATTTTACATTATTTTAATCATTATTTTAATATTTTTTCTCAAGACTATGAATAGTCTAAATTCTTGTGATCAAAATAGAAAATAGAGCATTTTAGTTCAAAAAACGTGGTCTTACATCATCCATGAAGTCAAAAATAGTGTATTTAACTTATAATTTGAATATACTGTGTTTTATTGTATTCCTCTATTCATCAAAAATAAAAAATTTCAAAAAAATAACAAACATTCCTTTTAACCATTTTTCGATGCGTATAATTGAAAAATGAACTCTATTTTTTGAAAATAATTTTCTAAATATGATTAATTTAATTTTTAAATAAAATCATACTTTATTAAAAAATTAACAATTTTAAAATTATAACTCATTATACATCAACTTGAAAAATTAATCAAGATGTTATTATCTTAAATCCTTAAGAAAGTAAAATGATAATACAATTTTCTATTCATTAGGTACATATTACTATTCATATTATTATTCATATTACTATTCATAAGGGTATGCTACTATTCATTAAAAATAAAGTTGTTTCCATTAGACTCCAAATAACTTACTGATCAAAATTATAGATGACCGTTTTTTGAAATTCAAAACATAGAAATGGAAAAAAATTATGTTTAGAGGCTAGTTATAAATACCTACTTAAAACAAGGTTTCATGCATTTAAATTTAATTTTAAAACCTTGGGGTGTTACATTTTCACCACCTTCTAGAAATTGCGTCCTCTTAATTTTATTTAATTATTTATTTACTTATTAAATAAGTGAGGGTACCTTTACCTCATAGAATTTTCAGACTCTTATGTTGCTTCTTCAACCATGTGGTTTCTCCAAAAAAACTTCACCTAGAGGATTAACTTATTACACAATACTTGTTCCCTTCGATTAAGAATATGAACTGGTTTCTATTTAAAGGAAATGTTCTCCTCCAGCTAAACTACTTCTAGACTCAAGACATGAGATGAATCTGGTACATACTTTCTCAACATCAAAACATGAAAAAAATTATGCACCTGAGATAAAATCGGAGGAAAAGCTACTTGGTAGGTGACTGGTCCAAATTTCTATATAATTTCATAAGGTACAATAAACTGTGGACTTAGATTTCCTTTCTTACCAAATCACATAACAATTTTCTATGGTGAGATTCTAAGAAAAACATGATCACCTACTTCAAAAGAAAAGTCTTTCCTACTATTTTCTCCATAACTTTTTCGCCTGCTCTGAACTGTCCTCATGTGTTGTTGGATCATATTCACATTCTCAGCCACTTCCTCTACTAATTCTAGTACCATCAACTTCCTTTACCCAAATTCATCCCAAAAATAGGGAGTTTGACACCGCTTCCCATACAATGACTTAAATGGTACCATCTGAATACTGGAATGAAAATCGTTATTATAATAAAACTCAACTAAAGAATGATGCTGATCCCAAATTCCCTGGCAGTCCATTAAACAAGCTTGAACCATATCATCCAAATTTAAAATCATTCATTCTGACTTACCATTTTATTAAGGATGAAAAGCTATATTGAAATTTAATTTTATGTCCAATGACTTCTAAAGGCCCTTCCAAAATTTATAAGTGAATCTGGGATCTTGGTCAGATACAATAGAATGAGAAACTCCATATAACCTAACTGTCTATTTGAGGTATATTCGAGAAAGATGATCCAAATACATTATATCTCAAATAGAAATAAAATGTGCAGATTTAGTCATCCAATCAACAATAACCAAAATCACATTGTTACCTTGAGAATTTTTAGGTAGTCCCACCATGAAGTCTATGGATATATTCTCTTATTTACAATCTAGCACTGGAATTGGATGAAGAATTCCCTTTGGTAACTACCACACTGCTTTAACCTATTGACATGTAAAAAATTTCATGGTAAAATATGAAATATCTATTTTCATTCCATCCCACCAGTAATACTCTTGATGGTATATGTAAATCTTAGTACTTTTGGGATGAACTAAAAATGGAGAACAATGAACTTAACACAACAAATATTTCTTCAAATGGGAATCAAAAGGCACACACAACCATTTAACAAATCATAAAACATAATCTTTATTAAGGTTAAATTCTGGAAACTTACTCATTTTAACCAATTATACCTTTTTATATAACTCAAAGTCTTCCTGGTGTGGTTTCATAATTTTGTTTGATAACTATGACTGCATTGAAACTTGAAACCAAACATAGGTATTTCTTTCACCAAAAAATTCTAATTCAAAATTAACCAAATCATAAATCAAGGGATCATGTTCCAAACATAACATGGTTAATGATGCATGATGTTTTAGAATCCAGGTATCTTCCACTTTTTTTATTTTCCCATAAGGTAATTAACTGTTAAATCATAATCCTTTATTAGTTCAAGACATATTTTCTTCCTTATGTTTAATTCCTTATGAGTGAATATATAATTCAAGATTTTATGGTCAGTATATATTTTACATTTGGCGCCATATAAATGGCGTCTCTAATTTTTCAAATAAAAAACCATAGCTTCAAATTCCAAATCATATGTGGGATAATTTAACTCATGAGTTTTTTTTTGTTGAAGAATAATTAATTACCTAATCATTATGTATCAAAATAAAACCAATTCCATTCAAAGAATCATCACTATAGATGAAAAAATCACAATTTTAGGAAGGCAAGGTCAAAACTACATCATTGACCAATTTCATCTTCAGTTCCTAAAAAAACATCACATTATTCTATCCAAACAATTTTAAACCATTTTTGTTTTAAATTTGATAGTGGGTTAGATAACCATGCAACGTTTTTAACAAATATTTAGTAATAAATTGTTAATATAAGAAAACTACGAATCTCTGTAACATTTTTAGGTCTTGTCCATTCATCAAACACTTTTGTTTTGGCATGATCAACTGTTATTACATCCTTATATACAATATGACCAAGAAAAGAAATTTGTTGAAATCAAAAATTACACTTGATTAATTTTCCATACAATTTATTTTTCATTAAAGTGGAAAAACAACCCTTATATGTTTTTCATGACCTTATTTACTTTTAGAAAATATCATAATGTCATCAATAAACACAACTAAAAATTTATCCAAGAACTCATGAAATATTCTACTTATAAGATCCATGAATAAATAAAGTTCATAAGTTAACCCAAACAGTAAAATAAAAAATTCAAAATGCCAACATCCAGTACAAAAATCTGTTTCGGGATGTCATCCAACTTCACCTTCAACTGATGGTATCCAAATCTCAATTCAATATTGGAAAGTACTAAGCTCTCTAGATCTGATAAAAAAGTCATCGATATGAGGAAAAATATACTTGTTTTTAAAAGTGATGTTATTCAAGGCTCTATAATCAATGGAAAATCTCATGGAACAATCTTTATTTTTAATGAACAAAATAGGACTACTCCATGGTGAAGTTCTAGGATGAATGAAGATTTTATCAAGAAAATCATGCAACTGAATTTTCAATACAATAAGTTTCATTTGATCCCTTCGGTAAGTGGGTTTTGAAATTGTATTAGCATCTAGAACTAAGTCAATTATGAATTAAACTTCTCGATTAGGTATAAAACTAGGTAACTCATCAAGAAACACATCATGATATTAATTTACCAATGGAACTTCATTTATATGAACAGTTCCCTTATTTTCAAAAATATGAGCAAGATAACTTTCATTTAAATCTTTCAATAGTTTCTCCGCATCCTGATATGTCATAAATTGTGTGGGTTTCTTCTTGTATAAAAACTGAAAATCTTTTTGAAAAATAACTTCTTTATCTCTACAGTCAATCGTAGCATGATAAACCGAAATCCAATCCATTCTTAGATTGACATCAAACTCTACTAAGGAAAAAATAGGTTTGCAGGTAAAGTCTTTACATAGAACATAATATAAAGGTTCTTATAATTAATATTTTCTATAATATTTCCCCTTTTTTTTTAATAATAAGTTCCAGTATCATTTTTTGAGGTGATATTTTCAATTTACCAGAAAATTCCTTAGAAATAATGGAATGTGTAAACCCTGTATCAAACAAAACATTAGAAAAATCTGATTAAAAAAACTAGGTACTTGATACAACTTCATTGGATGGCCTGACCTCTACTGACTTACTCTCAAAGGACTTTAATACACCTTACTTCTTATATTCTGGTCTCTTTGCATCATTCAGATATCTCTTTGGGTATGCATTTGGATAATGACCCATCTCACCACATTTAGAACACTTTATAGTTTTCTTATTAATACTTGTCTTAGGATCATTTTTATAGCATCTTGAGCCATATGTACAAAATTACCACATAAAAAACACTTCCTATATTTGGTAAGGCATTCCCATGGGTGATTTTTTCCACACTTTTCCCAAACTGGAAATTGGAATTTCTTACCATCAGATTTCTTTGATTGATTCTTTCCCATCACTTGCCATCTGGACCTCTTCTTCTCCTTGTCATCAAAGTGCATGTGTTTGTTAAAAAACTCCATCGACACCCCCTCAGAAAATCTTTAAAGCGCCTCATAAATTTTTAATTCATGGTAGTCCAATTCTCTTTGATACCTTGTCTTCAATCCTAATTAAAAATGGTTGATTTTGCCTTCAAGATCTTGAATAAGATATGAAGCATACCTCTTTAGTCGAGTGAATTTTTCTTCATGCACAACCACTGGATCTTTCTACTTTTTCTTTAATAAAATTATTTTTTTCTCCACTCTAAGTCTCACCACCTTAAGAAAATAATTTTCAAGGAAAAGACTTTTAAATCCACTCCACTCTATGTCATCAATCTCTTGTCTATCCCAAATATTTTTGACCATTGACCACCACTAATCAACTTCACCTTCAAAATAATAAATGTAAATACTTACCTTTTGATTATATGAACATCACATAACATTAAATATCTTTTAAAGGTATTTAATCCATCCTTTAGCCACTACATATTCATAAGATCTATTAAAAGAATATGGGTGTTGTCTCATAAAATGTTCCACTATTATCATGTTCCTTTGTTGTAACTCTAGTTGTTCTCTTGCATGGATACCACTACTATTTATTTCCTTCGTCTCCTAATCCATTACTGTCACAGAATTCTTAGTTCTAATCTCGACCATTTCAGGCTGTAGATTCTGAAAAATATCATTCTACCAGTACCTCTCCACTTTAGATTCCCTGTTTCTTCTATGAAAAACCATTATGAACAAACACATCTTAGTCGAAGAAACATGATAATCTTTAAATTCTATATCATTTAAATTACACATAGAGTAAAAATAATTTGTGGTATTCTATTAACATCATCCTAACCCCTAAAGTTATATAAACCATCCTCTGATACCAACTATAAGGACCTGACCTTATTACGTTACTTAATCTTGAATTTTAGTAAAAAAATAACTTCCCCTCACATTGAGGATCTTTTTAAGTTTATAGTTTTATAGAATTGGAATATAACACATATATAACATTCCACATTCATGTAGAGAAGATACCAAAAAATAGTATCCATTTATTCCAAAAATATAATACTTTCTAAATAAAACATTATTTCTTTGACAAATATTTATAACTTTTAACTTGGATTCCTTATTTTTCTTACAAAACCTTATAACCTATGAAAACCAATTATAAAATTAGGATGATCAAAAAAATATCAGAAAGTTATATAAAAATAATTGACGAAAACATTAGTCCATGAATACTTGTAAACGCATAAAATCATTTTAAAAAAGACATACTTTTCACTCATATATACTTACTTTTTGAAGCAAGAGATTAAAAAAAAACATAATGAACATAAATAAAACCATAATGGTATCTTGGGTAATTACTTGCATAATCTTTTAACCCTCTTGGGTACCTTATAATTTGTAACCCTCATGACTACCTTATAGTGTAACCCTCACAACTACTTTATTGTGTAACCATCACAGTTACACTTGGAGTGACCATACAACCAACCTCAAACTTACACATACCCAATGAATTGGAAGGAGATATAGTTCTCACCCTTCATCATAAATAATGCCCAATAACTACAAAAAAAATCCTTCAACATGAATAATCGTATAAAAAAATTTCTTTTGAATTTTGTAAAATAGACACTACTAGAAAAATGATATATAGTCATGGATCTATAGCCACAATTTTGTAGACCCATGAATATAGATTAATTTATAGTCACATTTGAATTATAATCATGGATATATGGTTATTTAAAGATATGGTTCCATGTAACTAGATTCATTTTTTCATGGGATTCTATTCTTCTCCCAGACCCCTTCCATATTACCCTTGCGACCTCCCCTCACTGCGACCATCCTCCACCCCCGTGACCTATCCTCTCGGATGATCTCCTACCATTACCCTCGAGACCTCTCCTCTCTATGGCCCTCCACCACCCTCACGAGCTCTCCTCTCAGTGGAACTCCTCACCCAGCACTGCCTCTCAATGCAGCCACCCCTCCACAAGCTCTCATATTTGCGACCCTCCTCCCCTGACGTTTCCATCCAACATGGACACTCCACCTCCCCACTGATGGTACTCCTAGGAGGCCTCTCCACCTCCTCCTTTGGTGCACCGACCAATACAGACTCACAAAAACCTAACACAATTCCGACCAACTTCATTTCATCACATATTTCTATTCCATACCATTGAACTGTAATAACGCATAGCAAAATCTGCATCATGATGTGTTTCTATAGAGATCTCATTGATTGGGACATCTATAGATGGGAATTAAAAATATGTTAACTGCTAGGTTTTTTAAACCCTTTGAGATCTAAGATCATATTTTAGAAACAACTTAAATATTTCATTTTTCTCCTTAGTTCAATGCTATGATGATGGTGTTTCATATTTAAAAACTAAGGAGATGTATACTTGATCCTACTCATGTTATTCAGTTTGATAATTTTGAGTTGGAAGATAGTGGTTTCTATATGGAATGATCATTTGGTATCATCAACTAATGTGAGGTGGTCTTATAATGGATGATCATATTGATAGTTAAAGAATAGAAATTGTTAAATTTGTATAGCTTTATAATGAAACTTATAAACACATATTTTTAATTCTTTTTCAATGTAAAATTTTTTTCTCTTAGGAATTTTATTAATGATTCTTAGGGAGGGGAAGCCTAGTGATGGAAATTTATAATGAATATCATCAATATAAGTTATTAATTCCATTAATTTTAAGTTTTATAGTATTAAAATGGATAAACATGGAAGATTATGGGGTTTAAGAAGTATCTAAGAAGTGTAAAAGGAATTTGGTGTTAAAAAGGTAAGTTATTTGGTGTAGATTTAAAAATAAATACCTAGTATTCTGGTACCAAGTATTTAGTGATGTCAGGTATAACCATTAGTAACTACTGGTGTAAACACTATATACTTAGTTCCTTATAATAGGCACCTATTAAGACACATATTATTTTTTTAAATAGGGGTTAAAATAGTAATTTTACATTAGATAATTAACCCCTAAAATAACATTTATTGTGATTTCATTATGATTATCATTTTTTAACTTCCTTGAGAGGCTCTCCTTTATCTCTCTCCATCTCCCATTGACCCTCCTTTTGATTCTTATGTAAATTCATCATCGAGTTTCTGAAAATGCCATAAAATAATCAATATAAGGTTGGGAATCCATTTTTTTCTTTATTTTACTACTCTTCATGTGAACTAAGAGCGAGTCCCTAAGTTCCTCAATTTTTATGGTTTTGAATTCTTGTTTTACTTTTAGCATTCTTACACTAAATGGTAGGATGAGGTGTTAATTCATGATCTTAAGGTAAGGAAATACTCTAAATTTATATTTTTATTTCTTCCATATATAATGGGTTAAATCCTAGATTACATTTTCCCCAGGTTTTCTAAATATTATTAAGAGTTTCATATCCTCATTATGATGATGCTTGAGTTGTTATATCATGTTTAAAACATCATATTGATTAGTTATTCCTTGGTCCAAGATTTTTTTAGTAAAATAAAATTAAAGGGGGATGATAATATCACAAGGATGAACTTATTGAAAAATGAAATAACTTCAGGAGTTTTACTAGAATAATTTAGATGAAGTTGGGTTGGTTCTTGAGTTATTAAGTCTAAATTATTAAGATTGGAGCTATTTTTGTGATTCGTTGATCATAATGACTGAGACAAAGAGAACATGTTGAGATGGAAGGCTAGAAATTTAATAAATATTTAAATTAGAGATATTATAATTCTCTTAAATCTATAATTGAAGAATTTAGAGGATTCATATGCTAAACTCCAACGATAAATACATCACAAATAAACTAACTATTCATTATTAAGAAGTAGGATGAATAGATGATCAGGTAGTGATGAAGGATTTGACTAAGAATAATTATTGTCTTCAAATTATAATTTCATCAAAGCCAAAATGAGGATATAATCACAAATTAATGATACTATGTTTCAAAATAGCCAAGAAGATTAATACGAAGTTGCTACATAGAGAGTATTTTGAGGTGAAGAAATTATTGATCTAACTGGGAGACATAGTTAGCCAAGAAGAGAATAAACATATAAAGAAAATTGTATTTTTGGAAACCTAATAGAGATAAAAATTAAATAAATAAAACAACCAATCAAATGGGTTAAAATAGTATCATGGAAATATATAGTTTATTGGTGTTCCAAGTTATACTCGATTTGTTTTGAGTTATAGTATAGTGGGAATGGGTTTAAAAATATATTTTTCTACATGAGGTAACAAAGATCTTGATTGTATAAAAAAAATAAAAAAAATTGTGTTATGTGTTGGGTGTGCTATGTGAGAAGTGAGAGAAAAAATAGTGTTGTAGAAGATTTGGTTGAGTGAGTTGAGGATTTTCAAAAATAAGAATAATTATCCACCACATACTATATAAAGTAATTAGAATAGTGTGTTGAGATAGTGATGAGGAGTTATAAACTACCAAGTTTCGATGAAGAAGATACAGAGAAGAATAAAGATAAGAGGAAGCTTTCCTTTGAGTTTTAGAAGCCAGTGAATAACTTTTTAAGAATTGGTAAGTGAGAATAAAAATAGAGACCAAGTTTGAAGTGTTTCTTTATGATTCTGTTAAGAATTTTTTGAGGAAGAAGTTTATTTTTTTTGATATAGTGACATCTTGGATAGTATTTTTTATCTAATCCAAATATGTAAGGAATCTAAGATGATGAGCTAGTGTGATTCTAGTTTGAAGAATGTGAGATTCATTATAATGGTCCATTCACTTGTGTTATAGAACATCTTAGGTTTTTTTTCAGGTATGGAAAAAACTTTTGTTTATGCTTTTTATCATCTGGTTGATCATTTGTAGTTTTTGTGAATTTTGGATATTTTAAAGAGATATAGTACTGATACTATAGCATCCCATTATGTGAACGAGACGTTCATTCCCTAAATGCTCATGGATTCTCAAGACAAAGAGCCATGAATTAGGTAACCTTATTCTCAACGATTCTATAAAATTCCTCATTCACATCAATGATTAAAATAAACATCTCCCACTTAATGTTAGGATTTTATTTTCTCACTCAAGAATGAGATAATATGAATCCATGCCATTTCAATGATGCTTTTTAGTGCACCATCAAGAATTCTAATTTACACGATTTTAATAGGTTATGGTAGCTTCTCGAGTTTTTCTCTACAATTCTCTTCCATAAGGAGAAAATATAAATTATCTTATTCAATGTGGATATCTTCTATAGATATATTTTAGGATATACCATATTGATAATTCACTAAAATGGATTACTTGATGTAATATTATAGATTTTATAGCTTGTACAATTTCTTGAGTTCCCTCTCTAAGATCTAGATTCACATACAATTCTATTCATGGTTAGCACATAAATACAATATGAAATAGAATAAGGTGTTACTATTTATTTCTTAGTGTGAACAACAAGGTTGGGAATGTTTTCTCAACCAAGTTTCCCCTTTCTTAATGCTTGAACATTTTTATTCCAGATTTTTTTCTTTTTGGAGCATGGATTTCTTCACTACTTCAAATTATTTATGTGAGATGTAATTATTTTCAGAAACCTTCAAACAACATGCATCACATAATGTAATATTTATCTTATTTAGGGAATTTTCTAATACTAGTAACCTCATTAAGAAATTTTTGGTACCATATCAATCTATATTAATTGTTATCCAAAGTTATAGAAAACCTTTTGGTTTTTTTATTTATTTAGAACATCTCAATAAATTTGAATTATTCATAAAGAATTTCATCATTTCCTTTGGAAACATATTTTATAAGTGATTCCTTTATAATTATTTATTTTTTTCCAAATAGATGGTACATACTACAATGAACTCCTTAGGTACACATTGAAATTTTCACATGACTTCTTATGATTTATTTTCACCAAACCAGTTCATTTGTATTCTCCTTGGAAAAATCTTCCATTATGCTATTTCTTTCCTCTATTTTCACATACAAGCAAGGATTTTTTTTATGAATCTATGTTTTTATTATTTTTCAATGATAGAAGAAAATGATACCTTTATATTTAGCACTTGTCTTAGACTTAGTAGGCTTATTAACAAAGGATGTATGATTAGCCTTATTTGAAAAATTCTTGGGAAGAGTTTTTATAACTTCATTTATAATACTATATTCCATTTTTCATCATTAGCGGTCTTCATTATTCATTTTTTAACACATTATTAGATGACCATTCCTCATTCTAGTGACCACAATCCATTTAAATACAATATCAATCTTAAAGATGTTTAAATATGTTATAAGAAGATAAATACTTTTAGTTTGCTTTCTGAATTATGAAATGATCTTGATTTTATCCCCTTTTACTTGGGTAATTTAATTTTTTTTCAGAATTTATAGATTATACCAACAATATAATGATCTCTTCCCAAACCTGTAACAATACTATCAATGAACTACAAACTTTTGTTACATTAATTGGTGTACATACTGTCCATAATTTTCAGAATGAAAGATTGCTATTTTTAACCCTTATTTTCATTTAATTGGGGGGTTGGTGTAGGGTGGGGGTGTAGGGTTTAGGGGATGGTGAAGGTTGGGGACTGGTGTAGGTTGGGGGGGGGGGCTGGTGTAGGGGGTGGGGTGGGGCTGGTGTTGGTGCATGGGGGTGGGGTGGGGGGGGGGGATAATGCAGGGGGGGTTAGGGTTAGGGGGATAGTGCAGGGGGGTTTGGGGGCCGATGTAGGGTGGGGGGGGGGGGTGGTATAGGGGGGTGCATTGGAGGGGGGGGGGGTTGGGGGGTTGATGTAGGGTGTGGGGGGGGGGGGGGATAATGATGGGTGGGGGGGGGATAGTGCAGGTGGGGGGGGGGGGGGGTGGGGTTTGAGAAATTATGAGGTGATTTTAATGCCTTGAGAAGGTTTATAGTGAATTTTAAGAAGTTCTAGAGTCATCTAAATAAGCACATAATATTAAGAATAAAATCACAAAAAATAAAAAAATGCATGACGTCTATATTGAGTGGAACAAATTTATCTTATCTATTACTTTAGAAGTACAATTGTTTGAATTGGTGTGCCAATGCATATAAATTTTCTACCGAGCGTATGAGCTTGAAAGTCCCACTATATGAGGGAAATTGGAAAAATGAATTTTCATTACATTATAAATTAAAGAAGGATTTTTCAACTCAGATGATGAGGGAATTTTTACAAAAAGACTTTATTAATGATCATGTTATTTAGTATTGGGATGTAAATATCAATCTAAATATTATTTTTTCATTGTTGGTTATGGATTCATGTATAATTTATCATGTAATGTTGACACACTAAAAAAATATATACAATAAGTCATTATACCTCATTTCATTTCCCACTATTTCCTTACAGGTGTTTTCTTATGATGAGGTGGTTCTATCCACCACCATCAAAGACAGTGAGTTCAACATCAGAGTTGGGTAAGGATTATTCCATTTTTATTTGGCCCAATTTTAATTAGGACTTTCATGATTTTTGGGTTCCTTATATTTTTGTAGTGTGTTTTAGATCTCGTTGATGTGGATTCAAGTCATCATTGATGAAGGATTACATGTGTATTCATAGGTAGGAATATGAATATATAAGTTCCCCCTTTATATATATTCACTCATGGAAGTATGAATATACATATTGGGGCTATGTGTTATTATATATAGATATGAAAAATGCATACATGTGTAAGTGTAAAGGGGTATATTCAAGTATACACATATATATAAGGACCCCCTGTGCATATTTGGCCATGGAAATATGTACATAGGGGATTGGCGTCATTATATATATGTGAAGTTACCTATGAGTGAAAGAAGAAAAAAAGAAAAATTCGAGTTGTTGTTGTCAAAATAAGTGCACCTTGAGGCTGAGGTAGGTTCCCTCTACCTATCCCTTTAATTTGAATTCTATAATTTCTTGATTGTTTTAAAAAATTGTTTCCATAATTGCTTGAGTTTTTTTTTTAAAAACTGGTTTTCTAATAACCACTAGATTTTTCAAGGAAATATATATTTATGAGTTCCAATTTTTTGGGATTACTAGTTTATGTAATATCCTCTCCTATAGTCTTAAAATAGGAAAGAACCATTATATTTTCTCCAGGGTAGCCTGATGTGTAGAAAGGACACTAATATAAGGACAACACACAGCCTGATTCATGTTCTCATAGGATAAACAATTATATATATATTCACATTCTCTAATCCTACTATGAGTACACTATTTATTACATTCCCAAAACCATCTATGAATTTATGCCTAACACTTAAGGATGGGTTCTCCCCTATTAGCCCAATGATATGATGTCAAAAGGCTTCAGTGTAGGGTTGTCTATAGGGGGTGAATGGGGTGTGATGGGGGTAGGGGGAGGGGTTGTGTTGGGTTCTGTTGCAAGGGGCATGGGGAGGGTACAATGGGGAGGGTACGAGGGGGGGTGGGGGGGTTGAAGGGGTGTGGAGGGGTGCATGGGGAGTGCGAGGGGGGGGGGGGGGGATGGGGTGTGAAGGGGAGGGGAAAGGGAGGTGTGCTGGGTTCTGTTGCAAGGGGAAGGGTGAGGGTGTAGGTAGGGGGTGTGCAGAAGGTGCATGGGGTGCACGGGGGGGGGGGGGGGTGTACATGAGGTGCATGTGGTGTGTGTGGGGGGGGGGGGGGTTGTTGTGGGAGGGGGGTGTGTTGGGTTCTATTACAAGGGGGTGTAGGGGGTGTGTTGAGTTCTATTGCATGGGGGAGGGTGGCATGCAGGGGATGAATGGGGAGGGTAGGGGGTGTGAAGGGTGGTGGGCATGGGGAAGTTGGTGTGTTGTGGGCAGGGGCAGGGGGGTGTGCTGGGTTCTGTTGTAGGGGGCAGGGGAGGGTGCATGTGGTGTGCGATGGGGGGGGGGGGGCAGGGGGTGTTCTAGGTTTTGTTTCAAGGGGGAGAGGGTGTGCTGGGTTCTGTTTCAAGTGTAAGGGGAGGTTTATGTATATATATGAATCATGTATAAAATTAAACAACTTCATCTAGGGGATGTGACTATAAAGGAACAATAGGTGTGAATAAAGATGTGTGATCCCTGAGAAATAGTGGGGGATTTGGTTTGAATTTATGGTTGGGACCAATCTAGGAGATCCGGGTGTCACTAAGTATATCATGATAATATGAACCAAGCCACATATAGTTCTTGGATGAAATAACAATCCATTCTAGAGAAGATTCTGATCTCAAAAAACCCAACACAAATTGGAAAACTATACACTAGGAAGCGATTGGATATTGGTCGAATTTGAAGTTGAGGGTAGGATAGGATGTCCAGGAAGCACTACATATCCCAAGTAATAGGAATAAACCCACATATAGTTCTTAGATACATGGTATCATTTTATCTAGTTTTGGATAGTAAATGGATGAATGGACCATGCACTATGAATTCTTACATAGATCTGACTCTCATGTAAAGAGAGTGGGTGTCACTAATAGACCGGCCTAATTAATTTTATAGTTAATGTTTGGTGGATAATATATCATAGTGTTTAATATAATGATACAATGACCCATGTTTTGTGAAATTTATATCCATACATCCAGTACTTTGAAAATGTAGTTTAATGTATTACTGAAAGGATAAATCCTTCCATGTAAGGCATATCGCTTGTGCTAAATAGAATATCCAATCAGAACATATAATCTAACATGAGTAGTTCCTGGTGTGAGTTATAAGAGTCCATTATAATATCACTTTTATCACTTGAAAAACATTTAATTGGTGAGAACATATCCTATAGTTTAAAATCTTACAAATAGGGCATATCTTGAAGTTTAAATTCATGCAATTGGAACTTACATGAAGTAGTTTAATTTCATGAAAAGGGTATGTTATTACATGTATTTTTATAGGTAATGGTAAGTTTCTTCTAGAATGTTGGGTGAAGATCCTATTATGTGTGAAAATTATTTACACATCACAACATTTAATTTATAATATACTTCCCAAATGAAACATTACATGTTCACTTCTCTAAAATTTATTTACTCATATGTATTTGTGACTTATTATCCTCCACGTCCTCTCTCATTGATATGAATAGAACATGCTCAATTTTAATCGGGTCATTACCTCCGTAGGTTAGTAAATGTTCACTTTGAAACTAGTACATGTTCACTTTATAAATATTTCTATTTAGAAGTGAACATGAACTGATTATAGAATCAGTATACTAAAATACAAAATCAGTATAGTAACCTACTAAGAGAAGTGATCATGTAATATTTCTTCAAAATGAACACTTTAAATTAGACAAGTGAACATGTATGCATATTTAATGTTTAGGTATATAGGTTTATAGATTGTATTCTTTTAGGTTTCCATGTTTTCTGGCTTTTAGGTATGCAGGTTTCATGTTTTTTTGTTTTTTGGATGGAGGTGTGTAGATTGATTAGAGGTATGTAGGTATACAGATTGAATGTTTATAGGTTTCCATGTTTTTTTGGTATTTAGGTACGAATTGTTTTTTGGTTGGAAGGTATACATATTTTACAGGTATACATGTTTTTTAGGTATGAATTATGCAGTTTTATACTTTTATTATCAATTACATCTAACATCCTTTATTACAGGTCCCTTGTTACAGGTTTATAGATTCTGGGTATGGTTGTGGATGAACATAATTGCTAGGTCTTTTTCATGAAACCAAATCCTATATCCATGGTTATAAATTGTGGATATATATCTAGTTCCATGGTTTAAAACCATGGATGAATGTCTAGAGACATGGTTTAAAACTGTGGCCATAATTTTCAATTGAAAATAGGTATAGCCAGGATTTTAAATTGTATCTATAGGTATATAGCCACAGTTTCCAACTATGGCTATAGCCATGGACCTATATCCACACCAATAGAATCGAAGGCTCTAAATATCATCGCTATTACCTATAGAAACGATTTTTAGGCCTATATCCATGGTTTAGAACCATGGATATAGACATAATTTCTAATAGTGAGAATTTTAAAAGAGGGGTTTAAAAGAAAATCTCCTTAAAATATCATATAATTGAAGTGAGACTTAATAGAGTAGATAAAATATTTATATACACTATAAATACACATAATTAAACATAATATAAAAAAAAAATTCACCACAAAAACAATTTTAATACCACATAAATAATGAAGTATAATGTTAACCCAAAGAATGAAAATCGGGTTAATAATTCCCTTACCTTGGGGTTGTCTTACTTACAACTTTTTTAAAACACATGTATAATGGTTTAAAGAGTATTATTAATATCTTAATAAAATATATTCATGTTTATAATACCTTATATAATCATTTCATAACATCATTTCACCCTTTAATTGTTAGTATCTTGTTCCTTCCATTATTTTGGGTGTGTTCTTTACATGATTTCAATGGAAAATTTGTATTTTATTTTCTTGTCGCATGGAAAAGAAAATCCATAATTGGAATGATATGTTATTAATATTTTTCTATAATATATAATAATACCATAAATTATTTTCTATCGTATATGGTGATGGATCATTAGATAAAACATTAATGATATTTATTTAGATCATTTTGGCGATTCCTCAATAGTCATGAACTTTTTTCAATATATGATTTAATGTCATGAATAGAAGTTAATTAAAAAGCATAAAATAGGTCACAAAATACACTTTAAATTATGTTTCAACCATTTAAAGGGTTTTATGATCAATTTTGTAGGAGGTAATGGTTATTGCAAACACATCGTCCACGATTTTGGTAAATCGACACATCATGGATGGTGTTATTTATTTTTAGAACAAGAGTGAGAGGAGAGGAAGGAAGATGATGATTTTTTTACATGAACATGGTAATATAAATGAAATATAATATTCTAGATATTTAATACGTTCTATATAAGTTTAAGGTAAGAGATTATAATAAAATAATGGAATTGAAAAGAAAACACGTGAAAAAGGAAGATGATTATTACCTCTTGATATCTTCTCCTTGAGATCCGCCTTAAGGCCTTTGGTTTTGGCCTTTTGGTGACACCAGAATATCTTGGTCATGGGGAAGTGACTTGGGGAGGATATTTGGTAGAACATATACAATTATCAAGGATTGAGAGGTGTGAAAGTAATAGGGGAATGATGGTGGTATTTATAATAGATGAGAAGAGTGATTTTACATTATTTTAATCATTAGTTTAATATTTTAGCTCAAGATTATGAATAGTCTTAATTATTGTGATGAAAATAGTAAAGAGACAATTTTAGTTCAAAACATGTGGAATCACATCATCCATGATGTAAAAAATAGTGTATTTAACTAATAATTTGAATATAACGTATTTTATTGTATTTCACTATTCATCAAAAATCCAATAATTTCAAAAAATTACCTAAAATTTACCCTAATTTTTTTGACATGTAGAATTCAATAATGAAATCCATTTTTTGAAAATAATTTTCTAAATATTATTAATTTAATTTTTAAATAAAATCATAATTTATTAAAAAATTAACAATTTTAAAACTATAACTCATTATATATCACCTTGAAAAATTAATCAATATGTAATTATCCTAAATCCTTAAGAAGATAAAATAATAATACAATTAACTATTCATTAGGGTCATATTACTATTCATATTATTATTCATAAGGTTATGTTATTATTTACCAAAAATTAAGTTGGTTCTATTAAACTCCAAATAACTTACTGATCACAATTGTAGATGATCGTTTTTCAATATTCAAAACATAGAAGCGGAAAAAATTATGTTTAAAGTCTAGTTATAAATATATACTTGAAACAAAGTTTCAAACTTCTCAATTCATTTTTAAAACCTTGGGGTGTTAAACCATGACATCCTATTTGGGCCGCTAGCCATTATTATGTGCCAATACATCTTTGGGCTGCTAACCATGCATAATACCTATCATGTTTCTGGATCACTGGCCACATGTTATCTCCGATTATATTCCCCTCATATCGAACTACACATACTTTGATCCCTACCTTCTCAATAGGGAACGTAGGAAGCCTCTCTGAGGTTCAATCCCACCACTCCCCACAATCCATTTGTTCTGTTTATTTCACATCGCTTCACTCATACCACATGACTTTAAACATCATGATATGAACTACATGTGGTTTTATCCCTTTCAAGGATATAGGAATCCTATTTTAGGTTTAATCCCAACTAATGGTAACTCTGGTGCTCCCTCCAAGGGAAGTACCCTCTGGATGTGACATCTTCCCTTCTTAGGACACATCTCCCGGATCCACCCCTAAGTTGTTATGATCCATCCACCTAGGATATTAACCATACATATCCCCCAAACATATCACATGCATCCAATAAGAATGATCCTCTTGCGAAGGGCCTATAACCACGCAAAATCCCCTGGAACGTCTATGGGTCATTGTCCATGTGTACACCCTAATTAACTACCACCATTTAGAACTACATGGAATTTGATCCTCTCTTTATAAATAGGTTATATAGGAATCCACTCTATGGTTCAAGACCCTCATCCATTCTCATATTGAAATTTCCCCTAGGTCTCTATGTGTTGGGGTGGGGGGGGGGGGGGTCATGCCCTAACCTAGAGGTTCCTTTTTTTCCTTTAGGTCCCTACCCAAAAATTCATTATCATTGGCCTCCTCCTTAGGTGAATCAATGCTCATCAAAACTATGTGGACTTTGATTCCCAACCAGTTGGGATACATAGATAACCTCTCCAAGGTTCAAGCCCAATTCCATCATCTTGAGGTCGGTTCCATCCCATTCATTCAATCCACTTCATCCAACCCCCATCCTCTATCCTGATTTTTTCTTAGTCCGGAACATCCCAGTGGGATCATACCACTCACTTAGACAACTAACCATGTATAAGCCACAAACATATTATCCATCACCTGACCCTTATCATGGTGAGGTCACTCCATCCCCTATGGGCCATCTTAGTGCATAATCTCCATTCATCTTTTCACCTCTCTCAATATCACTTGGGTCATCTCAATATGTAATCCCCATTCATCCCATTTCTTCTCCTTATAGAACCTGGGTACTTAACCATGCATAATCTCTACACAATCCACACTCATTCAAACAAGAGTGATCCTCTTGTGATGGACCACTAGCCACACATAATCTCCAAACCATTCCTTCTCGAACTATGTGGGTTTTGAGCCCTAAATTCTAAATAGGGTACGTAGGAATCCTCCTCGAGGTTCAATCCAAACCAATGGTAAACCTTGGTATCCCCCTATTTTGGGTACACCACCCTGATCCTCCCTCAGTGTTGTCTAGATCAGCCTTCACGATGTGACACCTTCTCTTTATGAGATGCACCACCTCGAGTCCACTCTCGTTGGGAGTCCTGATCCATCCATCCGGTGTCCCCCTCTTTGAGGTCCACCTTCCTGATCTTCCCCTAATGGTGTCTAGATCATCCTTCATAGTGTGAAACCTTCCCTTCAAGAGACACAACACCTTGGGTTTACTCTCATTGGGTGTTCTGATCTTTCTATTTAGTAAAACTTTCAGGTGCTCCCTCCTAGAGATGTACCCATCTGTTTCACCTTTATAAGTGTTCTTACCAATATGGTCCATTTCTATTAGATTTTAACCTCACGGAATACCTTGTTTTAAACATGGGAAGCTAAGGAAAAGCTAAAATACATGCCTTTGGCATAAGATACCCCATGATTTACATGGTAATCATTGAGTTTCTACTCCCCTGAGATTCCCTCTGATGAGGAAGAATACAGGTTTTCCAATGTTTCAGTGTCCATACATGCCATTGATACCCACCGTGACTACTCTCTTGACTGAAGGTTGATGTCCTAACTTGACCCTTTTGGAATTTTCTGAAAAAGGCACCATAATTAACCGGAGTCCACAAAGAGATGACACTAGGAACTATTTTCATGAAAAAATGTCTTAATCTACAAGGGATATTCAGACTAAGAAATTAATTCTAAGGAGAAATCCATGGAAGGAGGGACCGAAATCCCATCATCCCATTTTGACCAAGGATCAGATATCTCTCAGGAAGGGATGAATGCATCTTTCCTTTGGAATGAAATAATGTGGGGTACAATGTGCCATCAGTGAGAATCAATACGACGACCCATGTAGTCACCCTTTGGTGAAAATCATCAGAAAAAAATGGCGAACCCTATATAAACTAGTTCTCCTCCAACTATGGGAATTATTAGTGATAGAGACATAAAAATATGAGCGTGAAACCAGATAAAGCTATCCAGTTCCAGGTCCCACCAAGAAAATAGTGGGCCTGGCGTGGAACTCACATTAATTCCAGGCAGTTAACCACTGGTAATTCTGATCTATGGCATTTTCATCGTGGATATATCTCTTAAAATGTGAAAGATTGAATGGTGATGGGGGAATTGGGAATTTATGTCCTAATATCTATACTGATGGCTAAATATTCCTGCTTTGTAGGACCCCAAATATAGGAAACCAATCGCCCCTTTCCCGCAAACGTAGGTGAAAAGGAAAAATAATGTGGCAATCCCACACAGCTCCACCTCCTCTATGACATCATCCACAACCACAACTACTGGGAACCCACACCCCGTCTCACTGTCTGAAATTGATTAGTGGAGGGTGATAGAAACCCTTGTTCATCGATATGAGCATGATGGGGACATTACTATGCTATCCATGGCCCATTAGGGCCTGGGGGATTCAATTACTTACTGTCACCACTTCCCCCAAGGGACACACATGGAGCCTCTACTCCACACACCAACATTCAACCATTTAAGGAGCCTCTCTCTAGAATGTTCCAATAACTCAATCCCATATTCCAATGAGGTAAGGGATGTATGATTCAACCCATCAATGACTACAACCTGGGAGATACCAGGGAGGGCTCCCACCATTCCATATCAGTTCCACCAATTACCGGTCCCTCAGGCTGATGAACAGGTGGCCTATGGCCCTGCTCAGTTGGTTAGGGCACTAGTGCAGAAAACGTTTTTTACGTCACCATTTTTTACGTCGGTTATATAAACCCGACGTCATAATATGTAAAACGAGGTTTTTTACGTCGGTTATTTCTTAACCGACGTAAAAATTTGTATTCGGTACACCTATAACGTCGGTTATTATTATAACCGACGTTATTAATCGCGCAGCTTCGTTTTTTACGTCGGTTATGTTTATAACCGACGTAAAAAACGCGGTTTCCGAAGGCCTTTTTACGTCGGTTATTGAATAACCGCCGTAACAAACGCGGTTTTTGAAGGCTTTTTTACGTCGGTTATAAAATAACCGACGTAAAAAAAGAATCCGCAGATGTTTTTGACGTCGGTTATTCCATAACCGACGTAAAAAAACGCGGATTTTGAGCCCTTTATAACGTCGGTTATAAACTAACCGACGTAACAAATGAATCGGAGGAAGGTTTTTACGTCGGTTATTGAAATAACCGACGTTATAAATGTTTTTAAAACAATTATCACGTCGGTTATTGAATAACCGACGTGATAACTCATTTAAAAATTTACCCAGACCCGTGGATTGTCATTCGCGAGTTTACCTTCGACAGTCGCGACTCGTCTCTCTCGCGCGTAAACCCGAATCGGCTCGTCCATTTCGTTGGTTTAGATTCGTTTTGTGATCATCGTTTCTCATATTTAATATCCTCGGATCAATCATCTAAACTCGCAGCACTCAGGTAATCCTCCCACTCGTTCGTTTTTTTTCGCGGATAGTATATATATATGTGTTGTGATTTTTTTGTTGAAACTAGCTAAGATTCTTCGATTGCGAACCCTTTTAACTCGTTTTGGCACCATAATCTTATTTATCATCCCTAGATCTATTTGTTCGACTTGCAATGTTGAGTAATTTTATGATTTCACTAATTTTTCATCGTTTTCTATAAATCCCCGAGAGGGTTGGGGCGTGTCCATTTGGATGGGTTGCCCTTTTACAGTTGTTACTACTTTATTCACACACAACCATGGCATAGGTGCATGGATTTGGGGTCAGGGGGTGTCCAGGGGGGTTTACAAGGGGGTGGGTGGGTGTGGGGGGCTGTCCAAGGGTGTGGGTGGGTGTTGGGGGGTGTCCAGGGGGGTGTCCAAGGGGGTAGGGGGTGGGGGTGGTGTTTAGGAGGGGTGGGGGCTGTCCAGAGGGTTGGGGGGTGTCCAGGGGGGTGTCCAAGCAGGTCGGGGGTGGGGGGTTGTGTCCAGGAGGGGTGGGGGTGCTTTCTAGAGGGGTCGGGGGCTGTCCAGAGGGGTCGGGGGGTGTCCAGGGTGGTGTCCAAGGGGATGGGTGGGTGTGGGGGGCTGTCCAAGGGGGTGGCGGCCTATCCAGAGGGGTCGGTGGGGTGTCCAGGGGGGTGTCCAAGGGGGTGGATGGGTGTGGGGGGCTGTCCAAGTGGGTGGCGGCCTCTCCAGAGGGTATTTGGGGTTGTCCGGGTGGGTGGGGGGGCTGCCCAGAGGGTTGGGGGATGTCCAGGGGGGTGTCCAAGGGGGTAGGGGGTGGGGGGTGGTGTCCAGGAGGGGCGGGGGGCTGTCCAGGGGGGTTTACAAGGGGGTGGGTGGGTGTGGGGGGCTGTCCAAGGGTGTGGGTGGGTGTTGGGGGGTGTCCAGGGGGGTGTCCAAGGGGGTAGGGGTGGGTGGTGGTGTTTATGAGGGGTGGGGGGGCTGTCCAGAGGGTTGGGGGGTGTCCAGGGGGGTGTCCAAGCAGGTCGGGGGTGGGGGGTTGTGTCCAGGAGGGGTGGGGGTGCTTTTTAGAGGGGTCGGGGGCTGTCCAGAGGGGTCGGGGGGTGTCCAGGGTGGTGTCCAAGGGGATGGGTGGGTGTGGGGGGCTGTCCAAGGGGGTGGCGGCCTGTCCAGAGGGGTCGGTGGGGTGTCCAGGGGGGTGTCCAAGGGGGTGGATGGGTGTGGGGGGCTGTCCAAGGGGGTGGATGGGTGTGGGGGACTGTCCAAGTGGGTGGCGGCCTCTCCAGAGGGTATTTGGGGTTGTCCGGGTGGGTGGGGGGGCTGCCCAGAGGGTTGGGGGATGTCCAGGGGGGTGTCCAAGGGGGTAGGGGGTGGGGGGTGGTGTCCAGGAGGGGCGGGGGGCTGTCCAGGGGGGTTTACAAGGGGGTGGGTGGGTGTGGGGGGCTGTCCAAGGGTGTGGGTGGGTGTTGGGGGGTGTCCAGGGGGGTGTCCAAGGGGGTAGGGGGTGGGTGGTGGTGTTTAGGAGGGGTGGGGGGGCTGTCCAGAGGGTTGGGGGGTGTCCAGGGGGGTGTCCAAGCAGGTCGGGGGTGGGGGGTTGGTGTCCAGGAGGGGTGGGGGGCTGTCCAGAGGGGTCGGGGGGTGTCCAGGGGGGTTTACAAGGGGGTGGGTGGGTGTGGGGGGCTGTCCAAGGGTGTGGGTGGGTGTTGGGGGTGTCCAGGGGGGTGTCCAAGGGGGTAGGGGGTGGGTGGTGGTGTTTAGGAGGGGTGGGGGGCTGTCCAGAGGGTTGGGGGGTGTCCAGGGGGGTGTCCAAGCAGGTCGGGGGTGGGGGGTTGTGTCCAGGAGGGGTGGGGGGCTGTCCAGAGGGGTCGGGGGGTGTCCAGGGGGGTTTACACATCGATTTGTTTTATATTTCAAAATTGTTTACATTCAAATTATGATTTTTTTCATATAAACATATATTGGTCTTATCTAAAAAATATATATATTTTTGCTATTTGTTATAGGTAATAATGAGTCGAAGTTGGATTACGGCACATCGAATGAGCAATGAATATGAGGAAGGTGTTGATGCCTTTTTGGAATTTGCTAAACGAAATGTTCCAAGTAGTGACATTTTTTTCTGTCCATGCCTGAAATGTCTGAATATGAAGAAGTTGAAAAGTAGAGAGATAAAAGATCATCTGATTTGTCATGGTTTCAATCCGAGTTACAACCCTTGGATTTGGCATGGAGAAACTGGACAGAATGTCACTGATGATAATGAATCGCAAGATGGTAACTCCGATGGAATTGAAGAAATGATTCGCGATATTGTAGCAGAACAAATTGAGATAGAACCGACAGTTGCACGTCTATATGGTGATGCCGAAAAACGATTATATCCTGGTTGTACAGATTTTACGGTTTTGTCGGCGGTGTTAAGATTGATTAACCTGAAGGCGAAACATGGATGGAGTGACAGAAGTTTTACAGAGCTGCTACAATTGATGAAAGACATTCTTCCAAAAGATAACGATCTTCCAGATTCACATTATAAGGCCAAAAAAATATTATGCCCGATGGGATTGGGATACAGGAAAATACATGCCTGTCCGAATGACTGCATTATATATAGGAAGGAATATGAATTTCTGAAAGAGTGTCCTAAATGTGGGACATCACGGTATAAGGTGAAAGAAAAATCACAAGCTGATGTAGAGATTACAAAGCTCCCTTCAAAGGTATTTTGGTATCTTTCTATAATTCCTCGTTTCAAACGTTTATTTGCTAATTCACATGATGCAAAAAGGTTAAGATGGCATGCTGATGAGTGGGTATGTGATGGAAAAATACGTCATCCAGCTGATTGTCCACAATGGAAGAAAATTGATGCCCAGTACCCTACATTTGGAAATGAAATTAGAAATCTGAGACTAGGCTTGTGCACAGATGGAATGAATCCATACCGAACCCTCAGTAGCACACATAGTTCATGGCCTGTTTTATTGGTAATTTACAACCTCTCTCCTGAAGTTTGTATGAAGCGCAAATATGTCATGTTGAGTATCATGATCTCTGGTCCAAAGCAACCCGGCAATGATATTGATGTATACTTGTCACCGCTGATTGATGATTTGAAACTGTTATGGGCTGATGGTATTAGGGTGTATGATTCTTATAAAATGGAATATTTTCAACTGCATGCAATGCTTCTATTCACTATAAATGACTTCCCAGCATATGGAAATTTGTCTGGATACAGTGTTAAAGGGCATAAAGCATGTCCAATTTGCGAACAACAGACGTCATATTGTCAATTGCATCATGGGAGGAAAACAGTGTACATGGGTCATCGAAAGTTTTTGCCTATGGATCACCCTTATAGAAGACTAAAAAAGGCATTCAATGGCTCACAAGAATTTGAGACTGCTCCTCAACCTTTATCCCCAGAATTGTATTTTGAGAGGGTGAAAAACCTTGATGTGACATTGGGAAAGACACAGAAATCTGGTAATGATAGACATATTTGGAAGAAAAGGTCAATATTTTTTGAGCTACCATATTGGAGGTATCATGAAGTCAAACATAATATTGATGTCATGCACGTGGAGAAGAATATCTGTGATTCTTTGATCGGAACATTGCTAGATATTAAAGGAAAGACAAAAGATGGGTTGAATGCAAGGTTAGACCTACTGTCAATGAGAATACGTTTGGAGTTAGCTCCCACTCCTAAAGGAAGACGAACATTTCTTCCCCCGGCTTGTCATACATTATCGAAGAGGGAGAAAAGTAGCTTCTGTCAGTGTCTTCATGATATCAAAGTGCCTCAAGGTTATTCTTCAAATGTAAAAAATTTTGTCTCATTGAAAGACTTGAAGTTGATAGGTATGAAATCACATGATTGTCATATCATGATGCAACAAATTCTACCAGTTGCACTGCGTGGAATATTGCCCATCCGTGTCAGAAAGACTATAATGAGGTTGTGTTATTTTTTCAATTCAATTTGCAACAAGGCGATTGATGTGAATGCTTTGAAAATTTTGGAAAAGGATGCAATTTTTATACTTTGTCATTTGGAAATGTATTTTCCTCCAACTTTTTTTGATATGATGGTGCATTTAATGATTCATCTGGTTCGAGAAATATGGCTTTGTGGACCTGTATATCTTCGTTGGATGTATCCTTTTGAAAGGTATATAAAAATATTAAAGGGATATGTTAAAAATCCATATCGACCTGAAGCCTCCATTATTGAAAAGTATATTTCTGAGGAGGTAGCAGAGTTTTGTACGAGCTACTTGGCTACGGCGCAACACATAGGTTTGCCTCCATCTCGCCATGAACGGGTTAATAATGAGGGAAAGGGGATTCGTGGCTTGAAAGTCAAATCACTGTCAGCTGAACATATGAAGAAGTTAGAATCATACATCTTGAATAACATAGCTGATGTTCAACCGTATATCACATTGAATATTAATGAGTTGAAACAATGTCATCCAAAGAAGAAAGAAATGTGGATTTTGAATGAGCACAACAAAACTTTTTTTCCATGGTTTAAAAAGACCTTGCTTGGTAGATCTGATGTATCAAAGACATTAAAATGGATAGTGGGTGGTCCATCTTTAAATGTGATAACATGGTCCGCTTATGACATTAATGGCTATACATTTCATACGAAAGCTCAGGACAACAGAAGTGCAGTTCAGAATAGTGGTGTATTGGTGTTTGCAGAAGCAATGCATTTTTCGAGTGCTAAGGACAGAAACCCAATTTCGGCATCAAGTGCATATTATGGAGTGATTGAAGACATATGGGAGGCTGATTACTTTAAAATTAAAGTTCCCGTTTTTAACTGTAAATGGTTTATCGGTAACAACAGTGTCAGACACGATGAATTTGGAATGACACTTGTTAATCTGAATAGATTGGAAGACACAGCTGATTCTTTTATAATGGCAACACATGCCAAACAAAATTTCTATGTAGTAAATCAATCAGATATGCAGTGGGATGTTGTTTTACAAGGGAAAAACCAATATGTTGGTGAGGATGAATTTGATGAAGATGCTGATTTATGTGAGATCCCTACTTCCATGGAAAGATTAACAGAACATAATGATGAGTATGTTGAAGACATGGTTTGTGCCATAAGGAACGATCACGACGAAGGAATTTGGGAAAACAATCCAACTGTACATTCCTAAAATTACAGGTAACACAAGTTTATTTCTTGTTTACATTTAGTTTTTTCATATAATGTTAGATACTGTAAATTTTTTACTTATTAAAACATGTATCAAACCAAAACGATAAAACAATAAAAACCGTAAAGAGGAGAAGTCCTGGGCGCACCGGCTGGCCGGTGGTGGATCACCTGTTGGCTGGTGGTCCAGAACAAAGCTCTGTCTGGTCCACCGGCCGGCCGGTGCTGAGCCAGCGGCCGGCCGGTGGTCCAGACAGAGAGCCTTCCTCTCTGTCTGGACCACCGGCCGGCCCCTGGATCACCACGGGCCGGCCGGTGGACCAGACAGAGAGCCTTCCTCTCTGTCTGGATCACCAGCGGCCGGCCGGTATTGAGCCAGCGGCCGACCGGTGATGAGCCAGCGGCGGGCCGGTGGTCCAGACAGAGAGGAAGGCTCTCTGTCTGGTCCACCGGCCGGCCGGTGGTGAGCCAGCGGCCGGCCGGTGGCCCCAGGCAGTGGGCAAGTCAACTGCTTGGGTCCTCCGGCCGGCCGGTGTGCTCACACCGGCGGACCGGTGGACTCAGTGAGTCCACTTTTCAGCTTTCTTGGGCCAACTCCTTGGAAACCTTTTGCCTGTGTTTACCATGTTTATCATTTTTTAACATGCTTACCATATTACCAATGTTTACTATTATGTAATTTAGTACACTTTTCTATTTGTGAACTAATGTTTGTTTTTTTCATTTGAAGGAAAATGACAGATCAATCAGTTGATCAGCCACATGATTCTGGAGATGAGCATATTGGTCATACATCTGGGGAGGAACATTCACATGCTCCTATTACGAAAAAGAGTTCAAAGGTTGGTAAGCGTGGGTGCACACGTTTACCAAAATTATCACTTGCCCGTACGAAGGAGGAGAGGATAGTCGTGGAGTTTGATGATGATGATCTTCCTAGAGGTCCAAATGCTAAAGATTTTAAGGGTTTTGTAGCAACTCAGGCTAAGAGCAAAGTAAGCATTCTCTATGATGATTGGAGAAGTGTGGATAAGGCGCTAATTTCTCAGCTGTGGGAGACCATTTTGGTAAGATCTTTTGCTATTGTTTGATTGTTCTTTAAATGTTTCTAGTATATATAATATTTTTAACCTCTTTTTTATCAGATGACATTTGATATTCCTGACACTGGAGGAGTCAGGAAGAAATGCTTATCGTTGGCTGCTAGGAGATGGAGGGATTTCAAATCAACCCTCTCATCTGATTTCATTTATGGTCATAGGAGTCGTGAGAATCCATGTCGTATATATCCTTTTATAGATGAAGACACATGGAGACAATTTTTTGAAAGTAGAAGAAAAGAATCATTTTTGGTAAGGGCAATGTAAACTTTTATAAGCTTTCTTATATAAATGATCTTATTATTGTTTTGTTAATGATTACTTATTCTTAATTTACAGAAAACAAGGAAAGCTCATCAAGAGATCCAATCTAAAAATGTATACCCTCATAGTTTATCTCGGGGAGGGTATGCATTATTGGAAGAACAAATGATGGCAGAAAAATTTCAACAACTAAGAGCTGAGTCTTCAAGCTCTGGAGAGGTGGCCCCTCCATCCCCTCCATCTAGACATGAGAAATGGAAAAGAGATCGGAAGGGCAAAAAAGGACAATATCTTTCGGAAGAATCGAGACTCGTAGTTGAGAGGATTGTAGGATATCTATTTTATTTATTTAAGTTTACTATTTTCATCATATATTTCCAATCATGATAGAAATGTTCAATTAATTATTACAGGACTCTCTTGAGGAGCAGAGTTCACATGGGACATTTACACCATCTGGGAGGGAAGATATTTTATCTGTGGCATTGGGAAAGCCCGAACATCCTGGCCGTGTAAGAGGATATCCGGCAGGTGTATCGGTAAGAAAAGTGTTGCCACGTTCCTCAACTTCTAACGTTGAGGGAGTTTATAAAAAAAATAGAATCCTTGGAGGCTGAAGTCCATAATATTAATGCGACAATGGAGGAAAAGATTAGAGCATCGGTGCAGTTAATGTTTGCAGACTTGCAAAGACAATTTCAGGGTGCAGCTCCCACTCCACCTCTCCCAGTAGCTCCCACTCCCCCACCTCAGCCTGCGGACCCCATTTTTGATCCTCCTCCTCCGCCGCAACTACCTACTTATTGTGAGTTGTATGTTGATGATCCTCAACATCATATAGTTTCATATGGGATGGTATATTGTATAGGAGATACAGTTCATCATCAACAGTTAGAGGTAGAGAATCAGAGGGTCACTGTACAAGATATTATAGATAGATCAGCTCGGATACCATTACCTACAGATGAGGTGATGACAGTTGGACATAGTATCAGCCATTTTTTACTTTGGCCATCCAGACTTCTTCGACTCATTACCATAGAGGTATGGATGTTATATCTTTTATTTTATATTTTTATTAATGTTTTTATCATTTGAAAACTAATATATTTTTCAATTTATTTTTACAGGAATACTTCAAAGGTAAAGAAATACTGTATAGACAACAACAAAGACAGATAGCTATGACATCAGATGCAGATACTAGCAGTCTTGACAAATTGTCAAGATATTCAAATTTTGTTGGTGGATCATTATGACTTTACAATGGAATCTCATGTCTGTGGACGTGAACTATGTGTGGGGATTATGAAAACTGATATCATGGAGTTTGTCACTGGAGATAAGTTGGGCATCAACGTGGTGCAAATTTTTATCATGTAAGTCTTAACACCTTTTCCTTGCGTTATATTTATTAAAATGTATACTTATGTCTACTTTGTATTAGGTATCTGTATAAAATTTGTGAGAGGAATGAGCTGACAGATGTATATGGATTCGTGGACCCACAATTGATTTCCCCTGAAGCATGTGCATTGGATGAGGAAACAAAGAATGCTTTATATTGCTGATAGATTTGAAAAGAATGTAATCACACAGTGTTGGATGATGCCTTTTTGTGAGAGGTATGAAACACATCCCTCTCAAAGAGTTAATTATCTTTTAACATAAAAAACCACTAACATTAAATTTCCTTTTATCAGGGATCATTGGATGTTAGGGGTTTTTTGCCCTAGGGAGAAAACACTTTATTGGATATGCTCTCTCCATGATGATGTGCGAGAAAGTTTTAAGAATATATTGGAAACGTATGTTTCAATTTCACAATAGTTTTATATATTATAATGAATTTTAAATTTACCCCATTCGTATTATTTTCTAACAGGGCATGGGTCCACTTTCGAAAAAGCGCAAAGAAAAGGAATTTCAAGATCAAATATGTACATGAGAAGGTAAATATCCATTTATAATTTGTACATTTTGATTTATTACATAAAAATAATATATTGAATTTACACTCATTCAAACAGAAATGTCATGAGCAACAAGGCATCATCGAATGTGGATATTACATGTTAAGATTTATGTATGAAATAATAACAACTGGGACAGTTCTGAGTTTTGACCTGGTAAGATTTCCTCTTTCTCATAATATTTCAATTTGATTTATTCATTATACACGTTGACTACTATCCTTTTCCTTTGTAGCTTTTTGATGACCCTCAACCCTTTACTGCTGAAGATATCAAACACTTACAAGTGGAGTGGTCAAATTATTTTACAGGTTTGATTAACTTTTAGTTGTTTGTAATGTAAAATGTAATTTTGAATATTGTCAATGTAATTGTGTATTTCGTAGTCGTTTAGGTTGGATTTAGTTTTTTTTGAAGTTGACAGTGTAAGTTTTGGATGTTATATAAGTGAATGTTTAATTTTTCTCTACTTCTTGTTTTGGTCTACTGTTGATGGTTTTTCTGGTCTGGATTTTGGTATGGGGGGAGAGGTTCCAAGGGGGTGGGTGGGTGTTTGGGGGGTGTCCAAGGGATATGGGAGGGGTGTCCAAGGTGTGTTTGGGGCTGTCCTAGGGGTCGGGGGGGGGGGGGGGTGTAAATGAGGGTGGGGGGGGTGTCCAAGGAGTGGGGGGTGTCCAAGGGATATGGGAGGGGTGTCCAAGGTGTGTTTGGGGCTGTCCAAGGAGTCGGTTGGGTGTAAATGAGGGTGGGGGGTTTCCAAGTGGTGGGGGGTGTCCAAGGGATATAGGAGGGGTGTTTGGGGCTATCCAAGGGGATGGGGGGGTTTCCAAGGGGTAGGGGGGGTTTCCAAGGGGTCGGGGGGGTGTCCAGGGGGTGGGGGGCTGTCCAAGGGGTGGGGGGGTGTCCAAGGGGTGGGGGGGTGTCCAAGGGATATGGGAGGGGTGTCCAAGGGGTGTTCGGGGGGTGTAAATGAGGGTGGGGGGGGGCTGTCGAAGGGGTGGGGGGTGTCCAAGGGGTGGGGGGGTGTCCAAGGGATATGGGAGTGGTGTCCAAGGTGTCTGGGAGTTCTGTCCAAGGGGCCGGTTGGGTGTAAATGAGGGTGGGGGGGCTGTCCAAGGGGTGGGGGGTGTCCAAGGGGTGGGGGGGTGTCCAAGGGATATGGGAGTGGTGTCCAAGGTGTCTGGGAGTTCTGTCCAAGGGGCCGGTTGGGTGTAAATGAGGGTGGGGGGCTGTCCAAGGGGTGGGGGGTGTCCAAGGGGTGGGGGGGGGGGTGTCCAAGGGATATGGGAGGGGTGTCCAAGGGGTGTTTGGGGCTGTCCAAGGGCTAGGGGGGGTGTCCAAGGGGTCTGGGAGGGCTGTCAAGGTGTGGGGGGTGTCCAATGGGTGTTTGAGGCTGTACTAGGGGTCTTGGGGGTGTAAATGAGGGTGGGGTGGGGGGGGGGGGGCTGTCTAAGGGGTGGGGGGGGTGTCCAAGGGGTGGAGGGTGTCCAAGGGATATGGGAGGGGTTTCCAATGGGTGTTTGAGGCTGTACTAGGGGTCGTGGGGGTGTAAATGAGGGTGGGGGGGGCTGTCCAAGGGGTGGGGGGGTGTCCAAGGGTTGTGGTGGGGCTCCAATGTGGTGGGGGGAGGGCTGGCCAGGTTGTTAGGTGGGTATAGATGAGGGTGGGGTTCAGTTGGGGCTTGGGGGAGGGCTGGCATTGTTATTTTTGTTTGGTTTCTGGTTGCTTTTTGGTGAGAGCAGTGCAATTATTTAAAAAAAAAATTTTCTTTCACGTCGGTTATTTTATAACCGACGTGGCAAATAAATCGGCAGGGGTTTATCACGTCGGGTTTTTCTAGAACCGACGTGATAAACCGTTCCCGGGGCTTTTATCACGTCGGTTCTTAACATAACCGACGTGCTAGAAGGCCTGGGAATCGATTTACCACGTCAGTTATTGGATAACCGACGTGCTAAAACGTTTCCCAGGCCTTTTTATCACGTCGGTTTCTTAAATAACCGACGTGATAATAGGCCAGGGGAAGGGTTTATCACGTCGGTTATGACATAACCGACGTGATAAACGATATCCCAGGCGTTTTATCACGTCATTTTAGGGAATAACCGACGTGATAAAGCCCCCCCGCGCATATTTATCACGTCGGTTATTATATGAACCGACGTGATAACCACCGTGATGTTAGGGATATTACGTCGGGTTTTAAATAACCGACGTAAAAAACGTTATTTATAACGTCGTCCGTATTAACGTCGCCTAAAAACCGACGTAAATAATAAAAAATAACCGACGTAAAAAATGTTTTCTGCACTAGTGGGGATCAGGTGACCTACCACCAACGTCGGGTGCAAGCACAGGAAGACACCTAGTAGGGGGCATAATCTTCTATAATTTTGGTGTCCCGTTACACCACCGACACATACTACCAGGTCCCTTATATTTCATAGTATTATCCCTTCTATGATCGATCGAGATTGGGACCTCAGCCACCCCACATGCAGGATGTCTTAACTCTTTTATGTCATAGGCACAATCAATAGTTATTGTGAGCCAACCCATGATGATGATATTTTGTGATGAGGTCCTCCCCACACCATTTTCATCTAGAGTGGAGGCCATCCCTACTATCACACTCAACATGGAGGTCCTCCCCATGTTACTGACATCAATCCAAGTAGATTTCCTCCCCGTATTATCGAAACACATCACATAGGTACTTAGTTTTACTATGATTATTGATACAAAGTTCCTCCCTATATCTCAGATCATTAACATGAAGGTCCTCAAGACTTTCCTGGCTCAAGCAGAGGTCCTCCCTGCAGTAGAACTGACCCAAGAAAAGTTCCTCCTTACTCCATCACCCATCAGCATAGAGGTCCTCCCCAATGTTCTCACAAAATATAGTGGAGGTCCTCCCCACTCCAGTAACCATCCAAGATGAAGTCCTACCTTCTTCATTGACCATCAATATAGAGGTACTCCACATGTCAAGTTTGATCCGTACGAAGGTCCTCCTTGTTCTACCACTACCAACCTACGTGGAGATCCTCCCCATGTTGTAGTCAGCAGACATGGAGGTCCTCCCCATGTTCCAACTATCTCTAGCAGAGGTCCTCACTACTCCAACACTCCCCACTGCGGAGACCCTCCCTGTGCACTGGTAAATAAACACATAAGTCTTCCCCATGTTCTGTTTTATACATTCCCAAGTGTTCCTCACACCTCATCTCACCAAAGAGGAGGTCCTCCTTAATATAATGACAACCTGAATGGAGTTCCCCACAATTTATAATATTTAACCTTCCCTAAAGAACCATCCCAGGGAAGAATGGTGAACTGTTTCTACCGAAGGAAGAACTTTGAGGAACACCAGATCATCTTTAATTTAGTATGTCTTTTAAATCCTGAAGTGGAGTGTGACTCGATGATCGAGCCTTCATCCTGATCATCTGCATTATATTTAGAGGACAAAATCTAGCGTGTGAGTTTCGTCCTTCCAAAAAGTTAGATGTGCCATATCCCAAAAACCCTCTATAGGTACATGTAGGAGGAAGAAAATTTGGACCCCTTCTAGGGTCTGGCCATGTATTCTTCTCTATCACAACCAGATTCATTCTCTAACTCAAAAAAATATAAAAAAGAGTTGTTCTGGGGATCGGTAGATGATGAGAACCATCCAGGTCCACCACCAACAACCATTTCCTTTGTGCATGAATTAGTGGTCAACACCCTTTCCTACAAGGAAATGATGATATAGTACATACTATCCCTGAGAGATAACCCAGTCTGCAGTGGCCTATCAGTTCATGTGGTGTTCACTCCACCGACTAGTCTTCCACCCCATCAGTCTACATCAATTCCATTTATAGTTCCTCAACCACACCTAATCGAAGAATGGGGAAACCAAGATCCGGAACCTAATGCTAAGTGAATAAGTCCATGGGACATTCCTGCGGTGAACCAGTTATTTGAGATGTTCTGGTCAACTACGACTACAAACATAGACATTCCAGAATTTCTCACATAGGAAAAAGTCATTTGATTCTTCTAGACCATATGAGAGACAAAGTTCCACCTTCAAAACCATTAGTTTATTTATCTGAAGAGTTAGGAGAACTTTGAAAACATCTACTAGTAGTGTCATATGGTTTACTTAGTCGCGCTTTATGTGTCTTAGCACTTTGATTCACTAGGATGTCATCGAAATATTCAGTAGAGATGAATCCATAGATTCCCTATGCTCTTCAAAATTATCAAATAGGTGTCACTACATATGTAGATCTAGGGATGGGGGAATATGTTGCTCTCTATTTCAGCCCAATCCTATGACATCCAGACCTACCTGGTGTTATAGAGGGAATGTCTCTGGGAATTGTTTGGATAAACATGGTAATCCCTAATATATACATAGAACGGTGCAACAACACAAGATCTAAAATGGATGAACCACCCCCTAGGGTAGTACAACACCCAGAAGAACCTAAAAGTTTCCACACATGTTAGTAGATATAGTTTCTTCTTCTTATGAACCCTTCTATATCATTTACCATTGGCAGTAACACCAATGAGGTCAAAAACCATACTGGGACCCTTAATACCTCTGACCCATCTGGTTCAATGCCAAAGATGAAAGATGATCCCTATAAGTTCGTGTTGCTCCAATAAATCATATAAGAAAAGAAGCTCATTGATGAGATCCTTACTGGGAACCTTGTGGAATGATTTCCATACTATGGTAATTGTCAGTAAGATCCCATCCATACTCCAATGGGGAAGAAGAGGAAGCCACAAGTCATTCCCGGTGAGTTTCCTACTATTTATCCCAATAACCCTTCACCTCTTAACAAGGTAAAGTCCATATCTTATGGAAAATAACCATGATATCAGTCAATGAATCCACCTGGGCTGTGAAAGAATCATCCTTGAGACATAGATTAGGTCGTTCCCCTAGTGGCTCCTTAGGTTATTCCTCTAGTGGCTCCAATAGTTTCTCCAGTTTCTTCATGAGCCGCTGAGCCTACATATCGCATTGAAGAGTCTACTAATGAACTAGAGGTTAGGAATACCTACTCAGGTGATTCGATGGCCACTCTCATCGCCTGCCTCAAGGCCCTTAAAATGTGACAGGTGAAAATACTGACTGATGGTATGTCATATCTGGCATGGTTGGATGATATGTCAACACTCCCAGATTTTAGGAACTTGATTTTCCCCCTTTCAATGGGATGGGAGACATGTTTCTGAATCTAGCACACTTTATTTCAAGGTGTGGACCAATACAGGGGACTCCAGCATAGTAGGAAGCCACCAAACTCTGATGTTTCATGAAAAAACTAGAAGGACCTGTATTCGTATGGTATAGCCAATTACCCATTGGGTTCATAACCAATTGGAAAGATCTTCGTAGGAAGTTTTTGTATCAATTTTGTTCCACCACTTGCAAGACTAGTATTTTAGACCTCTTCACGTGAAAAAATTTCCAGATGGGGGATTTGAAGAATTTTTAGCTAGGTGGATGGGCCTCATGTATTCACTAAATATGCCTCTAACTCAAGAAAATTTGCTAGAAATGTGCATGGTGAATGTAAAGACTAAATTGGTACCCTCCCTCATCACTCAAAACTTCCCAAGTGGATTTAATTATTTTTATGATAAGGCTCAGCACTTGGAAGAGGCCTTGTAGTAAGATAAACAATCACACATGTTGCCTCCCACAACTCCTACAAGAAGAGCATCCAAGGTTAAGACTGATACCATTTCACAGGTATAGGCCCCTAGAACATTATAATTGATGTCGACATATCCTCATCTGCAACCTCACTAAGGACAAAAACCTTAGGCCAAACCTCAAGTTCAACATCACCTACTTCTGAATCGTCCGACACCACCCCATCATGCACCCCCACCATGGTAAGACAACCAGGATCAATACCCTCATCAAGATCCATCCCCTCATTAGGGATAGGCTCCAAGAGTTCCTTTTCTAGATATGAGAAACCATACCTACTCATTCGATGAAATGTAGGTCCCTAATTATTTCCAAAGTTCCTTGGATTATGGAATCTTGAAATTTCAAAAATATAGGAATCCCCAGGAGGTTGATCTCACTGATATCCCTGACTACTACCCTTACCACATGAACCTTGGACACACCATTAAGAGATTATATGTGTTTATGTATTGGATTCCGAACCATATTGAAAACCATGTAGTTATATTAGGTCCTATACTAGCATAGATGGAGTTTGTTTCTGTGAAGCTCAACAATGACAACAAAGGTGAATGGTAGTAGGTCTCTAGCCATGGGTCTTAGGAGAATGATTATTGGTTAGACTATATAGTAGTCTCTCACACCCATGGTTTCATTAATTTATTTTTAAATATGTCCAAGCCTAATGAAATTACCATGAATCCTCCCACTTCCACTTCTACATCCATGTCTTAGACTTTCACTTCTCAGAAGAGTAGGCGCTAACGGTGAAAGGGAAAGAGGAGCCTCCCACCAGTGCTGAGGCCATCCCACAATCTTGGATACTTCATTCCCATGGATATGGGAGTATCCCCCATAATTCACCTAGTATTTGAGGATTCATCAAGAGATGATCAGGAGTATGCCTTAGTGAATACTGTCAAACAGGTGGATCCTTACATGGTTCCCAATGATAAGGAATGCCAAGAACATCCTTCTAATGCTCCCGATCGATGCCATTGTCGATGAGGTCATGTAAATGTGAACCATAAAAATTCCCAGTCCATCACTTCTAGTTGATCCATGCACTATAACAAGATAAAATAGTAGGCTCATCATATATCTTAGCATGCACAACCCGCTAATCCTGTCTTGTCATGTTCGCTACCATCGCTGTCCATACTACTCAACCAGTCAGAGCTACTGCAGCCACATCATGATCAACCTTGTCCATAAATGGATAGAACACAATTATCTAACAGTTATATGGTAGTAGTTTTTTTTTCTGGATCAACTAGTGATAAATGTGATATCCTTAGTACCAGACATAATCCGCTAGTTCGACCAAACCCAATGCCCATTATTCCATCTACTGAAGACAAACCTTCTACCAGTAGAAATTTATGTCTATCATGAGAGTTAGATGTGCTTAAGAACCTTTTCAGAATTACAAAAAAGATCTTGATCGTTGAGTCTATCCTACTGTCAGGAGGTATGCATAAAGCCCTAAAAATGGATTTGAAATTCCCCTCTAGTTTGAAATAGAGGTAGCAGCTATAGAATACTTCCATTCTAAGGAATTCAATCGAGTAGAATGCTAAGAAATCATCTTATTCTCAAGAGAAGATAAATTATCCCATGTACAGGGGAACATAGGCCTGATATAAATCATTAGACAACTTAATGGTGTAGAATCCCACCACTCTCTTATTGAAATAAGTTCTGAGATCAATCTCATCCCAACCAGACACTCTGCAAGCTAGGACTGTCTAAAGAAGATCTGAGTCCCTCTAAACTAAAAATTTAGGGTTATGAAAGAACCAAGCAGAGGAAGTGTAGAAAGATTCACCTGAAGACCTAGTTTGGTGGCCTTATTTCCATCACTAAATTCATGGTCATCTCATAGGACACTGACTATAATGTGTTGATGGGTAGGCCCTATCCCCATCTTGATACAAAAATTCCCTCATCGTATCACCAATTCCTCAAGTACTCCCTCAATGGATGAGTGGGTGTGCTCCAAGGTGGTGTGTCTCCCTTTTCCTCTTTTGAATCCTGCTACTTAGATGATGAATATTATAATATAAAGGAAAATAAGGTTAAAATGAATGAGGTTGATCATACTACTACTGTGGACGACCCGTGGATGGATTTGGATGATGCATTCATCCTCTTTATTCACCAGTTGGATCCCATAACCCTGGGCGTGGGAAATTACTTCATTATTTACAAGATGAGTGGAAGACACATTACCAGATGTATGGAATGATATAATATTAATTCATACTCCTATATAGAACAGACATGGGTAATACTAGAGCCTCTTACCCTTGTTAGGTATCAATAATTTCTCCCCATGGCTACAGTGGTACACCACACCTACTTGTTTCTCTAGGATGGGCTAAGTCGACATAGAATGAACCACCACCACTTCTTTGAAATCATCAAGCATGGGAACCTTGGTCGAAGGCCTAATGGAATTAGTTCAATATATTTTTTCCCATGGTTTCCATAGAGCGAGATTCTTCTAGTGAAGATTCCACATTCGCCCAAGAGGGCACCAGTGTTCCTCATAGATCTATTGACTTAGATGAATCATCTCATCTCGGTGAACCATTATACTAGATTATGAGTAAGACCTGAAAGATGATCCTCCTTTATTTAAAGAGGTTGTCTCCACCACCATCGATGAATTGGTATGGGTGAATCTCAGTATTGAGGAAGACCCGAGAAAAGTGCTGATCAATGTAGCTATGTATACAGATGAACAACAATAATATGTGGATTTCTTGAAGTAGAATCATGATGTATTCTACTAGGGTTATATGAGGTTATATGACTATATATTCAGGTCTCCATCCACTAACTTGGTCTCCTAATAAGTTATCACGGGCTCAAAAAACCACCCAGGAAGATGCAACCCTCTCATGGTTCCATGGTCGAGGCTAAAGTTGACAAGCTCATCAAATCCAACTTTTTTAAGGAAGTCCATTACCCTAGTTGTTTGGAGAACATATTTCATGTCATGAAGAATATAAAATAAACCAGAGTATACATTGATTTCTGGGATCTCAACCGTCATTTCCCGAACGATAATTTTACCCTTCCGGTAATTGAGTTGTTGACTGATGCCACCACTGGATTACAAGCCCTGTCCTTCATGGATGGATACTACTAGTATAATCAGATCTATATAGCCACCAAATATAAGGATTCTACTACCTTTAGGGTGAAATGATATACCTTATACTATTAGTTAATTCTCTCTGGATTTAAGAATGAAGGATCCACATATCAGTGCTCCAGGAATCGCATATTCAAACTCATCCTTAGGATGCTATTCGAGTGATATGTTGACGATTTGGTGTAAAATCCTTACAACTTCAGGACCATATCATAGATCTTCAGAAAGTTTTCATATTCCTATGCTCCCTCCATATAAATATGAACCCACTAATGTGTGCATTTGGGTTTACCAATGGAACATTTCTCATATTCATTTTCAGATACAGATGCATTGAGATTGGCCCGAAGAAGATCAATGCCAATAGTCAAATACCTCCACTGCGTATCCTTTGGGATATTTGATGCTTGAAAGGACACTTAGACTGTATAAATTGATTCATTTTAAATCTAGCTATAATGTGTAATCATTTTTCTAGAATCATGAATAAAGGTTATGTCTACTAATGGGATGAGCAGTGCCATATTTTTTTTGAGGAGACCAAGCAATATTTTCTACATCCTCCACTTCTGATGCCACCCATCACAAAAAAGTTGGTGGTCCTTTATTTGAACACCCTAGAATGATCCCTTTATTACCTTATTATCTAGAATAATAATGAAGGTATGTAGAAAAATTTATACTATCTCAGCCATATTCTCCTCGACATAGAGACTATATATTCTTCCATCGAGAAGAACTACCTCACGCTAGTTTTCACAGTGTAGAAGCTGCAACATTATATGCATAATTATGAGATATAGTTGGTATCCCACACGTATCCACTAAAGTATATTATGAAATGAACTATGTTAACAAGCCATATAGCTCAGTGAAAAGTGATCCTTTAGCAGTTTGACATTAGGTTCTTCCCGAAGAAGGCGATCAACAGTCAGGTGATTGAAGACTTTCTGGCCACCCATCTGGCCCAAAAAGAGAAATCCCTAGATCTTGATTTTATAGATGAGTCCATTATCTTATTGGATCAAGTTATTACATATTGGAATATGCATTTTGATGGTGACTCCAAAAACCAGACTAGAAGAAGGCTCAATGATCCCCAAATCAACAGATTAGGCCTAGGGGTTGTCTTCATCACACCAACACAGGATGTCTTGCCCTATTTTTTCTTGCTATCAAAGGGATGCACCAACAACGAGGTAGAGTATCAGGATCTCATCACTGGTATCGAGATGAATCTCTAGATTGATGTTCCCCACATATATGTAAAGGGGGACTTTAAGTTAGTTATAAAGTAGATCAAAGTTGATTATATCATTAAGAAACCAGAGCTTGTACCCTTTATCAAGAATATTATTCAGCTGATGGACTAGTTCCCTTCTCAACCAGAGGTGAATCATGTTACTCGGTCATAGAATGGTCGAGTTGACATCCTATCTGGTTTAGCCTAATCTCTTGTAGATCCTAACCATAAAGTTATGTCCATTCATGTAGTGTATTGGAGGGTCAACACTCATGTTTCCATGGATGATGATCAAAACCAGTAGATAAGTCACCATACCACCAATGCTTCCACATCAGGACCTCCCGATCCCCCTGATATAGTAGAAGAAATATCTGATTGGATAATTCCTTTAATTGAGTACCTAAATCATGGAAAACGTTAGACTGACAGAGCCGAGCGCAAGTGTATCCATCAGAGTGCAGTGCAGTTCACCCACCCGATCAGTCCCAACCTTGAATAGATCCTCTAAAAATGTGGGTATGATGGGAAAATCCTCTATTTCATTCTGGGAGATGAGATTACCCAGGATATTCTTGAAGATTATTCCGGTTCATGTGTATCCCATCTAGAATGGTCAAAACTATCTCACCAAATTCAAAGGTTGAGCAACTTTTGGCCCACCATGATCCCTAACAGCATCGAGTTTTCCAAGAAGTTCAATGCATGTCAGATTCGTTCTAACTTTATGCAAAAAATTTCAGAGCCCATCCATACCACCAATTATTCTTATAATTTCATAGTCTAGGGACTCGATGTCAAGGGACCATATCTTCCAGAAACAACTCTCCAATGTAGGTTTATTTTGACCGTAATAGATTTCATTTCCAAGTGGGTAGAGGAAATTCTTATCAAAGAGGTGAAGGCCTATTCTATTTTTGAGTTTGGGAGCTCCAATATCATAAATAATTTCAGAGTCCCTCATACTGTTCTCATCGATAATGACACTAACTTCTGAGCAGTTGAGCTGATGAAACTGCACACCGAGTACAAAATCTGGTCTAACCACACTTCTCACTACCATGCATAAAAAATGGGTAGATTGAACAATTAAACAAGGCCCCATCCAACATAATGCTGAATATGGTGGGATGAAACAAGAATATTTGTCAAGAAAAGCTCCCCAATGCTCTCTGGGATTATTGAATGACGATTCGAAACTTCACCCAAGTGACCCTATATTCCCTGGTATACAGAATAGAGGAAGTCCTGCCCATTGATATTCGGTTTCCATCACTTCGTATAGCTTTCCACGATCAGTAGATATCATAAAGAGTTGCAGAAGTATATCTAGAAGAGTTGGAAGCTCTCGATGAGAACATTATATTTACCTTACACAATTTGGAGAGGCAGTAGAAAAATATAACCAGATCTCTCAGTAAGAAATTTTATCTCTGCTCATTCCACCAAGGTGACATGGTATTGGCTCTGAAGACAGTAATGATACTTGGAAGGAAGCCACCAAAGTTTGAGACCAAATTGGTTGGACCCTAAATCATTCACAATGTGTACCCTAATGGTTCATTCAATTTGGTCACCATGGATAGAGAGTGAGTTACTCCTCCCACTAATGCCAAGTTCCTCTGGAAGTACTTTGCATAAGAGATTCTTCATCCTAGTTGTGTGACGTTAAACTACGTAACATTCCTAATCCTTACTGCATGATTTTAAACTAAATGGAGTTCAATAACTGCATGTGTCTCAATTTCCATCCTTATGGGATACGTTGGAACCAATATACATTTTTTCTATGGTCTAACCACAAGATTCAATCAAATTCTCAGCCTAGTTTTCTCTTGGGAGTTTGTGGTGTGGTGTTGAGACCTCATTGGTACTCATTCACATTAGGATATAATAGTTTTACCATGTACATCCCTCAGGGATTCCCCTACTTACTTCATCCTTACCGCACGACGTTAAACTTCATAGAGTTCAATAACTATGTATAGATTTATTCCCATACTTATGGTATATGTATGAATTCCCAAATATTTTTTCTTTGGGTCAATCCACTATTTAACAACCCTTATCTTGGGATTATGTGGTATGGAGATGGGCCTCCTTGGTTGTAACACCCCATGATTTCATAGTACATTAGTTCTTCAAAGTAATTCAATAACTTACACTACACGCAACATCGAGTTCAAGCGCACCACGACTTACCAAACTAGCCGTTCAAAAGCGGTTATGAATAGTAGTAATAGAATTTTGAGCTTTATATAACCCTTATAATTTTAGAATCCATATTATGAGTTTCTTAGACATAATTTAAGGACAAATTCATTTTTTTTCAGATAAAAGAAGTATTTTTCAAAAAATGCAATATTACGGCCTTTTAATGGAGAATCTTTTTTAAATACAATATTTGAAACTTTTATATATTCAATTTGATAAAATAAACTTCTTCTTTGGGATAGGGACAAAAGAATTTAGTTTCAATAAATTTTTGGTGTTTTTCTGATAACTTTTATATTTGGGTGAATAATGGAAAATAATATATTTTAATTGAAAACAACTTTTTTAATCAAAATAATTTATAGTGTTCAACTATACATATGAATGTTTTGGATGTATAATTAGATTATACTTTTACCATTTAATCCAATGTTGGTCATTAGAAGTAATTTCACTTTGAAATTGGACATAAACAAATGTGAATCTTTTGGTAGTTATTATTTCATAAAAATACGCTTTTTGGTTTTGACAACGAGAATTAATTTTAAACTAATAAATGAAATTTATATTTTTTTAATTTGGTAAAATAGACTTCATTTTTGAATTAATAATATAAAAATTATCTTAGGGTGAATTCTTGGTATGTTTCTGAAAACTTTTAATTTTTGATGAATAGTGAAAAACACTAAGTTATAGTTTAAAACCGAATTTTTATTTAAAAAATTATTTATTTTATTTAAATTTATTTTAGGTAAAAATATATAAACAATACCTATATAATATCAATTTAATTCATTGGAGTCATTTTTTAATAATATTAGATATATAAAATTTTATTGAACTTTCCACCGTCTTTTACCCACCTCTAAGGAGAATTTGCAAATTCACATAAAACTTAATTTTACTGCTTCTCTGAGTCGAATTTCAAAAATCTGAAAGACATGGTTAATATAAATGAGTAAAATGTGGTTAAATAAGACAAGAATAATTTTTTGTGAATAGTAACTTTTTACTTTTATTTACCCCAGTTAAAAGTAAATAGTGTAATTAAAGGTAAAATTGATATTATTATTACCCTAACACATGTCCTAATTCTATTGGATAAGTATAATTAGACCAAAAACAACTTTAGGAATAAAATATGAACCTCTTTGGTCTACATGGATTAGATTAGGACATTTATTATTATTTAATTCAAAGACGAGTTAAAATAGTTAAAATCAAAGTTTAATAACTAAAACATTTTTAATATAGGGTTATACAGAAGATAAATTCGATTATAAAGATTTATTAGAAATATAAAATTATTTCCTACATAATGGTATTTTATTTATATTTTTTAGACATTAAATAATTTAATTTATTAATGACACAATGATGATGCGTTAATTACCTAATTAACGAAATATTAAAATAATTGATATTATAAATATCCAAATAAATGTAATTTGAGACTTTTTATAAATTACACTAATTTTATAGGTTATTATGACATATTAGGGGTGATTATATGAAGTTTATTTTAAGTAATAATTCATTTATGAATTTAGAAAAAACAAATTACCAAAAAGTGTCAAAATTGACATAAAAGTGTTTTTAAATAAACAATTATATTATTAATTGATATTCTATTCCTAAAAATCTATGGGTCGGAAAAAGGACTTATAAAATTATAGGTGTATCATTAATTAACCACTTTTGGTTCTATTGGAAGTATATATTAAGTTTATTAACCATATAATATAAAAATACAAAGAGACATGGTAAATGTCAAACTATTTAACTAAGAGTTAAATCTAAAAGTTAAGCTTAATATAGTAATACAAACCTGTCTAAAACCTATTGGTTGAGTAGTTTGTGACCCATCCCCACCTTACCCTTTAACTAATCTACTTTGGAGCCATTAGAAACCGAAAATTATTTTATTATAAAATAATATTTTAAGTTTTTCCTAAGGTGCCCCTTACCCCTCTTATAAAAGGGCACTCACCCTTCTCTCTAATTAACACCTTTAAAGCATTTTGGATTGGACAAACCCTGATCAAATATCCTCTCAACTTCCCTAAATAAATCGTAGAGTCCTTCCTTTAGTCAGAAATCCAACTTAAAGAGCCCTTTTGATCAAATCAAAAGGAAGAACCTAAAGAAGATGTAATAATTTCACCACCCTATTTCAAGTTCTTTTACTCTTCCACTTCTTCTTTATTTTTTATTTCCATTCTAAAATAATAAATCCAGTATCTTATATATAATGTGATGTTATTATAAATATGGTACAACCATATTCATTATTCTATCCATCCTTTGAATGACATGTCACCATACGTGCGTACGTACAGATTACCGTCTCCACGTCATGGTGTAATTGTTATTCAATACATTATTATTTGGATTAGTATAATAATGATGTGTAATTCATGTAAATAATAAAATATAACATGATAATTATTCTGTATATATTATATACCATCCAATTATATATTATTTTAATATCAAAAGAATGATATTTTTGCTCGTGCGTACGTACGGATTACCGTCTCCACGAACGCGATGAGATTCATTCCCCATCATATCCATTCAAGACTAAATTTCATTTGACAATTAAAAATAATTTTTAGAGACATTATATCATTCTGGATATGAATAATATACATCTCATCCATAACAAATATGGATCACATAAAAAATCATATAAAGGAAAACAAATTCGTTAACACCCGAAATGATGATAATACTAAGATATTATTAACAAATCAATGTTAAAAGGTCATATATGATATCATATTAATGTATATTATTCTTATATAATTCAATAAAAATTATTTCACCATTATACAAGAGGTTAACCTACCCTCGACCAAGGAATATGTACAAAGTAAGGGGTTTCTTATCTCACTTTTAATTCCGTGAGATTTCCATTGTTCACCACTTATTTATTGCATGTAGTGTGTGTAATGCCCATGATTGTATTCATTGTGTAATATAATTTAATTTATGGATATTTACATCATCATTTTATGATCCTTCCTTCATCGGTGTATGTTTCATAAGTTACCAAATCGATAAGGGAATTTGAAATTTCAATTTCCACTCATTCGTCTTTACGCAAACTTAATTGATTATTTTACTCCAAGATTATGTGTGGAATAACTATTCATTTGATTATGTCATAATTTCCACTCCCCTTTATGTGGATATACTTTTTATACACATAATTGATCAATTGATAAATTCTCAAGTCATCGATATGAACTTGATAAGCGTAATTTTAACTCAATGTCCATTTGTTGAGTTAAATATCCAATTCATTGGTGTTATTTTTACAAGAATATGTGTGAATGTACTTTGATTGATTTACATTTAATATCCAATAATATTTAGTTTATTTATATTTGTGACACATAATTATGTTTTTGATTTATCCTTAACCAAAGGATACAGTCTTTATAAGAGATTTCATCTCAATTTACATTCCATTGAGACTTCTTTGTTATTATACACAAAATCACTTTTATATGATGTATATAATGTACTTTTAAATAGTATATCATGAATCCCTTTATTCTCATGATATTAAAAAGTTTTTATTACCTCAATTATTTGTATTCAAGTGTCTCTCTTTTGGTTAGGAACTCTAACTAAAATATCATTTAAATGTTTTAATGATTTATTATTCTAAATCTTTCTCATTAATGCCCTTGTTTTAAATTTTTTTTAAGGATTTATTTATATGGGAATTTAAATTTTAAATTAAAATTCATTTTAAAATTTGAAAAGTGTTATAGGAAACTTTGATTCGAAAATCAGGTTTTTAATGGCTTCTTGATATATAGTGAGACTTTTAAATGTTTTCAAGAAAAAGGGTGATATTTCTCTCAAATAGTTTTAATGGTTATTTTCATCTATGCCAATATCCTTCATTATTCTTGATTGAGGTTAATATGTTACAATACAATATTCCATATTATATTTAATGAGTTATTTTTGAGAATGGATGTTTTATTTTTATACCAATCATGGTTTGTGGATAAAGTATTGACATTTTGTATGCTAGTTTTAATACGAATGTTTGTGTTATGTTTCAACTTTTCATATGAGAAATGCATTGGACTTAGTAAGTGACAAGTGGAGCCTGATATAGCTCCTCGATGCATCGGTAGGTCTTATGAGACAAACTTGTGTCTTGGAACAAGTCCTTGAAAAAATCTTATTTGTAGTCTTAGCACAAGGCCTTGACTATGTGGTTATGATAGTCAGACATTATGCCTTCCATCATTATGAAAGTGGTTATTTATATTGCATGTAATTATTCGACTAGAAGAATATCCATGTGAATAAGTAAATGGAATTATTTCATATTTTTTTTTCATATTATTCAAACGTTCATGTTTAAAAGGTTTTTGTTTTTGTTATACATTGCCTTAAATGTTTATGCTTATTTACGAAAGTTTGCACTATATTGTTATCCTTACTAAGCATCTGAGCTCACCCCTTTCTATGTTTTATTTTTCCCAGGATGTGAAGAAGTTAGTTATGAGTGACTTGCAGGCATAATCTAGGAAGCTTGGATGTTTCTAATGGAATAATTTAGTGTTGTTTTTTTTTGTTTTAAAGTTGTAATGTTGACCTTATGAATGTATCTAGTATTTATAAGGCTAATAAACTGATCATTCTTTTGGGACATGATTTATTTGTATCATGCCAATGTTATGTAATAATGCATCGACTCTGGGTAACTAGGGTCGGGGCATTATATTTGGTATCAAAGGAAGTTTAGTACAAACCTTGGAAACTAGATTGAGATAAACGCTGATTAGAGCACATAGCCCTAAGATAGAATTTGAGGATTAGTATAGAAGAACTTCCTAAAATTTTGTTATTGTAGATATTTTGTGAGTTTTCCAAGAAATACATCCCTATTTGGATACGAGCAGGTATAGGCGGCTCTGGCACAGATGTACCTAGGGGTAAATCTCGAAAACACCGCTTTGAGATAGACTTGAATGGGAACTGGTGCACGACAATGGGCCATGCTGCACTCTTGGTTACGGCACTCCTAGGGGATATGAATAGGATAATTTACATTTTCTTTACAAACTAATTTGAATTATTTTAATATAAGATGAGAATAAATGATCATGGTTAATCTTAAGGTGTTTCAAATTGAAAATATGGGGTCATGATATTCTCTAAATTATTTTACGACTACTGTTACTCACACAATGCTTTCGGGTTTTAGTCAATGTATAGATTCAAAGGAAGTCATAGTAACTTTGATAATGATGTACAAGGTGGGAATGCTGGTGGAAATGAGCAACAAAATGGAATGTTTATAGGCATAAAAGATATCGTGTTCATGAAAAATGAGTTTTTTAAAAATACGATCAACAACATATATATTAACCAACTCTCGGATTCAAAAAAGAAGGGAAAGGAAGTGAATGATAAGAGCTCCAGCTGGGGAGACCATGTGGAGAAGAAAGCTCAATTTCCATCATGCCAGAAATGTGGAAGGAGACACCAAGGAAAGTGACTCAATGGAACAAACAAATTATTTATGTGTGGGAAAAAAGGGAATAAAGTAACGAATTTGTGAGGAAAAATTAAGAGTACTATGGAAGATAATAAAAATGATCCTAAGATTCCAATTACGGTCATTTTTCATAAATGTAAGGGTCCTTGGCATCACCTAAGACAATGACCTATTCTATATGATAACCACTTGGTCAAGGAAAAAGCTATGTGGAAATAAATGTATGGCAAAATGTTTAAAGGTATTCGTGCTCTTTTTTGTTCAGATTACTTTGGATGAATTTTCTCTTATATGAGTAACCCTACAATGTATCATGTGAAAATGATATTTGAGGAATAATTATCTTTTATATTGTGGATATAGTTATAAATAACCATTTGGTTTTGTTTGATCCTTGAATATGAGGCAATTACAAGTTATTATATTTTGGGATGAAAATGAAAGGTATGAGATAACATATTTGGTTAAATTATGTAATGGTTATTTTGAGGAATTTATCTCCTTTTGGTAATGTTATAAAATATAGTTTTTGAAAAAGGACAACACGAAGACCGTGTGACAACCCGTTGCGTCGAACAAAGCTATGGGAATAGAACCCACAACCAGAGTGCGATTGGGATTTATCGCCTACCACTATAATACGCGAAGTCCTTGGTTTGTGTGACTAATTATTTTTAGTTAAATTATTTTATTGATCAATAATAAGTTGATTTGGGATATTATGACTTATCTAATGAATAACCTTGGTATAGGAAAATGATTTTGTGATTAAGTGATAAATGTTATTTTGGAAGACATTCGCTTTGTTGGGAACACTATATGCAAAAAAAAAAATAGAATACTATGGGATTTCATTTGAGGAGTAATGGTGGATTTTTTATCTATGTTTTTATTGTGGATTTATATTGATTTGGGTTATTTATGGAAATTATTAACCTATAATAGAGACTATGTTATTAGGTTAATTACTTTTAAGTATGTGACTTTAAGTGTAGTTGATGTCATTTGGAGAGACAATTTAACTTGGAAGACTACATAACCAAATTCATTTATGTTTTGTGTTTCAATATTAGTTTGGATTATATTGAAGGATTTTAAGGACAATTGTTTATTGAATAGTATTTATTTAACTTTGGGTTATTGTTTGTTTAATTTTAGAAATTAAGATTAGTGTTTCTTTCTCTAAAGGAATATCCTTTTGGGGGATCATCTGATCTTGTACTAACCGTTTTGGTTTTGATTAATCTCTAAAGATAAGGTAAATATATAGTTTATCCTTTGTGAACCATGTGATTCTCTAGAAGTTGATTCTAGATCTTCTGGGGTGACTAAGTCCTCTTGAATACTCATCGTCTAAAAAAACGAGTTAGTAGTAGAAATTTATTAAAGAATGAATCTCTGCATAAAAAGTAAGTATACCTATTTATGTTATTGGCCAATCCCATAAATAAATTCCTCATCTTTATAAAATGTAACTTAAAAAAACGTGGTCTGTTTACTTTTACTACTGGGAAACTAATGACCGTTTGTCCCATCACAAGATTGTGGTTTTCTTGTTGTTAAATTTCTTTAGATCATGTTTTCTATCCCTTTCCATCTGAACTTGACACTTAGTTTATCATCCATATCCATGTTTTCCTACATGGAATCCTAGTATGTGTTATCTCAGGTGACCTTTGTACTTATCTTTCTTTCTTTTAAAGTGATAGTTTTATTAACTCTTTTTCCGATGTGGGACTTTCCATTATATTCCCAAGCACAATTTTAAAAATTACGAGGATGCAATTTATTGAAGGAGGGAATAATGTAACACCCCAAAATTTCATAGTATGTTAGTTCTTCAAAGTAATTTAATAACTTACACTACATGCAACATTGAGTTCAAGCGCACCACGACTTACCAAACTAGCCATTCAGAAGCAGTTGTGAATAGTATTAATAGAATTTTAAACTTTATATAACCCTTATAATTTTAGAATACATATTATGAGTTTCTTAGACATAATGTAAGGACAAATTCATTTTTTGAGATAAAAGAAATATGTTTCAAAAAAATCAATTTTACCGCCTTTTAATGGAGAACCATTTTTAAATCCAATATTTGAAACTTTTATATATTCAATTTGATAAAATGATCTTATTATTTGGTATAGAGACATAATAGTTTAGTTTCAATAAATTTTTGGTATTTTTCTGATAACTATCATATTTGGGTGAATAATGGAAAATAATATATTTTAACTGAAAACAACTTTTTTAATCAAAATAATTTATAGTGTTCAACTATACATATGAATGGTTTGGATGTATAATTAGATTATATTTTTACCATTTAACCCAATTTTGGTCATTGGAAGTAATTTCACTTTGAAATTGGAGATAAACAAATTTCTATATTTTGGTAGTTACTATTTCATAAAAATACGCTTTTTGGTTTTGACAACGGGAATTAATTTGAAACTAATAAATGAAATTTATATGTTTTGAAGTTAGTAAAATATACTGAATTTTTGAATTCATAATACCAAAATTATATTAGGGTGAATTTTTGGTATGTTTCTGAAAACTTTTAATTTTTGATGAATAGTGAAAAAACATTGTGTTATAGTTTAAAACCGAATTTTTATTTAAATAATTATATATTTTATTTAAATTTATTTTAGTTCAAAATAGATACATAATACCCATTTAAGTTCAATGTAATTAATTGGAGTCATTTTGTAATAATATTAGATATATAAAATTTTATTGAACTTTTCACCGTCTTTTACCCACCTCCTAGGAGAATTTTCAAATTCACATGAAAATTAATTTTACTACTTCTATGAGTTGAATTTTGAAAATCTGAGAGACACAGTTAATATCAAGGAGTAAAATTTGGTTCAACAAGGTAAAAATAATTTTTGGTGAATAGTAACTTTTTACTTTTATTTACCCCGGTTAAAAGTAAATAGGGTAATTAAGGGTAAAAATGATATTGTTATTACCCCAACACATGTCATAATTCCATTGGCTATAATTTGACCAAAAAGAACATTAGGAATAAAATATTAACCTCTTTGGTCTACTTGGATTAGATTAGGACATTTATTATTATTTAATTCAAAGAAGAGTTAAAAGAGTTAAAATAAAAGTTTAATAAATAAAACATTTTTAATATAGTGTTATACATAAGATAAATTCTATTATAAATATTTGTTAGAAAGATAAAAATATTTCCTAGATAATGGTATTTTATTTATATTTTTTAGACATTAAATAAGTTAATTTATTAATGACACAATGATGATGCAGTAGTTACATAATTAATGAAATATTAAAATAATTGATATTATAAATATCCAAATAAATGTAATTTGAAACTTTTTATGAATTCCACTAATTTTATAGGTTAATATGACATATTATGGTTGGTTATAAGAAGTTTATTCGAAGTAAAAATGCTGTTATGAATTTAGAAAAATCAAAATACCAAATAGTGTCAAAATTGACATAAAAGAGTTTTTAAATCAAATATTATATTATTAATTGATATTCTATTACTAAAAATCTAAGGTTCGGAAAAAGGACTTATATCATTATATTTGTATCATTAATGAACCACTTGTGGTTCTCTTGGAAGTATATAGTATGTTTATTAACCATATAATATAAAAATACAAAGAGACATGGTAAATGTCAAACTATTTATCTAAGAGTTAAATCTAAAAGTTAGGGTTAATATAGAGACCCAAACCTATATAAAACCTATTGTTTGAGTGGTTTTTGACCCATACCTACCTTATCCTGTAAATAATTTACTTTTGAGCCATTATATACCAAAAATTATTTTATTATAAAATAATATTTTAAGTTTTTTCTAAGGTGCCTCTCACCCCTCTTATAAAAGGGAACTCCCCCTTCTCTCTAATTCACACCTTAAAATCCTTTTTGATCGGCCAAACCCAGCAAAAATATCCTCTAAACTTCCCTCAATTCATACTGGAGTCCTTCATTTAGTCAGAATTCCAACTTAAGGAGCCCTTTTGATCAAATCAAAAGGAAGAACCCGAAGAAGAGGTAGTAATTTCACCACCCTGTTTTAAGTTCTTTTATTCTTCCACTTCTTCTTTACTTGTTATTTATATTATAAAATAATAACTCCATTATCTTATATATAATGTGATGTTATTATAAATATGGTACAACAATATTCATTATTCTATACATCCTTTGAAAGACATGTCACCATACGTGCATACGTACAGATTATTGTCTCCACATCGTGGTGTAATTTTTATTTAACACATTATTATTTGGATGGGTATAATAATGATGTGTAATTTATTTAAATAATAAAATATAGCATGATAATTATTTTCTATATATGATATATCATCCAATTATATATTATTTCATTATAAAAATAATGATATTGTCGCTCGTGCGTACGTACGAATTACGGTCTCCACGAACGCGATGAGATTCATTCCCCATCGTATCCATTCAAGACTAAATTTCATTTGATGATTAAAAATAATGTTTATATACATGATATCATTTTGGATATGAATAATATACATCCCATCCATTCCAAATATGGCTCACATAAGAAAGAATATAAAGGAAAATGAATCCATTAACACCAGAAATGACGATAATACTAAGATATTATTAACAAATAAATGTTAAAAGATCATATATGATATCATATTAATGTATATGATTCTTGTATAATTGAATAAAAATTATTTCACCATTATACAGGAGGTTAACCTACCCTCGACCAAGGAAAAGTAAAAAGTAAGGGGTTTCTTATCCCACTTTTAATTCCGTGAGATTTCCATTTTTCACCACTTATTTATTACATGTGGTGTGTGTACTATCCATGATTGTATTCATTGTGTAATATAATTTAATTAATGGATATTTACATCATAATTTTGTGATCCTTATTTCATGGGTGTATGTTTCGTAAGTTACCAAATCGATAAGGGAATTTGAAATTTCAATTTCCACTCATTCGTCTTTACACATACTTCATTGATTATTTTTCTACAAGATTATGTGTAGAATCACTATTCATTTTCTTATGTCATAATTTCCACTCCACTTTCTATGGATATACCTTTGATACACATAATCACTCCATTTATAAATTCTCAAGTCATCGATATGAACTTGATAAGAGTAATTATGACTCAATCTCCATTTTTTGAGTTAAATATCTAATTCATTGGTGTTGTGTTTACAAGAATATGTGTGAATGTCCTATGATTGATTTAAAATGAATATCTAATCATATTGAATGTATTTATATTTGTCACACATAATTACTTCTTTGATTTATCCTTAACATAAGGATAAGGTCTTTATAAGAGATTTCATCTCAATTTACATTCCATTGAGACTTCTTGGTTGTTATACACCAAATCACTTTTATATAGTGTATATGTTTTACTTTGACATAGTATATCATGAATCCCTTTATTCTCATGATATTAAAAAGTTTTGATTACCTCAATTATTTGTATTCAAGTGTCTCTCTTTTGGTTAGAAACTCTAACTAAAATATCATTTAAATGTTTTAAAGATTTATTATTCTAAATCTTTCTCATTAATTCCCATGTTTTAAAAATGGTTTTAAGGATTTATTTATATAGGAATTAATGTTTTAAAATTTAAATTCCTTTTAAAAATTTCAAAGTGGTATGGGACACTTTGATTCAAAAATAAATTTTTAAATGGCTCCTTGATATATAGTGAGACTTTTAAATGTTTTCAAGAAAAAGGGTGATATTTCTCTCAAATAGTTTTAATGATTATTTTCATCTATGTCAATATCCTTCATTATTCCCGATTGAGGTTAATCTGTTATAATACAATCTTCCATATTATATTGAATGAGTTATTTTTGACTATGGATGTTCTATTTTTATACCAATCATGATTTGTGGATAAAGTATTGACATTTTATATTCTAGTTTTAATACGAATGTTTATGTTATGTTTCAACATTTAATATTAGAAATGAATTGGACTTAGTAAGTGATGGGTGGAGCCCACTATAGATCCTTGATGCATCAATAGGTCTCATGAGACAAAATAGTATCTTGACACAAGGCCTTGACAAAATCTTATTTGTAGTCTTGGCACAAGGCCTTGACTATGTGGTTATGATAGTCTGGAATTATGCATTCCATCATTATAAAATTGGTTATTGATATTTCATGTGATTATTCTAATAGTATAATATCCATGTGAATAAGTAAATGACATTATTTTTTTCCATATTATGCTGAAGTTCATGTTTAAAAGGGTTTGGTTTTAGTAATACATTGCCTTAAATGTTTATGCTTATTTATGAAAGTTTCCGCTATATTGTTATCCTTACTGAGCATCTGAGCTCACCCCTTTCTATGTTTTAGTTTTTCCAGGATGTGAATAAGTTATTTATGACTGAATTACAGGCATAATCTGGGAATCTTGGATGTTTCTAGTAGAATAATTTAGTGTTGTTTTTCTTTTCAAGTTGTAATGTTGACCTTATGAATGTATGTAGTATTTTCAAGGCTACTAAACTGATCGGTATTTCAGGACATGGTTTCCTTCTATCGTGCCAATGTTATGTAATAATTCACTGACTCTGGGTAACTAGGGTCAGGGCGTTACATTGGTTCTCATTCACATTGTGTTTTTCACCTCTCCATGCCATGTATATCCATTAAAAAGTTCTCATTGGTTGTTCTGAGCTCTATAACCGTAAACTAATATCCCAATATCCTAGTATCATGGTGATAAAATGCATGATGCCTTCTTTCTTACAGAATGATGTTAAACTTAATGTGACTTTATATCTATGTGTGGATTGATTCCCATCCTTATGGGATATGTAGGAATGACCAGATTTTTTGTCTTCAGGTCCATCCCCTGGATTATCAACCATTTTTTTATCCCTCATCCTATTCATTTAGCATTGGTTCATTACCATTTCATATCCAAGATATCTCTCGAATATTCTTCCCTTAAGAAGGGGTTCAAATATATGTATTTGATATGGCTCATTAACATGCTTAGAAGCACAATGGTGTAGGAATTAGAGTGATGGGTACTTCTTGGACATTCCTACATTCTGTATCCATACTTCACAGATTCCATTATATGGGTCTCCATCATCTTTAACATCTAATGGGACCCCCTATAGGCATAGTACCTGACTTCTTGGCTCACCTACCATATTTTACCAACACCCTAGTAGATTTTGAATGGAATTTTGAGGCAGGTCCCATGGTTCAAACATGGTTAGAGACTGACCCTCATTCTTCTGTTCCCATTCCAGGTTACACGATAAAAATGTTGTGTTTCAAACAATGGAAATAGTTATCCTCCATCATTATGCCACCCCCATTGTGTTATAAATATCGGATTCTTGGATTCACATCCCTTTCTATATCCTTCTCTCCATATAGAACTTCAACATCCCCAGTGTTACCCATTCATGCACCTTTCCTTGTTTAGCATGCCGATCAACATCGTTGGGAAATCCATATCCTGATTTCCTTATTCCCCTCTTTTGTGTATCTATGTGTCATAAGAATCCACTCTACCACTTTTTTCCACACCAATCATGGCTCACATGGGCTTAGGGGTCATGATAGGGTTTGTAACCACATGGAAGAATCACACCATCTTATGGTGAAAACTCTAAGACCATAAACTAGGATTTCATGTCCTAATATCATGATGTTAAACTAAGTATCCAAGTCCAAGAATTATGACTTCATACTATTCATGAGTTTTACATAGTGAATGTGTGTTGTAGTGTTGATCTCCTTGGTCCTAATTCATATTGGGTTACTTCGTGGCGCTATACTACACACTTACCATTTGGAAGCCTAATTTTACAATCCAAGCTCTATGACCATAAACTAAGATCCTTACCATCCTTGTTTCACAATGTTAAATGGAACAATATCCCTTGTCCTTATTTTATAATGTTAAACTGTGCATTTTGGATCTAGGATGTATGACGATAAACTACACAACATGAATGAGTCTTCATCTAGGAAGACATATCCCTTTTATAATGAGTACCTTACCATGCCACTTTTTAAGAACTCTGTATGGATTTATTCCCATCCTTATGGGATATATAGTGATGCCCAAACATTTTTCCTTGGTCTCAACTATAGAGTCACAAACTCACCCCTTTGGATATTTGTCCTAGATATCATCTGGGAACATGTGGTGTGGTGTGGACATCCTTGGTCCTCATTCAAATTGGGTTTCCTCATGGAACCACACCGTACATCTACCCTCTAAGTGGTTCAAACTCTATAACCTTAAACTATGATTTTTTGTATCCTAGTTGACATGAAAACAAAATATGTAACAACCAAAATCTTCTTATTTGAGAGGATATCACCACTATTGGAATCAGTCACTAACCATTCCATTTCCAAAAATATGTGTGGCTTGATTCCCATTCTTATGGGACATATAGTGATTCTCAGGCATCTTGTCCCTGGGCCCAGCCGTAGAAACGTGACCCATTTCCCATTTCTTATTCTGGGTTCCCTCTTTGGGAATGTGTGGTGTGGATATCCTTGATCCTCATTCATGTAGGTTTATTTAACACACCATTAATTTCTCCTTAGATTACCCATGATAATGAAATGTGTGACATTTTCATCCCCACTGCATGATGTTAAACTACATGGGTATGTCCCATACACATGATGTTAAACTGGGAACCTATTGTCCAAGCTTTATGATGTTAAAATAAGAGCCTCTCCATTGATACTATTGGGAGTGTTTAGTGGGGTGTGGATATTTTTTTTCTTATTCAAGTCAGGTTTCTTATAATGTAACACTACAAATTCCCACATTGGATGCAAAATCCCCATGGTCTAAACTCTACAAAATTTTAAACTAAGATCTTCTCCATGTTTCTTTTAGGAGTATGTCTGCGGTGTGGATATCTATGTTCCTACATCGGGTTACCAGTAGACACTCCACCCACATCCCTCTTGGAAGACCCTTTAAAGCATCCTTACCACACGACATTAAACTATTGGGAGTTCAAGAACTACGTGTGGCTTGATTCACATCCTAATGGGATATATAGTAACACCCAGATCATTGATCTTAGGTCCAACCAAAATATTTTTCACCATATTATATTGATTCCCCTTCATCCTTACCGCATGATGATAAACTGAATGGATCTTCAAGAACTATGCATATCTTGATTCCTATCATTATTGAATACATAGTGATTCCCATACACCTTGTCTTCGGGCCCAACCACATAATCTCTCAAACCTTTGGCCCATTGGCCTCGATCATGGTCCAAGTTTTATAAACTAAAACTATACACGGTTAATCTTGATACACATATGTGACACACATGATCCCTTTGGCCCTCATTCATGTCGAGTTTTACCTCTTTAGTGACACATGTGTACTCACCCTTGGGATGAGAGTTCCTCCTTATAGTCCATGTTTCATGACTTTAAACTGTACACAAGATTATGCAAGAATTCATATGTGGTGTGTGTAATCCTATTTTGGTTCATTCATGTTGTATTTTTATGCCACCACATTATGCATATTATTATTGAATCACCCTCTATGGTCTAAAATATATGACCCAAAACTAAGAGCTTATGGATATTATTCTCTTCTAGGATATATTGTGTGGCATGGACCTCTTTAGTCCTCTTTCACGTTGGGTCCATCAGGACTCCACATAACATATACCCATTATGAGATTAATTATTATGGTATGAACTCTATGACATTAATAAAGGAACCTATCATCCTTACCTCATGACGTTAAAATACAACCATTCCCTGGACAAGTTCAGGATGTCCCGTGATGACCATGGGATGCTTCTACCTCCTCACCAGAGAGAATTTCCTTTTCCAATGTTGGTCTTATACAACATTTTTTTCAAATAACTACACGATTCTTGATTCCCATCCTCATGGGATATGTAGTGACACATGGGAATTTTTTCTTAGGTCTAACCATAGGTTTATCAACCCTTTTACTACTCAACTTTATTTATGGTCCAAAATTTATAACCTCAAACTAAAAGCCTCACTATGGTATTTTATTTTTTCCATAACACATGTACTTCCTTTATGTATGTTCCCTCATACTTTTATGGTATGTAATACTCTTTGGATCATTCACATTGACCTTATTTACACCATATTACATGACTATGCTGGAATAGACATCACCAGGGTCTAGGCAGTATGACCTTAAACTGTGTGCAATGTCCTTACCACATGTCTATAAACTGCAGAACACATCCTAGTCATATGTTGTTAAAATATATTATATATCTTCCTCACCATATGATGTTAAACTACATGTTTACTATACTTATTTTGATGAAATAAAACTAAAAACCATCTTAATCCCTCATTGAATATTTTTCCCTCCTAGATCCAAGTTTAATCTTTGTTTAGACCAGTATGCCTTCATCAATGTGCTCTAAGTCACAGAAACAAAATTTCAAGAGTGTTGGAATCATTTAGAACATTTATCACATCATATCATGCTTCGCGTGCCCCTTATTTAGATTCTAATCCTCATAAGTGTCTGAAGGGACCCCCTGATGTAATGGTCTCATTCCATTTTAGTGCACCTACCATTTTGGGTGAATGTCCTAGACGGATTTGGATGACACTTTGAGTTTGGTCTTGTGTTTTTGAATATGGTCAGATGTTGGCCCTCGTTTGTTTTTTTCATCCCAGCATAACATGATAAAGGTTCTATTTGTTGAATATGGTTATTAGTTATCCTCCATCATCATGAAACCCTTATTGTGTTCTGAATTTTGGGCATGTGATTAACACTTTTTCATCCCCCTTTATTCAGATTGATTCTAGTGCCCTTGGTGTTATAATGCTCATGTGCCAGGGCACATTGGGAAAATAAAGTTGGATATTTCGAGAGACCTATTATCCATCCATGACCTATCTCATCTTGAATTCCCCATGTGTTCAATCAGTAATTTTAGACCAGAGTACTCGATGTTCATCTAGAACTCTCCTACAGAATGAACAATTACATGGTCATCCCTTATTTCTCACACCGAGCATGACCCATGTGAGCTTAGATATTTATCATTAGTTGTTTCAAAGATATAATGTAAGTGAAATAATTTAAAACAATAAATAATTGTGTATATAGTTTAAAATAAACAAGAAAGCACGAAATATGTTTTAAAAGTTTGGTAAAACACATACCCTATGGATTGGCCCCTTCAATATAGTGTTTCAACTCCGCCACCCTTTGGTGTGTAGCCTCCAGGATCTACTATCACCATATGAGTTCCCTTTATTTTGAATTGGCTATAGGGTGAAGCTTATCCACACTAATATGTACTTGATCCTTCGTAGATTATAGATTGGCCACTTCACAAGATACTTGCCTCAACTACTCTTTGGACTTTACCAACTGGACCCTCAATCGTGATATGAGTTATAATTGGGTGTCATTAAAGGAATATCACTCGTTCATCTATGATTCCAAGAATTGGAACTCCTCTTCAGCCTTTTGGAGTTTTTGAGTGCCAAAGGACTTCTTCGGGTACTAGGAAACATCCTAGAGATGATCACTATTCCATATTCTTACAACAAGGTATCCTAGGAAAGCTTATTCAGACCACATACATCCACACCACCAGTGCATAAATCACACTGCTGAGGGTGAAGTAATCCTATCAGGATAATCTTCTTGATTCTAGGGTATTTTGGATGAATAATTTGATCAAATTACCTGACCATAAATGGAAATATCAAATTTACTTCATGCAAGAATTAGAATCATCCAAATCCTTCAGGTTAGTGGGTTTGTACTCTGGAAATATGTCTAGGAGTTTTGGAGTAGGATCCTCCTCTAGCATTCAATCATATGGACTGGGCTCTATATCATTGGGTTGAACCTCATCACTTTATCCCACTTCAATGAGGGTTTTCTTAACAACATCAGGTTCTGCCCCACCAGTGGCTCTACTCATACCACGATTGTCATGGTATGATTAGCTTGGGCACCCAGTTCTGTGTAAATTGGTATTCCTATCAATAAAAGATCCCTAGGACCCCCGACCATCCCCACCAATAGTATACCTACTTCTTCAATGACTATTCTGACAGAGACTATGTCAATTAACCTGGTTGATTAAACAATCAATATCAATCTATATGGCAGGATGATTACAGAGGTCAAGGGATTATTTCTCACATCCTCAGGTTGTTATTATTTGAATCGCAGGTCGTGTCCCCCCATATATGGTTGGGATCTTTGTAAATTATAAACAAGACCCCCTGGTTACCACAACACTACTATTCCCTGTATCCCATGGATCTTGGTCCTCTACCCCTTCATCACATTTCTACCCCTACAGGAGGGGGCCCTTTTCACAAGGATTTACTGTACAATAAAAATATCAGTCGAGAAACTAGGATAAACATGAAAGTGATCATATAATGAAATAGTTCAGAGATTACCACAAGAGATTTTGTGAGTCCTCCTAAAGAGGTTTCCTCTATGTTACTAACATAATATTACTCTAGAGGGCACCCTCTAATAGCATATTCTCCCCAGGACCCTTCTGATTACTTGGGATGAAGAAACCACCCCACTAGCTCAGAAGAAGAAAGTTTTAATGCAGATTTCAGGTTTAGAAATACATTTACCAAACCTGTCATTATAGAAAGAGTTCCCCTAAGAGTGCACTAAGTCATGCATCTCAGCTATATATCAATCCCCCTCTATATAAGATACCAGAAAGTCTTTCCTAGAATCACCAATGGCCAGAAGTTATATTCCAAACTAGTTAAGAAAATTAAACATTTTTTAAGGATTAAGAAATTTCCTACTAATTTCCCAGGACTCCCAAGCCTTGGGATAAATAGAATCCTAAGTTATATGCACACAATGAAGCTGCTTCCCCGGATCTTGGATAGGTTTTCTGTGGAACCCTATGGACGGCTCCCCTTCTTCCCAATTTTTCCTAGATAGCGATACTAGGTCTATTACCATTTATCCTCTTTATTTTCTGCCTGATGCAATCCTTGGAACTATTAGAACAACAATTGCAGCTATACCACCATAACGTGCCTCAAACCTAGCACCACAATGTACTCTTTTTTCTATATGTCCTGACTTCAAGTTGTAGGGGACACTCCATCATTGGATCGAGTGGTCCATTGTATCAACATTTCTCCCGAGTAGGATACCTCCTATATCTTTGCATACACTCCAACTAGCCCTTAAGAAATGGTAGATGAATGCAGTTCATTATGTATTTTCCCATCCTCCCATGAAAACATGATCCATAAATTCCTCATCACGCATGGGTGATCCTCATGAAATACCCATAGGTAGAATTTTAGGGTTAATCTCTGTCCACACTGGAACTTCCTTACTGATCAATATAGAGAATATGGTTCACAGATCAATTTGCGATCCACCTGCGCTACCATCACTCTGTACTGAAAGGCCCTGAGATATGAACACCCCTCTTCAGATCCCCACCATCATCAATGAACACTCTCATTGGAAAAGAGATTGAATGAAAGTTGAATTTCTACGCCGACCAATGTTTTTTAGCACTGCCATCAGGTTTAGTTTGAATAGGAAACTTCCCACCATGTTCAGAATGGCTGGTCAAAATTCTAACCCAAGTGGGGATATGGGACTCATGTATTCATATTCCCTCATGTGAACTACCACCATGACGTACAGGAAGTAGAGCGGTCTGCATGCACGTAGTGGATTCTTTCCCTTGGTGATGTTCCAATGAAACTTATATAGATTTTCCAACACCAAAATACTAAGGTTGATATGTTGTCTCGTTATCAGCATGGCTTCCGTAAACGATGTTCTCGATCTTGCACCCATGTGATCATCTCTGACCGAAAACATATATTCACATATGAGAACTGATATAAACCCATCTAACCTAACCATTAGTTGTTTCTTAGTGTTAATGTTGTATCCCCATAGATTCCATTGTCTATCCTATAGGATTTTCTAGTAGGAACCTTCCTTACTGTGCTGAGACCTTTTGGGTAGGTACGGGGCCTTACGGGTAGTTTCATGGGTGCCTCCTCTCCCTCAGAGTGACTCTATGGGGGAAAATTCAGAAAATAGTCGAACCACTTCTTGAAGGGGACGTCCGACACCATCTATTTATTTTCACCCATCACTTGGTCTAGTAATGCCTTCACCTACAGTGGCATCTTCTTCAGATCCTCCCATGCATTCTCTGCATGGAGAAATTCATCATACATTTACCCTAGAATGGGAATCTGAGAAATAGGGTGGAGGTACCAGAGGTTGATGCCGACCTCCCTGTAATGAAGATGAAAGGCGTTGGTCCTTGATGAACATCTACTCAAAATCTTAAGAATGATGTATTTTGGTTGAGAGATGTGAAATTGGGAGGCCCATGTTTCCTCATAGAGGCTTACTTACCTTAGCTCTACTTTGAATTTTGTATAGGACGAATATACCTAGTAGGCCCATGACCATTATTTCATGAGGTTTCTTCCCTGGAATAATTCCTAATAATCAGTCCATCCTTTCTTCGGGTTCCTTAAACCCAACTTGTGGATAGTGTGGTGCTATAGTGGAGATACCTCTGGCTGAAATGATTTCCCATCAATGTTGTTGACATGGTTATAAAGACCTTCAACGACGATAGATGTATGTTCCATCCAGGTATGGACATCAGTAGCTCGGAACCACTGGTATTGATTTGATGTGTCCATGAACCAGTAAGTCAGTTCATCCCTACTCCCTTATGGGATGAAAACATCATACCTCAAGCCGATTCCAAAGAACGACAATCTCTTTCACAAGGGTAATCCTTTTTCAATTACAAAAAACATCACCAAAAAATATTCATAGTCATAATGACTCTGAATATGCTACTCGATCAGGATATTGTTCATCATATCTTCTCTTTAGACAACATCCACAGGGACACCACGAGAAGCTTCCTGATCAACCATTTTCTCCAAGATTTAGTTGTTTTATTTCCTATTAATGAAGAACACTGAAAAAGGTTATTCAAAAAGTTCATTCATAGAGAACTATACTGAAAATCCACGATGGATTAAACGTGTATTATGAAGAAATAGAGGATCGTGATGCACCAGTTTTCTAAGAAGCATTCATGGATCACTGGTTTGAGGAATTAGGTTTGAAAAGAGAATTCACAGGGGTGTTGGAGTTTTACGATTCAAGAGCTCAAGAATAGTGTTCACAATGACCAGATGTAGAAAAGGGGGCCCCTTGCAATGAATTTATTGGCAGAAACCCTCAGAGATTCATGGAACCCACAAAATTAATGAGCTTCATGGAGATCTCTCCCCCATGATCTATGCATTATTATTACAAGATGTCTTTGTGATCGACAGGTTTTCAGTGATTTACCCTTAGAATCCAACCCTCCCTTTTCCCTCATCTCCAATTATGATTTGGGGATATTTTGGAATAGTAATTCATGCATGTGATGGATTGAGAAAGTCCAAGACCATTCGGGAAAAACATTCAAGACTTACGAGTCAAAAAATCACCAAAGGGTCCTGCTCTGTGAAGATCCCTCACCAAGCCCCTCACCACCATGAACATCATGAATACACTAGATAAAAACCTCCATGAGTCTAACACTATATTAAAACACAAAAAATCCACTTGATGGAAACCTCCATGAGTGGGAATGCTCTCCGCAAATGCTACAAGGCCACTTGACGAAATGCTTAGTGGGTCCGACAGATTTTCCTCCATTCATAAAGATCGATTTCCTTCACAACACACATTTTAGCATCACAATTCCTAGTGACTATAAATATCTAGCTCAACCCCACCTCTAAGCATCGCTACCCTAGCCTTTCACCATTCTATCTCCCATTTCGCAAAGCTCCCTATCCTCCACGAACCTGTGATAAAATGCCCCACCCAAGGTATTTGAGGATCACAAAACAACTTTTTTATTTGTTTCTGTTTACCTCCAATTAATATGGATATTCCCTTCAAGAATTTCAAGGACCATCACGAGGGTATGATTCCCTCTTGGGAACTCAGGACTTTGCGGAGCATTCGTCCTTCACGAAGCATCCCCCGAACACATATGGACCCCATGCATAGGCTGGGTCTCCATGCTTCAAGAAGCTCCACCCTTAATAGAGACCCTTTTCACCATGATTTTCAAAGAACCTCCCTTCATGAAGCTCATTTTCTCCCTGAATCACTAGATCTTCGCGAAGCTGCTCTCAGCCAGGCTTCCTGCTTTAACAACCCTTTTCTTGTATGTCCCTCTGGGATTGTAGGAAGTGATTTCCTAATTCCCCATCTGGTTTCCCTTATCAAATTGTCATACCTCTTTCTTTTTGGAATATGTATTCTAATTTTCATTTCTTTTTGGAATAGACACACTATCTGGGACCCCACGATTGACCATTCCTCCAAACCCTCATATCGGGCATTGCTGTTGCCTTCCCTTCCCAGAGTGCTGGTAGGTATCAGTCATGTATGTTTAGGGGGTTAGGAGAGAATCCTCCCTATCCGAACTGTAGGACTTTAAACTTCTACGAACCATAATCCTCAGCACATGATGTTAAAATATAGTCTCACCCTATGAAATGCATACATGGTGTTCCATCTTAGGAATTCTCCACACACACTAGTCTCCATGGGAGTGAGATATTCCTTTTCTTAATATCATGAAATGAAACTCTCATCTCATGGGACTATATCTTTCCTAGGTTTATCTCCTATAGTAATTCCCAATATCTATCTCCCTAGGCCACTAGACATGTGTAAGACCAGCACCATCCCTCATGGTCGCACATTTCACGATATGACCATCATGTCTACTGCTACCTCTTGTTTCTCACATTGAGCATGAATCACATGGGATTTGAGTAAAAATGACCATGAAATACCCTTTTGGGTGTTATCCATGCATAAACCCCAACATGTATTTGGGCTTATAAGCATGCGTAATCCCGAACATGTTTTCGGATCACTGGTCATGTGTTCGCCACAATTCTATGCCCCTCCCATACTGAAACATATGGACTTTGATCCCTAGCTTCCCAACATGGTATATTGGAAGCCTCTCTGATGTTCAAGGCCACCACTGACCAAAATCCATTTGTTTTATCTATTTCACATCGGTTCACGCATCCTACATGAAATTAATCTAAATGCTCTGAACTATAGGTGTTTTGATCCCTTTCGAGCACATAGGAAGCCTCTTTGAGGTTCAATCCCAACCAATGGTAACTTTGGTGCTCCCTACTAGGGAAGTACCATCTTAATGTGATATCTTCCCTTCTTGGGACACATATCTCAGATCCACCACCTGAGGAGTTCTGAACCATCTTCTTGGTCTTTTAACAATTCTTAAACTCTACACATATCACATCCATCCAACCAAGAGTGATACTCATGCGAAGGGACACTAACCTTGCGTAAGCCCCTAGAAAATCTCTAGGTTACTATGCATGTGTATTCCCTGATTTTATGCCTCCATCTTGAACTATGTAAACTTTTATCCCTTCATTATAAATAGGGCACATAGGAAGACTCTTTGAGGTGTAATCCCATCATCCATTCCCATCCTGAACTTTCCCCCATGCCACCATCACTCGGAAGGGTGATGCCCTAACCTGGAGGTTCTTTTTTCATTCATGTCCCTACCCATGCATTCATTCTCTTGGAAAACCTCCTTAAGTGACTCAAAAACCCCATAAGAACTACACAAACATTGATTTCCATCTAACTGGGATATATATGAAACCTCCCTAAAGTTCAAGACCAACACCATCATCTTCACATCGGTTCCATACCATTCATTCCATCCACTTCATCCAACCCCCCCATCATCCATCCTGATTATTTCTCAGGCCATCACATTAAGATGGGATCATTCCACTAACTCAGGTAACTAACCATGCATAATCCCAAACCATCTGCTCTATCACCTCCCCCTTATGACATGGATGTTACATCGTCCACCATTGGCCATATCAGTGTGTAAGCCCCATTCATCCCATCCCCACTCTTAGTAGAATGTGGGTTATTTTAGTGTATAAGCCCAATTCATCCCATTGATACTCCTTTAGGAAACTAGGTAGGTAACCATGGATAATCCCCAAACAATCCACAATCATTCTACCAAGAGTGAGCCTCTAGCAATGGGCTGCTAGCCATGCATAATCCCCAAACCACTCCCTATCAAACTATGTGGGTTTTGATCTCTATATTATAAAAAAGGTTCATATGATGCCTCCCAATGGTTCTATCCCCTCCAATGGTAAACCTTGGTGTCCCCATCTTTGGGGTCCACCACCCTGATATGCCCTTAGTTGTGTAACACCCCGAGATTTTATGAGATATATTATTTTGTAATTTCATTGATGTCTTCTATTGTACACTACACCAAGATTAGCTTGTACTATATGCAACACCATATTAGCTTGCAGTATACGCAACACTATTTTCAGATCATGTTACCCACAATTTCAAGTTCATTTTGTAGAAATTATTCTACACAACATTAAGTATAAATTTGGTTTAATGAAATAAGTTTTGATTATTTTATACGCAACACCAAAGGGAGATTGCACTACACGCAGCCCTGACTTGTCTTGCATTACACATAATCGTGACCTTCCTCGATAGCTTGCATTATACGTAATACCGAGTTTCATTAAACAATGATATGTTATTGAAATGTTATATAAATTAGCCATTATGAATAGTAATACCCACTTTTCGAAATTTTATAAATTTTATCTTTCAAAATGGACATCATTTTTAGATTAGGAATATCGGAATTAGCCTAGGGGGAATTTTTGGTATTTTTCTGAAAACTATCAATTTTTGATGAATAGTGAAAACACCGAGTTATTGGTTAAAACCAAGTTTTTATTTAAATAATAATTTATTTTATTTAAATTTATTTTATTTAAAAATATATAAATAATACCTATATAAGTTTAATGTAATTCATTTGAGTCATTTTATAATAATTTTAGATATATAAAAAATTTATTGAACTTTTTACCGTCTTTTACCCACCTCATAGTAGCATTTGTAAATTTGCATAAAACATAATTTTATCGCTTCTGCGAGTTGAATTTAGAAAATTCAAGATACATGGTTAATATGAAGGAGTAAAATGTGGTTTAATAGGACAAAAATATTTTTTGGTGAATAGTAACTTTTTTACTTTTATTTACCACAGTTAATAGTAAATAGGGCAATAAAGGGTAAAAATGATATTATTATTACCCTAACACATGTCCTAATTCTATCGGATAAGTATAATTCTACTAAAAACAACTTTATGAATAAAATATGAACCTTTTCGGACAACTTGGATTAGATTAGGACACTTATTATTATTTTATTTAAAGAAGACTTAAAATAGTTAAAATCAAAGTTTAATAACTAAGAAATTTATTATATAGGGTTATACATAAGATAAATTAGACTATAAATATTCATTAGAAAGATAAAACTATTTTCTACATAATGGTATTTTATTTATATTTTTATAAATTAGATAATTTAATTTATTTATGACACAATGATGATGCAGTAATTACCTTATTAATGAAATATTAACATAAATGATATTATAAATACCCAAATAAATTTAATTTGAGACTTTTTATCAATTAAACTAATTTTATATGTTAATATAACATATTAGAGTTGGTTAGATTAATTTGTTTTGAAGTAATAATGTTGTTATAAATTTAGGAAAAACAAAATACCAAATAGTGTCAAAATTGACATAAAAGAGTTTTTAAATACAATACTAAATTATTTATTGATTTTCTATTACTGAAAATATAAGGTTCGGCCAAAAGACTTATATAAAAATATATATGAAATTAATGAACCAAGTGGGGTTCTATTGGAAGTTTATAGTAAGTTTATTAACCATATAGTGTAAGAATACAAGAAGACATGGTAAAAGTTAAATTATTTAACTTAGAGTTAAATCTAAATGATAAGGTTAAAATGGTAACCTAAACTTGTCTAAAATCTATTGGTTGAGAATCTTTAGACCCTTACCTACCCTATCCTTGAAATAAGTCATTTTGGATCCATTATAAACCGAATATTAATTTATTATAAAATAATATTTTAAGTTTTTCCGAAGGTGCCCCTCATCCCTCTTTTAAAAGGGCACTCCCCCTTCTCTCTAATTCACACCTACAAAGCCATTTGGATCAGCAAAACCCTGCCCCAATACCCTATAAAATGGAATAACTTCATATTAGAGGCATTCATTTAGTCATAAAGCCAACCTATGGAGCCCTTTTGATCAAATGAAAAGGAAGAACCCGAAGAAGAGGTAAATATCTCACCACCTATTTCAAGTTCCTTTCTTCTTCCGCTTCCTCCTTCCTTGTTGTTTACATTATAAAATAATAACTCCAGTATATTCTATATACTTTGATGTTATTATAAAAATTTTACAACAATATTAGTTATTTTATCCATCCTATGAATGAAAAAGTCACCACACATGCGTACGTACGGCTTACCATCTCCACGTCGTGGTGTAGTTTGTTATTCAAACATTTCATCATTTAGATGGGTATAATAATGTGTATAAATTATATAAATAATAAATATATCATTATTTTGATTCTTTATATATGATATAACATCCAATTATATATGATTTTAATATCAAAAGAATGATATTGTCGCTCGTGCGTATGTACGTACTACCGTCTCCACGAACGCGATGAGATTCATTTTCCATGATTAACCATTCAAGTATGTTTATAAATTATATATAACAAATAATCATGAAATATATTACATAATAATTATACTTGATTTAACTACATATATGTTTCATTTAATTAATTCCATTCAATTCAATAAGGAAATGAAAACAGTGTTCATGCGTACGTACGACCTATCGCCTCAATGAACGATGTATTTCATTCCGTTTATCGATCTATCATATATATTTATATAATAAATATATATTATATATAAATCATATGTTACATTCTTGAATTAAGTAAATTAGGATATAATTAATAATATCAAGAACAACAAACGATTTTACCCAAAACGCTGCTTTAACATGGAATTTACAAAAGAACGGGTAATATAAAGTCATAAGTGAACCATATATGATATCACAACAATGAATATGATTCATTAATAAGTTAATTACATTATTTAAATCATTATACAGGAGGTTCGGATATGTACGAATCATATTGGACCTAAGGTAAGGGATAATTATTCCAATCTCGTTCTTAACCGAGATTGTTTATTGGCAAGTATTTACCGGGGTTATATTTTTCATCCATGTCCATAAAAATGTTTTTCATAAAGTGTTTAATATTATTCCATGTATTTTTAATGTAATTTTTACCCCTCTTTGACTTTTACATTATTTTATGAAAGGAATCTTTCTTTTGTTTACCATATGAGGAACTTTTTGACTTTTTCGGAAAAAGTACTGGGAGAATGTTTTTTTAACTTATATGGCATGAATGGATTTTTATGATTTCATAAAGCATTATTTACATAAAGATTCCTCTAAAATATTTCATGATTATTTCAACAAAATCCTTTTGTTTAAAAATTTCATTTCACTTTTGAAAAGAAAATGATTTTGAATAAGAAAGGATATTTTCCTCAAGAATTCATTTCAAGTGTTTTGTCAAAACTATTTTCCATCTAAGATGAAATTATTTAGTATGATTATGTTTCAAGTATAATGTCTCTATTATTTAAATGTTCTGATTATTCTTATTATGAAATGATATCCATTTGTTTTATATGGATTATTTTATTATGGGATGATGCTTTATGAAACCCATTTTACTCTTTGAGGTATGATGAATGACTTATGTTTATTTTGTGGCACAAGTAGAAATGATTTCATTATGAGATGGGTGGGAGCTATATCTCCCTACAATGAATTGGGTAAAGATTTATATCTCATGAGATAAACATGGCTGGAATGACAAGTAAAGTCAAGTTCAGTAGTACAGGGCTGGAACAACTAGTAAACCTGGTTCAGTAATGGACTTTGTCCACTAAGATGGTCTTGGCAGCAATGCCTTGGATACTATGGAAATCATAACATGTGCTTAATGGATTCCACAATTACATGTTTTATTTCCATGATATTTTATCATGATTAATGTTCTTTTATAATCTATGCCTTATGTACTGCCATGTTTTATGTCATTTGTCAATATTTTGATGTTTAGATTTTATGCTCATGTTTTTATGTTCAAATGTTTACGGATTGTTTTATGTTATCCATGTTTACCCTTACTGAGCATTTGAGCTCTCCCTTTTTTATGTTTTCTTTTACCTTGGATATAAATAAAAGATTTAGGTAAAACAAAAATGGTAAGAACTTTATGGGAGATGTTGAAGATATTTCACCATGATTAGAATATTTTGTTCCGAGTTTCCAAAGACACTAAACTAATATAGTCTTTGGGATTTTTTTTAATGTATTAATTATTCTGAAAAATTAATGTAATATCCATGTACATAAAGCTTTGGGTCTGTATAGTTGGTATCATAGAAAAGGTTTAGTTAACCTTTGGAAACTAGGATGCAAAAACTTTAGTGAAATCCCTAGAGATATTTATAAGGTATTTCTAGGGATGTCCCTAAGGATAAGTATACGTATAGGTTATAGTCCTAGAATTACGGTAACCATCATAGAATTAAACCTGAGATCTTAGATATTTAAGGTACATCCCCTTTATTATGTTGTTTTCCTAGCATGATTTTTTCCTCTAACACTATTCTTTTTGGGTTTTAGAAAATGGCTGGAAACAGGAAGATTCATGTTAATGGAGAATATGATGGACAATGGAATGAAGTTCTTCTTGAGCTACCAAATGAAATGATATTTGTAAGGAAAAACATCATTATTATTACTAATCATAAATCTCATAATATGATCAATAATCTCATCCTTGGTAAGATTCCTGACTCAGCTAATAAGAGAAAGATGGAGTTTTGTGATGATTATTGAGGAAAGAAAGTTCAATTTCCCTCATGTAAGTCATCTGGGAAGAGGCATCACGGAGAATGTTTCAAAGGAACAAGAAGATTCTTTGGGTGTGGAAAAGAAGGACACAAAGCCAGTAATTGAAAAGGAAAAGGTTCAGTTAACACAATCGACAAGGATAATGGTATTGATAAGATATCAACAACGATTAAATGTTTTAAATGTGGAATGTATGGGCACTATGAAAACCAATGCACTAAAGGAAAATATCATGAAGATAATCAGCACAGTCGCATGGGTAGTATTTATGTTGATGATGATTAAGACACTACAAATGATATATGAGATGAAAGAAGTGTTGAGGAATAAAATGATTAAGCTCGGTCAATGGTTTGAGAAGGTAGTGGAATGATTGCATGTTTATCAAGAATAATGTATGGTACTATGGAATAAAAAAAATATAAGGATTGTTACACTATTGTGTTTCCTTGAGTATTTGAAAGTATATGATGAATGATACTGGTAACCATGAAAAGTGATTGAAATATTTTTGGAAAGTAGATGATATGTTAATAATGAAGATATAAAGATAAAATAATATGTTTTATAGTATTAATGAGATCATCACTGATAAAAGGACAAAGTGATATCATGGTTTGAGTATATAGAAATTTTTGGATTTTGGTATGTGGAAAGAGTTACCTTTTGACAACATTCATGTTTTCACTAAGGTTCTATGGTAATTTATGTTTCAAGAGAATACATGATTAAGGTATTCACATGTTTGGAATGAGATCAATAAGATATATCTTATGATATATGGGGGATAAATGATGATATTCACGTGCTTGTTATGTGACCTTTCCCGTAATCGTTTTCTTTATACAATGAGATTGTATAGATGAATTTTGGATAAGTCTAAAGATTGGAATGGATTATGTTGAAAATAAAATAGTATTGTTTAAGGCTAGAACTTTTTTCGATATTATTTCTACAATGTTATAATAGTGTAGTTTTAGAAAAAGGACAACCTGCAGGGCGGGTGACAACCCATCGCGTCGGACAAGGTTGCAGGAATCGAAACCACAACTGAAGTGCTATAGGCCTTTATCACCTACCACTGGCCTACATGAAGTCCATGGTTAGTAGAAACTAGTTTTATTTTAATAAGCAGGATGATAGATGAAGTATAACTCCATTTTTGGAACCATATAAAATTAATCTCACCATAGATGGACTTATGTATATCACATTTTCTAACCTTATGTTTGAGACAGATGGAATGACCTATCATTCTATCGCATGATCTTCTAACACTTCACAAAAGACAAATTCAACTTCATTTATTTAAGAGATGAATTGAAAATTGTTCAAGGCATGAGAAAAAGTGAGATTTTACCAAAAAAAGTATGTATTTCTTTTTCAAAAATTATTCAACATTTGGTTGATGATCTTGAAAACCAAAAATGTTGTCCTAGTGCCCTCATATCTGATGAATTATATGGTACCTTATATCATCACAAATTTATGTCTTTGTGATTGTTGGATTTTTCATAGCCATGTCCTCTACCACTCTTCATCAGAAGTTAATGGTTATATTTCTCTTCCATATCTATATTTTCACATATGTTCACCTATGTGGAAACCAAGTGATGAGTTTATTTGGTAATGTTTACGTTTCTTACTTAACTTTTTAAAATTATGTTTTAGTATTTCTTTTTACGATGTGGGTTTCTATGAATGAAACTTTCAAGTAGTAAAAAATTAATAACCCCAATGAATTTTGAGGCATAAATTCATTTTAAGGGGGGTAGAATGTAACACCCCGAGATTTTATGAGATATATTATTTTTAATTTATTTGATGTCTTCTATTGTACACTACACCAAGATTAGTTTATACTATACACAACACCGTATTATCTTTCAGTATACGCAACACTATTCTTGACTCGTGTTACACACAATTTCAAGTTCGTTTTGTAGAAATTATTCTACGCAACATTAAGTATAGATTATTTTAAGGAAATAAGTTTTTATTATGTTATACTCAACACCAACGGGAGATTTCACTACATGCATCCCTGACCTGTCTTGCATTACATGCAATCACGACCTTCCTTGATATCTTGTGTTGTACGCAATACTGAGTTTCATTAAACAACGATATGTTATTGAAATATTATATAAATTAGCCATTATGAATATTAATACCCACATTTTGAAATTTTATAACTTTTATCTTTCAAAATGGACTTCATTTTTGGATTCGGAATATCAAAATTAGCCTAGGGTGAATTTTTGGTATTTTTCTGAAAACTTTTAATTTTTGATGAATAGTGAAAACACTGAGTTATTGGTTAAAACTGAATTTTTATTTAAATAACCATTTATTTTAATTAAATTTATTTTATGTTAAAATGGATACATAATACCTATGTAAGTTCAATGTAATTCATTGGATTCATTTTATAATAATTTTAGATATATAAAAAGTTTATTGAACTTTTTACCATCTTTTAGCCACCTCCTAGGAGCATTTGCAAATTTACATAAAACATAATTTTACTACTTCTGTGAGTTCAAATTTGAAAATTCGAGAGACACAGTTAATATCAAGGAATAAAATGTGGTTCAATAAGATAAAAATAATTTTTGGTGAATAGTAACTTTTTACTTTTATTTACCATGGTTAAAAGTAAATAGGATAATTAAGGGTAAAAATGATATTATTATTACCGTCACACATGTCCTAATTCTATTTGATAAGTATAATTCGACCAAAAAAACCTTAGGATTAAAATATGAACCTCTTTGGTCCACTTGGATTAGATTAGGACACTTATTATTATTTTATTTAAAGAAGAGTGAAATTAGTTAAAATCAAAGTTTAATAACTAAAACATTTTTAATATTGGGTTCTACATAAGATAAATTCGACTATAAATATTAATTAGAAAGATAAAAACATTTCTTACATAATGGTATTTTATTTATATTTTTAGACATTAAATAATTTAACTTATTTATGACACAATGATGATAACACAATTACCTTATTAATGAAATATTAACATAATTGATATTATAAATACCCAAATAAATGTAATTTGAGGCTTTTTATGAATTAAACTAATTTTATAGGTTAATATAACATATTAGGTCTGGTTAGATTAATTTTTTGAAGTAATAATTCTGTTATGAATTTAGAAAAAACAAAATACCAAATAGTTCCAAAATTGACATAAAAGAGTTTTTAAAAGAAATATTAAATTATTAATTGATATTCTATTCTAAAAATCTAAGGTTAAGAAAAAAATACTTATATAATAATATATATTTCATTAATGAACCAATTGAGGTTCTATTGGCAGTTTATAGTATGTTTATTAACCATATATTGTAAGAATATAAGAAGACACGGTAAAAGATAAATTATTTAACCTAAAGTTAAACCTAAATGATAAGGTTTAAATGGTAACATAAACTTGTCTAAAATCTATTGGTTGAGAGGATTTCAACCCATACCCACCCTATCCTAGAAATAATTCACTTTGGAGCCATTATAAACCGAATATTAATTTATTATAAAATAATATTTTATGTAATTCCTAAGGTGCCCCTCACCTCTCTTATAAAAGGGCACTCCCACTTAACTCTAATTCACACCTCGAAAGCCATTTGGCTCAGACAAACCCTGACCAAATACCCTCTCAAATGTCCTACCTTCATCTTAGAGGAATTAATTTAGTCATAAATCCATCCTGAGGAGCCCTTTTGATCAAATCAAAAGGAAGAACCTGAAGAAGAGGTAAATATCTCACCACCTATTTCAAGTTTCTTTCTTCTTCCACTTCCTCCTTCTTTGTTGTTTCCATTATAAAATAATAATTACAGTATCTTATATATACTATTATGTTATTATAAAAATTTTACAAACTTATTAGTTATTTTATCCATCCTATGAATGAAAAAGTCATCACACGTGCGTACGTACGGCTTACCGTCTCCACGTCGTGGTGTAGTTTGTTATTCAAACATTTCATCATTTGGATGGGTATAATAATGAGTATAAATGATATAAATAATAAATATATCATTATATTGATTCTTTATATATTATATACCTTCAAATTATATATGATTTTAATATAAAAAGAATGCTATTGTCGCTCGTGCATACGTACGGACTACAGTCTCCACGAAAGCGATGAGATTCGTTTTCCATGATTAACCATTCAAGTATGGTTATGAAGTATATATAACAAATAATAATGAAATATATTACATAATAATGATACTGGATTTATGTAAATGTCTTTTTCATTTACTTAATTCCATTCAATACAATTAGGAAATGAAAACAACGTTCATGCATACGTACGACCTATTGTCTCCATGAATGGTGTATTTCATTCCACTTATAGATCTATCATATATATTTATATCCTGAATATATATTATATATAAATAATGTTTTACATTATGGAATTAATTAAATCAGTATATAAGTAATAATATCAAGAACAACAAGTCGAAACATGTACGATAAATGAAACGATTTTACCCAAAACGCTGCTTTAACATTGAATTTTCAAACGAACGGGTAATATAAAGTCATAAGTGAACCATATAAGATATCATAAAAATGAATATGATTCTGTAATAAGTCAATGACATTATTTAAATCATTTTTCAGGAGGTTTGGATACGTATAAAGCATATCAGACTTAAGGTAAGGGATAATTATACTAATCTCGTTCTTAACCAAGATATTTTATTTGTAATTATTTACTGGGGTTATATTTTTCATCCATGTCCATAAAAATGTATTCCATAAAGTGTTTAATATTATTCCTTGTATTAGTAAAGTAATGTTTACCCCTCTTTGAATTTTACATTGTGTTATGGAAGGAATATTTCTTTTGTTTACCATATGAGGAACTTTTTGACTTTTCCGGAAAAAGTACGAGGAGAATATTTTGTTAACTTCTACGGCGTGAAAGGATTTTTATGATTTCATAACACCTTATTTATATAATGTTTCCTCTACAATATTTCATGAATATTTTCAAAAAAATAATTTTCTTTTAAAATTTCATTGCATTTTTGAAAAGAAAATTATTTTGAAGAAGAAATGATATTTTCCTCAAGAATTCATTTCAAGTGTTTTGTCAAAACTATTTTCCATTTAAGATGACATTATTTAGTATGATTATGTTTCAAGTATAATGTCTCTATTGTTTACATGGTTTTATTCTTCTTATTATAAAATGATATCCATTTGTTTTATATAGATTATGTTATGATGGGATGATGTTTTATGAAACCTATTTTACTCTTTGGGTTATGATGAATGATTTATGTTTATTTTGTGGCACAAGTAAGAATTATTTCATTATGAGATGGGTGGGACATATATCTCCCTCCAATGCATTGGGTAAATATTTATATCTCATTAGATAAACATGGCTGGAATGGCAAGTAAAATCCGGTTCAGTAACACCGGGCTGGAACGACTAGTAAACCCGGTTCAGTAATGGACTTTGTCCACTAAGATAGTCTTGGCAGCAATGCCTTGGCTACTATGGAAGTCATAACATGTGATTAATGGATTACAAAATTACATGTTTTATTCCCATTCGATTTTATCACGATTAATGTTTCTTTATGATCTATTCCTTTTGTACTTCCGTGTTTTATGTCATTTCTCAAGATTTTGATGTTTAGATTTTATGCTCATGTTTTTACGTTCAAATGTTTATGGATTGTTTTATCTTCTCCATGTCTACCCTTACTGAGCATTTGAGCTCACCCTTTTTTATGTTTTCTTTTCCACAGGATATAAATAAAAGTTTTAGGTAAAACAAAAAGTGGATGAACTTTATGGGAGATGTTGAATATCTTTCACCATGATTAGAATATTTTGTTACAAGTTTCCAAAGACACTAAACTAATACGATCTTTGGGATTTTTTTATTATGTATTAAGTATTCCAAAAAATTAATGTAATATCCATGTATGTCAAGCTTTGGGTCTCTACAAGTGGTGTCCAGATCAGCCTTCACAGTGTGACACCTTCTCTTTATGAGAGGCACCAACCTAGGTAGGCTCTCATTAGGCATACTGATCCATCCATCTAGTGTCCCCCTATTTGAGGTGTACCTCCCTGATCATCCCTTAGTGGTTTCAAGATCATCCTTAATGGTGTAAAACCTTATATTAATGAGATGCACCACCCCAGGTCTAATCTCATTGAGAATTCTGATCCACATGTTCAGAAAACCTTCTTGGTGCTCTCTCCCAGGGATGTACCAATTTGATCCACCATCATAAGTTTTTCAATTAGTGTGATCTATCATTGTTATATGTTAAACTCACGTCATACCCCATGTTAAACATGGGAAGCCGAGGAAAAACTCAGAGACATGCCTCCGGAATAAGATACCCTATGATCAAAGTGGGAAGCATCAGGTTTCTGTGGCCTTGATAATCCCTCTAATGAAGAAGAATACATGTGTTCTAGTGTTTCAGTTTCCATACATTCCATAAATTCCCATCATCACCACTCTCCTAACTGATGTTTTCTTCCCTAACTTGACCATTTTATAATTTCTTGATAGAATCATCATAATTAACTAGCATCCACAAATAGATGGCATCATGAATGGGTTTCATGAATAACAAATTAATCTATGATGGAGATGCAGACTAGGAAATGAATTCTGAGTAGAAATCCATGGAATGAGGGAATGAAATCCCATCATCCTATTACGATCTAGGAGAAGACAAATTTTAAGAAGTGATGAATACCACCCACCTTTAGAAAGTGGGAATTCATGCTACAATGTTCCATCATCGAGCATCAACACAATGACCCATGTGGGTGTGACCCGACGACATCAGAAACAATGTCCTTTTACTTAAACCATATTAACATAATTCCTATTAAATTCTAAAAAAATATGATGCAAATCCCAAAAAACAACCTTAATAACTTCAATATTACACAATTTTTTAACCTCAAAGGTTACCTCATTCCATTTAGCTAGCATCCCCAAAAATTTAATTGAATTATTTTGAAATAATCCTTTACATTAAACCTAAGAGTTATAGGTACCTCATCTTAGTGAAATTTATTTTAAAATATCATTAATCATGTTTAGATCCCATCAATTAAAACCTAAAAAATTTGAATATAATACTTTGAAAATATGATCAAACTTAAAATTATAAACCCTTTATGTTATCCATAACTCTTAAAATAACATCATATGTAAACATCAAAATCTCTAAAGTTGTCTAAACCCTAATCTGATTGAAACTGTAAAATCCTCTGCCCCATAATGCCATATTTGATAGTAAAACATAATATTTACATTTTTTAGATTTTATACTGATAAATATAACCCAATTCACTCCATCCAAAACATACAACATCATAAAAAATTATTGGATCAATTATATAACCAATAAACTTTTAGGTTTATATTTTTATAGATTTAGGAAAAACTCTTTCAAATTAGACAATTACACATTGTATCCATTTTTCTTATAAAATAAGTTCTTTATAAATTCATGATTTCTTCGCTCAATGTAATTTCCATATATATAACTATAACTTCATTAAATTTTCTTCTCATCCTTAAACATGATTCACAACATTTAAAACATTTGGTTGAGAAAAAAAATCTAAGTGACATAAAAGTAAGAAATCCATTTTTCCATTAAAAAAAATGAAAACCCATAAAATGTTTAAATTTTTCATTTTATTAATTGATTGTATAAAATAAATCATATCCACATGTAAAATAAACATTTTTCTCAAATAAAACCTTCAAAACTCATAATAGGTAATTAAAAACCCTTTTAGGAAACTTAGAGCATCATATTCATAACTTATGTTCACTCATGTCACAAATAATTGGATTCGTATTATATCCATTGGATAAACAATCCGGGTTAACTCCCTCCTTCTTTCCTTTTAATATAAGTAAAATTACCCAATTAATTGAAGATGTATATTAGTCTCACCCATTTGTATAGGCTGTATCAGGATCAACACTTTTTATAAGCTATATCAGGACCACCCATTCATCATCTATGATTTTAAAGTACCATATCATGAATAAAAAAATTATATCTACACCTTATCATCATAAAAACCATATAAATCTATTTTAAACGTGTATGCAAAAAACCTTTGTATATCAAAATTCCCTTTCCTTTTAAAATAACATTTTTAAAATTATAATACCCAGAACAAATGGAAATAGGGTTTTTCTTTGAAGAATGTTTGGAATCATGTAAAGGAATAAAAACATAAAATAATGGTTGTGGTGGTGGGAAAATCCATTGATTCCATATAAATTAATATAAAACATTACTTTTTTCATTTTGTAAAGAAAGTAAAAACATTCTGTACAAAATACACAAAAAGATTCATTTTGAAAATCATTGAAATAAATTAAAAAGAGACATAAAATGTAATTTATAATTATTTTATGTCCATATAAATATAATCATACAATAATTTGAAGAATACGGATATGTGAAATATATATATATATATATAATAAATATTTAAAACACTTAAAACAAGGATTCAAGTTAATGTGTCCCTTACCATGATAATGAATCATCATGTATGTTATTTTTGGGACATGAAATTTTCATATACAAGAAGATATAATTCTATTAAACTCGATGAAGGGTGTAAATAAAACCATTAGATGATTAAATAAAAATGTTAAAGGCTTGAAGTCGGGAAAGACATATGTACCCCATGAAGCGCAAATCACTTTGTAGACCTCTCCTCTGCATGGAATTCTATCTCTTTGAAAATCACCCTGTGAAAAAAATATTTCATAGGATGATATGGAACAAAAAAATATATGAATGAAACCACATTCATTTTCAGAGTTGGGTGGTGATTTCCACCACCATAAATGGACATCCCCATGAAAAAATAGTTCTTGAGATGAGATGGACCATCGACACCTTTGAATAAAACCACATTTGTTTGTGAGGCTGTGCAGTGATTTATTCCCCCATGAATTAGAGATCTCCAATGACTAAGTAATTCATGGTATAGGGAATCCTCCATTGTATCCTACAAATGAAGGCCCATGGACCATTGTGGAAAACCAACCATGCTACAACCCATTCTCTCCATTCTTCTATAAAACGACCCTGTGAGAAGACTGAATGATGACACAAAAGAGTGCTGAAGGAGATGAGTGATGAGGATAAACCAAAAACAGATCATCTAAGATGAATTAGGAGATATCTATCGATTCCCAGTAGGTAGAAGTCCATAAATAGTAGTAATAAGGAAATAATAAATCATAAATCCATCCATGCACTCAAAACCCTTTTTTGGAAACCATTGTACTATGCATAAATGGATGGCCCTTGTGAGGCCTAGCACCCCACATAGAAAAATTATATGTGGGTAGAACCCTTCCCCGCATAGTTTTTTATTCGTGAGAGGAATGTGGTCCTGTATAGAAAAAATATACACTGATGAAACCTAGAGAAACATAGAAACATGCTATGTGGGATGATCCCAGATCCACCTAGCACAACCCTATGTATAAGGAACCCTCTCCCGCATAGAAACATGCTACATAGAGGGAAACCCATCCCACAAAAGAACCTACTAAACAAAATGGGGAATTTTAGGGTGGTCTACTCTCTACCTCATATCACTCACTTTTAACATCTCATTAGGTCCCAGAATGGCCCCTCTACAAACCAGTCGAATGATATCAGGACAAGGCCCCTTTCAAATCATCCTAACATATATGGTTAGATCATCAGTCAAATAATCGTTCCCTCTCGAGTCTACATACCTATGGTATGTGGAGTCATGTGTGCAACTCCCACGATAAGGTGGAACCATAGAATGTTTTTAGGTCTATATTCGCATGGTAATGAGGGTTCTGACCTTGAGGTGATCACATGGACCTCACAGTTCTAAGTGGGGAGGATGAGGATCACTCTTTCCTTTCCCTTTGATAGGGAATTATATCCCCCCGCAGAACCAATTTTAGGGATTCCATCATAGATTAATCCCCTAGCATTTCTTTCTAGAGGAAAAAATCTTAATCCTCTTCTCCTTAGAATTGGGACATAGCCATATAGACCCCCTATGAGACTATACCGACTACTGAAATAAAATAGGAGACATGGAAACATAAATCCCTCTCCCCCTCCCTTTGAGATTTAAAACCCCATGCACTAGTAGATACCATGGATCATGTGATCTTAAGATCGACTAATTCCTCTTGTTTCCAACAATGAGAATGACTCAAATGGGATTATAGGTTAGTAGTGATCATGACATCCAAATGGTCCCAAAACAGATGGCCCTCCTATATGGTATAATCTCTTAGCCATATCGATTCAAATGGGAAGATTTCATGCATAATCGCCACACCAAATTCAAACAAGACTAATCCTATTGAGAAAGGAAGCATTAATGTTTAATCCCCAACCACATGGGCCTTCTATTTAGTATAATCCCCAACCATAACTAACTCTAAACTAATGACTTACATGCATAAGCCCCAACCTCTACCCATATGGTCAACTTCTATGCATAAGCCTCAAACAAATGGGAATACTCATCGGTGTAATCCCAAAGATACCAAACTACATGGGATTTTATTCCTATATAATTGGGATACATAAGAAGCCTGTATGAGGTCTAAATCTATCACCCAAATTCACTCTAATGTTCTTAGAGCCACATTCCTAGTAGAATACTATCTTTATAGAAGACCACATCTCTTCAGGGTCCCTTGGGCAACCTTAGCGTAAGTCCCACACCAAAATATGACTAGGAACCTTCCACCTCAATGTCCTTGATGCATGAAATTAAACTACACGGTTTGGTCCTAGTCATATGACCTCAAAAAGTGAAATTCCCTATTAATATCCACTAAACTACGTGGGTTATGATTCCTCTCATGAGGATACATAGGAAGCCCATCCTATGGGTTCGATCCCAACATTAGAATAAATTCAGCCTCAATATATTTAAAAAACTCTATGGTGACTCACTGTGTGTATTAAAGCTATTATATTCCAAATAAAAGTCTAAATAAACGTTTATATTCCCATAAAAGGGTTCCATCGGTGGGGAACCTCTGATACATATAGATCCCTCCATTGATGGAAAACCTCAGATATATATAAATGATTCCATACACATGTTTATTCTTAATGGATCATTACGTCAGGGTAATACACATATTCATACTTGGGAATTAAAATAGTATTAAAAAACATATCTTAAATCTATAATAGAGTCCCTGAATTTGAAATAGTTTCACCCAAAAGGGTGTGATGATCCCATCTTCCCATCTTATCGATCAATGTGTGTTCTTAAGTTTAATTGGCTAAGTTCCCCAATGAAAAGATACCTTTGGAAAGTAGGTCCATGATTATTCATGGATATGAGAGTTTTTCAGTGTTTTTTACTCCATGAATATACCCATTGAAGATCGTTTGAATATGTTCTACCAGACATTAGTGACTGCACACAATTCAACCCCTTGTAATCAAATGTTTAGGTGAAAACCATTTTAGTCAGAAACAATTATCTATCAGCGTGAATAATTATATTATGTTAATTATTTAATTTATTAATAATAATTTTTAAATTTATTATTTGTTTTATTTTATTTATTTTATTTTTATAAAAAATAAATAAATTAATTAATTTCCCATCAGATGTTTTGATGATATTCAGCTCATATGTCCAAAATGAATTCAGTAGGTTAACCATGGTCAAAGTGGTAATTGATACATAACCTAAAAAATAATAATCAGGTTAAAATAATCATTTTTATACATCAATTATGATTTTAAAGACAATAATTAACAAAGGTTATGAAAAATAAACTCTATTACAATCTGGGAAATGGTAGGTTGTACATATGCATAAGAAATGTTTACATTTTTAAATGATATTTATTTAAAGAAGGAAAGTGTTATTTTATATTTACATAATTATAATTATATGAATAGTATTATATTATTTATGCCAATACACTTATCTATATAAAATTAATAATATGTAGTGATTAAAAACAAATCACATCTCTTTATGGAGGTGGTAATCCACACATACACATGCAAAATGTTATCATTTTTCAATAGATGGAAATGTACAAATAATATAATATATAATATTTATTTAATGAGAATCATTTAATTAATATTATATATATACATTAAATTCATCATTATAACCATGCATGATAGGTGGTTATGGAAAATGAATTACATCGGTTCAAGAGGAGGAAATTTGTTGTACCCATGAACGACATTTTCATTTCCCTTTTGATGGAAAAAGAGATGGATATTGGATATTAATTTGACCTAAAAACATATAATTTTATGTAAAATAATTTTCTATTATTTAATCATGTTTTTAGGATATTTTAATGTGGTTAAAGAATAAATAAAACTAAAACATCCTTTTAAAAAGAAATACCTCTTCATCGAAACAACAACATTTTCTTTACACCTTAAGCCCTCTAAGGTTGGTATTATGTGAAAAATAATACCTATAGAATATAGGTAAGGATTTATTTAATTTATTTGGGATGGTATTGGATGAACCAGATGGATCTTAAGGTGTGTAGAAGAGATGATAGGGGGTTCCCCTTTATAATGAATGGATGAAATATTTTTGAATTACTTAAAGTATTAATTTCATATAAATTATTTTTCATAGTAAAATGATTAAAAATGATATAATTAGAATTTTGGATGAGAGTGATTCTAAAATATTTCATAAAATAAATTTTTTATTGGTTTTGTTTTTTTTACTTTTATCTCTTATTTTTATCCCTCTGTTAACCCTTTTGACAATTACGATGATATCAAAATTATTTACTATTTAGGGGTCAAGAAAGTTACCATAAAAAGATAAGTGAACCATAAATGTACCATGGTTGATATTTTAAACCATATTTAATTTAATTTTTTGAATATAGGGTTATATGATTTTGAAACCATTTAATAATTTTTTTATTATAAAATATCATTAATTTCACTTTTGGAAATACATGAAATATTATAATATAATATATGTCTATCTCATGTAAAATGGTTAAAAAATGACATGGATTAGAATATAAAGAGTATATGGTCATAATATAATAATTGAATAAAAAATTTATGGGTTTATATATCATTTTAAACCATATATTTTGGTTTAACCCCTTGGTTAACCAATTTTAACCTTAACCACGATAATGATTTTTTCAATATTAAAGGGTTATAAATATACTTATAAGATAAAAATTGGCTCATGAATGGCCATTTTATGAAATTTTAGACCATATATCATCCTAAATATACTATTTCATGTTTTTATTTTATTATTAAATAATTTAATAAATATTATTTAATATAAAATATGATTAATGTTCTTTTTGACACTCTTAATTTAGTTTGACTTTAAAGATAAGAATATTGTAATTTATTTGGAATATAAACCTTTAAAACATACCTAAATGTTATATTTTCTATAATATTCGTGGGGCACTATAAGTGAATAAAAAAATATCACTTTTAGAGTTTTAAAACCATTTACTTCATTTTTATACTGTTTGCACAAGCACTGTGTTGGCATTGCGTAAAATTTTAAGGTAATTATTTCAACATTAAAAATAAAAAAATACTTGATAAAAAAATTTATATTTCAAATAACCATTTATTATTGAATATTTTTTTTATCAACATCACAAAATGTTATTGATATTAAAATAAATAGAGTGACATTTTTTACGTTATTCTTTACTTAAATATTATGAAGGACAAAATAAAAGATTAATGAAAAAATGGTCGTATTTTTGATTTTTGGATGATTATGGATAAAATAGACTAATAAAATGAAATATATTCATGTTTTGGAATGAACTTTAAGCCTTATCATATTAGTTTTAAAAGTAACTAACCTATTTTACCTTCACCTTGATAATAAAATTTATTGTGGTTACTATTGAAAAAGAAAAAACATAAAAGGGGACTCTTTACGAAATTTGGACCTCATAATTCCAAAATTGTAACACATTTTTCAAGATTAAATTTCTAAAAATAAAAAAAATTAATTTAAGATAAAAATTCAAAGAACAATGAAAAATGGGTTTTTTCGAAAAATTTCCATTTTTGTATAAAAATGTTTTCTACCAAATTCAACCATAAAATTGATTCCAATGAACATAATAAGATTATTAATAATATTATATAACTAATTTTACTTCAATTTTTTTTAAAAAAAATCAAAAATTTTAATTCTTGAAACAAAAATACATTTTTAATAAAAAACAACACTTTTCCCTATTCATTGAAAAATCAATCTTTTTAGAAAATTATCAAAATTTTGATCTAATATTATTTTGAAATTATTATTTTAAAGATTATATATTTTTTATTAAATGTAATTTATAAAATTTCCAAAAATTAATTATAATATAAAAGTCATTAAAAACCATCTTTGAAGAAAATGATTTTAAAGCATAAAATGATTTTACTATAAATTTAGTGACTATTTCCTAAGAATTAATGGATAAATTTGTGTTGAATAATAACCTTATATATATATTTTAATGTTTTTATTCTTATTTATACCCAATAATTCAACTTCTTGGTTATAACGATCATATAATATTATTTCGTGGTTCATTTGAGCTCAATGTTGTGTATCGTGAACACTATAGTCTTATTTTAAAACATATGGATATTATATAGGTTCACTCAAAAATAATTAAACTCTAACAATTTCCAAACCAATAAACTCCATCCACTCAATAATAAAATTTTTCATAGGTGTGAAAATTTTCAACTAAAGTTTTCTAATCTAACATCACTTTTAAATGTTTATAAATGAATGCATAAAGTCTATGCATACATTTAAAGTAGGTTTTGAACACTTTGATTTGTTTTATTTTAAGAAAAAAAACAAAAAAACATCCAATTAAATTAGAACAATTATTTACAAACAAAGTTACTTTATCCTACACCCCACACTTACCACAGACATTATTCTAATTAATTCTAGTATTCATATATTAAGGAAAATAGATTTAAAATAAAAAATTTAGACTATGGTAAAGGAAAAGACAACCTGGAGGTTATTTATTAAATGGATATAGGGAGGATATCTTAATCCTCCATTGGTTCTTTCAAAAAAACATCGTGGTAATGCTTTAGTTTTTTTTCTATTCATGTTTAATGGAAACTTTTAAGCTTCCCCTTTGATATCAACTAAACAAAATATAAAAGTGTTACTTATTATATCAATTTTATTCTATTTAGAATGAAGTTTCCCTGGAATTATATTCATCCTTGATGAGAACAATATCACTTTATCTCCAATCTCAATGATTCTTTTTTGGACACGCTTTTCATGGAAATTTTTTCACTTATCCTTTTACAGTAGTGAAGTATCATAAGGATCCATTATCAGATCTTCATGTTCCATAATATATAGATTAATTTAATCTCTATCCTTTCCAAATTAAAGACTCACCTTATTTATATCCCATTAGGCCTTATACTTAAACTCAATAGGAATGTGATAGTTTTTTCCATTAACAATTGTATATGAATAAATACCTAAGGGGGTTTTTAAGAAATTTTTGTAAGATCATAATGTGTACTATAGAATTTTAATCTTGTCTTTTATTGTGGGTTGAACTATCTTATGTAAAATAATTTTTTTATATAAATGTTGGATACCTCTTCTTTCCCACTTGTCTATGGGTTAAATTTAGCTGAGGTATTATAGTGAAATATAAATTTCTTTATTCGGGACTCCATGTTCTTATTTCATATGTTTGTTCCTTGGACAATAATTAGTTCTCATGGTATTCCAAATCTCAAAAATATATTTTTTATAAATTCAATGAAAAATTTAGAACCATAATTTTTAGTGACTTTTACTTCAATCCACTTAAAAATATTTACCACTTATAATAATATGTTGGAAAACCAGATGATATAGGAAATATGAATCTGAAATATAATCCCAAGACATCAAATATTTTATAGAAAATTAGTGTTTTGGGGGAATTCCATGTCTTTTGGAAATTCCACCAGTAAACTGGTAGTTTAGGAATGATTTACAAAAATAATGTGAGTTTTTAAAAATTGATGTCCAAAATAAACCAGCTTACAAAACATTCCTAGTATGTCTTCGAGGTATAAAATGGCCTCCACATGCATATTCCTGATAAAATATAAGTTCACATTTAACCTCCTAATAAGTGATGCATCTCTTCATTAATTATTCTTTTTAGATCATCCGTAAATATGAATCTTAGCAGATATAATAATTTGACTAAAATTTTAATTTAGATTCTTAATCCTTGGTAAATAAGGGAGTTACCTTTGATGTAACTATAAAATTGACTATATGAGCATTCCATGAAACTAGTGATTTTGTATAGTTTCTCACTAGGTAAGAAATCATATAATTTTGTCTTATAAGGTTGTTCTACCTTATAAATGAGAGGAGATATATTTGTGTGATAAATTTATAAATTTTGAAACCTCTTTTTGTCCTTGATTTCTAGGTCAAACTGTTGTAGAAACAACATGACATAAAATATATTTGTTTTACATCAGCCTTTTGGATTAGATATCTTAGTGTTGTATGATCAGAGTAAATAATTATTTTTATTTCCTAATATATAATTCCAAGATTTATTTAAATCCAAAAAAATTAATAAAACTCATTTTTATTATTTTATAATTTATTTGGGTTGTGTAGAATGTTTTACAAGTGTAATATATCACTTTCTGTAACCTATCAATTTTATGGGAAGACATAACTACTACAACCTTGTTAGAGTCATCACATTGTTTATCAAGGTTAAAATTACCATATGAGGGACAAATAATGGGGGTTGTGATTAGTATTTCATTGATATTATAAAAATCTACCATTTATGAACCATCAAATACAAAATTATTTTCCCTTTTGAGTAAGTTTGTTAGGGACAAAGTAATCTTTCTAATGGAACGACCTGACTTTTTATGAAAGTAAAACTGATTTTTTCCAGTTTTAATTATTTTTCTCATTCTATTGAGGCTGACACATGGCTTTAAGAATATATTAGGAGTATCTGAGGCTTGTTCATATCATGGTGTTTTGGAAATTAGAGAGTCATATTAAGATGCATGGTTAGCACATCGTTAGTATTTGACACAATCACGTGGGCACTCAGTGCATAACAAGAGGCCACACTATTTTTCTGCAACCATGTGATCCAGGCTGCATACCCATTCTTTTACAACATACCTTGTGATAGATTCAATTTTCATGACTTGTTAACGGTTTTGAAAACTATGTTCCTAGCTAGTTTGAGTGGAGTTCATGGGTAGTATTTTCTACATAGTTGGCACACGATTTTTCCAACCTTGGAACCAAACAACATGAACTAGTAAAAAAGGGGGAAATTTCTATTTTTCCCTCGTGGATTTATAATTTTAACACCCCTATTACTTTTCTTCCTCTAGATGACATATGCCTCTATTTTCCTCCAATGAAGAGCTCACCCTACACCTTTTCCAGGTTCATAAATAACCCCCTCATCTGATCTACATTTTCATAGTTTCCGATCACATTGGATGCAGAAAAATAACCTACCTAATCATATTTCATCTTTTTTTCATTTATCATCACATATATTTTTTTATTTTGGCGTGATATAAAATTCTCTATTTTTAGGGAATTGCTATGTTCTTCCAATTCCTTCCACTGTAGATCAATTTAAAGGAAGAAATTGAATGAGGAGAGTTCTATAGGACTATGGTAGGTGGTTTAGATACATTCCCTAAAGATTCAGGTGTTTTTATAGTATTTAACTATTTTTATGAACACTGAAAATTACTATGTTATACCTTAAATGTGTTAAACCACTTAGAATAATTATGAAATATATAATTAATCTAATGGACTATATTAATTGATTATAATATGATGAACTCATTGATTTTCACCCCTTTGGGTGTGATAAATTGAAGACCCTCTTTTATAAAAATTTTAAATGACTAAAATACAATCTAAGTGTTTGTATCGACCATGAAATGGAATTTCCTTGTTTAATAGTTTTAAAGGGCTCAATTAAATTGATTTAAAGTGGGTGAAAAGTACATTACATGTGTTATATATTTATAATCATAAATTATATGAATTGTGACACTGATATTTATATTAGGTTTATTGATTACAAATGAGTAGAGGTATTCCATATTCATTATTATTATTATTATTAGACCATGGATAATGGTTGGTGAAGAATAGTTAAAGGTTATACTGATAATGGTATTTCATGCTCCCTTACATTTGGTTATGGGAATGACATCTCACATCGTTTACTTTATTTTGGTGATGGGAAGGTCTTTCCACATTCCATTGTATCGGGTGTTGGGCATGAAGACTCACCCCACTATCTCAAGCGATGGTCTTGAAATTTCACATTTATATGAGATTCAGGGACAATACCCTTGCTAGATCCATTGAATCATTAGAATGGTCATGGATAAATGAGTTATGCCCTAGGTCCAGATAACACCTAATATATATGTATATTACTCTAGATATACATACATATAGAGGGTATATACAATCACACACACACAAACACACACACACACACACACACACATGAATAATTATATATATGGTTACTAATCAAAATTTCTAGCATATTCCGAAGTAGATAGAGTCTACTGGGTGTCCTTTTAGAACATAACCCGACAATTAATTATTTTTTAAAATTGTTTATAATCTTTTATACCTTCATGATTATATGTTATAAACACTTATTGTAGACACTATTATTAGTGACCCAATGATTTTATCTCACACCCTAATTGGACAACCTTGGGTACCAATGTAGACATCATGACTGCATGTGTGGACAAGGGAAACCACCCTATCATAGATGCTTGATTTATTACTTATAGCATGGAGAATGGGAGAAGCGGACCAAGTGCATGTTCATGATTCTAGTTATAAGGACATGTCCGTAAACATTACATAATCATGAATTAAATGAATAATTCGCATCGAGGATATTTTTAGGTTTAGAATTTTAGAGAATTAGGCCATAACTGTTACATTACATCCCGAAATTTATAAAGTTGAAACTTATACTTAGTTCCCATATTTTTCACAAAATAAAAATTCTTGAAGAAACGAGTCATGTCTAGTCACTTTTTTTGACAGTATGACTTTCCCTTGATCCCATCCTTGACCCTATTCATCTTTATGTCCTGTGAAAAACATTTCGAAACATGGGATGAGCATAAAAATCTCAGTAAGGGTTATAAAACAAAGAAAGAAAACATTTATCTATCATTACATAAATAACATAAGCTCTTTAACATACCTCATGAAATCATAAGATTTATGAATAATACATAGAAAACACAAATCATAAAGGTAACTTGTGGAATCCATATCATACTTACATCATAGATATCACAACTACGTAGGGAGTTACATTTGGAATACCCATCACAGTATATTCTATAAATATATTCGGAGAAACATTCACATTTACCTCCGTCATGTTACCTAATGCATTGGAGAGCTATCTCGGGCTCACCCGCTCTAGGTTTATCACGGAACCACCCGTATACGTAAGCAATGCCCAAGAACCATAACATATTCATAACACATAAAACAAACATAAAGGAAAGTTACAATTTCAACATTTCAATCAAAATATATCATTTAAATATATTGTCCTAACAAATCCATTTTCAAAACCATTTTCAATACCAAAATATGTAAAAGAGTATATGGTATTTATTTTCCTTTTAAAAACATTATGGCTTGTTAAGGAAGCCATAGATCAAATAATACTCATGGCGGCGAAAAGGTTGGTTTCACTGTGTATGTTAAAAGAAACATTATTTTTTGTCATTTAGTAAAACACCTCGTAGAAAAATATTACCTTTAAATGAAATGAAAATTAAAAGGTGTTTATATAGCGTATAAAAGAAAATCATGTATTAAAATAAAATATTCCTCAATGTTAAGAGATTGAGACGTAGTCCCTTACCTCATGTTCGACTTGACCTGTTCATTCTTTAATCTCCTGAATAATAAACTAGGGTTAATTTTTACTATCTTAAGAAACTTTTTCATGTTTACTATTCCTTTTATATCACTTATTACCTTGTTATAAACATTATTTAATTGTTTAATTTAATAATGGTTGTATTGTCGATATTTGGTACTTGAGTCAAACATGGACTTCTTATAATTACAAGTCTTTCACGTGGTCAAAATTCTATTATATCCAGGATGATATTCCTGATTTAGATATCATATATATCATATATATCCAATATATACATGTATTGATAATAGTACATAAAATTTGGAGATAAGAAATGAAAAACACCGTTCATGGAGATGATAAGTCGTATGTACGCATGAACGCTACTTTCATTTCTATTTAGTATTTTTATGGAATGAAAATATAATGATGAATAGGTATATTATAATTAAAGTATAATATAATATATAATATCATTAACTATATCCTTTATATTTCCCACATATGGAATTAATGAGTCATATTACTTTGAAGGGGCAGTAGTCCGCACTTCCTCAAATGAAATTATCGCGTTTACCCATAATGGAAACCATTAAGGTATTCTATAAATAAAAAATACAAAATAAAAAAATATATATATATAATATATAAATATATTTCCATCTTAATGGCCACCATGAGAGGTGGTAGGAGATAATCAAACAATCATAGTTTCATGAGGCGTTAGTTTGCCTTCCATAGAAACAATATGTTACTCACCCATTAGATAGAGGTGTGTGTAAGTGTAGTTAGAATAATTCTCATAACAAAGTCCTAGTATATTTAGGATACTATTTGTTTTATAAAATAACGTAATAAAAAGAGTTTAGGGGTTGGAGAAGTAAAATAAAAGAAAAGATGTTAAGAGAAACTGTTACCTTTATTTTGGGTAACTCCATTTGGATTGAACCAAAATTACCTTTTGAAGTGACTTATGCCTAAGGTAAGGCTTCTAGGTGGAACATAGGGATATTTAGAGTTTATTTGGGTAGGGTTTGGACGATCCAAGGGGCTTGAGAGCTGTGAGAAATGAGTTAGAAGTGAGAGATTTTTATAAGGGGGAGGAGGGGATCTTTAGGAAAGTGTGAAAATATTATTTTATTATATAATGATATTCGATTTATAAAGGTCAAAAACTAATTAAGGTCAAAGATAATATGAATAATGGTCGAAATAAAATCATCCAATAATAATTGGACAGGTTTGGATATTATTTTAATATTTATAATCTTATTTATTTAAATCATTTATTTACGAGGTAAACACTACATCATTATTGTGTTATAAATAATTTAATTTATTTGATGCCTAAAAATTATAAGAAAATACGATAGTTTATTAAATATTTTTATCCTTCCAAATAATATTTATAATAAAAAATATAACTTATATAAACCTATGGAAAAATTAATTTACTAAAAGATATTTGCTTATGTCATTTTTGTCTTTACTTTAAATTAATTAATATAAAGTGTCATTGTCACTATTAAGTGGCTCCATGGGGTCCCAAAAATCTGCCCAAGGATTTCCATGATCGGCCATGACTAATAAAATAAGGTTAAGACAAGTGTTAAGCTAATTTTGTATTATTAGAATATTATTTTTACCTTGAATTACCCTATTTACCTTTAACCGTGGAAAAAAAAGTCAAAAGTTATTTTTCACCAAATATTATTTTAATCTTATTGAACCAAATTTTACTTACTAATATCAACCATGTATGTCATATTTTAAAATTTCAATTCACAGAAGCGGTAAAATTTCATTTAAATGAAAAAGTCAGTTTTTTAACTATAACTTAGTGGTTTCACTATTCATCAAAAATTGAAGTTTTTCAGAAAAATACCAAACATTCAGCCTAAGATATATTTGATATTCCGAATTCAAAAATGATGTCTATTTTACCAAATTAAAATAATAGAAGTTGGATTAATTAATTTAAAATTAATCCCCGTTGTGAAAATAATAGACACGTTTATAAGAAATATTAACTATCAAAAGACTGACACTTGTTTATGTCCAATTTAAAAGTAAAATTAATTCCAAGGACCAAAATTGGATTAAATGGTAAAAATATGTTCTAATTAAACTTTAAAACCAATTAAAAAGATAATCTAACCATATAAATAAAGTATATTAAAAGGCATTTTTGAATTAAAACACAGTATTTTTCACTATTCATTAAAAAATGAACTTTATCAGAAAAATACCAATAATTTACCCAAAGTAAATTTTGATGTACCAATTATAATGAAGAATTTTATTTGGTCAAATAAAACATATAAAATTGACCAAAACTATATTTAAATAGTGTTCTCCAGTAAAAGGCGTTAAATCAACCTTTTAAATTAAATTATGCTTAAAATTAGATTCATTAACATTATAAGCCTCTAAATTTTATTGGATAAATGTAAAATCATTTAAAAACATGTATAATCATATTGTAGTTAGATCATATCATTCCCACGAATAAAACATCTAGCTATTAACTACGATTTAAAATAACAATATTATATTATTATTGTGCAACGTAAGATTTCCAAGAAACCCGTTGTTGTGTGTCAGGTTATCCATCGAGAATATCGACCCCTTTAAAGTAAAATTAATATTTAATTCCCAAATATGAATAATTATGAAAATTTATTATTTCTTTATTTACCATTAATGTTACATACTTCCCCCCTTTTATAAATTGCTTCCTCTTAATTTTATTCACTTATAAAATAAATGGGGGTATTAATCTCTCATAGAATATTCAGATTCCCACATTGCCTCTTCAACCATATGGTTTTACATAAAACCTTTACCTGGTGAATTACCTTTTTCCGCAACACTTGCTGTCTTCGACCTAGAATCCGGACTGGTTGTTCCTCATAAGAGAAATTCCGTTCCAACCGAACTACCTCTGGACTTAAAACATGAGATGGATATGGCATACACTTTCTCAACATCGAAACATGAAAAAAATTGTGTACTTCGGATAAACATGGAGGTAAATCCACTTTGTATGCAACTGATCCAACTTTCTATAGGATTTCATAGGGTCAAATGAACCAAGAATCAACTTTCCCTTCCTACCAAAACACATCACACTTTTCCATGGAGAAAATTTGAGAAAGACATGATCACCTACCTCAAAAGAGAGATCCTTCCTCCTATTATCCGCATAAATTTTCTACCTATTAAAATCTGTTCTAATGTTAAATTCTTTTTGAGTAAATATATATACTTTAAAATTTTTTGGTCAGTATATATTTCACATTTTACTCCATATAAATTATGCCTCCATCTTTTTAAAGAAAAAACAAAAACAGCTAATTTCAAATCATTTGTAGGGTAATTTAACTCATGAGGTTTCAAATAACGTGAAGTATAAGAAATTACCTGATAATTCTACATAAGGACTCAACCAATTACTTTTAACGAATCATCATTGTAGATATCAAACTCACCATTTCTGGAAGGCAGTGACAAAACTAGAGAATTCACCAATCTTCTTTTCAATTTCTGAAAACAATCATCACATTCTCTTATCCAAATGAACTTAACACATTTTAGAGATAAATTAGTCATTGGACTAGATAATTGTGAAAAATTCTCAACAATCCTTGTGTAATAACCTGCCAAACCAAGAAAACTACGAATCTCAATTATATTTGTGGGTCTTGGCCATTATTCAACCACTTTTGTTTTAGCAGGATTAATAGTTATACCATTTTTTGAAACAATGTGACCATGGAAAGAAATTTTTTGTAACCAAAACTCACCCTTAAAGAATTTCCCATATAGTTTTTTTTTTATGGTTTGAAAGACAACCCTTAAATGACTTTCATGATCCTATTTAATTTAGATAAAACCAAAATATCATCAACGAACACAACCACAAACTTATCCAAGAACTGAAGGAAAATTCTATTCATAAGATCCATGAATAGAGAAGGTACATCAGTTAACCCAAAATACATAACTGCAAATTCATAATGGCTATATCTAGTAAGAAACGCTGTTTTCGAAATGTCTGATTCCTTTACATTCAATGGATGATATCCTGACCTCAAGTCAATCTTCAAAAAATACTGAGCTCCCTGGAGCTGATCAAACAAATCATTAATATGAGGAAAATGATACTTTTTCTTAACTATGATGTAATTCAATGCTCTATAATCAATGAAAAGTTTTATTGAACCATCTTTCTTTTTAATAAACAAGATAAAAGCACCCCATGGTGATGTTCCGGGTTGATTGAAACCATTATCTACTAACTCTTGTAATTTATTCTTTAACTCTAAAAGTTCAATTTGAGCCATTTGATAAAGGGGGTTTTGAAATTGTGTTAGCATCATGAACTAAGTCAATAGTAAAGTCAACTTTCCGATCAGGTATAAATTCAGGAAACTCATTAAGAAAAACATCATGGTACTCATTTACCACAAGCACATCATTAATCTGAATAGTTCTTTTGTTTTCAACAATACGTGCAAGGTAACATTCATTTCCATGTTTTACTAGTTTCTTAGATTTCTAATATGTTATCAAAAGTAAGGGTTCATTCTTGTACACAAACTGAAAATATTTCTGAAAAGAAACTTCTTTTTCTCTATAGTCAATCTTAGTATGATAAAAAGAATGCCAATTCATACCCAAAATAACATCAAACACTATTAGAGGAAAAAAATAAGGTCTGTTGGTAGATTCTTTCCACACAAAAGGACAAGAAGGTTCTTATAATTTCTTTTTGATTCAACATTTCCTCCAGGTGTTTTTAACATAAGTTCTGTATTCATATCTTGATATGGAATTCCCAATTTACTATAAAACTTCTCAAAAATGAAAGAGTGTGTATACCCCGAATCAAACAAAACATTGGAATAATCTGAACAAATAAAAATTATACCAGATACTACTTCATTTGATGGCCCAACATCTGCTGAAGTAGTTTCAAAGGATTTTACCACCCATTTTTGCTTGTAGTCTGTTTTCTTTCCCTTAGTTGGGTTCTTTTCTAGACACTCATTTGCATAATAACCAATTTCATTGCACTTAAAACATTTTATTGATTGTAAATAAGATTTTGTATTACCATTACTCTGCTCTTTTTTAGTGAAATTACGAGCCTTATGTACCATTTTACCGCATCGGTAGCACTTACCCGAATTCAAAAGACATTCCCCAACATGCTTTTTACCACAATTTTCACAAAATGAAAACTTAAGTTTCTTACCATCATACTTTTTTGAATAGTTCTTCCCTTTTTACCGCCACCTCGACCTCTTATTCTGTTGTTTGTCAAAGAACACCTGATCATCAAAAAACTCCATTTCCAACTTCTCCGCACAAAAAACAAGTTTTTCATAACTTTTAAACTCATGAGAAGCTAAATCCCTTTGATACATTGGATTTAATTCTGAGTAAAAATGGTTGATTTTACTATCAATATCTCATATGAAATTTGTAGCATACCTTGCGAGTCGAGTAAAATTTTCTTCATAAGTAGCCACTGAGTCATCCTCCTACCTTAATTCTAGGAATTGTTTTTCCATCCTAAGACGAACCACCTTAGGAAAATATTTCTCAAGAAACATACCTTTGAATTCATCTCAATCAAGAGAATCAATATCCTCACTATCCCTGATATTTTTCACCATCGAACACCGCTGATCATCTTCACCTTCAAAACAGTAAACAGTGAGACTAACCTTTTGATGTTTCGAACACCCCATGACATCAAAAATTTTCTCAAGTGCATTAATCCACCCTTCAGCTCACATAGGGTTAGATTATCCTCTGAATGATGGGGCATGTTTCCTCATGAAATGATCCAAAACTAACATGTTACTCTGTGGTTGATCTGGCTGATCTCGTGCATGGATACCACCACCATTTATAGCCCGAGTCAACTGTGCCATCACTACAACAAACTGTTCAGTTCTGATTCCGACCATCTCATGTTACTGATTTGGAATTTTGTCTTCTTTTTGATGTCGTTCCAATATAGTTTCCCTTTTTTCTCTGCGGAAAACCATTCTAAACACAAAAATATCTTAGGCGGAGAAACCTGGTAAACTGTAAATACTATATCATTTCTATATTCACATAACTTAATTTATGGATATTAATTTAACAATACCCTAACTCCTAAAGTTATCTAAACCGACCTCTGATACCGACTATAAGGACCCAGCCTTAAACATTACATAATCTTGAATTAAATGAATAATTCACATTGAGGATCCTTTTAGGTTTAGAGTTTTAGAGAATTAGGTCATAACTGTTACATTACATCACAAAAGATACAAAGTAGACACTTCTACTCAGTTCTTGTATCATTCACAAAATAAAAATTCTTGAGAAAAGAGTCATGCCCAGTCCCATGTTTTAGACAACATGACTTTCCCTTGATCCCATCCTTGACCATATTTATCTTTAAGTCCTGTGAAAAACATTTCGAAACTTAGGATGAGTATAAAAACATCAGTAAGGGTTATAAAACAAATAAAGAAAACATTATTCCATCATTACATAAATAACATAAGCTCTTTTACATACCTCATGAAATCATAAGATTTATGAATAACACATGGAAAACATAAATCATAAAGGTAACTTATGGCATCCATATCATACTTACATTGTAGCTATCACAAATACGTAGGGAGTTAAATTTGGAATACCCATCACAGTATATTCCCTAAATATCTTAGGAGAAACATTCACGTTTACCTCCATCACGTTACCTAATGCATTGGAGAGATATATCTGGCTCACCTGCCCTAGGTTGATCACAGAACCACCCGTATATGCAAACAATTCCCAAGAACCATAACATATTCCTAACACATATAACAAACATAAAGGAAAGATAACATTTCACATTTCAATCACAATATATCATTTAAATATATTGACATAAAAAATACACTATCAAAACCTTTTTAAATACGAAAATATGTAAAATAGTATATGGTATTTATTTTCCTTTTAAAAACATTACGGCTTGTTAAGGAATCTATAGATCAAATAATACTCACGGCGGTAGAAAGGTCATTGTCACCACGTACGTTAAAAGAAACATTATTTTTCGTCGTTTAGTAAAAAAACTCATAGAAAAATATTCCATTTAAATGAAATGAAAAGTAAAAAGGTGTTTATATAGTGTATAAAAGAGAATCATGTATTAAAAAAAATATTCCTCAAACAAATGAGATTGAGACAAAGTCCCTTACCTCGTGTCCAACTTGACCCATCCGTTCTTTAATCTCCTAAATAATAAACTAAAGATAATTTCTACTTGGTTAAGAGCATTTTTCATGTTTATTATTCCTTCTATACCACTTATTACTTTTTTATAAACATTATGTAATCATTTAAGTCAATAATGGTCGTTTTGTTGATATTTGGTACTTTAGTAAAAAATTGACTTCTTATAATTACAAGTTGTTCATGTGGTCAAAATTCCATTATATCCAGAATGATATTCCTTATTTAGATATCATATGTATAATATATATACATTATATACATGAATTTATAATATTACATAACATTTGGAGATAATAAATGAAAAGCACCGTTCATGGAGATGGTAAGCCGTACGTACAGATGAATGCTACTTTCATTTCTATTTTATATTTTAATGGAATGAAAACATAATGATACATAGTTATATTATAATTCAATTCTAATATCATATATAATATCATTAACACCATCCATTATACATCCCACATATGGCATTAACGAGTCATATCACTTTGAGGAGAAGGTAGTCCACACTTCCTCAAATGAAATTATCACGTTTACCCATAATGGAAACCATGATATAAATGAAAAATACAGAATAAAAAAGAAAAAATAAACATAATATATATCTTATATAAATATAGTTCCATATTAATGGCCACCATGAGAGGCGGTATGAGATAATCGAACAATCATCGTTTCGTGAGGTGTTAGTTTGCCATCCACAAAAAACAGTATGTTATTCACCCATTAGATGGAGGTGTGTCTAAGTGTAGTTCAAATACTTCTCATAAAAACATCCTAGTATATTTAGGATACTGGTGTTGTTATAAATGAAATGAATAAAAAGATTTTAGGTGTTGGAGATGTAAAATAAAATAAAAGAAGTTAAGAGAAACCGTTAACTTTAATTTGGGTAACTCCCTTTGGTTTGAACCAAAATGACTTCTTGAAGAGACTTATGCCTAAGGTAAGACTTCTAGGTGGAAGACAGGGATCTTGGGATATTATTTGGGAAGGGGTTGGAAGATCCAAGGGGCTTGAGAGGTGTTAGGAATGAGTTAGAAGTGAAGGCTTTTTATAAGGGCGGGGGGAGGGGCTCTTTAGGAAAGTGTAAAAATATTATTTTATTATATAATTATATTTGGTTTATAATGGTCCCAAACTAATTAAAGTCGAATATAAGATTACTAATGGTCAAAATAAAATCATCCAATAATAATTGGACAGGTTTGGGATATTGTTTTAATATTTATAATCTTATTTATTAAAATCATTTATTAATGAGGTAAACACTACATCATTATTGTGTCATAAATAATTTAATTTATTTGATGTATAAAAATTATAAAAATACCATAATGTAGGAAATACATTTATATTTCCAAAGAAAAATTTATAGTCAAAAATATAACTTATATAACCCTATGTAAAAATTAATTTACCAAAAGATATTTGTCTATGTCATTTTTGTCTTTACTTTAAATTAATTAATCTAAAGTGTCATTATCACTCTTAAGTGGATCCATGGGGTCCCAAAAATCTACCCAAGGATGACCATGGTCTACCATAACTCATAAAATAAGGTTAGGATAAGTGATAAGGTAATTTTGTATTATTATGATATTCTTTTTACCTTGAATTACCCTATTTACCTTTAACCACAGTAAATAAAAGTCAAAAGTTACTATTCACCAAAAATTATTTTCATCTTATTGAACCAAATTTTACTTAATAATAACAAAAATTTATGTAGGATTTTTTAAATTCAATTCACGGAAGCGGTAAATTTTCATTTAAATGAAAAATTCAGTTTTTAAATACTACTTAGTGGTTTCACTATTCATCAAAATTGAAGTTTTTTCAGAAAAATACCAAAAATTCAGTGTAAGCTATATTTGATATTCCAAATTCAAAAATGATGTATATTTTTACCAAATTAAAAACATATAAGTTGGATTAATTAATTTAAAATTAATTACCGTTGTCAAAACAAAAGGCGTGTTTTTTAGAAATATTAATTATCAAAAGATTGTCACTTGTTTATGTCAAATTTCAAAGTAAAATTAATTTCAATGACCAAAATTGGATTAAATGGTAAAAATATATTATAATTACACTTTAAAACCAATTTAAAAGATAATATAACCATAAAAATAAATTATATTAAAATGAAGTTTTGAATTAAAATACAACATTTTTCACTATTCATAAAAAAATGAACTTTATCATAAAAATACCAAAAATTTACCCAAAGTAAATTTGGACGTCCAAATTATAAAGAAGAATTTTATTTGTTCAAATATAACATATAAAAGTACCCAAAACTAGATTTAAATAGGGTTCTCCATTAAAAGGAGGTAAATCAACCTTTTAAGGTAAATTATGCTAAAAATTAAATTCATTAACATTTTAAGCCTCTAAATTTTATTGGATAAATATAAAATCATTTAAAAAACATTTATAATCATATTGTAGTTAGTTCATTTCATTCCCACAAATACAATGACTAGGCATTAACTACTTTTTAAAATAATAATAATATATTATTAATGTACAACATAAGATTTCTAAGAAACCTATTGTTGCGTATCGAGTACACCATCGAGCATATCGACCCCTTTAAAGTAAAATTAATATTTAATTCAAAAATTATAATAATTATGAAAATGAATTATTTTTTTATTTACTTGGGATGTTACACTAGTGGAGCTATATTTTGGTATTTTTTATATTTGTATAGAAGGTTGTATAAACTCATGGCATGCATCCATTATTCCCCTTTTTTATATCATTATGCCATGAAATCATTTTGTATATGACTTAGCCATTGGATTTTGAGTATTATTTCCACTTGGATGTTTCCTTTTACATTGTGTTTTTAGTTATCATTTATATCATGCTTCAAATCACATTTTTTATATCCATGGTTCCACTCTGATATGAGGGTATAATCTACCCACTATACCACCTTAGACCCACACAGTTAGTCAGTGTCCTCCGGTGTAGAAGGAGGTGTACTTGAGGCCATGTGACCCACCGGATCGAGGCACCATTTTAGTGTCTCCCAAGTCAAGATAATACAAAGTGGTATGGGAGCTTTATTTTCTTCATCTTATGGTTGGGTATTAGATAGAAGACTATGAAGGTAATGGAATTTAATAATAAGTCTATTCTTGGGAGTAGCTAACCCATGTAAAGGTGAATCCCAAATTACTGAGAATGGGTCATTTTTTATTGGATTACACTCATTATCATTGATACAATTTCACCATAGGGTGAAACACATGTTTAATGATTTTATTAATATTGATATTATTATTATATAAATTTTCATTTGGTTTAGTAAAAAAATGAGGTATTACCTCATATATCATTGTAGGAACCTTAGAACTGATATTCCATGAATTTTTCCATGTCGGGTTTCCTTTCTACATGAATTTTCCTTCTACATATATTTACTTCCTAGATTAATTATATATGGAAATGTTCTAACATTTATTTTAGTGATAACATAATTGGATTCATTAAGGTTCATACATAAATCTAAGCGATGTTTTCCTTCATAGATTGATTGTGAAACCTTAATTGGACAATTATACCATTTTTGGGTTCTGGACCTACTGGTTCCATGGACCAAAACAATGTTTATTGATTAGATTACTTGAATTACAATGGTTATTTAAGAAGAAATTACTTATATAAATCCCGAGTGGTGTCTCATTTAATCAAATCATTGCATAGAACCTGTTATATTCTAATACTAGATGCAAAGGTTAGGCTATAGTTAATTATGTACCAATTTTAATTTACGAGGAGTATAAATTTTATAAATTGGTAATTGAGACACATCTAAATGGACCATGTTATATATATGTTTATACATAAATGAGTATGACCTTAAATAAAATTAAAATTTTAAATGAAAACAGTTACCATTAAATATGGATTCCAGTTGCAAAGTAAAGGGTGTTTTCTGTTATACATTCCAATTGACACTCTATATACAGGAACCCCTATAATGTGATATGAGATCTAGAACAAAAATGACCTTAGTAGTGGGTACTTGGGAGTGTCTCTTATGTTATTATGGCCTATTATGGTCTTTCCTTATTACCAATGACCTAGGTTTTGGAGTAGTGTCACGACCTGTCCTCAGGGCCCATGCTGTGACTACCTCAAGCCTGCCTTCCATAGGTATGGGGCTAGCGACTAGCACCAAAGGCGTAAATCTCGATAACTAGGAAGGCATTGCCTTTATAAAGTAAACAAAACACCACAGAGTACAAGAGGAAGTAATACACTAAGTACAAAAGAAAGTGATGAAAAGTAAATGGGCCAGAATACAAACCCAATTGAAAAGTACAGCTACAGCTGAATGAAAGTACAACAGAATAGACAAGCAGCTGGAAAAGTAGAATCAGCTAATGGGTCATCCACCTCGGATCCTACCTATAGGGTAGGTACAGATAGCGCAGCTCCTGGATCGTCCACCACGGATCCTACCTAAAGGGTAGGTACAGATAGCCTCAACAACGCTCTCACTCGTCAACCTCCTCCGAGTATCGTCTCGTCGTGAAGTCCACCTCTGGATACTGACTCGTCGTGAGGTCCACCTCTGGGTACCGTCCAGTCCTCAAACACTCGGCCTCTCTCTGCGTTGTCTGTCATCTGAATCCAACAAAACGAGGTGCGGGCATCACTCGTGCAGGGGTGAGTATAACGATACTCAGTAGGGATGCCGAGACCCTCAAGGTCTCACTAAATCCAACAAGGATAACCACAAATCAGGATCTAAACAGATAACCCTTACTTAGGTATAAACCCATACTTATACCTAATTTATCAAGTAACCCATCTCAATCATGAGGAAACACAAAGTTTATGAAATCAATGGATAACCACTACTTATGTATATTCCCATACAAATACATAAGTTATCAAGTGACCCATCTCAATCATGAGGTGAACAAAAAGGTCATAGACTCAGCTCAAATAAGGATTTTCATTTTCGAAATCGTAACTGCTGAAGAGCTCCATATCTGACAAGTACAATGATCTTGTCATGACTCTGAGGTACTACTTACTAACCTAAGACTACTGAGGTAATCCTCCTGTCGAGTACCGCAGGTCTTCCACCTCACAAAGTAGTTCTCCTCCGCCATGGGTCTTCCACCTCACATAGTAGTGGTCCCCCTCATAGCCTACAGAGGTACTCCTCTTGTCGAGTACCATGGGTCTGCCACCTCACAATGTAGTGCTCCTCCGCCATGGGTCTTCCACCTCATAAAGTAGTGCTCCCCACTGGGCTGTGCAGGTCACTCCGAATCGAATTGGACAAGCAGTTATCAGGTCTCAGCCAGCTACACGGTCTCCATACTCTGTACGCTCGTCTCCGGGAGGGTCCACTCCATGAGCTACAGTTCGATACTCCAAGTATCACAAAGTCCCACAAAGAAGTATCTCAAAGGTCCGCCTCGTCTTAGGGGTCTCAACGCAACAGACGGCGCGTCAATCGGACGCCTGGTCTGTGAGTTATTAGCCTTTTCTTCCGAGGGCCCCGGTTGGTTTCGTGTACGAACCAACCCGACCATATCTCAACTGTACCCCGAACTCACATAGGGTATACTCATAGGGACCGTTTCTCAACGTGATCACCAACTCCGCTGACAGTTCGTCAAACAGACGTCTAGTCTGAAAGTTATCGGCTTTTCCGTTCTAGGGGCCCGATTGGATTTCGGGTACAATACAACCTATCCATACACCAAATGAATCCAAACCTCGAGTGGAGTAATCCAAATGGTCCTTCTCACTAAGAGGAATCCAACAAAGTCGACGACACGTCAATTAGATGTCCGGAGCTCAAGTTGTAGGCGTTTCCGCTCTGAGGGCCGGGTTGGTTCATTGTTTGAACCAACCCATCCATAATGAATGTTCTCTGAAACCTTGAGTGTAATATACTGAAACGACCGTCTCAATCCAAGGATCTCTACGCAACTGATGGTACATCGATCGGAGGTCTGTAGCCCAATTTACGGGCGTTTGAATGAAACTGCCCGAGAATATGGGGTTTGGGCCCGGTCCGACCCGACCCGATACCCCCTGGGTCGGACCGAACCGGGTCGACCCAACCTGGGTCTAGGTTCGGCCTAGATGGGTGCGGCCCGACCCGGCTGGTGCGGCCCGGCCCAGCCAGCATGGCCCGGCCCAGTGCGGGCGGCCCGACCCGACGTGGTCGGTCCGGCCTGACGTGGGCGAGGCCCACGTGGCCAGCGGCTCGGCCGTTCTGTTGAGCGGAAAGTGAATGGGGGGGGGGGGTGTTGCCCCCCCCGGATGACTGAAACGGTGCGACAATTAAGCCGCGCCTCCCCCTAAACCCAGAACGGCTTAGCTGTTCCTGTCCGCCGCGGCTCAGCCGCGACGGTCTCCTCTGGCGGCGCGCCGCCACCTCTTTCCACGGACCACCGAGCGCTCACCGGTGGTCTGTTTCTCCTGCCATCTATGAATACGGTCACTACGGGACCCGTATTTCACTGCGGAGACTTCAAATCACCATTACGGCCCATTTCGTCATCGCCCGTCAATCCGCACATTAATAAACAAATTGCTGAGGGTTGTCGGGCCGTATTTGTTCGGCTCGCTCCCTCCGCATTAGGCGTTCTCAAATGGAAATCATTAAAACACATGCTTTTAGTATCAAAGAGGGTATAAATTTATTCAAGTGTAAATTATACTAACTTCATACCATTAAACTCTTTAGCATGTGAGATTAAATCGCTCGAGGAGTATTAAACAAAATCCCCTTACATTTTCCCCGCAAGCAAATTTCCCAACCCGCAAACATATTCCTTCACAAATCAACATAATATTATGTTGATCTGTGATCTTTGATTTAGTATAAGAATAACATGGGTTTATTATTATCAAACTAATCCCCTACCTCGATGAAGTCATCAAACGAGGTTCATTGCGAGAAAAGGTCATTGCGGAAGATGGAGTCACGGAACGATGCTCCGTAAGTTTCATCGGTGTCACGGTACACAGCGTCGCGGAGAAGAGAATCGTCGGCGTCGCGGTACATGGCGTCGCATCATCGATCATCGAGGAATCAGCGTTCTTCGTCGTCCTTCATCGGAGGCCGGCGTTCTTCGTCGTTCTCCGCGTTCTTCAACAAGGAAGAACATTCTTAAAGACTAGAGTTCTCTTCTTTGTTCCTCACAACAAAACAACAACAATAAAATAAGGTTTCCCTTATTTTATTCCTCATGTCAACCCTTTAAAAATTCAAAAAGAGTACACGAATTAATTAATGTGTGTTGATCAATTAATGAGGCGTTTAATAAACCAAACAAATTCGAGAGTTGACTTGGCATTAAGTGGGGGTGCAGGTGCGTTACTCAATTAATTGCATGAAGGATGTTTTAAGGGATTTGAAGAGGTGGGGCTCGTGTGGGCCCCACCTCACTAATATCCTACCTAGTGGAGTTAGGATATAGTGGGTCCCACTCCAACCACCATGCCTAGGTTTAAACTACTTAGAAAATGAAATAAAAATTGTTGCACAAATTTTATTTTATTCATTAGTTAACCCATTTTTTTAAAACCCTCACCAGAGAAAAGACAACTCTAGAAAAGGCGTTCCTAAGCAATTACCGGCGCTGCGGTTTCATCGGTGCCCTTAGATTTCAATTCCGAGCACCAGTTAAAAAGTTAGGAAAACCCGCTCATTCGTTCAATGAACGTACCCGAGCTACACTTCGGAAATTGATTCCGGGCACACCGGGCCTCAGAATCAGGTGCCATCTGAAACCGCGCACTCGTAAAATTCCAAAGAAATTAAGAAAAAAAAAATTCATTGAAATTTACAGGTCTTTACATTACTCCCACCTCAGGGCTTTACGTCCCTGTAAAGCTACAACACAAACTAGGGAAACAAAAGGAGATACCAAGCATGCATCTGAGCCTTCCTCTCCCATGTGCTCTCCTAGGGGTTCTTGTACTGTCAGCGGAAGCGCACAAGAGGAATCGACCTTCCTCGTAAGACCCACTCCTGTCGATCCTCAACCCCTACTGGATCCATGTGGAAGTCGTCCAGTCATTTATCTCCAAATCCCTGAGAGCGATGATGTGTGAAGGATCATGTACATATCTCTTCAGCTGAGATACGTGGATGATATTATGCACCCGGTGCAACTGAGGTGGAAAGGTCAAGCGGTAACCACCTCGCCTACCCTACTAAACCTCATAGATAACTTGCCGCCTCAGCCACGTCCCCATAATCCTCGTCGAGGTGAGACCTGTATAAGAACGTGATCGTCATCCTCGAACTCTAGAGGTCTCCATTTCTTGTTTAGAATTGAAACTCCAAACTCTTGATTCCATGAGGGTAAGGTTGACCAACTAAAGAGTGATCGGCCGCACCCTCCTATGCATGAGTTTATCCTGTGCTGCCTAGGGTTTCCTTTTCACTGACCAAGGGAAACCCATCCCGACACTGTAGATAAACCACAACCTTTTTTCCTAATACAATCAATTTGTGTATGAACTGTGATTGCCCAGTCCATACTCAAACCAACGTCATAAGGCCTCGACGCTGCCACCAAGAGATTCTAACCGAAAATCTCGCCTCGAGGGTCAGATCACACTGTCGGCATAAGTGTGATTATAGAGTCTCCTCCCAAGGGTATCTCCAGACGTGAGGTTCAAGTCCACGGCTTACCAGAAACTCTAGGTCTGAAACAAGATTCGTGGAGGAAAGGAATGATTCAAACCAACGTCTGTTACTATGGAATCTAGTAGTGGAAACAGAAGACTCTCGAATAATTCTTAGAGCCATTGGGTCACACTCCTTGACCGCATACAACTACTCTTTTTCCCTGCCCTCTAGCTCCCTAAACCTGGGAGGATAACAAAGTCGGGTGGTTGTAACATGTTGAAATGTATACCACTACATGTTATTTTCCTAGCTCTACCTCCACATATGCTACCCCGCAGACTCATCTATCCTTAACACTCCTTTTTGAAACATTTACACGCCCGAGTCTCTAAGACTGGCTCCAGTTTCCTGTTTCTTACTGCACTGTACAGTCTTCATCCGCTCCTGGATGATCTGCACCTTCTTTGCCTATGATCTGTAAGAGCTGCTAAGATTTCTCCTTTGCCGTAAAGAGAAACTCGATCTCATCCCCTGGCTGAACCACACCCATTGCCTAATACAGTCAATCCTGACATGAATGATGCATTAATTCCATGGATGACGTCGTAAGACCTCGACGTTGCTACCAAGAGATCCAACCGTCACTCTCGCCTCCAAGGGTTGAGTCACACTGTCGGCATCAGTGTGAGGTCACTGGGTCTCATCCAGTATAAATCTCCAAAGTGAGGGTCAAGTCAATAGTTTTTAACTGGGACCTCTCAGTATCAACCAAACAAATGGACATGATAATAATCATCACAATGATAAGTGTCTTCTATTATTGCAGCTCATAGTACAAAGACACAAATGCAACAACAACATGGAACTAGTAGTACCAAGGAGAAAAGGAATCCACTAGTTCTGATCCTGTCCACCTGCTTCCGTAGCTCTACTACCTTTTCCACCGCTCGTCTATAGCTCAAGCACTTGCCACTGCTTCTATCTCAGAGGCTCCTCCAATGCCTACGGATCAACTGTGCGGGGAGTCGGACAGTCACATGTCATGTGACCCTTCCTGCCGCAGGAGAAACACTGTCCGTTTCGGGAACGCCTAGCCCTGACTCCACCCCAGGTTCCCCGCACTACCAATACTATAACCCGAGATCGCCTATCTGCTGTTCTGGTCCTCTTGGACCCCTGCATCATCTGTCTACTGCCCAAAAATGACTCGGCTACTGATCGAAAATCCTGCGAAAAAGGAAGCATCTCCTGAGCATGCTCGGAGTGTAGAGTCATGGGTATGAACTCCACCCTGAAGAAGGTCTCAATGTCTCCCCACATGAAGGTCATCTCATCACAAAACTGGAGCATCCGACTCCACCACCTACCTACTGGTGCCTGAAGGAGGCTGGCATCAAAGATCACCATGAAGTCCGCTGGTGTACCCACTATCCTGAAAACTCCCACCATAGCCTCCAGCCAATCCTCAATTTCCTATGGGTCCATCTCTCACCGGAACCTGGGTGGCCTCTGGCACTGGAACTCATGCAGCGTGCTCAAGCGGCATGCATCGCCTGCTGCTGGGGCCGGTGGCATCGGCGGCCCAACGTTTGGTAGTACCGATGGTTCCTACGATGGTGCCTCAACTAAAAGAGGGCCATGTACCAAATCCTCGTCGCTCGGCATGCTGTCAGTACGTACATCCCTCTACGATCTAGCTGGTCATCCGTGGAAAGAAATCCTGAAAGAAATAGATAGGACATGGTAAAATGATTTATACATAGTGAGATGACATGGTTTGAGCTGTTTTAAGGGGGAAAAAAATTTGAATACAGACATGCAATTAGTGTTTTCATGCACTGAGTCGGAAATCAGTAGTCAAAGTCCTGGTGTATGGATACGTCGGCCACCCACACCAACACTGGACTCCCAGAACTGAAAACCACACTCTGTAGCCTTAACACTATTGCTTCACAGAAAAGAAATATCAGAGTTATAAGTTCTGCGGTAGAACCGACTCCTCTCATACCAATTTTTCACGACCCGTCCTCGGGGCCCATGCCGTGACTACCCCAAGCCTGCCTTCCATAGTCCAGGGGATGGCGACTAGCACCAAAGGCGTAAATCTCAATAACTGGGAAGGCATTGCCTTTATAAAGTAAAAAAAACACCACAGAGTACAAGAGAAAGTAATACACTAAGTATAAAATAAAGTGCTGAAAAGTAAATGGGCCAGAATACAAACCCAACTGCAAAGTACAGCTACAACTGAACGGAAGTACAACAAAATAGACAAGAAGTTGGAAAAGTAGAAGCAGCTCTTGGGTCGTCCACCTCAGATCCTACCTGTAGGGTAGGTACAGATAGCGCAGATCGTGGATCATCCACCACGGATCCTACCTGAAGGGTAGGTACAGATAGCCTCCACAACGCTCTCACCCGTCAACCTCCCCCGAGTATCTTCTTGTCATGAAGTCCACCTCCAGATACTGACTCGTCGTGAGGTCCACCTCCGGGTACCATCCAGTCCTCGAACACTCGGCCTCTGCCAGCGCTGTCCGTCATCTACATCCAACACAATGAGGTGCGGGCATTGCCCGTGCATGGGTGAGTATAACGATACTCAGTAGGGACCCTGAGACCCTCAAGGTCTCACTAAATCCAACAAGGATAACCACAAAGTAGGATCTAAATAGATAACCCTTACTTAGGTATAAGCCCATACTTATATTTAAGTTATCAAGTAACCCATATCAATCATGAGGAAACACAAAGGTTATGAAATAAACGGATAACCACTACTTAGGTATATGCCCATACATATACCTAAGTTATCAAGTGACCCATCTCAATCATGAGGTAAACACAAAGGTCATAGACTCAGCTCAAACCAGGATTTTCATTATCGAAACCGTAACTGCTGAAGAGCTCCGTCTCTGACGAGTACAGTGATCCTGTCACGACTCCGAGGTACTTCTCACTAACCTAAGACTGCTGAGGTACTCCTCCTATTGAGTACCGTGGTTCTGCCACCTCACAAAGTAGTGCTCCTCCGCCATGGGTCTGCCACCTCACACAGTAGTGCTCCCCCTCATAGCCTACAGAGGTACTCCTCCTGTCGAGTACCGCGGGTCTTCCACCTCACAAAGTAGTGCTCCTCCGCCATGGATCTGCCACCTCACAAAGTAGTGGTCCCCACTAGGCTATGCAAGTCACTTCGAATCGAATCAGACAAGCAGTCATCAGGTCTCAGCCAGCTACACGGTTTCCGTACACCGTACGCTCGTCTCCGGGAGGGTCCGCTCCACGAGCTATAGGTTGATACTCCAAGTATCACAAAGTCCCACGAAGAAGTATCTCAAAGTTCCGCCTCGTCATAGGGGTCTCAACGCAACTGACGGCGCGTCAATCGGATGCCCAGTCTGTGAGTTATTAGAGTTTTCGTCCCAGGGGCCCGGTTGGTTTCATGTACGAACCAACCCGACCGTATCTCAACTATATCCTGAACTCACATAGGGTATACTCATAAGGACCGTTTCTCGACGTGATCACCAACGCCGCTGACGGTTCGTCAAACGGACGTTCGGTCTGAAAGTTATCTACTTTTCCGTTCCAGGGGCCCGGTTGAATTTCAGGTACAATTCAACCCGGACATACTCCAACTGCATCCAAAACTCGAGAGGAGTAAGCCAAAAGGTCCGTCTCACTAAGGGGAATCCAACAAAGTTGACGGCACTTCAATCGGACGTCTGAAGGTCAAGTTATAGGTGTTTCCGCTCAGAGGGCCTGGTTGGTTTCGTGTTCGAACAAACCCGGCCGTACAAAAATTTCTCCGAAACCTTGAGTGTAATATACCAAAACGACCGACTCGATCCAAGGATCGCTACGCAACTGACGGTGCATCGATCAGAAGTCCTTAACACATGTTATGGGCCTTTGAACAAAACTGCCCGATAATAGGGGGTTTGGGCCCGGTCCGACCCGACCCGATACCCCCTGGGTCGGCCAGAACTGGGTCGACCCGACCTGGATCCAGGTCCGGCCCATATGGGAGCGGCCCGGCCCGGCCTGGTGCGCGGGGCCCGGCCCAGCGTGCGCGACCCAATCCGGTGCGCGCAGCCCGACTCGGCGCGCGCGGCCCGGCCCGGCGCGCGCGGCTTGGCCCGGCGCGGCTAGGCCCGACCCGGTGCGGGCGGCCCGGCCCAGACCGGCGCGCGCGGCGCGGCCCGACGCTCGCGGCCATGCCCAGCTCGTGTGGCCCGGCCCAGCCCGCGTGGCCCGCGGCTCGGCCGTTCGGCTGAGCGGAAATCGGAGGGGGGGGGGGGGTGCTGTCCCCCCCGGTTGACCGAAGCGGCGCGACAATTATGTTGCGCCTCCCCCTAAACCTGGAATGACTTAGCCATTCCGGTCCGCTGTGGGTCAACCACGGCGGTCTCCTCCGGCGGCGCGCAGCCGCAGCTGCTTTCTGTGGACCACCGGACGCGCACCGGTGGTTCGTTTCTCCTACCGTCTGCGCCTACGGTCACTACAAGACCCGTATTTTACTGCGAAGACTTCAAATCACCATTGCGGCCCATTTTGTCGTCGCCCGTCAATCCACACATTAATAAACAAACTGCAGAGGGTTGTCGGGCCGTGTTTGTTCGGCCCGCTCCCTCCGCGTTAGGCATTCTCAAATGGGAATCATTAAAACACATGCTTTTAGTATCGACGAGGGTATAAATTTATTCAAGTGTAAATTATACTAACTTCATACCATTAAGCGCTTTAGCATGTGAGATTAAATCGCTCGAGGAGTATTAAAAAGAATCCCCTTACATTTTTCCCGCAATCAAATTTCCCAACCCGCAAACATATTCCTTCACGAATCAACGTAATATTATGTTGATCCACACTCATTGATTTAGAATAAAAATAACATGGGTTTATTATTATCACAAACTAATCCCCTACCTCGATGAAGTCATCGAATGAGGTTCGTTGCGGGAAAAGGTCATCGCGAAAGACAGCGTCGCGAAACGATGCTCTGTAAGCGTCGTCAGCGTCGTGATACATGGCGTCACGGAGAAGAGGATCGTCGGCGTTGTGGTACATGATGTCGCGTCATCGATCTCCGAGGTATCAACGTTCTTTATCGTCCTTCATCGGAGGTGGGCGTTCTTCGTCATTCTTTGCATTCTTCAACAAGGAAGAACGTTCTTAAAGACTAGAGTTCTCATCTTTGTTCCACACAACGAAACAACAACAATAAAATAAGGTTTCCATTATTTTATTCCTCATTTCAACCCATTCAAAATTAAAAAAGAATATACGAATTAATTAATGTGTGTTGACCAATTAATGAGGTGTTTAATAAACCAAACAAATTCGAGAGTTGACTTGGCATTAAGTGGGGGTGCGGGTACGTTACTCAATTAATTTCATGAAGGAGGTTTTAAGGGATTTGAAGGGGTGGGGATCATGTGGGCCCCACCTCACTAATATATTACCTAGTGGAGTTAGGATATAGTGGGTCCCACTCCAACCACCATGCCTAGGTTTAAACTACTTAGAAAATAAAATAAAAATTGTTGCACAAATTTTATTTTATTCATTAGTTAACCCTTTTTTTAAAACCCTCAGCCGAGCAAACACAAATATAGAAAAGGCGTTCCTAAGCAATTACTGGCACTACGGTTTCATCGGTGCCCTCGGATTTTTATTCCGAGCACCAGTTCAAAATTTAGGAAAACTCGCTCTTTCATTTACGGAATGTACCCGAGATACACTTCGGAAATTGATTCCGGGCACACTGGGCCTTAGAATCTGGTGCCGTCTGAAACTGCACACTCGTAAAATTCCAAAGAAATTAAGGAAAAAAATTTTCCTTGAAATTTATGGGTCCATACAAGTAGTTAGAGAGGTGGGACCCTTTCTATAGGAAGTCTATATACCTTTCCTATTATCTATCAATTATCTTTGTAACTTTTAAGTTATCTTATGAGGAGTACGTTGACATTGTAGAATCACGCCACAATGACATCCTTGAGTTATATGCCAAGAGGGTGGTGATGACCATGCGTCAGATGTGGTGAGATCTGATCCACCAGTGATAACTCTTATAGTTACCCTAGAGTAACAAAATTCTATTCTTTATTTTGGAACTTAACCCAATTTTGAGAGGGTTTATTTCATTTGATTTAGTCTAAAGAAAGGTGTTTATTGACCCTACCTAAATATGGAAGAGTTGAATCAGGAGTTCTAGCAGCAGCATCCTCCCACCTTTTCGTTGGATGAAGGACCACATGATACCGAGTCATGGATAGAAGAAATGATCTCTATATTTTAGAACCTAGAGATTCATCTAGAATGAAGGTTCAAGATCTCTACTTATATTCATTGTGGTTCTGCCAATAGATAGTGGGATGTCATTACCCATGTAGACCTTCATCGAGATATGATCTAGAGTGAAATCTAGATGGTCTTCTATGATTAATTATTTCCAAAGACATTGAGAGTTAACTAGGATAGATTATTCATTAACCTATTGAAGGGATTCAGGTATTTCATTGATTATTATACTCATTTTACGGAGATTCAATGTTTTATAACGACTCTAGTGGGTACTGATCTTATGATAGTGAGGTTATTTGAGGATGGGATGGTATATTCCACCTGATCATAGGTTAATGTTTTATGGTTGACTAATATTTATTATACAGCCAAACAGAACCTCATTAATAAAAAAATTTATGGGATATCAAAAATGTTAGCCACGAAGGTTCAACACCCAGACCTTCCAGTGGTTCTTCTCGGGGAAAAAGTGGTGTTTCAAGGTTTCTCATGGGGGTAGTACCAGTACATAAACTAATGCCAAAAACTTCCTTACATGTAACTAGTGTGGGAATCTGGGACACATGAAACCCCGGTTTATGTAGAATCTAGTTGAGTGAAGAGTTTGGGGAAGTATGACGCATTTCCATGACCTCTATAAGGATTTTACATCAGTACATAGAAATATAGGATCTACACTAACCCAACATTATGGAGTAGGGAAAGTAGTGTCTCTCCAAGAAGGAATCTGGAATACCACCAGCTACTCAAGCTATGGTGGTGGTTGAGGCAAAGGGAATCAGAATTATAACTCATAACAATAGCAAAGTGGGCCTTCTCAGGGAATCCAAGTGGGGGGATCCCGTGCCTAGGGTTTTTGATGACCCACCTCAACACCACCCCCCTCCACTACTCCTCCCCAGTCTCATCCCACCACCGTCCGGCCCTCGCGTGACACAGATCTGAGATCCTTGACTCGGATCGTGTCATCCCCTTGCGCGACGACCCTATGACTCCTCCCGATGCTGTACGAGACGATGTCACCGCCCCATCCTCCTAAATCTGGAGCCCCCTAGATCCTATCACTGATGACGACCCCATGACTCCCCGTGCGATGCTATCCGCAATGGCAATGCCTTTCTTCTTTAGCTGCTTTCAGATTGGATCTCTCGGCACTCGGATCGGTGATGCGACCGAGATCTCTGTCGGCACGCAACCCCCTTCGACGGAGCGATGCGTACGGTCAAGATCGACGGAGCAACGCGTGCGGTCAAGATCGACAGAGTGACATGTGTTGCCTACCATCGTGACATGATCTCTTTTGCTGAACTCCTTCATTGTCCAGAGGCTTGCGGTTTCTACTGGAGAGATTGCTGTATTTCGGTTGTTTGGATTCGATGGTAATGGTTTGAGGTATGGGAATTGTTGTTTGTTTTCCAGAGTTAGTAGGAAGATGTGGATGACAGATGCAAGAATTCTCGACGCAGAAGATGTCCTCTTCTCAACAATTCTCTTATGGTTTACTTCGGGTTCGGAACAGGCAGGGTCAACATCTTCTCTCGGGCCAACACAAGGTCACAGAGGGCGACCCCAGGAATTTTCGGTGCTTGAGAAACCCCCTCGCCTGTTGTCCCATATTTTTATGTTTTCCCCTTTGGGGTTCTGTTTTTGTGTTCCGGGTTCTGGTTCTGTCATTTTCTGATTTTCCTCTGCTCTTTTTTCCTTTCCCTTCAAGAACGCCCCCACTATGGAATGTTTTGAAGGTTTCTTTGGCAAATTGGGATGGTGTTGGTGGATATGATGATGAGGTTTCTGATCTTGGAGGATCTTGGATGCTATTTTCTTACTGTTGGTTCCAGCGATGATGGTCTAATATTTGAATTTTCCATTTTATTTTGTTTGTTCGGTTCTCACTTAGCCACAAATTGATGGTCACATGAAGTATTTTGGTGTTTTTGGGCGGGTCTGGTCCAAGACAGGGTTATTTTCTCATCCCCTCAATGGATCCTTGTGATGGCATGCTGGTTCTCACTTACCCTTAAAGTGATATGTAATGGTGGATTCTCACATAACCAAAAAGTGTTTTTCAAAAATAAAAAAAAATGAATTTTCAGTCAGTCAGGGAATTCAAGTTATGACTCAAGCCCATAAAATATTCCAGTTACATGAAGTGAAACCTATTATAGAGGAGGAGAGTACCAAACCTTACACTATTCAAGGTACTATTCTAGTAGCCTCTACTCGAGTATCTTCTTTATTTGACATAGGTATATCACACTGTTTTATATTTGAGCCAGTTATGGAGAGTCTGAGCCTTGATATAGAGTACTTCTATAGATTCTTCACACTCTATACCTCGTAGGGTACCCAATCATATAATGTTGAATATTTTAAGGATTTTACCCTTAAGATAGTCAGATATATTTTCATGGGGAATATTTTAATCCTCATCATGAAATAGTTTGATTTAATCCTCAGAATGGACTGGTTACTGCCATATTGAGCCCATATTAACTGTTATCACTGGAGGGTGATTTTTTACATCACTAGTGGGAGATAGAAATATAAAAAACGGAGAATAGAATGTCCATTCATGTTTGGATGGACATGAACATCTGGGACTAGGATGAGTGACAACTGAAATCTTGACTCTCTTATTAGATGATCAGGGTTTAAGACCTACTTTTTCCCTCCTGTGGTGGATTATTTTAGGGACATAATCCCTAACAACTTTTCAAGGCTCTCTCTAGTGAGAGATATAGAAATCACCTTTGATCTTGTTTCATGAGTTTCACCAACACCCATTTCTTCTTATAATATAGAACCTACAAATATTCTATATCTCAAGAAGTATTTAGAAGAATCAGAGGCCAATGCTTTTATATTCCCTAGTACTTTTCCTTGGGGTTCAGTAGTCCTTTTTTTCAAGAAAGCGGAGGGTAACCTCAGGCTTTCCATGGATAAATAATTTTTGAACCAGCATACAATAAATAACTGAAATATAATTCCTCAATTACATTATCTATTTGATTATAACTAAGAAGAGAGGGTGATCTCAATGATTTACTTGAGGTCAGGATATCACCAGGTGCATATCAAGTGTTTATACATACCTCATACATCTTTTTAAAGTAGGTATTGTCTTTATTAATACATGTTTATTTTGTTCAATATAAAAAATGTGCCAAAAGTTTTCATGGCTCTGATAAATTGGTTTTCCACACATATCAAGATTTATTTATGGTAGTCTTTATTGATGATATCTTAGTGTATTCTATCACTCAACACAACCACGATAAACATCTTGTGATCATGTGAAATACACAAAGAGAGAATAAAATTTATGAAAATATCACCAAATGACACTTTTAGTTAAAAAAATTCCACTTCTTGGGTAAGATAATATTAGAGTTAGGAGTATCAGTAGATGCAAAGAAAGTGAGAGCTATAGTTTCCTATCAGTATCCCATGTACATATTTTATGTATAGAGTTTCTTGGGGATAATAGTGTATTAAATATTCTTCATCAAGTATTTATTATGCTTAATATATCCTCTTAGGGTCTTGACTAAGAAGGGTGTAAAATTCATATGGTCTAAATCTTGTGAAAGTTACTTTTATGATTTGAAGGGCCAGTTGAATTGAGTGCTAATTCTAATTATATTGGAACCAATTAGGAGCTACATAGTTTATTGTGACACATAAAGTATCAAGATGTTATCAATTCTGATATAGGATGAGAAAGTCATAACCTAAAGGTCTCATTAGTTGGGGTCTCATTAGGGGAATTACCCAACACAGGATCTCGAGTAAGATATAGTTTTTCTTTATTTATGCTATTGTAGGCACTACTTTCTTGGGGATAATTTTTTAGAATTAAATGATCAAAAAATCCTCAAGTAAATATTTACACAGTACGATAGCAATCCTAAGAAGTGAATATGGGTTAAATACCTAAAATAATTCAATTTCATGCTCGAATACATGTTTGGAAAAGGCAATGTAGTGGGTGATTCTCTAAGAAAAAAGACTCAAATACAGACTATTCAGGAGTCCAGTGGTGAGTGGAAGATAGTGGCCTTGTTTTTAGAGATTTATATTGAGGTTTATGAGGATCATAGGGAGACCATCCTCTCATCATTATCAGTGACCTATACCCTTCTAGAATGGGTGAGAATGAGGAAAATCTCAGATCCCAAGGGATTAGTCCTGAGGGAAAGTATCTGAGATAAAAATTCATCTTCTAGTTGGACCATGGATAAGTATGAGACCGTATTCATAAATGGGCATGTCTGGGTCCCAGAAGACATCTGATAGAAGATGATGTAGGAATATCATACCTCAGTTTTGGTGGTACATCCCTATGTCACCAATATGTATTGAGACTTACATCACTGGTATTGGTGGCAAGTTATGAAATTGGAGATAACAGACATTATAACTCAGTATTCTATCTATCAGCAGGTGAAGGAAAATAATTAGCGACCAACAGTACATTTAAAACCATTGTATATTCTTGAGTAAAAATGTGATGATTTCCTCATGGACATCATGGATGGTTTTCTATATTACCTCATGGAAGTGATAAAATTTGTGTAGTGGTTGATCAGTTCAAGAAGGTTTCACATTTCTTACATATTCAAGAGACCGTCTTGGTAAAAGTTTTAGGGAGGATTTATACAAGGGAGTTCATACAACTTTATAGATATCATCATTCTATCATATTTGATAGGGATTCTTATTCCACATCACTTTTTTGGTAGGGGTTACAGAATTCCTTGGGTACCTAGGTTCTCCTAAGCATGACCTACCACCCTTAAGACGATAAATAGACAGAGAACACGATTCATGTATTAGAGGACATGCTCTATAAATGTGTCATTGACTTTGAAGGTTATTGTAATAAATATATACCCATAGTTTAGTTGTTTTACAATAAAATGTTTCATTATACCATCCATATGGATCCTTATTAATCCTTATAAGGTAGGAAATGATAATCACCTTTGTGTTAGTTAGAGGTAGGGGGAAACATTCCTTAGACCCTATCTTGTTTAGGATACTTTCAATAAAGTTTAGTTAATAAGAAGAAAATTTTGACAGATCAGTCCATAAAATAGTGATATGACAATTGATGATGATAAAATTTTGAGTCCAAGGTTAGGGAATAGGTTTTCATGAACATTTTTCCCAGGTTGGGACTTCGATGAATTTAGAAGTAGGGTAACCTTTTTCCTCGATTCACTTGACCCTTTATGGTTTTAGAGTGAATCAGGACATTGGATTTCCAGATAGTACATCACCAGAGATACTGGTCTATGTATGAAAATTTTTATGTGTCTCATCTATTCTAGTATTACCCAAACTCACCGTATGTTCTATATCTTAGTGAGGTTGTGTTATATGTGGATTCTTCTTTTGAGGATTTCCCAATGTGTATCATTTATTGGAGCAAGAAGAATCTCCAAGGAAGGTCTGTTCCTTTAGTACGAGTGCTATGGTAGCATGAATGAGTACAATATGGGACCTAGGATAAGGAAACTGATATATGAACCTATTATTTGGAGCTTTTCTCAGAGGATCCCACTTTACCACCAAAGGCCAACTCGGGGATGAGTTTCTTTGTGGAGGGTAGGTTGTAATGAATCATCTTTTCATGAAGATATAAACCATTGTTTTTATGGTTTGAATTCTTTGTTTCATTCAAGTGAGGGTTACATATGGCCTCAGGTAGGTCTTAGGAGTGTGTAAGTCTTGTTCAGAGCTTAGAGTTCCAAAAATTGGAGAGGTATAATAAGACACACAATTAGTGCATGGTTAGTGATAACCAGAAAACAAAACCTTATGGGAAATCAATGCATAATAAGAGACCACATGGTTTTTCAATAACCGTTTAAGCCAGGAAAAATTCTTGTTAAGGTGTTTCATAAATTTTGACAGATTAATTTCACATGTCTTGCACAAAATTAGGAAAACTGTACACCTATCCCATGATATAGGGGTTCTTGGGTAGTATCTACTACACAGTTGGTGTATTTCTTGGACAATATGGAGGCCAAACCATATGGCCTAGTTAAAAATGGGAAGTCTATGTTAGCACCTGTGGATTTATAATTTTAAGACCCTTATTCTATTTCTTCCTCTTTTGAAAAAATGCCTGTCTTTTCCACCCACAAAGATCTCACCCTCTTATTTTTCTAGGCTCATCTATAACTCCATCATCTAATATCCATTTCCATAACTATTGGTCTTGTTGGATTCACAACAATAATCTCCCTAATCCTTTTTCTTCCCTTCATTGTTCATATTCCCATCTCTTATGCTATTTTTTTGTTAGATCATATTCCTTATTTTTAGGTAATTGGTATATTCTTCTGATTTATCCTATTCTAGCTCAATGTAAAGGATGACATTGGATGAGGAGAGTGATACATGACAAAGGTAGGTGGTCTTGCTAATTTCCTTAAAATATTAGGTGTTTATATAGTATTTTACCATTATGTCACAATACATACATTCCCTCTCATTTCCTTAAATTTGATAAACCTTGTTAAATAATTATTCCATGTCTAATTACTCCCATGGATAGTATTGAATGGTTAGAAGATTATGACCTCATTGATTTCCACCTCTTTGGGTGTGATAAACTGAATAACCTATTTTATATAAATGTTAAATGAGAAAACACCATTTAAGTGTTTGGATCGACCCTGAAATGGAATTTCCTTACATAACATATTAAAAGGGATCAATTAAATTGATTAAAAGTGGGTGTAAAGGTTATTCCATGTGTTATATATTTATAAACATGAATTATATGAATTGTTACACCTATAGTTATATTGGTTTTGTTGATTATAAATTATTATAGGTATTCCATAGTGATGATTATTATTATTATTAGACTTTGGATAATGATTGGTGAATAATTATTAAGGGTTCTATAGAGCATGGAATTTCATGGACCCTTACATTGGGTGATGAGAATGATATATCACATCATTTACTTTATTTGGGTGATGGGAATGACATTCCACATTTCTCTGTATCAGGTGTTTGGAATTAAGACTCACCACATTGTCTTGAGTGATGATCATGACATATCACATTCATATGAGATTTAGGGCTAGTACCCTTGTTGGAGCCATTGGTTCATTATACTAGTCATGGATGCCTGAGTTATTTCCTGGGTCCATTTAGCACCTTGTATCCATGTATATTTTTCTAGATGTATGTACATGTAGAGTGTATATTATTTTATACATATTATATATATATGAATTCTTATATATATATGGCTATTGATTAGACTTATTCTAACCTATGATGAAGAAGGTGGGGTCTATTAGATTTCATTCTGAAATATATACCGATTAGTACTTATTTTCAAGCATTATTTATTATCCATTATACATGCACCCTAACATACTGTATGCACTTACTGGATTATTATAGACACCCTTAGTGGTGGATGAATGAGTTTATCTTACACCTTACTCAGGATTCCTTTGGTACCTAAGTAGAACTCATGACTGATGGTGTGGAAAAGGGAAATCTCCCTGTCACAAATGCTTGATCTGTTACTTATAGTATTGAGCATGGCGGTAGAGGAGTGAGTGTATTCTCAGGATTCTAGTGGACTTGTCTTTTGGTATTTGGTATTTTTATAGTATATTGTATATTCATGTTCTCTGTATCCCATATTACCCCTTTTTATTTCAGTATTCCGTGTCATCCTTCTGTATACGACTCAACCAATTGATTTTGAGTAATATTACTTCTTAGATGCTTCCGTTTCCGTTATGCTATTAGTTATTTATTATTCAATTCATCTTCTATTTATCATCTTGTTTATCTATGCTATTCCAATTTGATACAAAGGTATAGTTACCCACCATAATGCATCAGACCCTCACTGCTAGTTGGTAGCCTTTGGTATATGGGGAGGCTGCTTAAGGCCATGTCACCCACTAGCTCTGGGAACCATTTTAGTGGCTCCCAGTTCAGGATGTTACACTAAAGTCCATAATAAACCTTCTATAAATCATAGAATATCCTAAAAATGACTGAATACTCTCATAGTGGTGGGTTATTGTAATGTGGAAATCATGTTAATTTTTAACTTTTCTACTTCAATCCCATCCATATAAATTATGTGGAAAATAAAATTCACCTTTTCTACTATGAAATGGAATTTTTAAGAATTAAAAAACAAGTTTTTAAAAAATCATTTCTTCTTAAAACCTTTTCTATACTCTTAAGAAAATTTCCAAAACAAGTTTTGTAAATAGTTAAATCATCAAGAAATACCTCCAAGTAGATCTCAATTAAATATGAAAATATATTCACTATATACCATTGAATATGTAAAGACCCATAAAATTCAAGGAAATTTTTTTCTTAATTTTCTTTGTAATTTTACAAGAACGCGGTTTCAGACGGCACTTGATTCCGAGGCCCGGAGTGCCCGGAATTTCTATCCGAAGTTTAGCTCGGGTACGTTTAGTGAACGAACAAGCGGGAATTTCTAACTTTTGAACCGGTGCCCGGAATCGAATTCTGAGGGCACCAATGGAACTGCAACGCCGGTAATTTCTTAGGAACTCCTGTTCCGGAGTTGCGTTATCACAGGTGTGGATGATAAAATCTTTTGGAAGTTAGTTTATTATTATTCTACAATTTTTTTTCTAAGTGTTTAGTTCTTGATGGAAGTTGGGTAACCACCCAACATTCCTTGGGAGGTTATGAGGGTTGTGGGGCCCACATGAACCCCACCCCTTCATATCCTCTAACCCCTCTCAACTCCCATTAAATGTTGATAACTTAAGTGTAATTAACTTATGGAATTAATGTGGTGAGTTTAATGTATGTTTTTGAAATTCAAACCCTTGAATTTTCATAAGGATTGTTGTGTTAATAAAATAATAAAGGAGCTTATTTTATTTGTGGTTAGAGTTTTGTCGTTGAGAGATTTTTTGGGAAGAACATCTTCTTCTTTGAGGAAGAACTCGAAGAACATCGGTCTCCGTCGAAGAACGCCGAGTCCTCGAAGACCGACTCTGCGACATCGACCCGCGATGCAACATCTCTTTCTGCAACGGTTCTTCTGCAACGCCGTTTCCGCGACGTGACTTCCTCTTTCCAAGTCGCCTCTTTCCGCGACAGTTATACCGCGACGTTTTCTCTTCGACGAACCTCCAAACAAGCTCCGCTCTTGAAACCAAGGTAGGGGTTTTATTTGTTTATTTTGTTCGTGAATACCAACTTGACGATAATAGTGGATTAAAAACAATAGTTATTGAATAACGAGAGGGGGGCCGGACCGCACAAACACGACCGACCCTCCTCCTTATTTCATGTTGGTTCCTTTTTGGTTTGGTACGGGAAGGCGTGGTGCCGTCGCACCATGTGGAATCATGCGAAAGGAAATGTGCGACACCGTCGCGCCGCGCCATGGAAAGAAGATCATGGACGCGACGCCGTCGCACCGCGTCGAAGACATCCGAAAATACCGCGGCCGGTACCGGGGCCACGGCGGAGGGGTGCGGCGCCGTCGCGCCGTGCCGGACGACAAGGGCCGCAGCCGGTTCTGGGCCGTGGCAGAGCAAGGTGACCGGCGGCCGGACCGGGCCGCCGGCGTCGGAGCTGGAAGGGGACCGGCCATCGCCGGTCCCGTTGAGCAGGAACTGGCCGGCCAGGTCGGGCCGGCCAGATAGGGAGGAGCCGGGGGAATTAATTCCCCCGGCCGGACAACAATGTGGCCCCAATTAAGGGGCCACGGTTATAGAAAACCGGGGGGGCAGCGCCCCCCCCCCCCCGCGCGAGCCAAAACGGCTCGGCCCTTTTGGCCGAGCACCGACCAGCGCGCGGGTCACCGGTCCGGGCCCGAAACCCCCGTTTTCGGACCGTTTGGGTTCAATTGCCCATAACTCGGGCTACGGGCCTCCGATCGATGCACCGTCAACGGAGACACGATCCTTGGAACAAGACGGTCGTTTCGGTATATCGCACTCAAGGTTTCGGATTACTTCGAGTTTGTCCGGGTTGGTTTGTACACGAAACTAACCGGGCCCTCGGAGCGGAAACGCTCATATCTTGAGCTACGGACGTCTGATTGACGTGCCGTCGACTTTGTTGGTTTCCTCTTAGTGAGAAAGAACTTTTGGCTTACTCTGCCCAAGGTTTGGATGCAGGTAGAGTATGGTCAGGTTGGTTTTGCCTTAAAAACCAACCGGGCCCCTGGGACGAAAAAGCCAATAACTCTCTGACTGGGCGTCCGATTGACGCACCGTCTGCGACGTTGAATTCCTGTTGACGTACGGAACGTTTGGATACATCAACTCTGGACTATGTGTCAGTTAATGTATCAGACTCTCGGCTCGTGGAGTGGACCCTCCCGAATGAGCTTGCTGTGTGCGGGAACCCTAATGCTGGCTGCGACTGCTGCTGTGACTGCGACGATGACTGTGCATAGATCCTCAGTGGATTAGACGACGACGACGACTACAACACTCAACGATCCTGTGGGGATCAGTGCTACCGATCCTGTGTGAGTCTGATCCTGTGTGGGTCAGCGCTCAGCGGTTCTGTGTGAGCCAGCGCCTACAGATCCTGTGTGGGTCCGATCCTGTGTGAGTCTTTGCGGGGGTTAGTATCTATCGATCCTTTGTGGGTCCGGCGACTTAGATGGATCAATGATCATCTCTATCGTATTTCGAAGAAGTATACCTGTGTGAGCTGAATCATGTTTGCTTCCTGTGTGGATTGTGTTGTGCTATCCTGTGTGGATTATGTTTTGATTTCCTGTGTGGAATACTTATACTTTCCTGTGTGGACTGGGTTGTACTTGGGCTCGGAGGTTGGAGCGTATTGGAATTGATGACTTAGGTATATGTATGGGAATATACCTAAGCAGTGTCGGTTGTTACTTCGTGATTGTATCTTTCCTTTGTGGTTTATCCTTTGTGGATTTTGGGAGACCTCCGGGGGTCTCGGGGTCCCTACTGAGTAGCTTATACTCACCCCTGCACGGGCTATGCCCGCACTACGTTGTGTTGGTTTCAGATGACAGATAGCGTTGATCATGGTGGAGGCTGGAGGAGCAGGAGGGTACATGGAGGTGGACCACTGGGCAGGACGTACTCGGAGCGGTCTACTGGACCCGAGGAGCAGTGGAGGCTTTATGTACCCACCCTTCAGGTGGGATTCCCAGTGGATGGCTCATCATTGCAGCTTTACCTTTCAGTTACTGTTTTCCCTTTCGAGTTGTACTCTACTTTCAGTTTGGGTTTGTATACTGGCCCACTTACTTTTCCGCACTTCACTCTTGTACCAGCTTTTACTTAGTATTTATTTTTTCCGCTTGCTTACTCTGTGGTGCTTTTTTACTTTACAAAGGAAATGCCTTACCTTTACCTGGAATTATGCCTTGGTGCTAGTCGCCAGCCCCTGGCCTATGGAAGTCGGGCTTGGGGTAGTCACGGCACGGGCCCCGAGGACGAGTCGTGACAAATTGGTATCAGAGGAGTTCGGTTCTACCGCAGAACTTGGACGCTGATCTTTTTCTATGTGAAACAATAGTGTTTAGCGTATCGAGTGTGGTTATCAGTCCAGGGAGTCCAGGGTTGGTGCGGTGGCCGACGTATCCATACACCAGGACCCTGACTTCTGATTTCCGACTTAACGCACGAAAACATTGATTGCATGCGTGTTTCAAGTTTTCTTTGTGATTACTTTGTATCAGCTCACCAGGTATACTGTTCTGACCGTGACACACCTCTTTTCTTTTCAGGATGGCCCCACGACGACAGCCAGCTAGGGTTCCGAGAGTCGAGCGTGACGACAGCCCACCGAGCGACAAGGCCTCGGTGCAGGGCCCTTTGTCAGCAGTGGCACCGGCGGTAGCTCTACCTGCCGAGCCACCGATGCTTCCAGCACCAGCCGCTGACGATGCACGTCGCCTCAGTGCACTGCATGAGTTCCAGCTCCAGCGACGGCCCAGGTTCCGCGGGGAGACAGACCCCCAGGCAGCCGAGGAATGGCTGGAGGCAGTGGTGAGAGTTTTCAGGTTAGTGAGGACACCAGCAGACCTCATGGTGATCCTCGCAGCGAGTCTACTGCACGCAACAGCTGGCCGATGGTGGAGCTTGATGCTCCAGGTGCACGATGAGGCATCTCTTCTCTGGATGGACTTTGAGAGCCTCTTCCACTCGGAGTTCGTCCCAGCCACCCTACGTGCGGTGCGCATTCAAAAGCTTCTTCAGCTGCGGCAGGGCAGCATGACGGTCGCCCAGTACTCGGCGAGATTTACCGATCTCTCGCGCTACTCGACAGACATGGTATGAGACCCATTCTTCCGGGCCCGGACCTTTGAGCAGGGATTGAGACACGAGATCAGGGCATCACTGATCTCCCTCAGCATTCTGACTCAGACAGAAGTACTGGAGAGAGCCCTTTTGATCGATAGTTTTCTTGCTGAGTCTACACCAGCGCCGAGACCCACCGCAGGGCGGCACGTAACAGAGTCTTATGCAGCAGGCAGTCGACGGATGACTCATGGGTCCAGGCAGACCAGACCCTCAGGCAAGTGACCTCAGGACACTAGCTCAGCAGTGTGGGGCACACAGCACAGAGCTAGTCTTTCGAGAGGCAGGCAGTGCTACTCGTGCGACGGGTAGGGCCACATGGATTTTGACTGCCCAACTCGTCGTGCCGAGGAGAAGCAGACGGTTGAGGGACCACCGAGGCAGAGGCAGAGGGTCGACCATGGCGGTCCGCAGGGAGGAGGCGGACGAGGCAGAGGAGCTGGCCGAGTAGCAGGTGGTGGGTGACACTTTGAGGCTCTACCACTACCACCACCAGGAGGTCCACCCAAACCACAGGGAGCTGGCGGGCAGAGACAGGCACAGCTCTAGGCAGCAGAGGCCTACGACCACGGCGTGCCCGAGATGATTCGAGGTACTATCTGTTTCTATTACACCCTTGCTGCAGTTCTTATAGACACAAGAGTGAGTCACTCTTTCATAGCCGCTGCCCTTGTTCGGAGCTCGGAGATTCCGACAGAGCCGTTGGCTCGATCCTTACGGCTAGAGACTCATACGGGAGCAGATTCGACGATTACGCACTGGTGCCGGCAGTGTGAGTTTACTCTAGGAGGCGAGAGCTTCGACTGGGATCTTCTTGTAGCGATGTCGTGGCCTTAAGACGTCATCTTGGGCATGGATTGGTTGTCTACAGTCCATGCACAGATTGACTGTTTTAGGCGCAAGGTGTGATGTGTACGCACTGACGGGAGCAGGTTCACCTTCACCAGTGAGAAGGGAGCCTTTGAAGCACAGGATGGACTTCCGTGAAGGAGAGGAAAGACCATCACTCATCAGTTGGCTAGCCTCATCCTAGGAGCAGTTGACGTGTGGAGTTCTGGTTTTCCTGCAGTGGTGGATCAGTTTTCGGACGTCTTTCCCGACGACGTTCCAGGGTTACCTCCTCGCAGATAGGTAGACTTTTATATCGATCTATACGCCGAGAAAACCCCGATATCGACTCCATCATATCGGATGGCCCCCGCCGAGCTTCAAGAGCTGCGGGTACAGTTGGAGGACTTGCAGAGCAGGGGGTTCATCCGACCCAGTGTTTCACCCTGGGCTTCCCCGATTTTGTTTGCCAAGAAGGCGGACGGGAGCTTGCGACTTTGTGTCAAATATCATCACCTGAACCAGGTGAAAGTGAGGAACAAGTATCCGCTACCCAGGATTGATGACCTCTTCAATCAGCTCAAGGGAGCACGGTGGTTCTTGAAGATAGACCTCAGGTCAGGCTATCATCAGCTCAGAGTTCGAGACGAGGACGTGCAGAAGACAGCCTTCAGATGTCGGTATGGCCACTATGAGTTCTTGGTTATGCCATTCGGCGTAACCAATTCTCCAGCAGTGTTCATGGATCTCATGAACAGGATCTTTCAGCCATACCTCGATTGATTTGTCATGGTCTTCATCGACGACATTTTGATTTACTCGACGACTGAGGAGGAGCACGCCTACCACTTATGGGTTGTACTAGACACACTCCGAGAGCACCATCTTTATGGTAAGCTCTCGAAGTGCCAGTTCTGGATACGTGAGGTCCACTTCTTGGGACATGTCATCTCTGAGGCTGCATTTGCAGTGGATCCTGCGAAGATCGAGACAGTGCTAGCTTGGGAGCCACCCAGGAGCGTGACGGAGGTGCGGAGTTTCTTGGGACTAGCTGGATACTACCGGAGATTCGTTCCAGACTTCTCTAGAGTTACAGTACCACTCTCATCTTTGTGGAAGAAGGGGAAAACCTTTGTGTGGTCAGAAAGATGTCAGCAGAGCTTTCAGGAGCTGAGAGAGAGATTGACCAGTGCCCCTATCTTGAGGTTGCCTGAGGAGGGAGTAGGGTATGTAGTCTACTGCGATGCATCAGGGACCGGGCTCGGATGTGTCTTGATGCAGGAGCGGGCAGTGATCTCCTATGGATCACGTCAGTTGAGGCCGCATGAGCAGAACTACGCTACCCATGACCTGGAGTTAGCAGCAGTGGTCTTCGCTCTGAAGACATGGCGACACTATCTGATGGGCGAGCACTTTACAATATTTTTTGACCATCAGAGTCCCAGATACATATTCTTTCAGAAGGATCTGAATTTGAGATAGAGGCGATGGCTCGAGTTCCTCCAGGACTATGACTTTGAGATAGTCTATACTCCTGGGAAGGGGAACGTGGTAGCTGATGCTCTCAGCAGGAGGATGGCCATTGAGCTACTTGAGGAGGTGACATAGCAGCTAGCCTCTTTACATATATCCTTCGTGGATAGAGATGGACCATCCTTCCTTCAGTCTCTCACAGTCACTCCTCCACTACTGCAGCGGGTCAGAGAGGCACAGCGTGGGGACACTGACTGTGAGACGCGGCGTGCACAAATATCCTCAGGACAGGCACCTGATGGTTTCTCCTTTGGAGTAGAGCACGACATCCTTTTCAGAGGACGTACCTTAGTACCAGTCGCTTTAAGAGAGGAGGTTCTGAGAGAGTTTCACACTTCTCCTTTGGCGGTACATCCTGGAGTGGCGAAGATGTACCAGGACCTCAGACGACAGCACTGGTGGCCGGGCATGAAGAAGGTTGTGGCAGAGTTCGTTTCACGATGCCTCACCTTCCAGCATGTGAAGGCTGAGCACCAGGTACTAGCATGCCCGGTACAACCCTTGGACGTCCCGGAGTGGAAGTGGGATGGGATATCTATGGACTTTGTGACTGGACTTCCACGCACTTCCAGAGGTCATGACTCCATCTGGGTGATTGTCGACCGACTCACCAATTCGTCTCACTTCTTACCCATCAGAGAGCAGGGCTCAGTGGAAAACATGGGACGTCTTTATTTTTAGGAGATTGTGCAACGTCATGGAGTGCCATCATCTATCATCTCCGGTCGAGTTGCTCGATTTACATACCGACTATGGAAGGGATTGCAGGAGGTGTTCGGAACGCAACTACGTCTAAGCACAACCTTTCACCCTCAGACGGATGGTCAGACGGAGAGGATCATTCAGACTCTCGAGGACATGCTCCACGCATGCATCCTCGACTTTGGTTGCAGCTGGGAGGACCACCTACCCTTGGTGGAGTTCGTGTACAACAACAGATACCACTCCACCATCGGGATGGCACCATACGAGCCATTGTACGACCGACCTTGCAGATCTCCTTTGTGCTGGACAGACCCTGGGGAGTCAGCACTTGTGGGACCAGAGATGGTCCAGGCCACGATAGAGAAGGTCCAAGTCATCCAGGAGCAGATGAGGACAGCTCAGAGCCGGCAGAAGTCTTATGCTGAGAGGAGGCGAAGGCCACTAGAGTTCGAGGATGGCGACCACGTCTTTTTGAATGTCTCACCTCGACGTGGATTACAGAGATTTGGACGAGGTGGCAAGTTGTCTCCACGCTTCATCGAACCATTCCAGGTCCTCAGCAGGATTGGTGAGGTGTATTATCGCCTGGCTCTACCACCTCAGTTGCACTGGGTGCATGACGTCTTCCACGTATCTCAGCTGAGGAGATACGTGCACGACCCGACACACATCATTGACCATGGGGAGCTAGACGTTGATGATGGGGCGACTTTTGCGGAGGTCCCGGTGGAGATCGAGGATCGACAGGAGTGGGTCCTACGTGGACGGTCGATTCCTCTAGTGCGCATCAGATGGAAACACGGGAACCTCCAGGAGAGCACTTGGGAGCCGAAGGATCGTATGCGTGATCAGTACCCTCATTTGTTTCCCTAGTTATGATGTATCTTTACGGGGACGTAAAGCCCTAAGGTGGGAGTAATGTAAAGACTCGTAAAATTCAAGGGAATTTTTTTCTTGATTTTCTTTGGAATTTTAGAAGAACGCGGTTTCATACGGCACTTGATTCCGAGGCCCGGAGTACCCGGAATTTCTATCCGAAGTTTAGCTCGGGTACGTTCAGTGAACGAACGAGCGGGAATTTCTAACTTTTGAACCAGTGCCCGAAATCGAATTCCGAGGGCACCAATGGAACCACATCGCTGGTAATTTCTTAGGAACTCCTGTTCCGGAGTGGCGTTATCACGGGTGTGGGTGATAAAATTTTGTGGAAGTTTGTTTATTATTATTCTACAATTTTTTTTCTAAGTGTTTAGTTCTTGATGGAAGTTGGGTAACCACCCAACCTCCCTTGGGAGGTTATGAGGGTGGTGGGGCCCACACGAACCCCACCCCTTCATATCCTCTAACCCCTCTCAAATCCCATTAAATGTTGATAACTTAAGTTTATTTAACTTATGGAATTAATGTGGTGATTTTAATGTAAGTTTTTGAAATTCAAACCCTTGAATTTTCATAAGGCTTGTTGTGTTAATAAAATAAGAAAAGAAGCTTATTTTATTTGTGGTTAGAGTTTTGTCGTTGAGAGATTTTTTGGGAAGAACATCTTCTTCTTTGACGAAGAACTCGAAGAACATCAGTCTCCGTCGAAGAACACCGAGTCCTCGAAGACCGACTCCGCGACATCGACCCGCGACGCGACGTCTCTTCCTGCAACGGTTCTTCCGCGATGCCGTTTCTGCGACACGAATTCCTCCTTCCAAGTCGCCTCTTTCCGCGACGGTTATACCGCGACGTTTTCTCTTCGACGAACCTCCGAACAAGCTCCGCTCTTGAAACCATGGTAGGGGTTTTATTTGTTTATTTTGTTCGTGAATACCAACTTGACAATCTTCGTGGATTAAAACCAATAGTTATCGAATAACGCGAGGGGGGCTGGACCGCACAAACACGGCCGACCCTCCTCCTTATTTCATGTTGGTTCCTTTGTGGTTTGGTACGGGAAGGCGTGGTGCCGTCACACCACGCGGAATCATGTGAAAGGAAATGCGCGGCGCCGTCGCGCTGCGCCGTGGAAAGAAGATCAAGGATGCGACACCGTCGCGCCGCGTCGAAGACATTCGAAAATACCGCGGCCGGTATCGGGGCCGCGACGGAGGGGCGCGGCGCCATCGTGCTACGCCGGACGACAAGGGCCGCGGCCAGTTCCGGGCCACGGCGGAGCAAGGTGACCGGCGGCCGGACCGGGCTACCGGCGTCGGAGCTGGAAGGGGACTGGCCATCGCCGGTGCCGTTGAGCAGGAACCGGCCGGCCAGGTCGGGCCGGCCGGACAGGGAGGATCCGGGGGAATTAATTCCCCCGGCCAGACAACAATGCGGCCCCAATTAAGGGGCCACAGTTACAGAAAACTGGGGGGGCAGCGCCCCCCCTCCTCGCGAGCCAAAACGGCTCGGCCGTTTTTGGCCGGGCACCGACCAGCGCACCCAGCGTGCGGGCCGCCGGGCCGGGCCGCACCGGGCCGGGCTGACCCGGTTCGGGCCGACCGGGGGGTCTCGGGCTGGATCGGTCCGGGCTCGAAACCCCCGTTTTCGGACCGTTTGGATTCAATTGCCCATAAATCGGGCTACAGACCTCCGATCGACATGCCGTCAGCGGAGAAACGATCCTTGGAACGAGTCGGTCATTTCGGTATATCGCACTCAAGGTTTTAGATTACTTTGAGTTCGGCCGGGTTGGTTCGTACACGAAACCAATGGGGCCCTCGGAGCGGAAACACTCATATCTTGAGCTACGAACGTCTGATTGACGTGCCATCGACTTTGTTGGTTTCCTCTTAGTGAGAAGAATCTTTTGGCTTACTCCACCCGAGGTTTGGACATAGGTGGAGCACGGTCAGGTTGGTTTTTTCTTAAAAACCAACCGGGCCCCTGGGACGAAAAAGCCAATAACTCTCAGACCGGGCGTCCGATGGACACGCCGTCTGCGACGTTGAGTTCCTGTTGACGATACGGAACTTTTGGATACATCAACTCTGGACTATGTGTTAGTTAATGTATCATCCTCTCAGCTCGTGGAGCGGACCCTCCCGAACGAGCTTGCTGTGTGCGGGAACCCTAGTGCTGGCTGCGACTGCTGCTGTGACTGCGACGACGACTGTGCAGAGATCCTTAGTGGATTCGACGACGACGACTACCGCACTCAGCGATCCTATGTGGATTAGTGCTACCGATCCTGTGTGGGTTAGCGCTCAGCGGTTCTGTGTGAGCCAGCGCCTACAGATCCTGTGTGGGTCTTTGCGGGGGTTAGTTTCTATCGATCCTTTGTGGGTCCGACGACTTGGATGGATTAGTGATCATCTCTATCGTCTATCGAATAAGTATACCTGTGTGAGCTGAATCCTGTTTGATTCCTGTTTGGATTTTGTTGTGCTATCCTGTGTGGATTGCATTTTGCTTTCTTGTGTGGAATACATATACTTTCCGGTGTGGACTGGGTTGTACATGGGCTCGGAGGTTGGAGCGTGTTGGAATTAATGACTTAGGTATATGTATGGGTATATACCTAAGCAGTTTCAGTTGTTACTTCGTGGTTGTATATTTCCTTTGTGGTTTATCCTTTGTGGATGTTGGGAGACCTTCGGGGGTCTCGGGGTCCCTACTGAGTAGCTTATACTCACCCCTGCACGGGCTATGCCCGCACTACATTGTGTTGGTTGCAGACGACAGACAACGTTGATCGTGGTGGAGGCTTGCAGAGCAGGACGGTACCTGGAGGTGGACCACTGGGCAGGACGTACTCGAAGCGATCGACTGGACCCGAGGAGCAGTGGAGGCTTTCTGTACCCACCCTTCAAGTGGGATTCCCAGTGGATGGCTCTTCGTTGCGGCTTTACCTTTCAGTTTCCGTTTTCCATTTCGAGTTGTACTTTACTTTCAGTTTGGGTTTGTATACTGGCCCACTTACTTTTCGCACTTCACTCTTGTAACAGCTTTTACATAGTATTTACTTTTTCCGCTTTCTTACTCTGTGGTGCTTGTTTACTTTACAAAGGAAATGCCTTACCTTTACCGGGAATTACGCCTTGGTGCTAGTCGCCAGCCCCTGGCCTATGGAAGGCGGTCTTTGGGTAGTCACGGCACGAGCCCCAAGGACGGGTCGTGACATAAAATTACCTATAGATTTGAAAATACCAAAGGGAATATTTTGGTATGTAGACATTCCCAGGGAGAAGTTAAGTAGGTTTTTACTAGTCTTATATAGACATTAAAACCTAAAAATACCCAAAAAAATACATTAAAGAAATAGAGGTGACCCTTCCTAGATATCCTTCCTAACATTGGTCTACAAAGGGAATCAAAAAGTGTAATTTTCTTATTACATGGTTCAATTTATGATAGTCGATACTGACTCTCTAACTATTCTGAATCTATGTGGGTACTAACTCATTATTCAATTTTTGATAGTCGATACATACTCTCTAACTATTCTTAAAAATTACATCGCTATTTTTTTTGGAAAAATTTTAAAGAGACTTACCCACTGGGAGTCCAAGATTGGGTATATAATTATATATCCTAAATGTATTTGTACTTCCTTTTTAACAATATCCAAGAGGGTTAGGTTGGGCCTCATTTGGGGTTGTCTCACAGGTTTAAACATATATTCTAGTTATATCCTATGCATAAAGGTGACATGGTTAATCCTAAAAATATCACCAAGTGCCTAGCCAATGGATCTAATGTATTTTCACAAAAATTCCATCAATTGTTTCCCTTGATTTGTTTTTAGATTAATTAAAATCATTATTAGCATTTTCTCATTTTCTCATTTTCCTCAAGAAAAGAATATTTAAGTTGGATGGTAGTAGCTTCAATTCCAGTTTGGGGTTTTTTTAATGATTGTTTCAACATAATGTTATCCATTTTAACAACGTTCACATGTAAAGTTGAAGGTTTAGTAATTTTTGAGTAAATAATAAAAATAACTTTGTAATTTCCCCCAATTCATAAATCTACCATGTGTCAAAATAAAGAGGGTTATTGGACGTCTAGTATTACTCCCCACATGCCAGAGGCTTCAGACTAGAAGTGAGGGTGTAGAGAGCATAGTGAGGATATCATAACCCCCTAATATAGTGTTTCAATATAGAATAAATAAACAAATATCATAGTAATGAAAATAGTAGAAAATCCACATCATACAAATAAAATATAAAGGATGAACCAAGTAAACCAAATAATATTAAATCATGTAAATTCAGGCTGTAATGTAACTAAAGGACATGTTGGATGTCCTATAGATAAAATAAAAAGATGACACAAATAAACTAAAAATACCCTAGGTCTCAAATCCCTATTCGGTCCGATCTTCAAGATCTAACCCAACCAATAAGAAACAATTAAAAACAAGTTCCGTTTCCCATGTCCCAACCTACATCGATGTAATATACATGGGTACAAAATAGTAGCTTGGATATGGTGTTTGGAAAACTCAGTAAGACAACACCACCATGACTAAAACTATGGTATGATAATAAGTGAATGCAATAAGATGATAAACAATATTATTAATTACATAATTAGTAAAATAGAACAATCAACTAACATTGAAACCATGCTGTAATGTCTTTGATCATGTACCATAACTATACTAACCACAACCACAAGTCCATGCCATAAACCCATAACCGAGAAAAACCCTCTATATAAGCATTTCATCATAATCGACCCAAGCCCTTTATATAATAATTTTAATATAATGGGGCTAAGACCTCTAGATACTCATTTTTTCTTAATTGATCCAAGAACTTTATATAATAATTACAATATAACTATTCCAAGACCTATAAAAATTATAGCATAACTGGTCCAATACTTTATATAAACATTTCATCATAAATGATCCAATACCTTTATATAAGCAATACAACATAACCCGACCAATCCATTTATATACGAATTTCAATATAATCGGGCCAATATATTTATTTAATCATTTCAGAATAACTTGGACAAGCCCTTTATATAATAATTTCAACATAATTAGACAAGATTTATAATCATTACATCATGAAACACAACCCAAGTTATAACTGCAAGACCAAAATATAACAACATATGCCCCAAGGTTCAATTCAACCATTTACCCTTCATCTTTGAAATCCATTTCATTTATCAAGTTAGGTCTTAAACTATTAACATCCAAGTAAACACATCCATATCATTTCAATGAATCTCCAATCATTTCAATGAACATGTAATCCATTTCCAAGGTGAATCTATCATAATAAATCACCTTAGGTATCATGTCTTACTAAATCATATTCCAGGCCATTAACAAGTTCCTTATTATTCAAGGGAAGGCTCAGCCTATGGGTATTCACAAGATAGGTCTCAATATGATTAGTTCCAAAGGGATATAAGTAATATTCCTAACACATGATTATCATCACCCCTTATTCCATTAGTTAATGCACAAATTGAGTTGGTACAATCACATAATATTCCACACACTTAAACAAATTGAAATAGACCAAGGGGCTTTGTTCTCGACCACATACCTTTATATGGTGATAAAAGAAATGATTTCAATAGGCAATGTTAACAATTATGAAGGAAATGGTGATCATAAGGAAATACTAGAGCACACAAACATCAAAATCCAACCTTGATTCCACAAAAGTCAAGAGATCACACCGCCATAATGGAGGATAATCAAAGAAAAGGGAAATTTGAAAGAAAGAAACTCACTAAAGATAAAATTATAGATCAATATTCCTATAAGGGAAAGATTCACTCCAAAATCACCTGGAGTCACTATAGTGTTCGAGAGAGAAGTCTTCATAGTGGGTAAAAAATAAACTATAAGCACAATGCAATTTAAAACCGTTGCTCCAAAGATATTCATGATGTGAACCCATTTCATGAAGTGAATTTATAAATTTATAAGATATAATGAAAAAAACATTACTTCAGGTTAAAATAACCCTAATAAACCTTTTCATGATGTGAACCAATTTCAATACATGTAATCACTTCATGCTCTGAACCAATTCACGACATCTTCCCAATAATAGGTTCACATTAGGTAAACTATTCATGACTTGAAAGTGTCTACTAGAAAACTTTCGTTCCATATTCTATAGAAAGGACATGAAATTTAGGTCATTTTCCCCAGACTCCATTAATTCAAACAAACAACCATCACTGAACATTAGTTCATTTCCCCAAGATAAATATTCCCATCACCAAAAGAACCTCTACCACCAAGGTTTAAATAAAATAGAAAAATCAACTAAAAGTTTTTCAACTAAAACTAAAGAGAGATAAACCTAAAAAAATAGGATCTTATAACCTCCCCACCATATGAAATATCATCCCCAAGATGCTCTTAACATCACTATGGGGTCTCAAGGAACAAGTCTGGCCACTGTGATTGCATATCATATTCCCTCTCTCATGTTTATTATTGAATAGGCCTATGGTGGAACTACACTCAAACTAGAGGTATAGTATTTCCCTATAGATACTTTTCACTATGATCCAAAATCCATATCATATGTACCTATAAAGATGGATCTACTCCAAGATTGATTTCATTAAAATCTACCCCATGAGAAGGGTATGGATGATATCTTTGAAGTTGCGATACATGAAAAATGTCATGCATGGAATTGTAGCAATATGGAAGGGCCAATCGGTACACCACTGGATTTCCAATCTCCACTATCTCAAATGATATGAAAAACCTAGATTCTAGATTTACCTATTTCTTAATATGGTGTTTCCCAATCCTAGATGAAACTTGAAGTAAAACATGATGACCCACATAAAAATCCTAAGGTCATCTTCACTAGATAGCATATTAATTATGCTCTATTTTTATTGTCCCCAATCACTTCTTGATCAACTCAACCTACTCAGATATCCTATACACGTGACTAGGTCCAACAAATACTAAGTCACCTTCGTCCAACCAAAAAAGAGTCAAATGGAATAACCTTATATAAAAATACTTGAAAGGTTCCATTTAGATTTCTGACTAGATGTCGACGTTGTAAGATAACTCCATGAGTTCCAAATTCTACTCCCATTAACCACCATAATCTAAAACATAGGATTATAAAATCACCTCTAGAATCTGAATAGACTTCTTAGACTTACCATTAGTATATGATGATAGTATCTGCTCAGAAGAACCTATGATCTCAGAGCCTTTAGAATACCCTACCATAAATGCGATGTGAAACAAGGATCTCTTTTAGAAACTATAATCCCCAGAACACTATGAAACCGAGCTATCTTCTACACATAGAGACTACCCAGATCAACAACAATGAAGGTATCGATAATAGAAAATAAGTTGTATAAATTCTTCTGTTAATATATAATCTCCCATAATGCATCGTTCATGTGATGTCTATTATGTGATATCATAAAAAAATACGTAGTAACGTCATCCCATTTCCATTTTGGAACGGGTATCGGCTATAACAACCCAACTGAACTATGGTGCATAAATTTCACCTGCTGACAGGGGGATAATATCACTATAAATCGTACTACCTCCTTCTTAATTCATGGAAACAAGTACTTAATATGGAGATTAAGATACATATTTATCAGACATGAATGTACATCCAATATAGAAGCATGATACTCTATCCTCATATCCTTGAGCATGCTTGTAAGAATCCATACACGACCATAGATAAGAATAAAAGTTCCACTACCAAGAGACCACCCTGATGGTGGATCCCCACCATATAAGATGTTCTTTAGATCTAATTCCACAATATCATATAATTTATTTTTAATAATCTGGTGAAGAATAATGGGTATAACAGATGTTGAAGTTAGATACACTCATCCCTAGGAATCCTAAACATCTAGATGCATGTATGGAAAGAGTTCCATCACCATCCACTCATCATAAGACTCCCACACAACCTCCATATGAATATTCTTTTTTAAGGAAAATATAAAGAAATTTTTCTTTCCCATTGTATACTCCATCTCAAATTCTAAATAATACATATTCTCAATACACCTCCTATGATAAAGGTTCAGGTATCACTGAGAAAAGGTGTATTTGAGGATCTTGTGACCAATTTACACCCCAAACCTATCAACGAAAAGATAATATATTAGGAATATCAGGCCTTGTAGCACAAAAACAAACTTTAGATCATAAGTAGGATAATCCCTCTCATGTGGTCTTATCTTTGTGAAGCCTTAAGAATCTACTAGGTCCACTAGTATCAAGACTACTTCGAGTCTGAACTAGGATGCATCATAGTACATGGTATATTCCTTACCCATAATAGGAAAGGTGGGTATCCATTATGAGTGTAACCTTTTCTTCATCTCATGCAAACCTCTATCATAAGAATCCGACCAAAAAAACTTCATCCCTTTATTTTTTAGGTCATAAATTGGTGCTTCCAAATGAGAGAAGTACTCGATAAAGCGGCTATAATAAATTGAAAGATACAGAAAAATATGAATCCTGAAATCATTCTTAGGATTCTCCCGAGATACCAAAACTATAAACTTATCTGGATGCACTAACAATCCAACCTATGAGATAACATGGTCAAATAAGTGAACTCTATCAATTTAGAAATTTCATTTGGATAACTTGGTGTAATTCTAGTTCTCTCTCAATGTACACATAATGATGTCAGGATGTTAATAATGGTATTCTTATGATAGGGCTTATACTGGTATGAATTCAATAAAAACAAAAAAAAACTATTCTATAAAAGGATGAAAGATCTGATTTATAAAGATCATGAACACTATTAGTGGGTTCATCACACCGAATGGAATCACCTCAAACTTGTACAAGGCATACCTTCTATTTAAAGAAGTCAGAGTTATATCTGACGGTATCACTTTCAACTGATCATACCCTAATCACAATTCAGTCTTATATAAAATCCAAGCACCTATCAATAGACTGGAGAGATCGTCGATTCATATAAGGGGATATGGTTTCATGAATGTCATCTTGTTCAATCTCCAATAGTCCACACATATTACAAAGTTCCTTTAGCCTTCTTAGAAAAATGAACTAGAGAACCCCATGGTATTGTAATAGGCCATATGAAACCTTTATCTTTTATATATTCGAACTAAATTTTTGATTCCTAAGGCTCTGATGGTTCCATCCGGTAAGACTGAATAGAAACAGGATCTGCTCCCATCACCAACTTGATCATGAACTCAATATCTTTCTTAGGTGGTAAGCTATAGAACTCATTATAAAAAAATCCTAAAAATGGTCTACCACAATATTAAAAGTATAATGTTTCATTCCACCATCATCTAGAGAAATATCTACCATCTAATCTATGATAAAATCCAATCTACCTACATGACTAGATTGAAGATCCCACCCACCCACATGAAAATAGCTTCCACCTTCTGGAGATATAAATGTAACTCTCATTAGGTAATATTCGATGTGAGATTGATATAGAACTAACAAATACATACATAAAATAAAGTTCAAACATGTCATTTCCAACACAAATGGTTCCCCAAAATAAATGGTAACACCCAATTTATAGGGAAAATTCCTTATAACATTTGATATTATCTGACTGCTCTCCCAACAGTGCACCGATGTTCAAGACACCATCCAATATTTCCATAACCAATCCCTAAATATTTTAGAAAGGAGAAGCTATAAAATAATGAGATACTTCTGTATAAATAAAATAAAATATAAATTTGATGACATAAGATTCATACCTCTAATAGTAGATGGTACAATATCCAAACTAGCCAGAATAGACTGTATAGTGTGCAGCTAACTTCCCCTCTACCCTAGACCCTAGTCTGAATCCCATGCACTATTCCCTTTGATTGATACATCCGCTCCTACACTGGGGCACCACACCCCTACCTAAACTTTAACATCTAGTGGAACTCTATATATGAGTCTGTTGAGGGGTAGATGATTCCTTCCCAAAATCTGCTACCTTTCTTGATCCCCTATATCACAAGTATGTTGTTTCAATCCCATAAAGATCATATGAAGGTGTCCCAAACTACCACATGCATGAAAATAAAATAAAGGGTATGAAAAATAAGAACACTTTTGACCAAAATTTCTAAAATAATAGCATTATATTGAAACACAATCACAATATGTCTTCTCATTGCCCTGACTTCTCTTCCTACAGTTACATTGGCGATAAAAGTCATAGAGGAGCTTTTTTCTACTAGAAGAAGAGATCTTAGTTCACCATACTGAAATATTCTGGCCACTCCACTGGGCTTATCTCATATCCCCTTATATGACGAGATCCTCATTCATCACATCTAAACTGATACTCAATAAAAAAATGTTCACTAATGACTAGATCTCATAGTGAAGAACGTCTTGGAAACACCTCACCCAAGATATCTCATCATCTACTAAAGTCATAAAAAAGTACTGTAAGTTGGTGAAACAAGCAACATATTCCTCATGACATGCCCTCTTATTTCAGGTGTGTAAAATTAGGAGCCTTCTAATCCTTAAACGTCACTTTATAGAAGTGGATCAGAAAATTTTCCTTGAATTCATTTCATGATAAATACTCTTACTTCCCATATTTCAGTAAAGTAAACCACAAAAGCTTATATAGTCCCTGAAGCATGTATGAAGAATGGTTCACCCTCCTATTAATGGGTGTATGAAGGTTATTCATGATCATTTGGACTAACTCAATTGAAAAGTCAGATTCCTGGGTTACTCACTCCCCAGTGAACGTAGGAGTTTTCTGTAGATAAAAATCTCTCATCAACTTAGACATAGTAGGTACTGTACGAACAATCTCCATTTATGTGGATTCATGGCCCTCAAAAAGTTATCGTGAATCTGAACAACCATGTGATCTTGAAGAGCTACAAGATGGTCTGATTTAGCTATGTTAAAAGCATGATTATTACTACTCTCTCGATGCATGATTCAAAGAATTCAAGGAGGAGTTTTATCTACAAGACACATACGCTTCTTAAAACATTAGATAACAATAAGGTTAACCTCAATAGGTGAAAAAAATAGAGAACCACTAGCTCATGGTCTCTCTAAACATGGATTAAGAAAAGGAATTATCATGACATAACAGTTCATTTATTTATCTTTTCATCAGATATAACTTGTATCTCATTTCATAGTTCATAAGTGAAAATATATCACATGCATTAAATATTTCAATATCATGAACAATGAATTCCCATATATATCCTTTTGTACCAATCATGATGAATGCATAATCATCTCATTCCATACTGGGCCATGAGTATAAATATTAGAAAACAATAACATCACACAACATGTGAACCAAAAAAGGTGAAATAATATCAATCATAACAAGAAAACATCATGAAAAATAGTTGCATCACCGAGAATTCAGTTTTCCCCCATACATGGGCCAGTTACTCCCATGAACAAGCTCATTACCAATTACTGATACATCCTAATATCCTTTATACATTTCAAAAATAGTAAAGTAATATAAAATAACAACCAAATACCACCTATAACACTTTGTAACATCCCCCAATTTGTAACTCTCTCACACGGTAGAACTAGGTTGGTTACTGGGCCTCAAGTGTGACTTCCCATACACAAGAGGCTTTTGACTAGCAGTGGGGGTATATAGAATATAGTGGAAGACTATACCCCCTGGTATAAAGTTGCAATATAGAAAAATTAACAAATATATGTGTAATGAAGATATTGGAAACAATACATCATTAAACTAGAAGATAAATGATAGAATAGGTAAACCAAGTAATAATAAATCAATTAATTTAATGATAAATTGAAACTAAATGACAAGATGTAAGTTATACAGTTAAAATAACAAGATGAAACAAATAAACTCAAAAGACCCTGGTCCTGAATCCGGATCGGTCCCATCTCCAATATTCAACCCAACTAGTAAGAAAAAATCAACACTAAGGTCCCTTGACCTTGTCCAAACCTACACACATGTAATATGATGGGGTACCAAATGGATACCCAAATAGGATGTGAGTAAAACTCAATTGGTTGACACCACCATGTCTGGACTAAACCAATTTGATAATATGTGCATGAAAGAAAGTGATAAATATTAGTATTAATTAAAAAATTAATAAAATAGAACAATTAACCTTATTCTGCACAATGATAGAATATCTATGAACATGTAGCATAACCATTCCAACCAAAACCATAAGTCCATGGAATAATCACATAACTGGGTAAAAAACTTTTGTATATGCATTTCAGAATAATATATACAAGCCATCTATTTAAAAATTTCATCTTAACCAGGATAAACCATCTATATAAGTTCAATATAACCAGGAAAAGTCATTTATATAAGCATTTTAGCATAACTAGAAAATACCTATAATCATTACAACATAATCATTCCAAGACCTTTATATAAGCACTTCAACATAACTAGGCCATGACCTTTATATATGCGTATCAACATATCCAGCCTAATCCATTTATATAAGAATTTCAACAAAACTGGGCCAAGCCATTTATTCAAGCATTTCAACATAACCAATAAAATACCTATATATATGAATTTCAGCATAACCAAACCAAATCCTATAAGAATTATAATATTAAACACAACACAAGTTTTAAAAATTAGAAAAACACACATAACAACACAACCTAGAAGGGTCAATTCATCTAATTAATCATTATATTTCAATTCTCTTTCATTTATCAAGTTCGGTCTTAATCCATTTACATACCAATATACACACCCATCTCATGTCAAAGTATTTTTGGTCATTTCAAAACACAATTATTTCATTTCCAAGGTGAATCTATCATAATCAATCACCTAAGGTCTTATGTCATGCTAAAATATATTTTAATCCCTTATCTAGTTCTTTATTTTTGAAGGGTAAGCTCACCCTATAGGTAGCCTCAATTCATGTATCAACACTATTGAATCCAAAGGGATCCTAGGAAAAGTCCAAACACATGATTAACATAAACAATTATTTTGTTAGTTAATGCACACATTGAGTTGGCACAATCACATAATCTTTCAAACACTTAAACAATTAGAAAAAAACCAAAGGGCATTGTTGAAGACCACCTGCCTTTATTTGAAAATAAAAAACACTTTCAAAAAGTAATTACAACAATAACATAGGTATTCGTTATCATGATAAAAACCTATTGGACACAAACATCATGATAAAACCTTGATTCAATAGTGGTTAAGAGATCACACCACCATAATAGATGATTTCAGAGTAAAGGGGGAAAACCAAAGAGAAGTAACTCAACAGAGATCAAATACTAAACCTGGAAATAAAAAAGGGAAGGAATCACTTTAAAATCACTTGGATTTTTCACAGGGTTTGAGATATATGGATGTATATTGGATGAAAAATAAATCATATGAAAAACATTTTTTATAACCCCTTTTCCCAAGATATTCATGACAATAAACCATTTCATGATATGAATTTATTGATTTATATGATATGCTGAATAACGTGTTTCTTACAGTTAAAATAACCCCTATTGAATAATTCATGATGTAAAATAGTTTAAAAGTGTGTAACTGATTCATATTGTGAACCGTTTCATGGGATTTTTTTGATAATAAGTTCACATTATGTAAACCGTTTATGATGTGAAAGTGTCTTGTAGACATATTTCAACCAAGCTCCTAGAGAAATGACATGGACCACTTTCAGTGCTTTCCAAACCCAAGTATTACTCTTATAAGAACTCTTGGAACATTTATAATTGGTCCTTATTAATTTAAAAAAACAAACATACCTAAAAATAAAGTCATTTTCCCCATAACAAGTGTTGTACCCCAAAACAAACATGACCACCACGGCTTAAAGAGGAGAAGAAAACTCTACCAAAAAAGGTTCAATAAAAACTCAAGATATAATTACTTCGAAGAAGATAGGATCTTAAAACTTTCATCAGAACACCAAATATTTTCTATATTGAGTTCATTAAAAAAAAATTCATCAATTAAATTAGGTGTTTCTAGATCTTATCTTAATAAAATAATTTCATAAGAAGTTTCTATATCATCTTCAGAATAACAGAGAAATTCAAAGTGATTTAATGTAAACACATATTTCCCATCATTGGGGTATTTTATTAAGTCAAGAATATTAAATTTCACTAAATATTAAAAACACACATTGAAAATGTTCATTGATTCATATTTATTATTATTTTGGTAGTCTTCAGAAATATCCTACCTATATTGATAAGGGAATGAATTTTACCTCTTATTACTCTATGTTTAGAATATAGAAATAAATAGAGAACAAAAATCCTAGTCCACTTTCTAGAAAATACAGTAGAAATCCAACTAGATAGACATTGGTTTTATTAACGAGGTGCACAACCTCTTGGGTGAGATTGAGTTCACCTATCAACAAGGAAGAATAAACTGAAAAAGGAATTACATTAATAGATACTACCAAATCACAAAGTGAATTGGAAAAAGTGAGATCTTCTATGGTCTATGTATAGTGAATTATCTTTCGTCTTAGAATTTACTAGGTATTATTAAGGTACCAAGAGAAGGTATATTTATTACTAAATTTACCTTTTCATGCCCTTGAAATCACATCTTTAAGGTTCACATGTATTTGATAAATATTTTATACCTTAGAATATTTAAAATGGATTCTAGCGGAGGGATGTTAATTTAAACCATTTGAATATTTATAGAACCTATTTTTATAAAATGTATTCACATGTTTTCCTTTTTGATTTTTCTATAGAAGGTAAGGGATGTTTGGTTTGGTTTGAGTCTTCCACCTTGTCCTTTCCCTACTTCTTTTTCAATGGGTATGTCTCCATTGGTAAATATTTTTGAGGCTACTTCTATAGGAAATATATTTTTTATGTTTAATTTGATGTAGATTTACAAATATATATTGATATGGGGGTGGCGGGGGGGGGGGGGTTAATCACTTTTATTTATCTTCTTTCCACTCCTTAATAAAATGAAAAAAAATTCATTTATTTTTTAGAATTAACTGAGTAGGAATATGACCCAGAATATGATTTTTAAAATCATTAATGGTAGATATTACTTGGGTCTACTATCATTGTAAATATTGTAGTGATGATCAAAGGGTTATAAGGGTAGTATTATAATTGTTTTAGAATTTTTTAATGGATATCTAATGATATTTACCTTATTGGTAGCTTGTAGAGTGTTGGGAGTTTCTACTTTGGAAGGGTGGTGGTTTTGAAATTGCTGGTTTATAGATCCATATTGATTGTTTCAATACTCTTTTAATCCTTTATTTCATGATGGTAATTTTTGGTACCATCTTTGGAACATGAAATAATATATTTTAGTTCCTTGAACTTCTTGGTAACAATCAGTTTAGTGGTCCTAAGAGAAGCAATGTTGGAAGACCCTTATAGGTGTAGTTGGTGTTGTTTTCTATATCTTGGTTACAACTAGTTTTCTCAAAAGTTATTTTATTCATTCAATTTTATTTACATGTAAAGGGGAGTTATAATTTTTTAGCTCATGTACTAATATTTATGTAGTTCTTTTACCAAAATTTTGTGAACTTTTGGGGATCCTATCAATCAGTTATCTAACTTTAATAAGTGAAGTATTTATTAGTTATACTCTAAAAGAGGAATCTAGTTTTTTCTAGTCATTTTAAATAAATTCCTAGTAGAAAAATATCAAGAAGTGATGGTATTTGAAAGGTTGGGATTGGAAGGAGGTTTATAGCTACTTGTATATTTCTTAGAATTTATAGGGGGTTTCTCCATTAGATTTTTTAATTCCATAAATTTCTTTCCTCAAATGTGTACTATTTATGTTAGGGAAATAATTCTAGAAACTATCATTAAATAGTTCATCATATTTTGTGACTTCTCTAGGATAAGGATTTTACATCTATTACTTGGATACTCCTTCAGGATAGAATCAAAATATATTTCAGCTAATATATTCTTTTGATACTCCTCTAGGTTTGAAATTTCTAAAGAAATTAGAAAACCAAATTAAATTTCATTTAGGATCCTCTCCTACCAAGCCTAGAAAATTCAATAGGAGTTGAATCATTATTATTATAATATTAATGTCTTGTTGATTATTTGGTTATTAAATTTAGTTATCATTGTTGGAATTGGGTTCATATAATCTCTCATGGCCATATTTAATCAATCTAGATATTCATCCCTATATTTTCTTCCAGCAATGAATCTTTTAAAAGAAGTGGGCGAGGAGAGGTATTTTTTCAATGGGATAGTGATAAATTATATTTCTTATTTCCCATGATGTTTTTAGGTTCCCAATTATTTATATCACAATTTGTTCAACCTATAGATCAAAACAATCATGAAGATATGAACTAGATATGGTGATGAATTAATTTAAATTTTAAACAAATAAAAATATAAAACAGTTTCCACCATAGAAATAGAACTATGTTTATGGATATCCTATCAGGGGCCCTATAAAAATGATTTTCTCAAACTCGGATTAAATGTAGAAATAATGGAAACATATTATCTTTGGCGAGGAGAGGGTTTTGGGCATGTTCTTTTCTTATTTAGTGGGTTTAGAATGTATAATTAATAGTTTAATTATATTATTTTTTAACTCAATTTTTATAGAAATTTACTAAACTTAGATATCCCCTCACTCTACCTTTTAAATCATAATTCCAATTTCAATCTACTATTCATTATCCGATAAAATGAAATCTCAATTGATCACCCAACTCAGTGATTTTGAATTAGGGTGTGGAATGAAATGATCCTATAAACCTCTTCCCTGGCCTAGACCATTTATTGGAGACCTTTAATCACCCTTACCTCAACCTAATAATCATTATAGAAAATAGTGGATAGAACCTAATTAGATCATGTGTGTAAAAAATGATAATGAGAGAATAGGAATTTAAAACTATTAAAATAATGGGAATATCCTAATGATTATAGAAATAAAAAAACATCATGAGAGATAAATAGAATATAATTATCAATTATTCATTTAATTTACTAATAGGGGTGAAGGGAATCTTCTCAACTCAACCACTAATCCATCATTGGAGAAGTATAATAATTATAAATGAATAAATTTTAGAAAATATTGGAAACAACCAACATGATTGGAAATTTCCTCTTATATTTAGTGAATAGTTCTTTATTTATAAAATAATTGTCAGATATTCTTAGCATGATTATAAATTTATCAAATGGGAATAATGATATTCTTATACTTCCTTGGGTGATCCTATAACTTCTAGTGTATTCTTTATTTTTAGTTATGAGCCCTAGTGGACTCTCCTTCTAATGATGATCGACATGTGTCTAACTGAAGGATTGTGATGGATTCAGTCAAGCATCTTGAATCATTATATTATTCCCATGATTCAGCTCTATACTTGTAAAAAAATAATCAGAGTAAAAGTGATTTTCTAGGATGTGACATAGTGGAAGTCGAGTTCTTCTAGAGGAATCCTAATGTGAGGAGATGAAATTTAGGTTAAGGAGATGATTTAAGTTTCAATGAGGGCAGGTTTGGAACTGAGAGGTTGGTTGGATTAAATGTTATTCAATTTGTTCTACCTTTGAATTATTAGATGAGTTTCGACATGGCATATTGGGTCTTAGACTGAAGTACTTAGTGAATTTACCAAATCATGATTTTGATCTTCAAAATTATGAGTTTTTTTAACAATGGAATAAATCCTTTAGATGTAGAAAAGTCTTACAATCCTAAAAATCATTACAATGCTCCTCCTGAAAAAGTACTATTCTCATGGGTAAAATCTTAAGATGGTATTCTCCTCTAAAAATGGAAAACTATTGAAGCCTTATGATTGTTCCCTTGTAAATCACTACGACCAGGTATAAATGTTTACTTTTAGCCTCAAAACCGATTGAAGGCGAGGTAGCTAGAGATGAGGTGCATGGAATCTTGAAGATAGGTACTATGGTTAGTTGGTAGACTATGAAAGGAATAGTAAAATCATCCATTTACATGCTGTTATTTGGGATGGGGCTTTTTGTGTTCAGTTGCAAGACCCTTGGTGTGGTCAATTGGGTGTTGGTGTTGTAGTTAGTTAGTGGTTATGAAATTTTTATTCTTCTACAATAGGTAAAATTGGTTCTATGATTATTGGAGTCTTTTTACAAATTTTGGATTCAGTATTCACACTAAAAATAATCAAAAATTTTAGTGTTGAGAATGTTTAAAATATTTTCAAAAATAACCAAAATAATTTAAAGAACTAATATTATACTATAAACACCTTAAAATCATTTTAATCAATGTATTGATCTCACATAATTCCAAAAGAAAATAAAATTATTAAAAATCAGGATTAAATCCATTTAAAAAATTAATTTCATTTTAATTACAAAATTGAGTATAACAAAACTATTTAATAATTAAAATCCCCTAGAAATATAATTACAAAATTTGAATATATGGATTAGATTATTAAATAATTTTTTTTAATAAATCATTAAAATCAATTTTTAATAAAATTATACATGAAGTTATAAATATGAAAAAATTAAAAGAAATCAATGAATTTGTTGGGATTTATGTGAATATGGGGTTTATTTAAAGATGAAAAACAATTAAAAATTATTAAAATTTTGGATATCATCTGGAAGTTTACCAATAATTTGATAAAAGATAAAATATTAGTGACATTTTTATATATTTTCCTATATTACTCTACTTTAGGTTTATTAGGATCAACCTTTATTCCATATTTAGAAACAATATTCCCAAGGAATGAAATATATTGTAACCAAAGTTCAAAATTTCTAAATTTTCCATAAAAATATTTTTCTTTTAAAGTCTATAGAATAATATTGAGATGTATTTAATAGTCCTAATAACCATTATAATATACATTAATATCATCAATGAAAACTTCCAAAAAATTATCTAAATACTAATCAAATACTCTATTTATTAGATCCATAAATACAGTGGGTGCATATGTATACCTAGATGACCTAACTGAAAACTCATAATGGTCATACCTAGTTTGAAACTCGATTAAAATAATATATTCCTCGTTAAAATTTATTTAGTGACACTTAGACCTTAGATAAATATTTAAAAACTAATAATCATCATAGAGATGATTAAGAAAGTCCTTGATATGAGGAAACAAGTACTTATTCTTAATAGTGATGTTGGTGAGATCTCTAACATCAATACATAGCCTCATGGAACCATCGTGATTTTTAACAAATAGAATAGGAGTAGCCCAATGTGATTCTATAGGATAAATTAAACCATTATCAAGAAACTATTTCACTAATTTTGTCATTTCTAAAAGTTCTACTGGATCTATTCGATAAGGGAGTTTTGAAATTAACATAGAATCAGATACTAAGTCAATTGTACCCCAACCCCCTGATGAGGAATAACACTAGAAAAATCATTGGGAAATAAATCTCGATATGCATTTACTAATGGGACATCACTAATTTTTATAGTTTGATTATTTTCAATAAAATGATTAGGATAACATTCTATCCTATATTTAATACGTTTCCTTGCTTCTTGATATATTATTATTGTTATGAATTCATTATTACATACAAACAAAAACTCATTCTGAAAAATAACTTATTTAGCTCTAAAAAATAAATCTTATAATAATAAATAGAAATCCAATCTATACCTAGAATAAAACAAGACTTCACAATGATAAATTCAATACAGGTTAGAGAAAAAACAATTCCACATATAATAACCAAGAGATTTATGTAAATTCATATTCACTTTATGGTACCCCAAACAGTTCTTACAAAAAGTTATAACCTCATTTATTAATATGGTATTTCCATTTTAATTTAAAATTTCTAAAATATAAATAATTCATAGATCCATAATCTAACAAGTCATTAATATATTATACAAAAACATGTAATTTACATTCCAACATTTTATTTTTGGGTCTTACATCTTCTATTGTAGTAGAAAAATATTCTGATGCACCTTTTTGTTTTTGATCCTAACGATTCCCACCTTGAGAAACTAAATTCGAACATGTTTTAGCATAATTACTGAACTCAATGTAATTACATCACATCACTACTATTTTATTATCTATTTTCCCATTACTAGTCTAATCAAATATATTTTCTTTACAATACCTAGATAAATAACTAATCTTACCACATTGTAAACACTTTCCAAATATCATCAAACATTCCTTAAACTGCATTTTACCACATTTGGAACATGTTAGAGGCTCACCTATAGATTTAATCATTGAATTGTTATCCATTTATTAATAGCTAGACTACTTCTTACACTTATTGTCATGAGGTAAAAAGTATTGAAAACCTCAATCTTAAATTTCTATGAACATAGAAAAATGAACTCATAACTTTTAAATTCATGAGAGGACAATGCTCTTTATAAAATCAGTTTTGAGAACCATGTAAAATATTTCAATTTTACCTTCATGGCCCTTAATGAAATTCAAGGAATACACAACAAGTGTGGTAATATTTTCTTTATAATATGCTATTAATTATTATTCCTTTTAATTCAACTATAGAAATTGTATTTATATTCTTAGTCAAAGAACTTTAAGAAAATACATATCATGAAAAACATCTCTAAATTCCATCAACTCTATGGAATAAATATTATCATTTTCCTTGGTATTATTAATTAGATACCACTATTGACTGATTTCAACTTCAAAATGATAAATTGAAATGATTTTTTAATGCGTAGAATATCCCAAAACATTAAATATGTTCTCTAATGCATTTATCCATCATTAAAATTTCAACGAATATAAAGATCCACAAAAAACCAAAAAGTATTGTTTCGTGAAATTATCCACTATTGTTATGTATCTCTATGGAAAAATCATTAATTATCTTTTATGATATCCACTATTAATATCCTAGTTCAGAAAAGTTAACACTGTTACAAACTACTCTATTATAGTCATTCCAGGTTACTGATTTATAAGGTTATTTCCCCCTCAATGACATTATACTTTAGCTACCATATTTCCTCTTCAAAAAAACATTCTGAGTAGACCGGTATTATATGAAGCAATATAGAAATCCTAAAAAGATAACTTATGATAATATTACGGTAAATGTTAATCTTCATAAGAGTGTATTAATATTCTATTAACCTCTAAAGTATCCTAACCTTCATATGATAGCAACAATATCAAATGGTTACATTACCAACCCATAAATATGAGTGTAATATCAATGATTTAATATATCTTATATTCCCATAATATTTTAGGTTTATCATTTTATATAATTAAGAAAAACATTACATAACAAAGTGGATATTTCCACACAGAGTACATTTTTTCCACAAAACCAGGGCTTTAGGTTTACACCCATTTTTCATTTAAGAAACCTTTGATTATTTTAAAATGAGTCGAAAGAATAAATTTATACATTTATATAGTTTTTACCCACCCTTATATTATGGAATCCTGCCTTTTTATTACATAACTTTTCATTACAATTTACATACAGAAGATATTTATAGTCTAGTGTCTTAGAAATCAGGAAAACAAATACATGAAAACATAAAAAATTATTCTAAACCACTTTTAAGGCTTCATCATAAGTTATTTCTAAGTAAAAATTATTACATCTCATAATCTAGAGTCATACATTAAAGGAAAAGGTGAGAAGAAGGCTCAGTAAGGGAAAAAAGTGCAATAGTTGACATGTGATCTTGGGAAATATTATTAAAAACATGAAAAAAATCATAAAGACATGAGAAACAAAAGAATATGAATATCATGATAAAAAAACATGAATCATTACTTGAATATGTGGCTAAAATATTTCATTTATACATTCATGAACATATAACCAAGGTTCATTCCCAAGGTGTCATAAAAATTACCAAGGTTATTCACCAAGGTATCATGAAAGTTTTCATCTCTAGAGATTAATTATTTACCCAATACATTGGAGAGATATTATGGAAAAACCTTAATAATTATATAATTTCATGTGATCTACATAGATCATAATCAAACATTTCATAAATAACCCATAGAGAAATAATGAAATGGGTTTCATTTCAAAATTGTGACATTATAAAAGTTCTTAAAAAATAAGTTCATTATATCATTTATAACCCATGGAAAGGGAGTGAGGGTTATATGTATGTAAATTCCAGAATAAAATATATAATTTTTTTATTTATGAACACCTGTAGAAAATAAATAGGTTTGGGTATTCACATAAATAAAACAAGGGAATTTCTTGAATGAAAGGGAGAGGAATTTTGAGATGAAAATTATGCAGCATAACTGCTACATAACATCCTTTTAGAAAACATTAAAAAGAGAGGGTAAAAGGGTAAAACACTCATAAATAACTCATAATACAGTATAAAGGTAGAATACAATGGAGATAAGAATATGGCATGGATATTTGAATGTCATACCACATGAAAAGGAAACTTGAAAGGAAAGAGAAGATGTGATTTCTTTTACAAAAAATTCGGCATCCTAACAGCGTCACTTAAAAATTCAGAAAATCAATTGATGAGAGTATAAAGGGTCTCTAATAATTTGGACATAAAATGTAAATTAGTAAATATATAGAATAAAAAACCCCCACATAATAAAATGGAACTATAAGACCTAACATAAAGGAAGTCTTCACTTACAAGAGGAGGGTGAAATGTTCCCTTACCTTGAAGAGTAACTTCAAATGCTTGAAGGTAGGAACCTTGGAAGGCTTGAGGGAACCTTGAGAGGACTAATGGGGAGGTAGAAAGACCATATATTTTTTTTAGGAGAATTTTTTTAATGAAAATAATGAGGGAATGTATTGGTATTTATAGGAAAAGTGAGGGAACAAATTATTAATTTCCAAGGGACACCTCATCGGTGGTATTGGGAAGACCATGGGCTTCCCATGGTTTTTTCCCATGGAATTAGACACTTGGGAAACCTAATAGAATATAAAAATATTCATTAGTATAAGAGAATTATTAAATAATTATTCCACCATTAGTGATTTCATTAAACACTCGAAACTCAAAATTGTATTTTTAATATTCATCGAAAATTCAACTGTTTCAGAAAAATCCCAAAAATTCACCCTAACCTAATATTAATGATATGAATTCAAAAATGAACTCCATTTTACAAAAATAATTTTCTAAATATTTTTAATTTAATTTTTAAATAAAATCATTATTTATTCCAAAAATACAACTTTAAAAATATAACTCACTTTGTAACACATTAAGAAAGTAATCAAGGTCCAAAAAAATTATCGTATAAATATAATACAATAAAGTAACAATTTATGATTAAATTTTATGAAAATAAATTTACATTTTAAATTAATAAATTAATTATAAGATTGTAAATAAAATATCTATGACAAACAAAAATACCAAAACAGAAACTATATTCGTTTTTTGACTTTTAAGATGTCTAAAATATATTTATACATTAATGGGTGAAGTTTATATTTTATTGGTCGATTTACTATTCATTACTATTCATACAGGTATGTTACTATTCATACTTTTCTATTCACTAAAAATTAATTTGATCTTATTAGACTCTAAATTTATTACTAAAGACAACCGTAGAAGACCATTTTTTGAAAATCAATTCACATTATTAATTGTTTAAAGAATACAAAAATATTTTAAAATACCCATTTTTCCAAAATTGATCAATAATATGTAACGTCTATATATTCATCCTCTATTTATTCAAACATTTTAAATTCAAAAATTTTAACATAATAAGAAGTAAGAATTTTATTTATACAAAAGGATTACAGAATGTAACTAAATTCTTCGATACATAGACCCATATAACACCTACATAGGACCTAAGTGTAAGGTGTACTATGGTGATATAATCTTGGGGTGGCTCAGACAACATTTCTTGAGTGGTGATTTCTATCAGCTTGAACTTCTCCATTAAGAGATTCCATTCAGGCTTCACTAGTTGAAGTTTGGCTTGGGCTTGGTCTAGAGCATAGACCAGTGATACTACCTCCTACCCAAGCTCCGACAGATGAGATTCATATGGCCCGAGTCTACTGGATGATGCTATCGACTTTTCATTCTATGTTATAAGCAATAATCTCAACATTAAGAGTTTAGTTTCCAATATTCATATTGACCAATGGTCAAATAATAGTTGAAACCCAATGGTATCACTTCATTAATTAAAGGATATAGTTTTGTGGAGTATACTATGAAATAACACACAAATTTATGAAAAAAATATTATTCCAAATTTTGGGTCGTTACATTCTTCCCCCTTAAGAAATTTCATCCCCGAAATTTTAACTCTTACCCTAATAAGAGAAAAGGTGTGGGTACTTCTACCTCATATAATCCTCTGGTTCCCACATGGATTTCTCACATTTGTGGTTCCTCCACAACACCTTAACATGGTGAGTAGTCTTGTTACGTAGAACCTTGTCTCTACGATTCAATATCTCCACCTTCTTCTCCTCATAAGAGAGGTCATGTTCCAGTTGTACCACCTCTTGGCTTAGTACATGTGAAGGGTCAGGTATGTACTTCCTCAACATGGATACATGGAAGACATCATGAACTTTTGCTAGATTTGGATAAAGTGCAAGACGATAGGCCACTGCTTCTATGCGATCAAGGATTTCATAGGGGCCAATGTACCTAGGTAAGAGCTTCCCTATCTTCCCAAACCTCATGACTCTCTTCCAAGGTGAAATTATAAGAAATAATTTGTCACCAACATCAAACTCCATGTCCCATCGACGGTTGTTGGCATAGCTCTTTTGCCGAATCTGAGCAGCCTTAATGTGTTGCTGGATGGCGTGGACTTTTTCAGTCATCTATTGCAAAAGATCAGGCCCAAGAGGCTTTCTCTCACGAAATTCATCCCAATAGGTAGGATTTCTACATCGATTCCCATATAGAGCTTCATAGGGTTCCATTTTAATACTCAAGTGAAAGCTTTTGTTATAAGAGAACTCAACTAAAGGGAGATGTTGATCCCATCCACCATTAAATTCCATTGAGCATGTTCTCAGCATGTCCTTGAGGGTTTGAATAATCCTTTCAGATTGGCCATTAGTATGGGGGTGATAAGCCATATTTAAATACAATTCAGTGCTTAGATCATGTTGTATACTTCACCCGAATTTTGATGTGAACCTTGGATCATGATCAGATACGATAGAATGTGGAACTCCATGCAGCCTTACCACTTCCATCACTTAAATCCTAGAATGTTGATCAAGATATAAATCTTATCAGATAGAGATAAAATGGGCATTCTTGGTGAGATGGTCCACAATAAACTATATCGCATTATTTCATATGGAATTTCTCAGGAGACCAGTGACGAAGCCCATAATGATATTGTACCACTTCTATACTGGTATGGGTAGTGGTTTCAATACCCCTTTATGAAGTTGTCACTCTACCTTCACTTTTAGATATACCAGGCACCTTGAATTTTAGTAAAAAATATCCCTTTTCATATTATCCCACATATAATGACAAAAAAGGGCCCTATACATTTTTGTGATTCTAGGATGTATAGAGAAATTAGAGCTATGAGCTTCATCCATCAGCTCCTCTATTTCTAGAATAGATGGAACACATAGTCTTGTATGAAATTTCAGTACACCTTATTGATAAATATTGAACTCCAGGAACATCCCATCCTTCATAGCCTCAAACTTCTTCTATAAAAAGGATCTTCTTTCTAAGATTTCTTGATCTTCTCTAGTAATGATGGTTGAGAAACCATTTTGGTTAGGGTTGATGATGCCCCTTCGCTTATAATTCCCATGTCCAGTTTTACTAGGTCATCGATCAAAGGATCTCTTTGAATCCTCATCATGGAAATAACAACTGGGGATTTTCTGCTTAAGGCATCATCAACTTTGTTTACTCTTCCCGGATGATAATGAATTGAACAATCACAGTCTTTGAGAAGTTCCAACCACCCCTTTGTCTCATGTTCAATTCATTTTGTGTGAAAATATACTTCAAACATTGATGGTATGTGTATATATAACATTTCTCTCCATAAATATAGTTCCTCAATATCTTCAGAGCAAAAAAAACTGCAGACAGCTACAGATCATGCATAGGATAGTTCTACTCACGAGTCTTCAACTGTCGAGATGCATAATCAATGACTTTGTCATTTTTTATGATGATGCACCCAATCCCTTTCAGAGATGCATCACTAAAAATAATGAATCCTTCTATACATGAGGTCAGATTTAACACGGGTGTAGTAACCAATCTCTTCTTCAGCTGTTGGAAACATTCCTCACACTCCTTTGTCCAGATGAACTTGTCCCCTTTTCAAGTTAACTTGGTTAATGGATTGAAAGTCGTGATTTTTTTCACAAACCTCCTATAATATCCTGCTAAACCAAGGAAACTATGATCTTAGTTATTGTTGTAGTATGAGGCCACTCCTCTACAACTTTTGTCTTTATAGGGTAAAATGTGATTCCTTCATTGGTAACAATGTGTCCCATGAAAGAAACTTGTTGTAACCAAAATTCAAATTTTCTGAACTTCCCAAAAAGCATCTTCTTCCATAAAGTTTACAAAATAACCCTTAGATGATCCTCATGATCCTATCGACTTTTGGAATATATTAGAATATCATTAATAAAAACTACCACAAAGTTATCAAGGTATTCCTTAAAGAATCTATTCATCAAATCCATAAAAATAGTAGGTGCATCAATGAGTCCAAAAGTCATAACAACAATCTCATAATGCCCATATCTTGATAAGAAGGAATTTTTTGGAATATCTTCTTTCTACACCATCAATTTATGATAACCAGATCGAAGATCAATCATAGAGAATAATTAATCCCCATGAAGTTGGTAAAATAAGTCATCAATTATTGGAACAGAGTATTTTTTATTTACTGTGACCCCATTCAGTTCTCTATAATCTATGTATAGTCGCATCGATCTATTATTCTTCTTCACAAAGAGAATAGGTTCTCCCCAAGGAGACACACTCGGTCGGATAATCCCCTTCTCCAAAAGATCTTAGAGTTTGTTCTTTAATTCCTCCAGCTATACATTTTCCATCCTATATGGGGTCTTTGATATCAGATGAGATCCAAGTACATGTTCAATGGAGAACTCTACCTCTCTTTCTGGGGGAGGTCTGGGTAACTCCTCAGGAAATACGTCAATGTATTCCTGGATGATGGGGAGATTTTATATCCTTAAACTATCATATCCTTCTTATTCTTCTTCACCAATGAAATCCATAAAGAAGGATATAGGGGGTTCTTCTAGATAAATATCAGGTTGATATATCTCTCCTTGGAGGGAAACTGTAGGTTTTTTATTTAAGACTACTGATATTTCCTTACTTCTTCAATTGTTCTTAGCATTATACTTTGAGAGCCAGTCCATCCCTAGTATAATGTCGAATTACTGCATGGGAAAGACTACAAGATTTGCGAAAAGATTTTTCTCACCAAAGTAAATACTAGAGTTCCTAAACAGTAATGATTCTTGGATAATCCCACCAGGAGTCTTGACTGATAAATCTACTTTTAGAAAGTCGGGGGTTGATTCTAAATTCTTTGAAAACTTGGAGGAAATAAAGGAATGCATAGAAACAGAGTCAAATAAAGTACTTTATAGCTTTAAGATAACAACAAGAGTACCTGCTACCACATCATTTAGAGCTTCCACTTCAGCTGTCGTGATAACAAAAGAATGACCTTGCTGCCTTGGACTTTGCTGAGGCTGATAGTGGTTCCCCTCCACTGCCCTCGGATTTGGACAATGATTGGAAAAGTTCCGAAGTTGTCCACACATAAAGAACTAGACATCAGGTAGGGATTGAACCATATTACACTTGTCGTTAGTGTTTGTAAGTTGAGGTTTTACCTCACTATGAAAATTACTCACAATATGGCCATCTCTTCCACACTTTTAGCATTTTCTGCTCCCGAGCAGGCAGTTCCCTGAATGCTTCTTCCCACATTTAATATATGTGGAACGTTTCAATTTCGTACCTCCTATTCCTTGATCAAAGTTCCTCCCTAAGCTGGGATCCATCGATATCTTATTGTCATTTCATTTATGAGGCCACTATGTCTCACCCAACTCCATCTTGACTTTCATCACACTCCGAACGATCTACTCAAAGCTATTATAGTCTCCGTTGGATAGATTCTTCTATAGATGAGGTCATAGTCCAGAAAAAAATCTATCAACCTTACCATTTGGATCCCTAAAAAAGATAGAGGTGTAATGTGAAATACTTGTTAAGTTCATCTCATTGCTTTCCACAGATTCATTCTCCTTCTAATTCAGCTCGGTAAACTCCTTCTCCTTTCTCATTCTCATCGATCGAGGGAAATACTTGTTGAACCATATCTCTCTGAACTCTTCCAACTCCATATCTTCAACTTCCACTCTTGTCCTTGTGTTTTCAATTAGTTCCCACCATTGATCAACTTCTAACTCTAAGAGATAGACAACCAGGGTAACCTTCTCTAGTTCAGAACATCAGAGTATAGAAAAGATCTTCTTGATAGAGTAGATCCATTGTTCAACAATCAATGGGTCGGTAGATCCAATAAAGGTTAGTGGTCGTTGACAGATAAAGGATTCAATAGAAATTTGTTCCCTTTGTGGTGAGATCAGTATCTCAGCTTGATTCAAGTTATTTCCCATAACTTGAGTCAGTTGGTTCATCATTCGCATGAAAGTTTCCATTCCAGCTTCCATCAGAGGGCCATCAGCGCATGGTCCATTTCGGTCACCATTTGCACGGTACCTCCTATTTCCTACCATTTTTTATAAGAATAAAACTTTATTGAGAAACTTATTTTATTTTATAATCTTTTAACTATAAAGTATTTTATGTCTTTAAACATCTTTAAACAATTACATTTCTCTATAAATCCTTCATAATGATTCATAAAAATATTATGATTAACCAAACATATCCCCTGGGAGTGTCATAACCAAGAGTGCAGCGAAGAAATTTATCGTGTACCAGGATACCCTGGATCAAGCCCAAAACTCCATGTTGGAGTTTTCACTCTTAGGTACCTCTGTGCCAAAGCCGCCTCTACCTGCTCGTATCCAAACAGGGATGTATTTTCTTGATAAACCATTTACTCAATACTCACCAAAATACCAAGAAGTTTTCCTATATTTAAACTTTTCTATAGGATTATTCCTAATGTTTTCATAGACTAATTTACATAAATAACTAAACTATACTTTCATACCAAATATGGAATCCCACATTTTTATTATATATCTTTTCATTACAATTTACATATAGAGGATCTTTAAAGTCAAGTGTCTTGGAAATCAGGAACAGAAATACATGAAAACACAAAAAATTATTCTAAACCAATCTTAAGGATTTATCATAAGTTTGTCCTATGTAAAAATTACTGCATCTCATAACCTAGAGACATACATCCAAGGAAAGGGTGAGAAAAATCTTAGTAAATAAAACAAGTGCAACAATTGACATGTGATCTTGAGAAATATAGTAAGAACATGATATAAATAAAAAATACATGAGAAATGGAAGAATAAGAATAACATGATAAAAAAACATGAATCATAACTTGAATATGTGGATACAAAATTTTATTTAGACATTAATGAACATATCACCATGTTTCATCCCCAAGGTGTCATAAATATTACCAAGGTTATTCACCAAGGTATCGTAAAACTTTTCATCTCTAGAGATTAATTCCTTACCCAAGGAATTGGAGTGATATCAGGGCACACCCTTAATATGTCTATAATTTCATGTGATATACATAGATCATAATCAATCATTTCATAAATAACCCATAGAGAACAAAAAAATGGGTTTCATTTCAAAATTGTGACGTTTTAAAAGATCTAAAAAAATAAGATCATTATGTCATTTATAACCCATGGAAAGGGACTGAGGGTTATATGTATGTAAGTTATAGAATCAAATATATAATTTTTTTATTTATTAACACCGATAGAAAAGAAATAGGTCAGGGTATTCACATAAATAAAACAAGATAATTTATTGAGAGAAAGAGAGAGGAATTTTGAGATGAAAATTCTACAGCATAACGACTACATAACATCGTTTTAGAAAACATTAAAAAGAGAGGGTAGAAGGGTAACCGACTCATAAATAACTCATAATACAACATAAAGAAATAATAATAGAGAGATAAGAATATGGTATTGATATTTGAATGTCATACCACATGAAAAGGAAACTTGAAAAGAAAGAGAAGATGTGATTTGTTTTACAAAAAAATCGGCAGCCTAATTACATCACTTAAAAATTTAGAAAATAAATTGATGAGAGTGGAAAGGGTATCTAATCATTTGAACATGAAATAGACAGTAGTAAATATATTGAATAACAAACCCCCACATAATAAAATGGAACTATACGACATAACATAAAGGAAGTTATGACTTAAAAGAGGAGGGTGAAATGTTCCCTTACCTTGAAGAGTAACATCAAAAGCTTGAAGGTCAGGACCTTGGAAGGCTTGAGGGAACATTAGGATGTAGAAATACCAGATATTCGTTGTGGAGGACTTTGTAATGAAAATAATGATGGAATGGATTGGTATTTATAGGAAAAGTGAGGGAATACATTATTAATTTCAAGGGACACCTCATCGGTGGTATTGGGAAAACCATGGGTTGCACATGGTATTTTCCCATTGTATTGGCCACATGGGACACCTCATAGAATATCTTACAATTCATAAGTCGACCAGAAGTATTAGATCATTATTACATCATTAATGATGTCATTAAACACCCAAAACTCAAAACTGTATTTTTACTATTCACCGTAAAGTCAACAATTTCAGAAAAATACCAAAAATTCACCCTAACCTAATATCGATGATCTGAATTCAAAAATGAACTCCATTTTATGAAAATATTTTTCTAATTTTTTTTAATTTAATTTTTAAATAAAATCATTATTTATTCAAAAAATACAACTTTAAAACTATAACTCATTTTGTTACTCTTTAAGGAAATAATCAAGGTCCTATAAAATTATCATATAACCATAAGACAATAAAGTAACAATTTATGATTAAATTTTTTGAAAATAAATATCCATTTTAAATTATTAAATTAATTATAAAATTATAAATAAAATATCTATGACATACGAAAATACCATAACTTAAACTATGATCATTTTCACTTTTAAGATGTCTAAAATGTTTTTATACATTCATGGGTGAAGTTTCTATTTTTTTGGACAATTTACTATTCATTACTATTCATACGGGTATGTAACTATTCACTAAAAAAATAAGTTGATCTTGTTAGACTCTAAATTTCTTACTAAATACAACTGTAGAAGACCATTTTTTGAAAATCAATTAACATTATTAATTATTTAAATAATACAAAAAAATTTAAAAATACCCCTTTTTTCCAAAATTAATCAATAATATGGAACTTCTATAAATTCATCCTATATTTATCCGGAGATATGAAATTCAAAATTTTTACCATAATAAGAATTACAAAATTTATTTATATAAAAGGATTACAGAAAGTAACTAAGGATTCATTACATAGCCCCTTATAACACCTACATAGGACATAAGTGTAAGGTGTGCCATGGTGATAGAATCTTGGGGTGGCTCAGACAACATTTCCCAACTGGTGATTTCTATCCGTTTGAACTTCTCCATTAGGAGATTCTGTTCAAGCTTCAAATTTTGAAGATCAGCTTGGGCTTGGTCTAGAGTAAAGCCCAGTGTTGATAACTCCCTCACAAGCTCCAATAGATGGGCTTCATATGGTCCGAGTCAACTGGATTATGCCATCGACTCTTCTTTTTATATTAATTTACCAAGATCACTTGTATTTATAAGAAATAATCACAACATTAAGAGTTTAGTTTCCAACGATCATATTGACCAATAACCATATAATAGTCAAAACCAAATGGTATCAGTTCATTAATTAAAGGATATAGTTTTGTGGAGTATAAAATGAAATAACACACAAATTTAGGAAACAAATATTATTCAAAAGTTTGGGTCGTTACATATATCTTATAGAATACATTTGAAAAAGTGGGATGAGAATAAAAATCTCATCAATGGGCATAAAATAACGGAATCTCATTAGTCTAGAGAAAACACAAAAACCATGAAAATGTTAATTGTTTTTCTATAATAAAACTTTGAAAATATGAATAAAAAATTTATAAAAATTTATTATTAAAAACCTTTTATCAAATTAAACATTTAAAAACTCATTATTATATATTTAACGTCCATGAGGCCATCCTATGAAAGATGAGAATTTATATATATTTCACTTGAAAAGAAAACCTTTTCCTTTAAAAACATAATAATTTTTTATTTCCTCATAAAATAAAAATATTTACATAAAAACCATTATAATTAAATAATAGTTATCTTAGAGAATCATATTCATAACCTTTTTCCACTTATGTTTAGCTCATTCCATAGGAATAAACTACTTTGTTACCCCCTTATTCTTCATCTTTAAATAGGAAATCATTACCCAATGAATTAGAAAGCTATATCAGGCTCAACCATCATCAATTTTAAGTCTCAAGTACTATATCATGAACCAATTTTTGTTGTTGTGACCTTTTCATCCTAAAACCACTGAAAAACACATCTGAATACATTAACAAAAGAACATTCCATTTTTATATAAAATTACAGAAAAATATCCATTTATTTTGAAAACACATAATTGAGAAAAATTTTAAAAAGAAAAAGAATAAATTATTCTTTGAAAAACCATAAAAACTTTTACAGGAATCTTGATAATTAATAATGACTATGATTGATGGAAAGGGTGGGCATGTAGTAAATATAAAAAAAATATTTTTTCACTTTTATACAAACAAAATGAGATTCATGGAATTTGTAAGGAAGATTCATTTTTAAATTTTTGTTGAAAATGACATTTAATGATGTTATAAGAATAAAAATAAGATTCTAGAAGAATTTTTAAGAACATGGATTTGGAGGTAGAGAATTTGGAAATAAATCCTCAAAAAAGGGTTTATAGAAAAATCTCTCACTATAAATAATATCTTTCTTTGTATAATATATAAATCCTGAATAATATATTCATAATAGTTATTTAATTTATTTAGAATAATTTTCATGTTCATTATAATACTTTTTTTTCAATTTATTTTATTTATTACCATGTTTTATCTAAATATGTAATCAGTTAATTTTATTCATAGAAGATTTGAGGTCGTTCGATCTTTAATTTTTAAAACTGACTTTATAGGTTGATCGTGGTAAAGGAGTATTTGTTTTAGAATATTATAAATTTAATAATAATAATAATTATATATATATATATATTAAATACACTTTTAATACTGACCATGTAAGGTGGTATTGAAAAATGAATCATGTTTTTTCATGGATACGGTTGTCCTTATGTACGCATGGACACCATTTTTATTTTTTCAAGAGATAAAATAGTTATAAATATGTACACATTTACAATGGATGAAAGGATAATAAGTTAGATATTATATTAGCTTTAAAAACCCATAATTATGTCATAAATATCATATATATTTATTAAATCTATCATAATTAACATCCATGTGAGGCAGTGATGAAAAATGAAACACATTGCTTTATGGTGGTGGTAGTCCACACGTACACATGAGTGATATTTCCATTACCCATAGAATGAAAAAAGAGATGAAATAGGTTGTAAATTAAGAATATTAACATTATATATATATATATATATATTATATACTAATTTTTGTTATATCATCATGGTTATGATAGGTTTTAAGGATCTAGAAAAAGAAATAAACATGAAAGAACTTAGTTAAGAGTTATACCTCTTCTTTAGAAAACCTCCATTATCTTACACCTTAAGCCTTCTAGGATGGTCTTTTAGATATACTAGAGCCTCAAGGACATGGGTTGGATAATTTTTAATATATTTTTGTATGTATTTTATGATATATAGTTCAAAAAGTATATGAATAAGTGAGTATATGAGGTTATATTTTATAAGTGAGGGGAGTGAAGCTCTGGTAATTATTCTTAAATTTTAAATATTATATATGTCTTTCTCATGGTCAAGTGGAACTGAAAAAATTAAATTTAAAATATAAGGTGATAAGTATTGAAATAGTATTATCTAATAAGATTTAGTAGGATATTTTTTAACTTTATCATGGATTTTTAACCTCAATTAATCTGTATTATGCTTTTTCGAGGTGATAACAATATATCCTGGTTACCATTCATTGTAAAAAAAGAAATTGATCTAATTATTAAATTTGAAACTCATAATTCCAAATTTGAAATCCATTTTATCAATATTAAATCTATAAATGTGGAATAAATTAATTTTTTTAAACTAATACAAATGAAAATAAATTTTTTTTTGAAGAATGCAATTTAAAGCCTAAAAATAAATTTATACCAAAATAAAATTTAATGCTGATTTGTATGACATTATTTGGATTATTTTTATTCAAAAATGAATAATTTTACTTTAAAACCAATCCAAAATATAGTTATACTTTTTAAATACTATAAAGGAAATTACTGTTTTTTTATAAAAATTGTTTTTTCACTATTCATCAAAAAACTAATCTTTTCAGAAAAATAAATAAAAAATTTACCCTTTGATAAATATGATATTATTTTACAAAAAATGAATTCCATTTTATCAAATTAAATTTCTAAAATTTATAAATTAAACTTTTAAATAGAACCATATAATATATTCAAAATAATTTAGTTAGAATACAACTATTTATTTTTTTCAATTTGAAAAACCATATAATATAATTTATAAAACCATGATGAATATGAAATAATAAAATGATTACTTATAAAACATAAAACGGATTCATTAATAGGATTACATAGTTTTTCACACCCATGAAATATATTTCTTTTGATTCAATTATTTTCTTCCAATGTTCTCTATTTATGTTAAATCCATCTATAAAAATTTAGAATCACTCTTAAATAAAAAATATTAACATGTTTATAAAATAATTATTAATATAAAATAACATAGAAATTTGAGTTATCATTTTTTTAACGACCTAATATTTTGTTGGAAATAACTTTCTTATAAATATGTCACAATCACATGAAATCAAAACATAATTAACTACTAAGTGCCACGTGAGCCTTAAAACATAAGTTTGTCACCTCTGTAATGTGAATTTTAAAAATCCGACATGCATAGTTGCAATCAGTAAGTTATTTAGAGTCCAATAGGAAAAACATAATTTTTGGTGAATATTAACCTACCCTTATGAATATTAACATACCCTTATGAATAGTGGTATACCATAATGAATAGTAACCCTACCTATAATAGTATATAAATAATATTCAAGTGTAAGTACGATATACCTATGCTTTAAAATACGTACAAATATTTTTTAAAACTGTTGTTTTTAGAATAAATTATGATTTTTATTAAATATTAAATTAATAATATTTATAAAATTATTTTTCAAAAATAGACTTCATTTTTGGATTTTACATGCCGAAAAATGGTTGGGATAAAGTTTTGGGATATTTCTGAAATACTTGAATTTTTGATGAATAGTGAAATACCATAATTTAAAAAATAAGCTAAATATGCTAATTAAAGAGTCATGTCTGATGATATGCTGATGTAAGCCCAATTGGTTCAGGAACACATTAAAAAATTACTATTTTTTGTCTAGGAAGACTCACCATTCCTTTTCTTGAGGAGATATAATAAATTAATGAATTTTATATTAAGAAATCCCCTCTCCCCTCCACTCTAAAAACCACCTCACACTCCCTCTTCCATTCACTCCTCTCAAGCCTTTTTCCGTCTAAAAATTATGTCCAAACACCTTCCCAATCTCCTCCCCCACTTCAATCAAGCCTTGGTCTTATTAAAAGACCAAAACCTCTCCTTAAGGAGGTTCTCAAAGAAGTTTAGTTCAAGAGGTAAATTCTTCTTTTCAGTTTTTTGTCTTTCCTTTCATGTTCATTTGTTTTATTTTTCTATTAATTATAATTATCCAAATTTTGTGATGAATCCAATACCTTATATGTACTGTAATTGTTCCATGATATTGGAATTAGTTATCATCATCTTCCCCTTATTACCTTCTTTTATACTAGTAGCAAGAACACCGTCCGAGATGTGTCAATTTTCCACATTCAAGAATGATGGACATTCTATTTCTATTTTCATTATAAATTATGGCCATGAAACCATTATTATTATGGTTGAAACATATTATTATATATAATATAAACTATTTTAATATTCGTTAATCCCTTTGTACAAATGGTATTAAGTTATAATGAAAAATGAGTTCATTGTAATCAAAACCCACAAATTAAGCGAAACAATTATCATTAAGGCTCTATATAATAATTCCTCCTATTTCCAAGTAACCAAGTTATATAAATGACCAATAAAACCAATTTATGTTCATAAATAATATATAATTTCAATTCTGGAGATTTACATTGATTCCACATACTTAAAAACAAGTGAACCAAATATGAAAATAAAGAAAATGAACACTTCAGAACGATGAAATTCAATACAATAACTTATCAATAAGAACATAAATGAACTAACCAGAATTATTATAAATAAAATACATGTCTAATATGTTCTTAAATAAGTTATTAATAAGTATAATTTCATATTCTAGGAGCATAATTTTGAGAGAGTAACACGTTCAGAGTTATGGTAAGGGGATTTCCACCCGAACTTCCATTTTCATTCGGGTTACTTTCATTGTCTAATTACCTCAATAAAATTATTATGTATTCTTGTTTACTGCCAATAAATTATGTTTTGGTATTATATATATGTACACCAACCATAATACTTCCTTATTTTATGGATAGTTACACATTTTAAATGGAACTTTCAAAATTGGTTTCAAAATACAAACCCGATTCAAGCGAATATCTCAACTTATTACATATTTTCAATGGAAATATCTAATATGTTTTTTGAAACCATTATATTTATAAAATCACTCATTTTATTTTGAGAATAATATATTACTTCACTTCTTGTTTTATACAAATATTTTCCAAAATAACTCTTCTTTTCAAATAAAAGAGTATTTGTCTCAAGATTGCTAAATGATTTTACAAGAGTATTTTCATATGATTCAACACTCTTGTTGTTTCTTATGTATTATTGATTATAAAAATTTATGATGTCATCTACCATATTTTATTTAATTTTTTATTACTAACTCTATTATGGATGAACTATCCAAAAACCATTATCCATATTACTCAGAATAGTTAGTGGTTTATGTTTAATGATTGGGGTAAGTTGGTTACATTTCATATGATATTTTCAATATGAATGTATATGTTGTTTATATTTATCCCCACTCATATTAGGAATGCATTGAACATATTATTTGATGAGTGGGACCCTATATATCCCCTCGATGCATAATTAGGTCTCCTGAGACAAACAATGGTCTTGGCACGAGGCCTTGACAAAATGATTATTTATGGTCCTAATATGAGGCCTGGACGGTATGGTTATGATGGAAATCATATTCAATTTCCTCATTATGATTCTAGTATTTGAATTTCATGTGGTTATTCGACTAGTAGAATACCCATGATTATGTTTTATTATGGCATTATTTACTCCTCTCATATTTTTTCCATAATGTATTCAAGTTCATTATTAAAGGTATTTGTTTTCAATTATTCACCATGTCTTATGTTAATGCTATATTACACTGTATTTCTTACTCTTACTGATAATTTGAGCTCACCCCTTTCTTATGTTTCATTTTTCTCAGGACATGAAGAAGTAAATTATGAATGACATGAAAGAATAATCTAAGAGACATGATGTTGCTAGTGGAGTAATTTAGTGTTGTTTTTCATTTCCATATGTAAAGTTGAACTTATGTATGTATCTTGTCTCCAATAATACTAAACTACTTGGTCCTTTAGGATTCATATTCCTTATATGTATGCCAACTTAATCAAATAATGCACCGACTCTGGGAAACTGGGGTCGGGTCCTTACAGTTGGTATCAGAGAAAGATTAGTAGAAAACATGGAAACTGGATTTTGAAAACGTGGACTAGGGAAGAGTCCCTAAGATAGTTTTGAGGCTAAATATACATGAACGTCCTGGTATTTTGGTAAGGAATATATTATGTGGATATTTCAAGTAATACATCCCTGGCTAGATACGAGCAGGTAGAGGCGGCTCTGGCATAGATGCATCTTGGGGTAAAACCCAAAAACATCTATTTGAGCTAGACTTGAATGGAAACTGGTGCACGACAATGTGACTTGCTGTACTCTTGGTTACAAGACTCCCTGGGGATATGCCTAGGATAATTAACATTTTCTTTACAAGCCATTATGAAGGATTTAAATGTAAAATTTTCCTCAAATAAACCATTTTTGTGGTTATGTGATTAGCCATGCTTAGGATTTCAAATTGTGAGAAGTATTTTGTTAAGTTAGATTTTTCATTATGATTAATAACCCAATATACTGTATGAAATTATCTATAAATGGAACCTAGTGGAAGGAATGGAAACCTCACAAACGAACATGTCCCCTGTAGGGATTTACCTTCTATGCATGATAATGATGTTGGATCTGGTGCTTTGATTGGTGATGAGAAACTCATAACTATACTAGGACAACTTACTCAGGTTATAAATAATATCCTTACCCGTATGGAGCATCCAGATCCACCACGTGGAGGAGCTATGAAAGATCGCTTTATGCAACAACAACCACCATAATTCAATGAGACTACAAACCCATTTTTAGCTGAGTAGTGGATAAGTTCTCTCAAGAAGATATTTATTCCTTTGATATGTAATGAAAGTGTGAAGGTTGTTATGGCAATATATCATCTAAAGGGAGATTCGGATCAGTTGTGGTCATTAATCAAAACATGAAGGAGGAAGAAATAGAAGAGATGGAATGGAGGGAATTTAAGGAAATATTCTTAGAAAAATATTTCCCTCGTGAGTAGCGAGTAGATATGGAGAGATAATTCTTGAATCTGTGGCAGAAGTAGGATGAAAATTTTTCCAAGTATGAAGCCAACTTCACAAGGTTATCAAGACATGCTGTGGACAATATACGAAATTGAAGGGAAAAAAATGATCGATTATTTGATGGCCTAAATCCATTCCTCCATAGGGCACTGGTATCCCAAAGTTTTTCATCATATGAGGATATAGTTTCATGTGGTATCAAGATAGAAAAATAATTCTCTAAGTCTTATGACTTTAAGGGAAAGAAAGAGAAGAAGATGGATACTGAAAGCTCTAGGAAAGGAAACAAGGAAATAAGAATGCAGGGAAGAGTTGAATTTCCACCCTGTAATAATTGTGGAAAGAAACACCTTGGTGTCTGCTTAAAAGGAAAAAGTGTATGCTTCAAATGTGGACAGAAAGGCCATCTTTCTGGTGATTGTAAGGGAAAGAAGGAGGATAATCATGTTCAATGCTATAACTGTTAGTATATGGGACACTATGATAATGATTGTCTAAATCATCAAGAAAAAATGCCACAAAAAAGGCCAAGGGAGAAGGTAAAAGCTTATGTGATCACAACTGCTGATATTGAAGTTCTTAATGATGAGGTGGAAAGTACTTTAATCATTTCCTCAAATTTATCCAATACATTATTTGATTATGGATCATCACATTCATTTATATCTTCCCAGTTTACCAAGAAAATTAGATATGCCCAATTTAATTTAATAAAGGAGTATCAGTCAAAACTCCTAGTGGCTGTATCATTGCAACAAAGGCATGTTGATTAGTCCCCTCATGAAACATAAACATGCTTTAGTTTCTAAACTTATCATCATACCAATGGTTGACTATGATATAATTCTTGGAATAGATTGACCATCAATTTATTATGAGAAGATCTATTATAAGAGGAAGAAAGTTACAATATTTCAGAATGGTGTAGAATCCCTTATCATTAGAGTAGAAACCTCCCCATTTGATTCTTATATAGATCCACCCCTATTAGCTCAAATAAATTCAATTATTGGGGAGGAAGAGAATGAAATAACTATGGATGAGGAAAATAATGTTCATATAGAATATGTACCTGTTGTGCAAGAATATATTGATGTCTTTCTAGAGGATTTACCTGGACATCCTCCAGAGCGGGAAATTGAGTTTTCCATTGACTTAATTCCCAGTTCAAGGCCCATATCGAAGACCCCTTATAGAATGGCCACTGTGGATTTAGTGGAACTAAAGAAGAAACTAGAGGAATTGAGTGATAAAGGATTTATTCAACCTAGTGTTTCTCCATGGGGAGCCCTTATCCTCTTTTTCAAGAAGAAAGATGGATCCATGAGGCTGTGCATTGATTACAGGCAAATCAATGCTATTATAATAAAGAATAAGTATCCTCTGGCATGAATTGATGATTTATTTGATCAACTTCATAGAGCCCAATATTTTTCGAAGATTGATCTACAATCTGGATATCATTAGTTGCTTGTGAGGAAAGAAGACATTCCAAAAATAAAATTTCGAACCAGGTATGAACATTATGAGTTTACAGTAATGCCTTTTGGACTTACTAATGAACAATCTATTTTTATGGATCTCATGAACATAGCATTCAAGTAATATCATGATGACTTTGTAGTGGTGTTTATTGATGATATCCTAGAATACGCTAAAATCCATTAAGATCATAAAAATCACTTGTGCACTATTTTGAAGACCCTTAGAAGAAATAAATTATATGGGAAGTTTAACATGTGTGATTTCTGGCTCCAATCAAGTTCCTTTCTGGGCAACATTGTCTCTAAGGAGGGAATATCTGTAGATCCTGCGAGGACAAAGGCTGTGCAAGAATGTCCTACTCCAATGATCATAACTGAGGTATGTAGTTCTATTGGTTTAGTAGGTTATTATCGGTGTTTCGTTCAGAACATCCCCCTATTTAGCCAACCCAAGGAGCATGCTCACACAAAAAGAAGTTAAGTTCATATGGAAAATGGAATGTGAAGAATGTTTTTAATAATTGAAAAGGATGTTAGTGAATGCTCTGATCCTAACCCTACCATTGGGGTATGATGGGTTTGTGATCTATAACGATTCATCAAAGAAAGGACTTGGTTTTGTCCTTATGTAGAATGATCGAGTGATTGCCTATGCATCTAGGCAGCTAAAAATTTAAGAACGAAAATATACAACTCATGATCTTGAGTTAGCAGCGGTAATCTTTGCTCTGAAGATTTGGGGACAATACCTCTATAGAGAAAAATGTGAGATATATACAGATCATAAGAGTCTGAAGTATATATTCTCACAGAAAGAACTCAACATGAGACAAAGGAGGTGGATTGAGCTACTCAAAGATTATGATTTCACAATACACTACCCTCAGGGGAAAGAAAATAAGGTAGCAAATGATTTGAGTAGAAAGGACCATGGAATTTGGAACATGATGAGAGTTGAAAGGGATCATATGTTCATGGATCTAGTAAATCTGGATATGGAAATTATCAAGGAAGGGAGCACATCACTAATTTTTCAAATGGTTGCCAAAACATCTTTACTAGAGAGGGTAAAAAGTTCTAAGGATGATTATGAGGAGTTTAAAAAGATAATTAAACCTATAAATGATGGGAAATGGACTAAATGTTTTATATGAAGGTGGAACTTTGAAATTTGGGAAGAGGCTTTGTGTTCCCGCTATTCCTGAGCTAAAGAGAGAAATGTTGGATGATGCTCATATCTATAAATTCTCTATACATCCTTGTATCACAAAGATGTATCGAGATCTCCAAGAAAAATTTTGGTCGGACAATATGAAAAGGTAGATTGCTGAAAATACATCAAAGTGCTTGGTATGTTAACAAGTGAAGGCTGGGTGGAAAAAGTATAAGGGGATGATGCAAACACTACCCATTCCCTCATGGAAGTGGGAGAAAATTACCATGGACTTTGTCACTAGACTTCCAAGGACATCTAGAGGAAACAATGCTATATGGGTCATTTTGGATTGTCTTACAAAGATAGCTCCCTTTATCACTATTTGAGAGGACTTCTAATTGGATCAACTTGGACTGATTTAATTCAAAGAAGTTGTAAGGCAACATGGAGTACCACTCTCTATGTTATCTGACTGTGATCCTAATTTCACCTCGAAGTTTTGGAAAATTATCCAACATGCTTTAAGCGTTGAACTGAACTTCTGTATGACCTATCATCCTCAAACTGATGGACAATATGAGTAGACCATTCAGACACTGGAAGCTATGTTGAGATTATATTCTATGGAATTTAAATAAGGATGGGACTGCCATCTTCCACAGGTTGAATTCTAATACAACAATAGTTTCCACTCAAGCATCCGAATGGAACCATATGAAGACCTTTATGGGAAAAGTTATAGAACACCGGTGTGTTGGGATGAAGTCAGTGAGAAAAATCTTCTAGGACCTGAATAGGTTGAAGAAATGGCAGAAAAGGTGAAAACCATTCAGCAGCATATCAAGGCACCCTAATGTCGACATAAGAGTTATGTGGATAACCATTGCGATACCTTGAGTTAAAAGTTAGAGACCTGGTATTTCTACCCATATCTCCATGGAAGAAGGTCATGCAGTTTGGGAAGAAAAGAAAGCTATGTCCTAGGTATATTGGCCCCTTTGAGATCCGTGATCGAGTCGGAGCTGTGGCCAATCGTTTGGCACTTCCTCCTACCTTGTCAAAAGTACATGATTTATTTCATGCATCCCTCTTAAGGAAGTATATACCAGACCCTTCACATGTACTATATTCAAAAGTGGTACAGTTAGAGGATGATCTTTCCTATGAGGAGTATCCAGTGAAAATATTGGATCGTAGAGACAAATTTCTAGGCAACAAGATTACGCATCTGGTCAAGGTACCATGGAGAAACCATAAGTACGAAGAGGCAACTTGGGAACTGGAGGAATCAATGAAGGAAAGGTACCCCCACCTGTTATTGGACTAGATTGTAAAATGAAATTTCGAGGAAGAAATTTTTGTAAGGAGGGGAGAATATAATGACCCAATATTTTGTTGGAAATTCCATTCTTATAAATATGTCATAATCACTTGAAATCACAACATAGTTAACTACTAAGTGCCACATGACCCTTAAAACATAGGTTTGTCACTTCTGTAATGTGAATTTCAAAAATGCGACATAGACAATTGTAATCAGTAATTTATTTGGAGTCCAATAGGGAAATCTTAATTTTTGGTGAATAGTAACCTACCTGTATGAATAGTAACATACCCTTATGAATAGTGGTATACCCTAATGAATAGTAAATATACCTATAATAGCATTTAAAAAATATTCAAGTGTATGTATGATATACCTATGCTTTAAAATACGTAAGAAAATGTTTTAAAACTGTTATTTTTAGAATAAATTATAATTTTAATTAAATATTAAATTAATAATATTTAGAAATTTATTTTTGAAAAATGGAAATAATTTTTGGATTCTACACATCGAAAAATGGTTGGGTTAGATTTTTGGGATTTTTCTGAAATACATGAACTTTTGATGAATATTGAAATACCACAATTTACAAAAATAAGCTAAATAAGAAAATTATGGAGTCATGCATGATGATCTGTTGATGTAAGCCCAATTAGTTATGGATCATATTATTAAATTACTATTTTTGGACTAGGAATACTCACTATTACTTTTCTTTAGGAGATATAATAAACTAAGGAATTTTATATTAAGAAATCCCCCCTCTCCTCCACTATAAAACCCCCTCACACTCCCTCTTCCATTCACTCTTCTCAGGCCTTGTGACTTCACTAAATTCTGTCCAAATACCTTCCCAACCTCCTCCCCCACGTCAAGAAAGCCTTGGTATCATTAAAATACCAAAATCTTGTCTTATGGAGGTTCTCAAGGAAGTTTGGTTCAAGAGGTAAATTCCTCTTTTCAATTTTTTGTCTTTCCTTTCAAGTTCATTTGTTTTCTTTTTCTATTACCCCTCGTTATCAAAATTTTGTGATGAATCCATTAACATATATGTACTGGAATTTTTTCATGATAGTTGAATAAGTATCATCATCTTCCCCCTTCTACCTTCTTTTATACTAGTATCAAGAACACCATCCGAGATGCGTCAATTTTCCACATTCAAGGACGATGGACTTTCAATTTCTATTATCATTATCAATTCTGGTCATGAAACCATTATTGTTATGGTTAAACCAGATTATTATATATAATATATCCTATTTAATATTCTGTAATCCATTTGTAGAAATGGTATTAATTTATAATGAATAACGAGTTCATTGTAATCAAAACCTACAAATTAAACGAAACAATTATCATTAAGGCTCAATATAATAATTCATCTTCTTTCCATGTAAACAAATTATATAAATGACAAATAACACCTATTTATTTTCATAAATAACATATAATTTCAATTTTGGAGATTTAAATCGATTCCACATACTTAAAAACAAATGAACCAAATATGAAAATAAATAAAAGGAACACTCCGGAACGACGGAATTCAATACAATAACTTATCAATAATGGCATAAATGAATTAACTATAATTATGATAAAAATTACATGTCTAATAGGTTCTTAAATAAGTTATTAATAAGTATAATTTCGTATTCCAGGAGATTAAGTTCTAGAGAGGAACATGTTTGGAGTTAAGGTAAGGGTTTTTCCACCCGAACTTCCATTTTCATTCGGGTTACTTTCATTGTCTAATTACCTCAATGAAATTATTATGTATTCTTGTGTTCTGAAAATAAATTCTACTGGGGTATTATATATATCTACACCAACCATATTCCTTCCTTATTTTATGGATAGTTACACATTTTAAAAGGAACTTTCAAAATTGGTTTCAAAATACAAACCCGATTCAAGGGAATATCTCAACTTCTTACCTATTTTCATGGGTAATAACTAATATATTTTTGGAAACCATTATATTTATAAAATCACTCATTTTATTATGAAAATAATATCTTACTTTACTTCTAGTTTTATACAAATATTTTCCAAAATAACTCTTCTTTTCAAATAGAAGAGTATTTGTCTCAAGATTGCTAAATGATTTTATAAGAGTATTTTCATTTGATTCAACACTCTTGTTGTTTCTTATGTATTATTGAGTTTAATCATTTATGAATTCATCTATCATATTTTATTTAATGGTTTATGAATAAATCTATTGTCGATGAACTATCCTAAAACCATTCTCCTCCATATTACTCTTAATGGTTAGTGTTTTATGTTTAATGATTGGGGTAAGTTAGTTAAATTTCATATGACAGTTTCAATATGAATTTATATGTTGTTTACATCTATCCCCGCTCATATGAGGAATGAATTGGACTTATTATGTGATGGGTGGGGCCTACAATATCCCCTTGATGCATCGGTAGGTCTCATGAGACAAAATATGGTCTTGGCATGAGGCCTTGACAAAATTATTATTTATGGTCCTAGCACGAGGCCTGGACGGTATGGTTATGATATCCGACATATGAACTTCCCTAATTATGATGATAGTATTTGAATTTAATGTGGTTATTTGACTAGTAGAATACCCATGATTATTTTTTATTATGGCATTATTTACTCAGATCATATTTTTTCTATAATGTATTCAAGTTCATTATTAAAGGCATGTGTTTTCAATTATTCACTGTGTATTATGTTTATGCTATCTTCCGCTGTATTTCTTACTCTTACGGAACATTTTAGATCACCACTTTCTTATGTTTCATTTTTCTTAGGACATGAAGAAGTAAATTATGAATGACATGCAAACATAATCTAGGAGACATAATGTTTCTAGTGGAATAATTTAGTGTTGTTTTTTTCTTTTCCATATGTAAAGACGAACCTATGTATGTATCTTGTTTCCAATAATACTAAACAACTTGGTCCTTCTGGATTCATATTCCTTGTATGTATGCCAATGTAATCAAATAAGGCACCGACTCCAGGAAAATGGGGTCGGGTCATTACAATTTCCCTATTTTTCTTCCTTTTATGGACCCATTCTCCCCCATCTCTACTACTCAAGAGCCATGAGTTGTTACTATTTTATGTATAATTAAGGTATCCATCCTAATCGCCTTATATTTTTTCTTATATATTTTTTAAATGAATCTATAGTGATTTATTAGGGATTACAAATGTGGGATGCATCAAATCTTGAAAAAAACCTACTATAAACTAGATATTTTGATCATGAAAATATGGAATACATTATATGAAGCATGCACATGAAATTTTATAATTTATCAGTATTAAATATCCCTTATCCTAAGGTAATTTAATTTTAGGTACATTTAAGGATTTTTATGTAGGTAATGTTGATGTAATTTGAGTTTTATGTTATGAAAAAGTATGCATGGTTCTTTATGTTGTGAGAACATGACTGATGCATAAGGAAAAATATTTATAAAATAAATTAAATCTTAGTACGATCATGTTACCTTTTTTATTTATGATAAAATATGAGACATCTAAATTTAATATTAGAAAATTTCACATTTTTAGAATGCATATTTTTTTGGAACAATTTGATATATGGAGTTAATTGTTCCATAAAATTAATGGTATGTTAGACATGACATGAGTTTCATGGATTTGTTTTTAAATTTAAAAGGTTGATCTTTTTTTTGAAATTATTTTGGAAGTATATGAGTTAGATTATAAATTTTTAAATTTGTGATACATAAGAAAATTTTTATGGATTTTGATGAGTTTATTAAATTAAGATAAAAGGATTTGGATTATTTAGGGTTATCACATGATTTGATTTGATTAGTGATAAGTTTCAATAAAGAAAAGGGTGTTATAATCCATGGTAAAATTTACAGAACATATATCATCTGTGTTATATAATAAAATGGATCAAGAGGGGGGGGGGTGTTTCATCCACAATGTCTTAAACACACCCTCACGGTCGGGGTGAATTGGGGTATGGATTATTTTTACTTTAATATTTTAATGGAATTTTTATCACATTGTTAAGAAAAAGTAAAACTTATTGATCTCAATCACAACCCTGAAATTAAAGATAATTTTTTTAATGTAGTGACATAGGGATTTTACTTGGTTCACCACTAAGGGATACTCTAAGGAGCATAAATTGATGATGTGATGTTGTAATAAAGATATAATTACACAATGTATAGGATTATAATGTTTATTAAGGGTTAACTACTGATCCAAGGGCCATTACTGCTTTCATTATATTAACAAACTACATAAAATAATATATATAAGAAGAATAGATGACTCATAAGTCATATGCAATATAAATCAAATAAATGATTAAAATAAAACATCCATTGTGTGGTCATTGTGTTTTTATTTTCTTTTGCAATTAAAAATATTTACTGAATTTCTTATACACATTAATTAATCTCACAATTATAGATGTTTCAATACTCTTCACAAGTGATATGTTTTTCTTATTTCTAAAAAACCAATGATATAAAAAATCAATCTTATAAATTCATCCCTTTTAATTTGAAAATTTTCACTATATTATTAGAAATTAAAACCATCTATAATCGTCCAATTTGAACAACCAAAGTAAAAAAAATACCATCCAGTTAAAAAATTATTCATGTTAGGAAAACAGTATGTAACCCACTTAATTATAGTGTGATAACTATTATTGAAACATGATATAGCTTAGACTTCACCATATTATGGTGTGGAACTTCATGTTGTGGTGTGATATCATGTCAAAATTAGATCTACAAGATTTGGATGAAATATACTTTAAAACTCCATGAAAATCATAATTTCATCCTTCAAAACATTATGAATATTGAACCCATTAAGACGTGGAACACTAAGTTGTGGAATGATATGCTATTTCATTTTCAATTATAGCTACATCAAATTTTCATGGACTTACCATGTGTCATGGAAATTTCTTGTTATTAATAAATTATCAATTTTTTATTCATATATAGAAATAATTATAGAGTGATGATTTATATCATGATTTGATCTCTCCAACCATTATAAATAGAGATACCCAAAATTATCATGGTATCTACATTACAGTATAACACATGACACTATGGCATGATTTACCAGCTTGTATTCATTTTTATCTTATGTTACCACCTTCTTGGAATTATTATATCCATTATTCTATGGTTTATTCCTCACTTTAATAAACCCACATAAAATAACATAAAACGAATTTTAGCCTTTTTCCAAAACATTTTATAGCCTAAATAGGATTTATAATAATTGAAACAACCCTTCACAACTTACAACATTAAGATCTAATATTCTTCTAATGGTTCCAATATTCTCCCATACAATCAACCAATGCCTTCAAAATTCTCTATGTTATGTAACCTTGGTTCCAATATTCTACCCCTTGGGGTTTGTTGGAGATCCACAACATATCCAATTTATTTAAATGAAATTCAACTTCAAGACAAGCCAAAATATAAATAGAATTACTCTTCTACCACTAGAAGTTTATCTTAAGAATGATTAGTGTAGAATAAAAAATATCAAGAGATAATTATATGCTTAAATAATACCTCCCAGCTCTATGAAATCACTTTTTGATAAAATATAAGACTTCTTCAAACTACCCTATATTTATCCATATCAATGTCCTTCAAGATAATTTGTGTGGTTTTTATATCATCAAAAAGGACTGTATAATAAACACTCCATCAAAGGAAGATTCCCCATATAGATGCTAATTATACTTTGACTTCATTTGTTTATCTTCTTGGTCTATCCCTTTAATAAAAACAATTTCGTTCTTTACACTAATTATACAATTTCTCCCCTTTGGAAATAAACCCATATAGGAAATCTCCGTTCGAGCACTGAACAACTATGGTAAAAAATAAATGCTTAAAAATATTTAGGTTTTTACAACATTGAAATATCTATTAGTGAAATAATATTTTCTATTGGTAATTTAATTTAAAAATAGATATGTCCCTCTTACTGAATTCTTGGTAAGAACTCTATCACTAAATGTTATTGTAATAGATACAACGGTACTATTATAATTATAATAATACCAATAAATAATAAAACCAGTGGTCGAGATTGTTTGTAAAGAATTCATATGAAAAATGTATCTATTGACAATATAATTACCAACATTTATATTTATATTGCTATTATTATTGAGAAAATTGACTTATATATCATTATTAATAATTATAACAAATAATATCTTTTGGTAAATCATTTTTAAATGAATCAAATTATCATATATATTAGTAAAACAATATAATATATTTCTTAATATAAATATATAAAATATACCTAATATAATTATTATATAATAAATATAAATTATTTTTCATAAAACTTATAAAAGATTTTGTGGTTCTTAATTTTTTAAAAAAACGTTATATTAATTTTTTAAAAAACAATAATTATACAAATAAGGAAAAATAATAATGTTTTCAGAAAATTAATATTTTTGAATATAATAGAATTTAAATTATTGAATCCATTTCCACAGTAAATAACTAGTTTATCTCAATAATCTCCATATATCATAAATAATATATAAAAAACCACTTCCCATATGAATGAAAACAAAAAATACTCTATACTCAATAATTTTATCTTATTTAAAAATTAAAAAACAGTTATTCAAAAATGAATTATCACATCACCTAATCAACACATAAAAATGGACGAAAATATTTAATCCAAAACCAGATGAAGATAATGTATGTGTAACTAACACCCAAAGAACATCACCACAATTTTAGCTATAATAAACTCTGAATTCTCCCCTAAAAGGTTATCTAGAATCAAATATTACTAGAAATCCATCACCATCACTTGACTAAAAACACGTAACTCAAAAAATAGACATAAAACCACATAATGTTAATGGAAAATAGGTCACTATTTTATAATAAAACCAGAATGAAGAATATATGATTCACCTTACTTGAAATATACCTTCATAGACTCTAGCTGCACACATCAGTACCAAATACACACATTGGCGTAGTAGTAGTATTTGTTTCCTACTAAGAATTCACACGTGGGGGTTTGAACCAAAACTTGGACTTATTTTATCCTGATTATGTAATATATTTCCTACCTCTTTTATGCGCCCATAATTCCACAAGTAAGGACACCCATTGATTCTTATACATCAATACCCAGTTCTAATGAATTTTAATTTTATTAAAAATTAGTTCATATTCCTTTTTATACATATATTTTACCCCAAAAAATAATTTTTTATGATAACATTTGATGTTAAATTATAAAAAAAATGAATGAGTAACAAGCATTTTTTTCACAAGCATTCACAGTTACCACACCATGTTTTTTATAAATTAATAAAAATAATAAGTGATATAACTTTATATTTTTTAATGATGTTGTTATTGTTTTTTATTTATAGTTAACTTTATTGAAGAGGTTTTTGAGGTTGATGCGAATTTTTTAGATTATTCAATGTGGTTCAAGATAATTCTAAAGTAGTTTTGTGCTTACTTTGGTCATTTTAGAATTTTTATTGATTTTTTTCATGTAGTAAATCCACTTATGTTTAGTTTATTTAATTTTATTTCTAATCATATAGTCATGGGGTCAATTGAAATATGATTTCATTCACTTGAACTCTTCATGTGGTCAATTGGATTCCACATGAGTTCAGTTGATGGGAATAATTACTCAACACATGATCGATCAAGTATAATATGAGATCAGTAGGATCATCATCTAATCAAAAAATTATAACATGAAAAAATTACACATGGTTGATCTAAATAGTGTGACAGATTCATATGGTTGATCTACATCATGGTCACTTCCATACTAGTGAAATGTTCCTTTGAGTTTTCTAGGTGCAAATCCACGTTTCCAAACCTTTTAATTTATGAATAAATTGAACCCCATGACTCAAAAGACGATCTTTAAGGAGTAAAACATCACATGTAAAACATGTTCCAAGACCAATCATGTGATATTTCAATAATATATTAATGATAATATTTTTACTATGTTTTATACTAGTTTATTTAAATGTTATTTTTGTACTCAAAAATTGTATGTTCGTGAAGAATCTTTATATAATAATTCCAGAAGGTAATTGTGATAATGTTTTTACATCATTGTGTTCAAATAATCACTATAATTAAAATATATACTGATTCTATCTGTGTTCTTCAAGAATGGTTGTTAAATACACTAAGAAATTTTCTATTATTCTGAGATATAGTTCTTCTTAAAATTAATTATTTATAGAGGATAGGGTTTTAAATTGATGCAGATAAGATGAAGATGATGAGTATTCTTGGAACTCACAAATTGAATATTTTTTAATTATTATCATTTTGATCATGATTTTAAAATATTTTATAAACCCTTTTTATTGAGTTATAAATCAAAAAGTAATGGTAGAAGTGGTATTTAATGCTAGGAATGTAATTGTTAAAAGTGGTGAATATTGAGGATATAATGGCGCATGTTTGTGAGCCTAACTGAATGAGGAAATAAAAAAGGATCGTACTATATGATTATATTATGAGAATAATTGAGAATTCAATGTTGGAAAATTATTTAATATAATTAAATTAATTCATGTAATTGTTTATAGCCCTAATATTGGGTATTTCTAAGAGAGAAGTAAGCGCTACTTGTATATTGAAGTACGATAGGAAAAAAGTGTGAGAAAATAAAAAAAACTAAAGAAAATTCTCTATGATCATCATCCTTATATGGTATATCTCTATAATTTTGTGAGAGAATATTATATTGATAAAAATTCGTACCTAAAATCTATATGTAGTGCATTATTTTTCTTGAATATTATTGAAGGCTCATGATGGAGATCAATTTTTTTGTTGCTGAAGAAACTATACTATCAACGAGATCATTCTTATCTCAATTAAACATTCTATATGAATGTAGTTTGAAACTAAATGGTATGGGGTAAATTTGGACTCGTACGATTTGAATCCATTCCAACACTATAAGATTTTGAATAATCAATAGTTGGGGAGACTAGCCAATCACAATATGGATTAGGTTACCGAAGATTGGGTCAAACCTTCTAATAATCATCATGTTCATTGTCTCTTTTAATTTCTACATACATGAGTGATGTTGAGACTCTATAATTGAGTGAAATTAATTTTAATACACTAAAATAGATGATTTAATTAAAAAGAAATTGGAATGTCTAGTGTTCACTAAATAAAACCCCTCTATGTGGATAAATTTAATCTTAGGAATATCAACTGGTATCATATATTTTTCCCTATGTTTGATTTAATCAAGTAATTATAATGGAAAATCTAAATTAAATTAACACAAAGGTTTTTCCAACTTTTGATTGAAAAAATTATCAATGTTTTAAGAATGTGATGTTTCTAAATATTTTATCCCTAGGTTTGGATGTTATAGATGATGTTTTCATTATTGTTCAACCAATTGAAGAGAATACTCCATTTAAACTAGTAGATAATATAAATAAGGAAAATGATAAAAAAAATATTCTTATATAATTATCAGAAAAGGTCTACTAAATTTTATGTGAATTCAACCAGCTAAATAAATATGGGATAAGATAAAAAGTATTTATAAAAGAAATGTGAAGGTAATTGAGGATAAATTAAAAATCTGTGGAAGAAATTTTAATAAAATAAATATGGATGAATAAGAGAATATCAATAAACATTTCAATCAGGTAAATTAATTTTTCAGTAATATCATGGGGTTTGGTAAAAAACATAAAGAATTTACAATTGTCAAGAATATTTGAAGGAATTTAATGGATCAGTTTGATATGAAGATCAGATATCTAGAATATATAAGGGATATTTATTTGTAGGAATTTCACAACATTGTCATAACTTATGAAATTATAAAAATTTAAACCTTGAAGGAAAAGGTAAAATATGAAATAGACATTCAGGCCATTTGAATGTTAAAATCAAAATAATATATTAAAAATTTAGATTCAAGTGACTTAGAAAATTAATTATATAAAAACTATTATCAATGAATAATTGATATTATTTTAAATAGATTCAGTAAGGTAAATAACATGGGAAAAGGAAAGTATCCTCTAAGATTATACCAATACAAATGAATTTGAATTTTTTTTAACTATACTAAGAAGAAGGAACAAGATTATAAATATAAAGATGAGGAGAAACCATACAAAAATAATTTGAATAAAATTTTAAATAAATCATCCAAATTTCAAAGAAGTAAGAATATATTTTCTATATGAAATAGAAGAAATTTAATGGGAAAATAAAAAAGGAACTTTCCACTCATCTATTAGTGAAATATGAAAGTGATTCATGTTATAAATTTAACAATTTCATGGATCTTGTTAAAAAAATGGTTAAATACCTCAATTAGTGGAGAAGATGACTTAAAATTAACTAATCTTGGACACATATTGAATGATGAAATTGAATCTTGTCTTGAATAAAATATTATTCTCAAGATAGAAATGAAAAAGTGGTGAAATATAATAAGAATATCATTAAAGAAGAGAATGAGCTTGAAAATAAATACAAAACCCTTATTTATGAGAATAAAAAATTCATATTGAAATATAATTAACATGAGAAAATGATAAAAGACCCTGAAGTAAAAGTTTCTTCAAAAGAAGAAGAAATATATAACACACAGTCTATGTTTCTTGAATATTAAAATGAGTTGAAGAAGTAAAAAAACATTTCTAAAACTCTTATAAATTCAGAAATAAATCCTCTACATCATTTGAGAGGAAATACACAAATGATCTAGTAAAATTTGTACTTAAAAAAATATATTTACTATATTTTTTAAAATAACAATGTAGGATCTAACTTATAGTCTGGTCAATATTGGGACAAGAAAAGTATGGGGAAAAATTTTCCCACATAATTTGTAGAAAGTAGGTTCTCTAGAATCACTTTGTCTCCGAAACAAATGTAATGCATATTAGATATATAAAATTTGAAAAAAATTATGGAAAAAAACTATGGGTATATTTTTATGAACCAAGAAGATTCACGTTCCAAGTGTACTTCCAATACTATGCAGTGTTTGAGCAAAAATACTATAATTTTTAGAACAACATGTAATTGGTTAAGATATGGAATGAAGTTAGGGGAACTCATATAGACAAATGAAAACAATATTTACTAAGAAGATAGACTATAAAGTCAAATTCATTAGGCATGAAGAATCAGAATACATTTAAATGACTTGAGAATATATATTAAAGGTGTGAGAAATAAGGCCACTGTGTAGAAATATTTATGACATGATAACCTAGATAAACAAATTATTCTTATAAGGATTGATAATTTAGAAAAATGAAGAAGAGATAACATATATTAATGTGGTTTATTTAAAGGATATTATAAAAACAAATCATGGATTATTGATAGTGGTTTCTCCTCCCACATGACTAGTGATAAAATTATTTTTAAGAATACTAAAAACCATGAATTAGGATTAGTTAATTTTAATAATTATCACTATTTATAAATAAAGGGTATTATAATAGATGATAGTGAAACTAAAAACTTGAAATCAAGTGATGTTTTATATATGGAAGGCCCAAGGGTGTTTAATTAAAATTATGAAGCATGGAGTTTTGTTAGTTCTTACTAAGATTAATGGAGAACAAGATTATGGGTGTAAAATATTCCAAAAGATAAATATATCACATAAAACTAATAAGAAGGTAAACATTCTATCTATCAGGCCATTGTAACCTATACACACTGATTTATTTTGTCCCATGATACAAAATTAAATAATAATTAATTTATATTTCATAACATTCATTGATTATTTCACCCAAATTTCTAATGTTATGTTCGTCAAGAACAAATAAGATTGAGTTTATATGTTCAAATAGTTTAGATGATAAGTGGAAAAAGATTTAGGGATTCACATTAAGAATGTGAGATCTGATCTTGGGGAACATTTTATTGGTGGTATATTAGGAATTTAACATTACAAAAATGGAATCAAGCATCAGTTTACCACACCATATATTCCATAACAAAATAGAGTTATAGAGATAAATAATTGGAGTGTTATTGAGATGGGTGCGATAATACTTTCTGAAAATAAAATTTCAAATTATTTTTGGAGAGTTTTGTGTTTTGTGTTGTACACATACATAATATATGTATTTGCGAGACTTAAGAAAAATTCCAATCCTTATGAATTTTTTTTATAAAAAGAAACCAATTGTCAAGAACATTAAAGTTTTTGGAGGTCCATGATTTATAAATATCAATGGTAAAAATAAAGAAATTTTTAATAGAAAGATAATGAATAGATATTTATGGGGTACTTATCTAATGGTAGTGGGGACAAGTGTTGGAATAAAAATTTTAAAAAAATTGTGAATTATTTAGATGTTAAGATTATTGAAAACTAGTGTAAATCAAAGAAACTTGTTCAATAATTTGTTGACATTTCAGATGAAAGCACAATGTGTATTTTTGAATAGTAGGTTGAAATATATGATGATATTAAAATAACTATTTAAGGTATCAATTTCAAAATAAATAGATGATGATGGAGATGGTACATGTACTGATAGGAAGTAGTTTTAGAGGTTAAAAAACATATTGATGCTGAGAATATTATTAGAGAACAAAGATCCCATGTTTAGACAAGACAAATATTGATAGTGGAAAATCATATAAAACTAATATAACAGGTTAAACCATGAATAGTTGCTAAAGATATAGAAAATATTAAATGGGTACAAGATATAAATGAATAATTGAATCAGATTGAGAAAACTTAAAAGCAGGAGCATATCTCATGACTAAACGATAAGAATTCCATTTTCACAAAAATGGTATTTAGAAACAAATTTAATGATAATGGTATAATTAAAAAGAACAAATCTAAAATAGTATGAAAAGGATATACACAAATGAAAGGAACTCACTTTTAAGAAACCTTTTCTCTAGTACAAAAGATTTAAAAAATTATGATGTTTTAATTTATGGATGTAAAAAGTCATAAAAAGTATATCAAATTGAAATGAAATCAACATTTTTAAATGGTGTCCTTGAATAAGAAGTATTTGTTAAACAAAAATATGGTTTTATTCTTGATTATGATGGTATATTGGTGTGAAGATTATAAAATGAATTATATGTCTTGAAACTAGCCTCTATATCATATTAATTGAAACTTGATGGGTACTTGAAGGAAATTTCTTTCATCAAATGAAAAGTTGATAATATGTTTTGTGTGAAAAATACATCCATATGTACACTAATTTTCATAGTGTATTTTGATGATATTTTTTTTTTCTAGTGTCCAATAGTAAATTTAGGATGATTTTTTTGAGAAAAAAAGATAAAATTGAGATGTCCATGATGGGGAAATAATTTTTTTGAATTATATATTAGGAAGAAACAACATTTTATATTTTTTCACAATAAATATATTCCAAATTTTTGTTGAAAAAATTAGAAATGGGAGAATCAAGAAAATTTTCAACATCAATTTTAGTTCGAACCAAATTGTGTAGAAATGAAAATTGAAGTAAGGATGACAAAATGGAATTTAGAAGTTTAATTTGAAGTATGTTATATTTGAAAACTTCAAGACAAGACATAATCTTAATTGTGACACTATATGATAAATTTCAAAATGATTCATGGGAGTAACACATTCTTGTTTCTAAGAGGATGATGGGATATGTGAAATAAAAATTGAATTATATCCCAGTTTAAAAATGAAATTTATATTTGAAGTTTTTTGGATACATTGATGCAAGTTAGAAACGTGATTTCATAGAAATAATATCCTTATTATGTGGGAATTTATTTATTATAGAGGGCTATGTGATCTAGTATATGAAGAAATAGAACTCACTGACACCTAACACAACCAAGGAAAGATACGTGTTAACCAATTATGTATGTAAACATATATTATGGATGATTGTACAATTAAAAAACATGGGAGTTAAGACTGAGAATTCATTGAAGATTTTGTGTGACATTCATAGTTAAATAAATATGTAAAAAAATAGTATCAAGAACTCTATATCCAAATATATCAACATCAAGTATCATTTCATTAATGAAAATATGATCAATATACATATCATGCTTTAATAGCGTATTACTAAGAATCATATTTGAAACATTTTCAAAAAAATATATGCCAAGAGGAAGGTTATATAAATTAAGGATAAAACTTCATGTTCACCCCTCTCTATTCACTTGAAGAAATATTGAACTAATCCACCATATGGTATTTGGATTGGGTTGAAAAAGGCGGAAAAATAGGATCACAACTTAAGGTAAAAAAGGAAGATAATTATTAATAATTGGAGGAGGGATCACTATATTTTCATTTAAATTTTTGGATAATATTGAATGAGGGAGTTTGAAATTAGTGAAATTTTATCCACTTATTTAGGGAAAGATAATTTATGTCACATTGAAATCTTCTATTGATACCGAGGGATAACATTATCTCAAAATAAAAATCTTATTCAACAGTTTAAGGAAATATATTTATCATATGAGATAATAAATGATGTGTTCGACACCAAAGATGTGTCTCGGTGGTGTGGTTTTAGATGAATGGTGTTCATTTGCGTAGTGTTTTCACCTAGGTATGTGGTTCTGTTCTGGTGATGCTTTTGGAAGAGATGTATTTGGCGATAGATTTGGACTAGTTTCTAGTGATGACATTGTTTTCTGATGATGATCGGTTGTAATGGATTGATGCACGGTGCTGATGACAGTGCTCTAGCAGTTTGAGATGAGTTGGTGATGGCGGTCAGTAATGTATTGGCAAGGTTTATGTTTGATGCATTTTGTGTGGCTGTAGTTGGATCTGTTTTGATTCAAGGTTAATCAAAGGTATCATTTCTGGTTTAGTTCGATTGTATACACTCTATTGGGGATGTGTTTGAGGCAACATTGATTCGAAGATGGTGCTGAGGTGATAGAATAGTGGGTTTGTGACATGAGGTTTCTCATTACCCAATGACTTGACGGAAGGCACTTGGATTGATATTGGATCTTCCAATCAGAAATTTGAAATTTTAATTTTAAATTATGGGTTGGAAGCTTTCTATGTTATCCAATTTTATTTTCATGGATGGTTGTGTTATAGGGCTCCCATTTATCCCAAATAACTGGATTATTTGAAAATAAAAAAAAATATTTGGCGGAGGAAGTATGAATATATTTGAGTTTCTATTTTATGAGTTTTGATATGTTTCCAACAAATCCAAAAGGGGGAGATTGAAGTACCATTAGTGTTTATGATGATATTATTATTTTTTTTATATTTTGTTCAACATGATTAAAGTGGTTTTTGAGGCCATTGATGAATTTTTAGATGATTTTGAGTTGTTTAAGATGATTTTGACGTAGTTGTATACTTATGATGATAATTTTGGTTTTTTTAGTTTTTTCATGTAGTTTATATGCTTACAGTCAGTTGATTTGGTCGTATAGTCAATCAGATAGTTGTGAAGCTGATTGAAATGTAGGTGTGGTTGCTTGAACTCTTAATGCGGTCAATTTTCATCCACATGCGGTTAGTTTATGGGTAATATTAATCAATTCATGTTTGAATGAGTATAATATGTATTCTAAATTCCTATTAGGTATTTACTCAGTCCTAACATGTGGTTGCTGCAAATGGTTGATCCCAATTGTGTGCTAGCTTTATAGGGTCGATCTGCCTCATGGGTTATCATATACCTAAGAAATTTTCAAGTGACTTTGTTAAGTGAAAAATAGATTTTATAGACTTTTATTTTATAAAGAAATAGAACCAAATGATGATGAAGTTGATATTAATGTAATAAAACATAAAAACTAAAATGTTATCTAATAATTATCATATGAGATTTCATTAAAAAACGATTAATTATAATATTTGTTTTATATTCTATGCATGTTTATTGAAAATATTTTGTTGTGATTAAAGATTTTCTATTTGTGAAGAATCTATAAATTTTAAATTTGGAATCTCAATGTGATGATTCATTACCAATATTGAGAAAACATAATCCATAACATTATATATGTTGTGATTATAGTTTATTTCTTCAAGAATGGATGTTAAATCCATTAATAATTTTTCTACAGTTTTGAGATACAATTATTCTTATAATGAACTATTTGAAGAAGATAAGGTTTTATATATATTTTGTAAATACCCAAACATCTCATTCATAAATATTAAATCTTATTAGATGAATATTAAAAACATAACATAGTGATTCACATCATAATCGTTTAAGTATAGTATTATTGGAAACATAGAAACATATCCAACTGGTCCATAAGTGAGTTAATTCATCTCCCACTATGTTACTCATAAATAAAAACCTTCTTAGAAATATCATACATAATACCATTCATCATAACCCAAGGAATTGAAAAATAAGAAAGGAGAGATTATATTATCAGTAAGGGTAAACAAAAGATATATCAATATATCATGATAATAGGCATATGAGAACATGAGAATAACATTTGAATGACACAACCCATATATCATAGATCATAAACATGGGTCATGGAATAAATATTGGAAATTTATAGGAGAATATCCATAATGGAATAAAATTACATGAAATATGTGAGCATAATATTGGCATTATACAATGATTTTTGGCATACACATAAGTATAAAAAATCATTTCCTTAGCAGTTCAAGGCTCCTTTCCAAGAATATCATAGTTGAATGGGTTAACTACCCAAACCATTATAGTATTCAAGGTTAACACCCATGAATATCATAGTGGATATACTCCTCTACTAACTGGGGTCACTCCACATTCTATTCATGTTTATCTCATGAGATATCAATCTTTACACAATGAATTGGAGGGATATATAGGTCAAACTATTCATATAATTAAAATCATACATATGTATTCCATAATATTATAAAATATTAATCATATAATAACATATTAAAAGAAATTGGTTTCATAAAAATTTCACCAATTCCTAACTAGTGGAAAAGAAATAGGTTTCATAATCATTTCATTATTTCATTATAGCATATCCCAAGAAAAAATAAGCGGGTTTCATAAACATTTTATCAAGGTATATCCCATGGAAGAGAAATGGGTTTCACCAATATCATGCCATAATTAACATAAATAATTTATATAAATAATAATAATGGTATAATTGGATCATATCCCCATCAAATCATAATTACATCAAATGATTTCATCTTATATGGAAAATGATTTCTAAATAAAAATATCCTAGAATGTTTCTTGAGGAAAATTTACTTTATTTGAATATGATTTTCTTAAAAAAATAAAAACTCATAATTTATTGTGTAAATACTTTTTTTTGAAATTAAAATTGAAAAATTATAAATTAATATTCAGAGAAAATAATACACATGACCTCATGAAATTTTGTTCATATTATAAACATTAAAACAAATGTTCCTTTCACATTTTCAAAAAAAGCCAAACATGCCTTGTTTGAAAAAAGAAATGAAGATAAGATTTAAAATATTTTATAGAAAATTATAAAATGGATAAGAATTTATTTAATATATAATTTAGATAAATATAAAAACATCTTCTAATTTTTTTTAGAAAACATGATTTTGGAAGAAAATGGGTTTTCAACCGAAGAGAGAATACAATTTTTTAAAAATTATTATTTTGAAATATTGAGTAAAAAAAGATTAAAATGAAGGGAAAACATGTATTCTTAGGAAATAACTATAGTAAAAGAGAATTCATGTGTTTACTTGGATATATATCATAATATTTCATTATAGGAAGCATAGTAAAAAACAATCCCAGTAAATGATGAGATTATATCATAAAACCATTACAACTTTGGTGTCTTTTGAATCATAGGACCCATTAAAGAATAACATAAAATTAAAATTATAATATAACTAAAATAAGGATATTAATTATATAATATGTCAAAGGAGAAGTATATAAACCTCATATAACGAGATAGGTTCATAATATAACTTATATCCCAAAGAAGGCAATTTGAGATAAAAATATCTTACTGTAAGTTTTGAATTACTTTATACATGTTAAAAAATACTATAAAATAAATACAATTTTATTATAAATATATTAAATAACCATACTTATTTATATAATACCAGATATGATTTAATTATGATCTTTTATACCTGTTTATTAAAAATTCCATGTTAAAGACACATTTCAGGAAATAACTAATTTGTTTTTTGTGTATGTTTTGATTTTTTATTTTTTGGTATTATTAAATTCATAATGGTTCCATAATATAAATAATTTTAAATATTATATATATATATATATTAATTATATATTTATTTATATTAATCCATAACGGTTAGAGATAGAAAATGAAATACACCATTCAGGGAGATGGTAGGTCGTACATACACATGTATGATGTTTCCATTTTCCGGAAAGAATGAATTAAATAAGATTAAATAATATATTAAAATTATTAAATAATTTTTATGTCATATATATCACATATTTTCATTAAAAAATCATTATTACCATCTATTTAAAGTGTGTAGGGATCACATCACTTCGTGAGGCGGTAGTCCACTATACACCCGAATCATGTTATCGTATTCCCATAAAATGAAAAATAAGAAGGTATATGTGATATAATATTTAAAAAAGTATAATAATATAATAAATATAATATATAAAAATATAATCTGTCATTATATCCAACCATGATAATTGTTTATGAAAAAACAATAATATCAGTTTTCAAGGTGGTAGTCCAGCATACACATGAATGATGATGTCGTATCCCATTTGATTGAAGTGGAGATGGTTCAAGGTAATTCCCATAACATAAAAAAAATATTATTATATTTAAGATAATAATTTTATAATATAAACTTGTTTTAATAATAATTTAAGTATGCAGAGTAAGAAATAAAATAAAATGCACATTTAGGGATGTTACCTTTTCTTAAGAAAACATTCTTTTAGTTTGTAGAAAAATCCTTCCTAGGATGAATTTATTGTTGCATTTTTTTCCATAGAAAAAAAATTATTTTTACTTTATGATAAACCTATATTCATCGGATTAATATTAATATACTTCTTATCACATCATGATTAATCTTATGTGTGACATACTATGTGATAATGTCCTAGGAATAACTATCACACAAAAAGGTCATAGAGGACCCCAGCTGTAATGGGAACCCAGAAGTTCCATGATACTATTCTTGAATATATTTTACATTTCCAAATGATTTCATTTGAAGGGAAACAAATAATATAATCTATCAGGGGTGGGGACTCATGAAACTTTTAGGCACCTTCTCATGGTGTGCGCCGTTGGTAATATCTAGGAGGATATTATGGGAACAAGACCCGCTAGTAGAAAATCTAAATTCATAAGTGTCATTGGATGTTCCTATTTTTGGATGTGTTTATTGGTCATTAGACATTAATATTACTATTAATGGGTATTATGACTCACACACTTAGATCTATGGACGAAAACGATGGAGACATATGTTCGTGGTGAGGTAGGATATGTTTGGTGTGTCACGAGTAATACTACATTAATTAATAATGTGAGAAAGGATTTGTCACGTCTATGGAAGTAGATTTCTCAGGACCATTTATGGAAATTATATAGCCTAACTAAATCCATGGCCATGGTGTTCTCTAGGCATGTTCAATTATAGGAAGTCAAAGAATGTGAAATCGAGCATATTGGTTGATGGAAGTTGCATGTAACTTGATTGATTGGAGATATTGGGACAATGGGATTATATTGCACGGTAAACATTTGTATGTGGTGAAATGTCGTTAAGAATTCAAATTATTTCTCTTGGGTTCCTTGACCCATTAATATATAGTAATCTTGAGCTTTAGGCAAGCTCGCATAATGCCAATGAGAAGGAGTCCTAGAGGGTCACACAATAAGTGCAGCCAGTATCTCAGTTAAATAATTTATTATTTAACAAGTTGAATAAATATTATTTCTAGTTGTGGTTTAAAAATTATTCAATTATGATTGATATCATTTATTTCGTCACTATTTATTCGAGAGAATATATTGCGGGTGAAATATGTATTTATCAATGAATAATTTAGTTATATTTATTTAATAAATAAATTTTCATTATTCAAGGACCAAAAAATATTAAGGGGGATAGGTGGACCATGTTGTGGGTCTAGTGAGAAATAATATTAAATTTTATTTAGTTAAATAATATTTTAACGAAATGTGAAAGTTAAGAACATTTTATGTAAATAATATCATTGCTATTATTATTTTACATGGGGTTTCACATAGAATAATAAAATAAATAACAACACTTGTGATAATTATTTATTATTAACTAGTAAATTAAATTCCTTGTTATGTTATTATTCTCTAATTACCCAAGGGGTAATTCCACCGGCTAACCAATGGTTGTGTTCAAAACAACCTTGAAAAAAAGATCATGAGCCTAGAGAACTCTTACCTCTCCAATAATTCTCCCAATAATGAGAGAGATCCACCTCCACTGGATCTAGGAGAATGCTTTGGAAGAGATTCTCAAGGCGATCAATGGTGGGCATCACGAGCACTAGAATCTTCTACACTAGCACCCAATGACTCCTTAGATGACATATGGAGATACATGGAGCATGTGTGGGTCAAAAATAGAGGATTCATATACTTGTATTCTACATCGCAATGAAGCCACACCTCAGACTTGTGGTTGAACACATCAATGAGGAAAGAATCACCTTAGAGGTAATTATTTAATTTAATTAAATTAATTATAAAAAAATATGTTGATCCTATATTCTTGGTTTTGGGTTCTATCCTTTTCCTTTCATATTTGATTAAATTCCATGGATGCTAGAATTTATCGTCTGATTGATCCCAGATTAATCATCGATCATGGTAATTTGCAAAGTTGGGTACACGCCCATTCTTCTCTTCTACTGTGCCCGAAACCTACAATTTGGACCAAACTAAGTCTTCTAAGATCAGAGGATGCATGTAAAGAAGATACTTGGTTAGGTATTAGTTGAACCAAATTCTTTTGGAAGTGTGATGAAGATAGGATAAGGGGTGTCCTTTTATAAGTGAGGTGAGTGGCACATTTGTAATTTTTTGAAAAGAAAAAGGCGCACCCAAATTTTTTACACAAAAAACGCTAAAAAATGGATCATTCCTGATAATTATAAATTATAATTTATAAATATTTAAATAAAATTTATTTTTATCAAAGTTATGAGTCATTTGTAACCCTTATCTTTTTAGTTTAACCACTGGTAAACCCATTTCTTATTTCAACCATAGTAAATAATTTTTACTAATTTTAATATTTAATAGGGTAAAAATATAATTTGAACATATTATATAGTATAATTTTTTATTATGAAAAATATATAATAAAATTTTCAAAATTATATTCACATAATTGGATAAATTTAATTTAACATCAAACCCACAAATGCAACGAGAAAGCAGGGTTCTAAAGAGAAAATGTTCAAATGTTTAGAATGTATTTATTTCAAAATTTAAAATAAAAATGATTAAAATGAACTAAATAAGATTAATTCATATATAATTGAACCTATTTTACTTTTAAAAAAAAATTAAAATATCATCCTTATAAATTATTTAAATGAAAAGTCATTTATCCATAAAAACAAGTATTTTCACTATTCATTAAAAATTAATCATTTTAGAAATATTAAACAAATTCACTCTAACATAATTTTGACATGATGATTCAAAAAATAAATTTTATTTTATCAAATTAATTTTCTAAAAGTATAAAAAAACAATTTTATCATTGTAAGAAAATAATTGTTTTTTTGAGAAAATAGTGTTTTTGATACATATAAAAGATTTACTAAAAAGTAAGTAATTTTTATTAATATGTTTTATTTATGTAAAACCATTATAATTAATATTTAAAATATTTTTTTCCTATTTATTCCTCCAAATTTAATTTCTAGGTAACAACAACCATGTTTAAATAATAATATTAATAGGTTATAATGATTTTTTAAAACTCGGTGTTGCATGTGACGCATGATATCAAATAATTTTAATTTTTTTGAAAAAAATTCATAAAAAATAGGTCTATTACATTAAAAACCAATTAAAATGGATTTGAACAACAATATTATGTTACTTGGGTAAAAATGAGGATACTTCTACCTCATTACATCCTCAGGTTCCCATGTAGCTTCCTCAAACTTGTGGTTTCACTATAAAACATAAACTAGATGAGTGGTATTGTTTCATAGAACTTTCTATGTACAATCCAAAAATCTACAATGGTCGTTCCTCATAAGAAATATCATGTTCCAGTTGTATGAACTATGATTTGATTACATGTAAAGGGTCAGGTATGTACTTTTTGAAGAGAGATACATGTAACACATCATGGATTTGAGAGAGGTTTGGTGGAAGAACCAACCGATAGGATACCATCCCAATACAATCAAGAATTTAAAAGGGAATATTTTACATAGGGATTAATTTTACCTTACTTCCAAATCTAATTACCTTCTTCTATGGGTAAATTCTTAGAAACACATTTCCACTAATTTCAAATTCCAAATCATGCTGGGGTATGTCAACATAACTTATCTACCAAAATTTTTCTATCTTGATGTGTTGATGAATTGTTATAAAATTATATACCATTTATTTATCTATATCAGGTCCCAATAGATATCATTATCTAACTTTATTGCAGCATATTGGATCTCTATACTTTTTTCCTTAGATAGATTCATATGGATACATCTAAATATTTGTGTGAAAGCTATTGCTGTATGAATACTCAACCAGAGGACGGTGTTGACCTAAACCACCTTTAAAATAAAAAAACAAGATATCAATATATCTTATAAGGTATAATTTGTTCTCTAAAATTGAATTTTTTTAGGATGAAACAATGTTCTGAAAAGAAACTCTATATCAAGAGTTTTTTAAAGACTTCACTAAAACTTATGGTAAACCTTAGATCCTGATCAGACACAATTGAATGTGGTACTATATGAAACATTAAAACCTCCTTAATAGATATCATAGAAAAATGATATATAGAGAAATATTATAATATATTGATGGTTTCTATTGACTATGTAAGGTTATTGACTACAACCCATATAGCATTATGAACTTTAAATATTTTAGGGAGTTCAACACAAAAATATATAGTGAATTTTCCCATTTTCATTCTGGTATGGTTAATGGATGTAAAATACCCTAAGAATTTTTCACTTATACTAAACATTCTAACATACCAAGCACCAAGATTCCAACTCTATGATATCTCTCTTCATGTCATTCCCCCAGAAATACTCTTCCAAATCTCTATACATCTTCATACTTCCAATATGAATAGACAATGAATAACTATGATCTTCATTTAAAAAATACTTCTTATAATATAGTATATACGTAACACATACAATATTCTTAAACCGTATCATTCATTCAAGATAAAGGTTGAAATAAGTAACATTTCTAAACTTCTTTTATATCTCTACACCTTTCTTCTATGCCTAATTAACCTTCACTAGCATGGATAGTTTAAAATTTAATCAAGAAAGATAGGATTTCCCACCTTCCATCAATATTTATATAGAAAAAATTTTAAAGTACAAAAATATTGGATCTTTTGTGATACTCGTCATTGAAAAGCTAGAATTATTCTTTTGACTAAATGCATCGACCACCTTATTCATTTTCCCGGGTTAGTAATGTATTGAGCAGTAATAATATTCAATCATCTCTAACCATATTCTTTGGTGAATTTTAAACTCCTTTGAGTTTGAATATATATATTAATTTTATTGATTGATATATATATATATATATATCACACATTTATCAATAAATATAATTACTCCATATCTTTAATTCAAAAATTATCATAGCTAACTCTGAATCAAGAGTTGGGTAGTTTTTCTAATTAACCTTAATTTTTCACGCAGCATAAGATATAACCATTTAATTATTCATAAAAATACTTCTAAATCCCTTATTATATGCAAAACTATTGATTAATAACCCCTTTCCAATATAGGGTAATGTAATCATAGGTGAAATTAATAATCTTTTCTTCAGTTCCTTGAAAGTTTCATCACATTCATTTATCTAGATGAACTTGTCTCCCTTTCGAGTTAACTTATTCATTGGATTAGATAGTAATGATAAATTCTCTACAAACCATCTATAATATTTAGATAATATAAGAAAACTACATATCTCAATCATCATGGTTGGTCTTCTCTAACATTCAATATCTTTTTTCTTTGATGGATTTATCGATATACTATCATGTGAGATTATATGACCCAAAAACAAAACCATTTCAAGCCAAACATTAAACTATGTAAAATTTTTATATAGTTTCTCCATCATTAGGGTCATTATTATAATTCTTAATTAATATTTATAATCTTACATACTCTTTTATTATGTAATATTTTCATTTATAAAGACAACTAAAAATTGAAAAAGTTAATATCTAAAGACTATCTTCATTAAATACAAGAAGATAGTGTGAGAATTAGTAATACTAATGAAATAATTATACATTAATAGTATCCATACCTTGTATAAAATGGTGTATTGTTTATATCCTTCTTATTTACCTTCAATTGATGATATCGAGAATGAAGGTTAATCTTGGAAAATTACTAAGAATTTTTTAGTTAATGAAATAGGTCATCAATATGGGGAAGTGGATACATTTTTTTGATTGTGATCTTATTTAGCTCACGATAATCAATACAGAGTAACATCAATCCTAAATTATGTTCAATAAAATTAAAGGTAAACCCTAAGGTGGCACAGTTGGCAAAATGAATCCCTTTTCAAGATTATCTTAGAGTTTCTTGTTCAATTCTTAGAACTCAATCGGGGCCATTATATAAGGGTTTTTAAAATTGGTGTGACACCAGGTATGAGTTATATTGAAAAATAAACAAAAATATTCAGTGTAATAATAGGAAAATATTCTTAGAAGACATCAATAATCCTGATACAGTAGTCATATCATTGATGTCGAGTTTCTCTCTAACCATATGAGATAAAACCCCTTCTAAATGGGAATTAAGACCCATAAAATGAATGTGAACTCCACCAAAAGTTCGTACTTATTATCACATTAATAGATGATAATAGGTTGGTTATAAATTTAAAACATGAATTCCCATACTTGAAAATTTTTCTGGGATTTATATACATAAATCCAATTTATGCCTCATATAACATCAAATTAAACCAGATGAAAAAAGATAAGATTTGTAGGAAATAAATCACTTGATATCCTTCCTTCCGAAACTTAAAAAATTTACTAGTTCCCATATAAATAATTTTCTATATATTTTCTTCCATTATTAGAGCATGAATTAGATCTCATCTTATTCTCTCTATGGTTTCTAGAGTTTCCATTTAACTCCATCTTCCTTTTCTTATCAAAACCTAGATATTGGTGGGTAAATCCAATTTCAATTTCCACCTTGATATAAAATTTAATGATTTATTCATAGATAATGAAGTCCCATATGGTTAAAACCATTATAAGACATTTTTTTAAGACACTTAAGAATTTATCAACCATACTTTCAAGTTGGATGATGATGCCATAAGTGTTCATTAAAGGTCCTGTTAAATTGTCCTCATAGGTATCAACTGATTCATCATGCTTATACTTCTATTCAAGGAATTACTTCTCTATTTTTAAAAAATGATATGAGTTTTGTACTTATTAAAAAATAATCTCTTAGACTCATCCCACTCCATGGAGTGAATTTCATCATGTTCTCTTAATTCTTGATGAGAGTCCACCATCGATCTGATTCTCCATCCAAATGATAGAAATCCAAAATGAATTTTTCATTTTTTGAACTCTAGGGAATTGAAAATATTTATTTTAATGGTAATGAACCATTTATATGTAACTAGTCGAATAATGGATCCATTTAAGTAAGTTTGATGTTGTTTTATTAGGGAATCAACAGAACATAGTTCCCTCCTTTTCTCATATAGATGTTTAGAATGATTCGTGGATTGAGAAATCTATGAGATAATAGTAATGATATTTTTCATTCCATCTCCCATAAACTTTGGCATATAAAGAGTAAAATAATTTCTTTTTCTATTAAACTCAACATTAAAATGGTTCCTCTAGGTTCCGTCCATTAACTAAAACCAAAAAGAATAGTGTAAGAAATAAAAATCACAGTGGGGTATCACATAATCATGAAACATTTCTTATAGGATGTCTAAATCAAAAAACATTATTTTTAATATATTACACATTAGGTTTATACTATTTTATTCAAAGTAAAATTTTATTTAAATACTTTATGTTATTTCATAAAGATTTTTTTAATTTCCAATCCATATCCCCTAGGAGTGTCAAACCAGGTATGCAGCAAGTCCAATTAACATACACCAGGTGATGATCATGTCCAGATCAATACACCATTTTTAGAGTTATTACCCCAAGTAATATATATTATATATAAAAATCCACTTATAATATCTAGATATAGATTTAATTTATTAGAAACCATTCACTTTATCCTTTCCCAAAATTCAAAGACATTTTTTATACTTTGAATCATCTTTAGACTTATCCTTAGAGATATCACAAAAGTTTTCTCATCCTAGTATCTAGAGTTTAACTAAACATTTATATGATAACAACTATAAATACCTACACTTTTCATTCATAAAAATTACATATTATTAGATAAATATTAAATACATAACATAATAGTCTACACCAGAATTGTTTAGTTATAGTGCCATTAGAAACCAAGACACATAGACAACTGGTCCATAAGTGAGGTACGATATCTCCCACTATGTCCTTAATAACTAACACGTTATTATACATATCATACATAATAATTTTAATTATAACCTAGGTAAAGGGAAAATAATAATGGGTGAGATCAGATTCCCAATATTAATAAATATGGGATCTATCAATATATCATGATAATATGGGTATGATAACATGATAATATCATTTGAAAACCGAACCCTGACTATCATAAATCATAAACATCAGTCATGGATTAAATCATGATCATTCATAAGAAATGAATAATAATGAAAGAAAATAACATTAACCATGTGATAATAACATTGGAATAAGGTTCATGCCTGTGTGGTTACCGCTTCCTTTAACCGGACTTTCAGAAAATTAAATAAAAATATAAATTTTAGTCAAAAAAAGAATAAGGAAAAGATTTTTGGAAAACACATACACAATAAAATTTATTTCCTTTGAAGTTCAAGGATCATACCCAAGACTATAATAGTGAAATGTGTTCACACACAAAACCATCATAGTAGTCAAAATTCACTCTCAAGACTATAATATTTTAAAAATACTCTTACTAAACTAGGTTCACTCCCCATTACTTTCCTATTTATCACATGAGATACCATTCTCTACCTAATTTATTAGAGGGAGATATAAGTCCCACCATTCACATAATAAAAGTCCAATATATGAGTGACACAAGATCATAAAACATTTATCATATTAGAACCTATAAAAATAAATGGGTTTCATTAACATTTCATCAAATCATAACCTATGGAAAAGAAACATGATTCATAACCATTTAAATATTTTTATCATATCATAACCCATGGAAAAAGAGTGTTTCATAAACATTTTATCACGATATAACCCATTGAAGAGAAGTATGTTTCATTAAAATATTTTCAACATAATAATAAAACATTTAGATAATGAAAAAAAGTATACATGGTTCATATCCACAATAAATCATAAGTATATTAAATTATACCATCTTATATGTAAAATTATTTTGAAATAAAAATCACTTGGAACGTTTCTTGATGAAAATATAATTTCTTTTAAAACTATGGTTTTTTAACTTATAAATTCATAAAATATTATTAAAATAATTTTCTCTAAAAATAAACTTGAAATAATATAAATTAATTTTCAAAGAAAATAATGGTCATGATGTTTCTCGCGGAATCCGGGGATGACCTCCCATACGGGAGATTCAAACGTTCCGATCGGTTTCTAACGGGTTTGTTCGTAGAACCGGAAACATCCAATGATTCCACATCCGTTTGGACCTACTTTCCAAAGGCAGGCGCTCATTAGCTTGTGGGCTAATGAGGCTTAGGAATTTGCATTGGTCGAGAGGATGGGAGGTCGGACTCATCACACCTTTTTTAGGGGAATTATTGTCTACTCCGGGACTCTCTTTATAGATTTAAGTTAAGTTCGTGAATCCTTATTACATTACCAAGTATAAAATGAGCTTTCCTTTAGTTTTAACAATCAATGATTAAATATGCAAGAAATTTAGAGAATCTTTTATATGTATTCGAGGTTTTTCATCAATATGGAATCATCTATATTTGTTTAGAGATTCTTAGTCAATGGTATCCTTCAAAACATTTATATAAAAGTCTCTTGGTCATTTTGATGACCAGGCTGGTTTTAAAGCCACTCAGTGGGGCACTTGAAGTTTATCGTCATTCAGAAGGACAGAGATTATCTCAATGTTGGGATCGAACCCATAAATGGGCTACCTACGTATCCTTTGTTTTAAAAAAAGGAATCAGAACCCACGTAGTTCGAGTTATGGGGTATGATGTTTATGATTGATGGCTCAAAGATGAATGTCATAATTACTTTTACACTCTAAGCTCACGCGAGTCATGCTCGGTGTGAGAAACAAGAGGTATTGGTAAAATTTAGACAATTGTGCCATGAAAGATGCAATCATAAGAATTTGTTTGGGGCTTATGTATGGATGACTGCCCAAATAGATGAAGGTTTAGGATTTACTTTTAGGGAGAAAATCCAAGAACAGGGTCCACAAAGTTATATGTGCTTCATGGAGATTTGAATACTCTAATCTTGGGGCTTACTCCTAAGGAGGATGCCCAAGTTTAGGAGGGGACTTATGATTGGGTTTTATTCCTAAAAAGGAAACCCAAAAGGTAATTTATGACTGGTTAAGAGAAATTTTAAGAGACTTGGGGCTTACTCCTAAGAAGGATGCCCAAGATTTATGACTAGGACTTATTCCTGAGAAGGAAGCCTAGGTTAGGGGACTTGGGGCTTACTCCTGAAAAGGAAGCCCAAGGTTATGATTGAGTCTTATTCCTGAAAAGGAGACCCAGGTTAAGGATTAAGGTTTGGGGCTTACTCCTGAAGAGGATGCCCAAGATTAAAGGACTTGATTGGGGCTTATTCTTAAGAAAGATGCCCATATCAAAGGTTTTTTTTATAACTGGGGATTATTCCTGAAAAGGAGACCCAGGTTAAGATTCTCTCATCTTAAAGGATGAGGTTGAATGAATGAACTCTCAATCTTTGGTGACATAAAGATGTTTAAATCACTAGGTTTTGAGAGAAATTTCACAGAATTCCTTTCAGATAAGGATGTCAAATCAAGAAATCATGCCATAAATGGCTTTGAAGAGTATCTTGAAGACTGAATCTTGAATAGGAAGGGTGAAATGGCTTAAGAGGGGTAAAAATGGGCAAGATGGGCACACAAAAAGATAAAGGCGCGCAAGTCCTGCGGCGGCGCGCAAGTATTGATCGCGCAAGTATACTTGCGCGACATTAGGGGTACTTGCGCGATTTTCAACCAGTATTGAAATGCTTGAGAGACTCTTTATTAAACCCTTTACCATCCTCTTGAGGTTCTTCCAGAAGATGGACGCGCAAGTTATATTGAAGGAATTAAGTAGGCGCGCAAGTGTTTGATAAGTTTCAACACTTAGGCCTTCCTTTTTCTCTTTAGATCTTCCGTTCTAGGTAAGAAATTACCTTAGAAATGTTCCGGAAGCTTTGAGAAGAGACTTGGGCGTCGGGAGCTTCAATTTGAGTTTCTGTAAAAAGATCCTCTCGAATGGGGGGCCCACAGGGTCTATTTATAGGCAAAAGAAGACCCCGGGCGGTTACTGGGCGGTTACCAGGCGGTTACCACATCTGTCGCGCAAGTCCCTTGCACGAACATGAGGAGTCACGCAAGTATTGAGGCGGCGCGCAAGTGTACTTGCGCGACCAAGAGGGAACTTGCGCGATACATGGGCAATGTTCTCCTTTTTTATCCCTTTGTCGATTTTTGATGTTTCTTCAAAGGATTAATCACTTTGAGCTCAGATATTCCCTTTTCCGAACTTTAGATTCTGTGACGAAAGGAGCGTCAACAAAAGTCCCCCCTCAGAGTTGGATCCGGAGAGAAAATGAGGATTTGACTCTGAGGAAATTGAATTCCTCAAAAGGAAAAGGGAGGGCGCGCAAGTTTTCAGTACGCACAGGGCGGCGCGCAAGTCTGCGTCGCGCAGGCTTTGAGCACTCTGGGTGCGGCGCGCAGATAGGCCCCCTGGCCTATAAATATACCGCTTCCGGCCGTAGATGGCATCTGAAGTTCCGGATTTCTCGAGCTCTCGCCGCACAAGTCTTCCTTGGGGCGCAAGTCTCTTGTTTTCACTGTTTCTTCGCTGCCGCGCTACTCTCAAGGTAATAGGGCTTGCGCGGTAATACTTGCGCGACCAAAACTTGCGCGGCACATGTATCACTTGCGCGACATCCCCATACTTGCGCGCCTTAATGCCTTAGCCATTTTTTCAAATTCTTTTCACAAATTTTATGAAAAATAAAACCCATTTAAGAGTTTAATTTATTCAACTCCTGTGCAGATTCAATGGCTCTTAGACCTGGATTAATTGATGAACTGGCTAGCAAGCGGATAGATGATATGATGAATATCATTGGCCCTGATTACTATACTGTCAAAAACAGCACTCTTCCAGATTTGGCTAAGTATCTGAAGAAATATCATCACGACTTTCCTCACTGCACTTACCTACCTTTGTATGGTCATGGTCATCTGCAAGAAGTCATTATTCCAGAAGTAAAGAATTATCTTCCATTTTCTTGGTTTCAGAATTATACCAATTTTGCTTCAGCAAATATCTCAGGCGTAGGAACATTTCAAACTGCTGGAATGGTGGAGAAGGCTTACGTGATGCATCATAGCCCTTGCACACCAGATCTGAAAAAACATACACCTGAGCTTCAACCACATTGTCATCCTTCAATCTTCCGAAATGCTCAGATGGATCAATCCAAAGGCTGGAAGAAAAGTTGGGATTTCCGTCCTGGGGGAGGTGTGAAACCAACTTGGATGTGGGTATACTGGGTGCGACAGACTTGCGCAGAGTTTATTGAGGATCTGAAGAGAGCTGCAATATATGAGGCTGTTTGGGTTGGGCAAACATATATTTACAGACATGATATCTTCGTGCCAGAGATACTCAGCCATTGGAGTCCAGCGACTAATTCTTTCCACTTGACTCATGGAGAAGTAGGTATCAGTTTGTGGGATGTCCACAAGATTTCAGGAGCTCCAATCTTGGGCGATATGTATGATGAATTCATTCCTCCCAAGGTGACTTGGAATGATCCAGAGAAGACTCCTGCTTTGGCTCGAGAATTATTCAAAATCTTTCACAAGCTCAAGAGTTCAGAGACCTCATTAACTCATTTCAGAAAAGATATCCATCCGGAAGAATGGATGAATGTGTTTCTTACTGAGAAGAAAGGGATGGAGCCAAAGGAAAAAGGATCCAAGAAAAAGAAATCCAAGGATACCCGGCCCAGACGTCCTACCACTTGTCCAAAACCTGAGAAGAGAGGAGCTCCTGGCACATTCTGGCCAACTCTAGAAGCAGGAGAGTTTGAAAAATAGGGCTATGAAGTGAATCAAAGAATTCCAAAGAAAACTCGTCTGGCGGGTTTCTTGGCAATGTGGCTTAGTATTTATCTCTTGCCGGTCAGGGATTCGAAGGGAGGCGTTAGGCCAGGGACCTTCGTCCTTGCGGCCAAGTTGGCTGAGGGAAAAATGGTTGGGTTAGCTACCCCCATTTTAGCAAAGATTCACAGGAGTTTACTTCACGTCTTCCATGGTAAATCTCCTTTAAGAATAGTGGGACCATTCCAGGTTTTGTGGGGATGGATCGCCACTCACTTCAGGACTTACAATGTACAGAATGGATTACAAATTCCTGGAAGCTCTTTCAGACCGTCAGTGCAAGCATTCTCTGGAATTGCTCCATTAGATGTCAATGGTTATGACATAAAAGTAAGACTAAGCATGTATAAGGAATTCAACTTCTTTCCTTATGGAAGTCCGCCATCTGGGCGGTTTGTTGATGATGGGAAAGCCCCTTTGGATTTGAGGGCATACATGCTAGCTTGCAGGGATGGCGTGTTAGTAGCCAGTATTGATGGAGAAATCATATGCGAGGCCTATGCTCCATATAGATTTGCACGCCAATTCAAATGTTTGCAACAGATTGTTGTATCCCCTCCAGTACATGTCAGGTTAGAGCAACATCCGATGGTTGCTCGACAACTATGGTTGCTGACATCAAGAGAGAAGACTGGGGCAGTATTTGATCTACCAGTTGAAAAAGCGGCACATTATCTGACTACATTTTATGCCGAACACTGGATAGCATCATACCCTAAAGGGATATTGAATCACCCTGTATATCAAGTGGGAAAGAGGAAGAGGACTGTAGAAAAAGAAACTCTTCCTCATGAAGGTGATGCTTCTCCTCCTGAAATAGGTTCAACAGACTCCTCCTCTAGAACTGATTCCTCAGATTATCATGATGGGGATGATGAGGCACAACCGGCAGCAAAGCGGTTTCGTGCCCGATATAATCCTCCGGCCAGAGTTAAAATACCCACTCCATCAGCTCCTGGTGAGTTATTTGATTGTAATAACTTCAATCACTGCTACTTTATAAAGTAATAAGTCTCACTTTCTTATTCTCTATCTGTAGTTGCAGGAGTCGGGAAGAAATTAAAATCAAAAATTGTAGGACCTTCTTCACAGCCTTTATATCTAAGACCAGAGGCTGTTCAGCTATGGCAGAGCTTATACTGTGATACTGAGACCGCCTGGCTGGATTTCTGTGAGGGCCTACAACTTCCTGGGATAGGATATCTTCTAGCTTCTAAAGACCTTCAATACGGAGATAACCCCAATGAAGTGCGAGCTTATATCAGAGAGCTGGAAATGCTCATATATGCCACTGATAATTCGGTTCCTATCACCAGGCGGGTGAAGGAAATGATTGATCGTGGCACCACTAAGGGGGCTGGTGGTTCTGGAGATGAGGAGTGGCAAGAGTACGTGGCTCCTGAAGATGTAAGTTTTCTTTCCTTATTTTCTTTTCAACTTGATTTCAGTTGAAGCTTTGTTACTTAAGGAAGTTATTTTCTTTATCTTGCAGCTTGCAAAGAAAGGGACCGGGGTTCCTTCGCCACAATATAGCCCTGGTGGTACCGCTGTTGGGGCTGCTGCTGATTCTCCTCGCGAACCAGGCGAGATATCTCCAGGCCAGCAGGCCATGAATGAGGCACTGGACATAGCCTTTCATTCGCCAATCCAAGTGCCAATAAAGGAGACAACTGAAACTCCAAAAAAACAAAAGAAGCCAAGGCAACGAAGGAGGAAATCCTTAGCTAAACGTTTCATTAGCAGTGGTAAGTCCTTCGAACAATCATGAGTTTATACCCATAATTATATAGTTACTCATATTTCTGAGGATTGCAGGGGCTTCTTCAATTTCCCCCTTAAGGGAAGGGACTGATCCTTCTTCAAAGGTCGCGGAGGGTGCTGTAGAACAACCACAGACTCAAGCTAACTTGGTTGCTCCTAGAGAAGATCTACCATCCATTCCCAGTATCCCTCTCACTACTGAAGATGCTGTCCAGGGTCAGGGGTTGCAGGACATAAGTCAGCAAGAAGACGTAGCAAATGCTCCCACTGGTGAGACTAACCAAGATTCTGAAGTATCATTAGATGAAATGATGAATCAAGGAATGACTTTTGAAGAATTTTATGATCATGCTAGATTGTCATGTGATTTAGAAGACCTTGGGCGTGAGTGTTACCCTTCGCCCAAATTTTTCTTTTAAAAACAAAACATATTTCTAATTATGATGTAAAATAATATGCAGTTTCTTCCGTAGAAGCTGCTGAACTGCCAATGCCCGAAGAGGGTGTGGACACTGATGTCAACCCTATCATTGCAGAAACATTAGCTCAAGTAGAGCTAAATCCAATAAACTCTCCTGAGACCCATCTTGAAAATCCTGTTGAAATCGGGAAAGATGGGGAGAAGTCTTCTCATGTTGCTGAACCACCATTGGGTAAGGGATAACAATATTTGTGATTGTACTTTATTTGCAAGACAATCCATTCTTTTGTTATCCTTTAATATTCAACTAAAATCTTTCAATTGATCATGTAGGGCCATCAACTGTAATGGCTAGATCCGGAGATGAGGCTTCAGCCTCTGCCCCAACGGGAATTGAAAGTGAAGAAGCCCAAGTCAGAGGGGAAAGAGCAGGACAAGGCACCTCCCTAAGTGCACTAATTCCAGATTACATACCCCCTTCTGACGAAGATGTTGAATCAGATCCAGAGATGCTCAAAGCGTTCAGCTTTTCACGACGTAAGGCATGGAACAACATATGGAACATCATATCGGGGGTGCCTTTAGAAGAGCTACCATAAAAAATTTCCCGATTGTCATCCCAATTTGTTATAATGGGACTCGGTGGTTTTGGGTATGAAAAGATCCATGCTGCGGTGAAACAGATTATTTTCAGGAGGGAGAAAATGCAGACAAGTCGCGAAGATTTGACCAGAGTGAAATTTTCAGTCAACATAGGCGAATTTGAGGCTACGATATCCCAGGCTAAAGCTGATTATGCTGTCAAGATGAAGGATCTGAAGCAAAAAATCAAAGAAAAGGTCGTCCAGCAGGTGCAGCTCCAGCAACAGTTAGATGCTGTTACTGGGGAACTTGATCAGCTTAATAAATCATTGGATGAAACTCATATGAGTGGCATGAAAGCCATTGCAGATGCTAAGAAGGCACTTCAGCAAGCTGAGAAGAGTGAAGCTGGTCAAGTGCACGAGCTTCAAGTAACTGTTGATAAGGCTCAGGATGCTATACATCAAATGAAGACTTATGTTGACAATCTTCTGTAATTCTTGAAAAAAGAGAAGAGATTCCAATCTATGGATGTCCTTCTAACTCTTGTGTATCAATGAAAAAAACTTTTGTCTTCAATCATTTGTACTTGCATTCTTCCATTACCTGCTTCAAATTTACTTAAGCCAATGGGCTTAGTAAGCATAGTTTGATTTTTACTAGGATTATTACAAATAACCCTACAAACTTTGAACCTTTTAACTGCTCAATATTACCTAAATCATACAAAAAATGTATATTTAGTGAGCTGGAACTTGACTTTTATTCATAGTTCCTTTGTCTTTTGTGTGGGCAGTTTAAAGTCATGCAAGCCGGACATAAAGGGGCTAATGTTTAAGGTCGAAATAGCTTTGACCGAAAATGGAAAAAAAATGGATTCAATTCCTTGACAATTTATCTGAAAACATATTTACCATACTCAAGTATGAGGGAAAAAAATGTAAACTATGGCTTAAGAATATTTGAATCTGAGGAATGATATGAAAAAGAGCTAAATAGCATTAGAAGAAGTAGTTTCCAAGAATGAAGTTACTATTATTTAACAAAACCCGTTAGGGGGTTGAAATATGCAGGGCCACCTATGGGCATTGGCTGCATAGTCAAATAAAATAGCATCTTTTGGCTGACAAGTCTGTTATGTGGACTGTTTATGCAAGGCCACCTATGGGCACGTGCTGCATAGTCAGGCAAAAGAACTCCCAAAAATTTACTTTTCTAGTGCTAAAAGCCAGTGAAAGTTTATGGAGATTCAAATTTTATAAAGCATAGAGTTTGTTGTATGGAAAGAGGTATTTGAATATGGAGAAGATATTTCCAAACAAGAATATCGAAGAACTGGATGAATATCATTCCTACGAAGGTCTGACCCAAACGTAGGGAAGAAGAATAAACCATAGACTTGAATACTTTCAGATCATGAAAAAGGATATGGGACAAATACGTTAAGGATGGCTATTTTTGCGGATCCCTACATACTGTCGTTTTAAGACAAATAAGGACAAAAGAGGCATTCTTCCCAAGAATGAAGTTACCATTATTTAACAAACCCGTTAGGGGGTTGAAAACATGCAGGGCCACCTATGGGCATTGGCTACATGGTCAAATAAATAGCATCTCTTGGCTGACAAGTCTGTTATGTGGACTGTTTATGCAAGGCCACCTATGGGCACGTGCTGCATAGTCAGGCAAAAGAATTCTCAGAAGTTTGACATTTTTGTGACTAGAAGTCATGAAAAGGGTTATGAAGATCTGAAAATATTTAAGGTTAGGATTATAATACATAAAGATGGGTATTTTCCAATGTATATAGAGATACATAGATCAATGAAAACCATAATCATGTTGTGGCTGGGTCCTGAATTGAAACTTGGACTTCACTACGTATCTCATAAGAATGAGAATCAAGCCACACGTAGTTCTTGAAATGTTGTTTAACGTCGTGCAGGACGAAAGAATGAGTAATCTTAGTTTAGGGTCATAGAATTCGGACCATAATAATGAATACACAGTGTGTGTTTTCATGAGGACTTTTCAGCCAAGGGACTGAAAGTGAAATTTGGGGTTAGGCCCAAAAGACTTGGGACTGGATTCGAGGGACACTCGAATGTTCCTACTTATCCCATAAGGATGGGAATCAAGTCCACGTAGTTCTAGAGCTACCCTTTGTACAAATTTGGTTCGTACATGTGAAGGGTGAAAGGGGACTTTAGTGCAATGATGGTTTTAACCTAAGATAAAAAGTTTAGGCATTACCATGTATGTACGTAGTCTTTTGAAAATGAAAACCATGATTGAAAAAGAATCAATGTTAATAATGGTTCCTTCTCAAATAAGGAAATCAAAGAATATTGTTGTTTATTGTCGTACCGGACAAAAGTGTTGTATAGTTTAACGTCATATAACAAGGAAGAAAGTGAATCAATGTAAAGATATTGATTCCAGGGGTGGTTTCACAAATCATCATCATATGAGATGGTGGTGAATCAATGTGAAGAGATTGTTTTTGGGCTTGAACCTTTGGGAGGTTGCCTACATACCCAGCCTAGAGGGCAAGGATCAAAGTCCGTGTAGTTCAATTAAAGAATGAATCAATGATCAAGTTGTTCTTGTGGACAATGATCTAATAAAAAATATTGTTGGGACTTACACATGGTTAGTGGCCCAAAGGGAGTGTTATGGTTGATGTTCGCTCTAAGCTCACGTGAGTCATACTCGGTGTGAGAAACAAGAGGTAATAACAACCTTAACGATGTACAGTTTAATGTCATGTAGGACATAAAAAAGGGACTTTCTGTACAGTTTAGCGTCATGTAGTTAAGACGATGGGGACAATATAGTTTAACGTCATATTGGACGAAAAGGGGGACTGTGCAGTTTTAATGTCATGCTGGACTTTTGATGATTATATAGTTTAACGTCTTTCCGGACGTGAGGGACTTTTTACAGTTTATCGTCATGCTGGACGTTGGAAGTGCCACACAGTTTAATGTCATGTTGCTAGGACACCATATAGTTTAATGTCATCTCGGACAAAATATAGGAACTTCTATGCAGTTTATTGTCATGTAGGACAAAATCAGGGACTATGCAGTTTAAAGTCTTGCAGTTAGGACTATTGGTGCTGCACAGTTTAGTGTCATGTTGCAGGGACATAAGTGCGAATAGTTTAAGGTCATATGAATGGACCGTACAGTTTATCGTCATGCTGGACGTATTATAGTTTAATGTCATCTCGGACAGAAGTGTGACACAGTTTAATGTCATGTTGGACGAAGTTGTAGTTTAAGGTCATACTGGACCATTGCTGTATGAACCAAATGTAAGAGTCTTGGTTCTGGGAACAATATTTTGTGTTTATACAAAATACTTCTTCAGAAATCTGGCATTAGTTGGAGTCGTGATGTGTTCTCCATCCATTGAGATTAGAGAATACGCTCCATTGGAGTAGACCTTATGTATTGAATAAGGTCCTTCCCATTTTGGTTCAAGCTTGGGAGGCTTCTTTCCTGGTATCATTGGTGTTTTAAGAACCAATACCAATTCTCCCTGAATGAATGAATGAAGACGAACTTTTTTGTTAAAAGCTCGTGCTATCCGATTCTGATAGATTTCCAAATGGTGCAAAGTGCACAATCTCTTCTCATCTAACTGTTCCAATTCATTCAAACGCTTTTGGGATTGCTCATCTGTTGATAACTGATCAAAAATGGCTATTCTGAGTGAGGGCAATTGAACTTCAATTGGCAAGACTGCTTCTGTTCCATATACCAATGAATATGGAGTAGACCGCGTTGCATTGCGAGTGGTAGTCCGATAAGCCCATAAAGCATGATAGAGTTTATCAGGCCATGACCTCTTATCTTTATCCACCATCTTTTGCAGTATATTTGAAAGAGTCTTGTTGAAGGCCTCTATCTGACCATTAGCCGCTGCATGATATCGAGATGAATGGTTGGACTTAATGTTGTATTCTTGATACAATCTCTTTACCTCAGAACAACAGAAGTTGGTGCCGTTGTCCGTCAATATGGTATGAGGGACACCAAATCTAGTAATGATGTTAGACTTGATGAAGCTAACAATGCATTTAGAACTGACTTCTTTGAGAGGTACTGCCTCTGCCCATTTGGAAAAGAAATCAGTAGCAGTAAGAATGTACTTAAACTGCTTGGCCGTAGCTGAAGGGTAAGGTCCCACCACATCCATTCCCCATGTGGAAAATGGCCATGAGTATTTAGCCGTATGAAGCAACTCTGGAGGTTGATGAATGAAATTGGCATGTACTTGGCATGAATGACACTTCTTTGTGAAATTAACACAATCTTGTATCATTGAAGGCCAGAAGTATCCAAGCCTTCGAATTTGATCAGACAATCTTTGTCCAGACTGGTGGGCACCACAGACTCCTGCATGCACTTCTTTTATGACAGCCATTGTCTCTTCACCATCAATACATCTGAAGAGAACTCCATCAAAACCACGTTTGTAGAGAATTTTCTCGAGGTGGTTTGGACCATCATAAAGAGTAAAATTGACCACACGTCGCCGAATTTGTTCTCTCTCGGCTCTATCAGGTGGAAGTGTTCCATTTTGAAGGTATTCCCTGATAGGTGACATCCATCCTGTAGTATGACCATATGGTTCAGGAATGGGACTAATTTCATTAATTTCCTCTGTTCTGACTTGAACATAAGGTGAAATTGTACGACGGTGGGCAATAAAAATGGTTGTCTTGTCCCGATTTGGATCTGCTAAAGCTGTGGCTATATTAGCCAGTGCATCAGCTTGAGCATTTTGTGATCTTGGGACATAAGAAAATGTCGGTTCTGAAGGGAATTCCGACATTAACTCTCTGACGTAATCATACAAAGGGATTAATTCTTCTTTTCTGATGGCATAATCCCCATTGATTTGTTTGATTACTAGGTCTGAATCACCTTTCACCTTTAAGTGATTCACTTGTGCTTGAAGCGCTAACTCCAAGCCTGCAATGAGAGCTTGGTATTCAGCTTCATTATTGGTACCACCTTCCCACAACAAAAAGGAATAAGGTAACACTGCCTTATCTGGAGAAATGAGCAGAATTCCTAAACCAACTTTGTTGAATTTAGGATTTTCCATTTTTTTCCTTGTTGGACTTCTAGAAGCACCATCAAAATACATTTCCCATGTTTGAGGACTCTCTTGAATAGAAAAAACTTCCTCATCAGGGAGTTCGATATCTGAATACGTGTCTTCCACTGAAGGGTGTTCAGCCAGGAAATCAGCCAGAGCTTGGCCCTTAATTGCCTTTTGAGACACATACTGGATGTCGAACTGCTGTAAAATAACCGCCCACCTTGCCAGACGTCCTGTAAGCATTGGACGACTAAGGATGAATTTGAGTGGATTATTACGAGATACCAATTGGACCTCGTGATGTTGCAGGTAGTGTCTCAGTTTCTGAACTGCAAAGATTAATGCTAGGCAGCATTTTTCAATACTCGAATACCGGGTTTCTGCTTCAAGCATAGTTCTACTGAGATAGTAGAGACTATTTTCATTCCCAGCATCATTCTTTTGAGCGAGAAAGGCACCCAATGATCGCTCTAAAGCTGTCACATAGAGGATAAGAGGCCTACCCTCAACAGGTGGCATGAGTACTGGTGGACTTAAGAGGTATTTCTTGAGAACATCAAATGCTTCTTGACATTCTTCAGTCCACTGGTAAGTGACTCCTTTCTTCAATAATTTGGTAAAAGGTAAACTTTTGCCTGCCAAATTGGCGATGAAACGCCGAATATAGGATAAGTGTCCTTGAAGTCCTCTTAATTCTTTCAAATTATGAGGAGGTGACATACCAAGGATTGATTTGGTCTTCTCGGGATCGACTTTAATACCACGATGGCGTACAACAAAGCCGAGGAATTTTCCTGAGGTTACCCCAAAAGCACATTTTAAGGGATTCATCTTCAAATTATGTTGTCGAAGCTTGTGGAATATGACTTCCAAATCAGCCAAGTGATCAAAACGTTGTTTGGATTTAACCACCAGATCATCTACATAGCATTCAACAAATTTCCCTAGAAAAGGTTTGAAGATACGATGCATGGCGCGTTGATATGTTGCACCTGCATTCTTTAAACCAAAGGGCATCACCCGGTAACAAAACACACCTTGAGGAGCTCTGAAGGCTGTATATTCCTCATCTTCTGGGGCCATTCGGATCTGATTATATCCAGAATACCTATCCATGAAAGAAAGTACTTCATAGCCAGCCGTTGCATCAATTAAGAGTTCTGTAATCGGAACTGGAAAATCATCTTTGGGACAATACCGATTAAGATCTCTGAAATCGATGCAAACCCTAATTTGTCCGTTCTTTTTCTTTACTGGGACAATATTAGCCAACCACTTGGGATATTGAACTTCTCTGACGAAGTTAGCTTTGATAAGCTTATCCACTTCAGCCTCGATTTTGGAAGCATAGGTTGGGTGTGTTCTTCTCGCGGCTTGCTTGAATCCTCGATGTTCTTTTGGCAAACCCAAATGATGGGTGGCAACATCAGGATCAAGGCCAGGCATCTCTGTATAATTCCAAGCAAAAATATCTTTATTTTGCTTTAGAAGAGAAATATACATCTCTTGTTCTTCAAGGTTCATGGCCGCACTAATTAAAGTGGGGCGTGGATCTTTCTCTGTACCCAGATTTACTTCTCTGAGTTCATCCACAGTGGTAGAGATACCCTCTTCAAATGCTGGAGGAGCATCTCTAAGATCTTCCTCTTCCTCTTCATCATGTGTTATTTCTTCTGTTTCTATTGATGATAAAGGGTCTTCTTTGGGAATCAAAGAGGAGATGATGGATTGAGAATCGACATCAATATTCACCTCTGGTGTTGCTATAACTTCTTCTGGCCTGATTAGCGATGTATAGACTTGTTGGATTTCAGCAGACGAAATGAAAACGTCACCACTTATGCCTTCATCACTGCTTGGTAAGTTACCAATTTCTCCCATGTTGTCTGGCTCGATTGCCGTAATTGACATTATGGATCTTTCCATAAGAGTATTTTGATTTGGGCCTATTTTGTCAATTTGACCGATAGGTAACACATAATCTGTACTCACATGTGAAAATGGATTTATTGGAATTTTTTCCAAACCATATGGAGCATTAACCTTGGTAATTTCCTTCATTTTAGATTTTTCTCTTCCCTTCATGTGATAAAATTCCGCCTCAATGTATTGAGACTCACATGTCTTGAACGGGGCCTTATCACCATACAATGTTCCAACTTGACCATCGAAACAGTATTTGAGACATTGATGGTATGATGACGGAATAGCTGCATGCTGATGTAGCCAGGGTCTTCCAAGCAAGATATTGAAAGCTGAGTCTTGATCAACAATCATGAAATCCGAATTGGAAACAAGATCTCCAAACTGAGTTCTGAGCGTAACTTCTCCCAGTGGTTCTTGTTCATTTTTATCATATCCTTGCAACATCATGGTAGAAGGAGATAAATCAGATTCTGTGAGGCCCAATCGACGAAGTGTGCGAATGGGCATGAGGTTGACTCCTGAACCATTGTCAATAAAAGCTCTTCGAACATCTATACCATTGACTTTGCCAGATAAGTACAAAGGTTTTATGTACCCATGCACAACATCATCTTCATCTTTATCAGTAAAAGATATCACTACATGACATTCTGCAGGATTATTCTCTATGTGATAAATTTCAGCTGCAGCAATCTCAACTTCAAACTCTTGAGGACTTGAAAAAGCTTCGATGAGTGCTTCCCGAAGATCTCTTGATAGATTCAAAGCATCCAAAATTGATAATTTGGCTGGTACTTGGGCCAAGTGTTTCAATATATCATACTTTTGATCTAGAGGCCTGCGTTTCCCAATAGGAATATGTGATTTAGCAGGTACCTTGGAAGCAGATGCTTTAGAAGATGATGCCTCTTGTATTGAAGTTGGCAATATCCTTGGTTTTGGAAAATTAGACTGATTAGATCCATTTGCTTGATGAGATAAAGAAGATGGAACCTTTAATCGGTCTTCCAAAATAACTGTGCCGAAGCTGAGTTGGCCATTTGCAGAAGAACTTGCTTGTTCTTTTTGAGCTCGCTGAAGGGCTCTACCACGAGTTTCTGCTGCATATACAGTGCTAGCAGGGGTAGAATTAGAGTAGTGGCTTCGGAAAGATCCACGTTTTTCCCTATATCCTGAACCTCTAGAACTTCCTCGGGTTCCCTTATTTGATACAGGGAATTCAGGCTCATCAAGACTGGAATATGAATCTGTTAATTGAATCATATTAACAGAACCAAAGATTAACTCTTCGTCTGATAAAGACTCTGCCTGGTTAGCCTGTTTAGGCTGTGCCGTTTGGTGGGACGGTGCTCGTGGCTTTGAAGTAGATGGCATGAAATCTGCCAGAGTCAAAGACAATTTAGGCTTTGATATATACTCATCTTCTCCTGATTCCTCTTTCTTCTTTGAATTGCGCTGCCCTTTTGAGGATTTATCCTTTGATGGAGGCTTTACTGCAGCTTTTGTAGGAGACACAATTGGCTTCTTCAATTGTGTTCGCAAAATGGAATGGGTCCGATTGATTGTCTTTCTGACCATCCAATCATCATATTTTTTCGCAGTTTTGCTTTTGACTTCCTGCCACTCGACTCCTTCTTCTGGATCTGTAGCGGTAATACACGCTACATGAGCTGAAGAACCCTTCAATTTGACTTGTCCCAAGTCGACCATCTTTTGTAGGAGGTCTTTAAAGACAAAACACTCCTGGATGGGATGTCCCAACATTTGATGAAAGGGACAATAATTGGGACGGTCTTCATCTCCTTCCTTGTTTGGTCTCTTCGGCACTGGTAATTGAACCAAATTATTTTCCAGAGCTGAAATGAAGTAACCAGGAACTTGCTCACTTCGGAAAGAGTATGTTTTACTCTTCATATCCTCAAATTGTTTTCGTCGTTGATCTTTTTGATCATTTGGACGAAACAGCCTTTGTTGTTGGCGTTCAGGAGGTGGAGCCCTTCGAGAAGATGGAGGTTTTGAAGTAGAAATAGGTACAGGTGCCTGTTTAAGCATAACTGTAGCAGTTTCTGCTTTACCCATTCTTCTTCCTGGAGCTGATGGAATTACACGAGATTTAACCTTAGCCTGCATAAGGGAATCTTCAATCTGTTGAGCGATTGAAGTAAGGTCTCGAAACCCTCCTGTGTATTTCACAGGGATCAATGGCGTGCATAATTCGTCACGCAAATTTGCCACACAGATTGGAAACAATTCCTCCTGAGGGAGTGATAAACTCAAGGAATACGTTAATCCCTTCCAACGAGAAATGAAATCAGAGACTCTTTCATTCTCCCTTTGCTTGCAGTTTGTAAGATCGAAAACTGTCGTTTTTGGCAAAGTTGAGCTGAACTGAAGAAGGAATTTTTGACGAAGATCCTCCCATCCGATGACTGACCGGGATTGCAAGCTTGTATACCAGACAAAAGCTGGTCCTTGCAAGGTTCGCACGAAGCATCTGAGTTTCACTGCTTCTTGTTGCTCTGGAGTTCCCATCATAGGATCACAACAAGACACGTAATGCGTCAAATGTTGTTCAGGGTCGCCTGATCCATTGAAAGTAGAGAAAATAGGGTTTCCAAAACTGGATGGAGAAGAAATTGAATCTACCCATTCAGGGTAAACTTTCTTTTCAGGTTGAACTTGCGCCCGTTTCCCTTCCATAGTTTCTAACCGAGCTGTTAATGACTCAATAGTAGTTATTAACTTTTGAGAAACGTCAGGTTGAACTTGGTTTTGGGTAGGTGCAATGAATGGAGCTTGGACAGCCGTGGAGGTTGGTGCTGCAACTAATGGTAGTGCTGCCAACCGTTGTTGCGTTTGACCCGTAGGATTAGACCTCTGTGGGTGTACTGATAAAGGAGGATATTATTGATCCATCTCAGTAGTTACAACAAATTCCTTCGGCTGTCGGACTTCAGCATTCTGAAGAAGAAGACTACTCTGAAGTAGTTCTGCATTCAACCTTTTTAATTCTTTCATCTCTTCCTCCTGTTGTGCAAACCTTTGCTCTAATGAGAGCGATTGACCTCCTTCAGAGGAAGGGTGAGAAGTAACCTGATTCTTTCCTTTCCCCTTATTGGATCCTTTTCGGAGAGGGGGAAGTGGGTTACTTGAAGGAATACCCAGATTTTGGGTAAGCCTTTGATTACGTGTGCGCACACCTTCTTCATTTAGGTCTGTGTGCGCAACTTCTTGAGCAGAACCTCTTCGTCTGATCCCTCTGATTGAGCCTCATCTGGTGAATCAGCAGCAACGGCAGTGATGACATTAATGGATGCATATTGCATAGAATCCTTTCTATCAACATTTCTGTGATATTGTCTTCTTCCATGTCCATGATGAAACATGGAATTCCGTTGACTTGATCCCTCAGGAATTTCTTTGTGAACCGTCACTTGGAGAGAATCTCCTGATAGCTTGGCTCTTCGTTCCTCTTGAGGCTTCTTCCCTAATCGAGAGAATACTGACTTTCTCTGAGGGATGGATTGAGGATTTGAAAAAGTCCCCAGTCCGGTGGACTGGGGATGTTCCTGTTGCTTCCTCTCAACTCCTCGAATCCCATTCGTTGATTCTAAGGGTTGGGTTAGAGAAGTCCCCAGTCTGGCAAGCTGGGGTGTCTCTTGACATGCTATGTCTGAGATCTTCTTGAAATCTCTCTTGCTCTTGCGGATCTTAGTTCGGAAATTAGCTGGATGCATTAACCTGTATCCACTTTTATCACCTGGTTCAACAGACCGTTGGATGATTTCCGAAACTTCTGTCATTTGATGACGTGTTTGATCCAGACGAGAGGCTTGTGCAATATTCTCGCCTGCTTGATGTAGGAGCAATTCAACAACCTGTTCTCTATATACTTGATTTTGAGAGGAACTAGTTGAAGCTTGATCTCGAGCAAGATTTTGATTATGAACAAAGCCCATTGACTGTGGCCGGCCATGGGCAATAACATTGCATGAGACCATTTTCGGCGGGCTTTGCTGACCGGAAAGCACTGTGAAATGTAGTGCTCCGTGAACACCCCATCCTCTGATATGAACATTAGATGGAGCATTGGAAATTAACTGACGCAATCTTCTTAGTGCGCCAAGGCATGAACGTTGAAGGGTTCTCTGTTGCTTTTCAGCCTTCGGATACCGAGAGACTGATAGAGATGCCAAATCAATCTGGCGTTGTAACCCTTCTATTATCTTAAGATGATTTTCATATTCATCGTAAGATAATACCTTCTTCTTTAATTGACAAAGAGTTTTCCATATGTTGAGACGAATATCATGGATTCCATCATCTGTCAACATCTTTGGAATGTCATACTGGGAATCAGCCAAAGGCCAAAACATGACTGGTACTTCACCTTTTGCCAGTTTTTTCCTCATGTTCAGCATTTCCTCTTTATCATTAAATGAAGATTCTTCTACCTGTTTGGACCAGAGTTGGTGTTTCCTTGTTGCTTCATCGGATTCAACAAGATTGGTAGAGGAATCACTATTCATGCTGGAAGATGAATGACCCAGGGAAGGTTCGGAGAATAACCTGAACCCCAAGCTATCTTCTGATGGAGAAAGAGTTTCACCTGCCGATAGTAAAACTTCAGACATGACTGGTTTTACGTTTGCAAGTGCCTCGAGATAGGAGGGCTTTCTCGTCACTACATTGCCTTCTGAAGAATTTTCGAAACAATGTGAATCACTACTGCGGAGAGGACTTTCGCAGCGAAGTTCATCACCATGAGGAGGACCTTCATGATGGGTTACAGCAAAAGATGAAATCTCTTGCTCCTTGGCCTTCTGACCACACAGAGGGTTCCTGTGGTTCTCATCTGAAGAAGAAACTTCAAGATTGACCGAATTTTCATGAAGCAAGTCTTCATGAGGAAGTGTCTGTTGAAGACCTTCGGGATTAATGTTCCTGTTATTGGGAACTGAGGGAGTAGAATCTTGAATTCCGACAGATAAATGTCTGAGGGCTTCAAGAACTCCAGCATCGAGTAAGGCCTTGTTGCAGATTGGCCTTTGATCTCCTGACTGTGCTGGGCGGATCTTTTTCTTAGATGCCTTCTTACTCGCTTTAGAAACCACTTGATGACGAAAGTGATTGCTCTGAGCAGGTGTATGTGCCTGATCAGGAAAGATGGTCAGGTTAGGCTGACGATCATCGCTCAAATCAGGTGTATGTGCCTGACTTGGTTGTCCATATGATATGGGGGAGTAGGCCCCACAACCCTCTTGGACTGGAACAGATGTGTGTGTCTGTTCCGGAGTGAATTGTTGATGTGTCACTCCACTGCTAGGGATAGATTTATGTGTCTGTCCCTGAGATGATGCTGAAGCTGTTATGATATCCTGGTAAGCATCCAGAATATGAGCAGGAATTTGCTTCTGCTCTTTCACCATTGACAAAATATGTTTGGTGACTTCAGGCGCCGGAACAGGGATATACGTCCATTCCGGGCTTGGAGTAGGTGTATGTGCCTGCTCCTGTCTTCCTTTTCCTGTCAGTGAATCCTGACAGTACTCAAGTGTGGAGGCAGAGAGTTTAGTCTGCCTCCTGTTTGTCGTCGGGGATTTCCGACTGACTTCTCCGTGCGCTACCAAGCGAGACTGTTGGTAGGCTTGATTATTATTAGCAGGTGTATGTGCCTGCTGATTACACTTCGCCAAACGCGGTTGACGAGATCCATCATATGTAGTCAGACGAGCCTGCTGACTAACTGCTGATGTATAAGCAGGTGTATGTTCCTGCCTATGGTACTCCGCCGGAATTGCCTGGCGGGATCGGCTTGATGCTGCCAGACGAGTCTGCTGGACAGCGGGATTAAAACGAACAGGTGTGTATGCCTTCTTGTTATTTGCCACCAAGTTAGGTTGGTGGACTTCTCCGGAGATGGCAGGGATGACAACCTGCCTATTGTTAACCGGATTCTGTCTCTGGCGATTCATCTTGCCTGCTCGGGTTCGAGGAACCTGAGCTGAATGCCTGGAGTCGGTACCCTCATCATGTTGAGGGCGCACTACCGCACGAGTCTGGCAGCGATTGTTGATGGGAGCCTTTGAGAAGGACTCCTGTCTTTTTGAATTAAGGTCCTGCGGGACCTGCTCATTCACTTCCTCGGAGTAAGGGAGTGAATGGAAATTGCGTTCCGGGGATAACGACCCGAAACGGTTGGAGACGGTAGTCAGCACCGTCTGCTTCTTGATTGCTGGTCGCCGTTGTCCGGACGACCAGGTAGAATTGTTAACTTGGAGGGCTTGACGAGCGGCCTCCAGAGTTGGGATAGTACCGTTGCGACGGTACTCCTTAACCAGTGCATTAGAAACATAGCGTTGAAGACGCTGAGTTGGTGATGTCATCCTCAGAGCGGATGACGTTCCAGCAGGAGTAGCATCATTGGTTTTCACAGCAGCAGACCTCACAGTAGAGGTGTTCACAGCAGCAGTATTCACAGGTGTGAATTTAAGGAAAGCCATTTTTGTAGAAGATCTTGAAAAAAGAGTGCCTGTTCCACGTAACAGACATAATCAAGATGAATCCGGCTACTGCATCTTTTGGATGAGCATATGTCAATGATTGCCTTGTTGGCCCAAAGGGCCTAACAGATAAGAAGAACATCACTTTAACTTGGTTAAGGATTCACGTCGGGTTCACCATTTTTGTTTCTCGCGGAATCCGGGGATGACCTCCCGTACGGGAGATTCAAACGTTCCGATCGGTTTCTAACGGGTTTGTTCGTAGAACCGGAAACATCCAATGATTCCACATCCGTTTGGACCTACTTTCCAAAGGCAGGCGCTCATTAGCTTGCGGGCTAATGAGGCTTAGGAATTTGCATTGGTCGAGAGGATGGGAGGTCGGACTCATCACACCTTTTTGAGGGGAATTATTGTCTACTCCGGGACTCTCTTTATAGATTTAAGTTAAGTTCGTGAATACTTATTACATTACCAAGTATAAAATGAGCTTTCCTTTAGTTTTAACAATCAATGATTAAATATGCAAGAAATTTAGAGAATCTTTTATATGTATTCGAGGTTCTTCATCAATATGGAATCATCTATATTTGTTTAGAGATTCTTAGTCAATGGTATCCTTCAAAACATTTATATAAAAGTCTCTTGGTCATTTTGATGACCAGGATGGTTTTAAAGCCACTCAGTGGGGCACTTGAAGTTTATCGTCATTCAGAAGGACAGAGATTATCTCAATGTTGGGATCGAACCCATAAATGGGCTACCTACGTATCCTTTGTTTTAAAAAAAGGAATCAGAACCCACGTAGTTCCAGTTATGGGGTATGATGTTTATGATTGATGGCTCAAAGATGAATGTCATAATTACTTTTACACTCTAAGATCACGTGAGTCATGCTTGGTGTGAGAAACAAGAGGTATTGGTAAAATTTAGACAATTGTGCCATGAAAGATGCAATCATAAGAATTTGTTTGGGGCTTATGTATGGATGACTGCCCAGATAGATGAAGGTTTAGGATTTACTTTTAGGGAGAAAATCCAAGAACAGGGTCCACAAAGTTATATGTGCTTCATGGAGATTTGAATACTCTAATCTTGGGGCTTACTCCTAAGGAGGATGCCCAAGTTTAGGAGGGGACTTATGATTGGGTTTTATTCCTGAAAAGGAAACCCAAAAGGTAATTTATGACTGGTTAAGAGAAATTTTAAGAGACTTGGGGCTTACTCCTAAGAAGGATGCCCAAGATTTATGACTAGGACTTATTCCTGAGAAGGAAGCCTAGGTTAGGGGACTTGGGGCTTACTCCTGAAAAGGAAGCCCAAGGTTATGATTGAGTCTTATTCCTGAAAAGGAGACCCAGGTTAAGGATTAAGGTTTGGGGCTTACTCCTGAAGAGGATTCCCAAGATTAAAGGACTTGATTGGGGCTTATTCTTAAGAAAGATGCCCATATCAAAGGTTTTTTTTTATAACTGGGGATTATTCCTGAAAAGGAGACCCAGGTTAAGATTCTCTCATATTAAAGGATGAGGTTGAATGAATGAACTCTCAATCTTTGGTGACATAAAGATGTTTAAATCACTAGGTTTTGAGAGATATTTCACAGAATTCCTTTCAGATAAGGATGTCAAATCAAGAAATCATGCCACAAATGGCTTTGAAGAGTATCTTGAAGACTGAATCTTGAATAGGAAGGGTGAAATGGCTTAAGAGGGGTAAAAATGGGCAATATGGGCACCCAAAAAGATAAAGGCGCGCAAGTCCTTCGGCGGCGCGCAAGTATTGGTCGCGCAAGTATACTTGCGCAACATTAGGGGTACTTGCGCGATTTTCAACCAGTATTGAAATGTTTGAGCGACTCTTTATTAAACCCTTTACCATCCTCTTGAGGTTCTTCCAGAAGATGGACGCGCAAGTTATATTGAAGGAATTAAGTAGGCGCGCAAGTGTTTGATAAGTTTCAACACTTAGGCCTTCCTTTTTCTCTTTAGATCTTCCGTTCTAGGTAAGAAATTACCTTAGAAATGTTCTGGAAGCTTTGAGAAGAGACTTGGGTGTCGGGAGCTTCAATTTGAGTTTCTGGAAAAAGATCCTCTCGAATGGGGGGCCCACAGGGTCTATTTATAGGCAAAAGAAGACCCCGGGCGGTTACTGGGCGGTTACCAGGCGGTTACCACATCTGTCGCGCAAGTCCCTTGCACGAACATGAGGAGTCGCGCAAGTATTGAGGCAGCGCGCAAGTGTACTTGCGCGACCAAGAGGGAACTTGCGCGATACATGGGCAATGTTCTCCTTTTTTTATCCCTTTGTCGATTTTTGATGTTTCTTCAAAGGATTAATCACTTTGAGCTCAGATATTCCCTTTTCCAAACTTTAGATTCTGTGACGAAAGGAGCGTCAACACATGATTTTGTGAAATTTTGTTCATTCCATACACATTAAAACAAAGAATCCTCTCATATTTTTTGTAAAAGCTAAACAAGTATTGTTTAGAAAACAACATAAAGATTCCTTTATAAAAATTTTATAAATAATTCAAACTTGGGTAGTAAATTATTTATTAAATAATTTTTATAATGATAAAAAAATTTAAAACATTTTTAGAAAATATTGTTTTGGAAGAGAAAATATTTTCGACCGAAGAGAAAAATAGATACATTTTTTCTTAAAAACAATATTATGAACTATTAAGTCAAAAAGAGAGGAAAATTAAAGGAAAAATAAATTATCAAGTAATAAATATATTATAATAAAATTTATGAGTTTCCTTAGAGATAGATCATAATATTTTATCATTGGAAGCATAATCATAAATAATCCTGTTAAACAATGTGACTATATCATAAAACCATTACCACTTTAGTATCTTTTGAATCATAGAACCCAATAAATAATATCCCAAAATGAAAATTTTAATATCATGAAAATAATTAGAATCATGATATAACTTGTCAAATGGGAATTAAATATTCCATATAGAATAATATAGGTTCACAATATAACTTATGTCGCAAAGAAGGAAATTTGAGACAAAAATACTTTACCTTAAGTCTTGAATTCCTTCATATGCATTCAAATGTATGGTTTAATAAATATAAGTTTTTTATAAAACTATTATGGAACCATTATTATATATATCATACTATATGTTTTTTATTTATGAACTTTTATTACCCATTTATTAACAATTCCATGTTAAATTCATGTTTCGGGCAATAACAGCTTTGTTTTTCAGGTATGTTTTGATTTGTTATTTTTTTGGTCCTATTATTTTGTTCATGGTTCCATAATCTACAGAATTTTAATAACTATATAAATATCATATATATTTAGCATATATGTATTTATAGTAATCCATAGTAGTTAGATAAAAAAAATTAAATACACCATCCATGGAGATGGTAACTCCTATGTACGCATGGACATTGTTTCCATTTTCATGAAGGATTGAAATAAATAAGGGTAAAAGACATATTAAAATTATAGAATATTTTTTATTTAATATATATAACATATTTTCATTAAAATCATCCTTATTACCATCCATGTAAGTCATGAATGAAACACATTTCTTTAGGAGGCAGTAGTCCACTATACATACAAGCAGTGTTATTGTATTCCAACATAATGAAAAATAAGAAGGAATTTGTGATATAATAATTAAATAAATATAATAATAACATAAATATAATATATAAATATTTAATACATCATTATATACATATTTTTTTGGTGGTGATCGAAAACAAATAACATCAGTTCGCGAGGTGGTAGTCCACCGTACACATGAACAATGATTTTGTATCCCATTTGATGGGAGTGGAGATGCTTATAGGTAATGAACTTAACATAAAGTAATTAAATTATATTTAATATAATTATTTTATTATATTATTATGGTCTAATGTGAATTTAAGTATGTGTAAGAAGAAATAAAATAAAATGCTTGGTTAGCGATGTTACCACTTATTCAAACAACTTATTTTGGTTTGCACCAAAATCCTTCATATGATTGCTTTCTAAACAAACTAAGGATTAATTTTAGTGAGGGGGGAATTAAGGAATATATTTTTGTAGGTATTCTACTATCCAAATGGGTTTTTAATTGGGAATGGGAGAGGATAAGGGGAATCCTTTTATAAAGGAGGTGAGTGGCACAGTTAAATTATTTTGAAAAGAAAAAGGTGTTCCCAGGTTGTTTAAATTACAAAAGGATATAAAATTGGAAATTTGTAGGATTTATACATTATAATGTATGAATATGTCCGTAAAATGTGTTATTAATTTTTTTTCTCATTTTGAACCCTTATTTTTTTGTTTGACCCTCAGTAACCTATTTTTCCTTTATTACAATAAATAATTTTTACAATTTTTTATGATAAAAAATAAAGTTGAAATTATTATATAATATAAAATATGATTCTTTAAAATATATAATCCATTTTTCAAATTAAAATAACATAAGTTGGAAAATTTAATTTAATATTATTCCCACAAACGTGATGCGAAAGCAGTTTTCCAAAGATAAAATGTTCAAAGGTTTAAAACGTTTTTATATCAAAATTCAGTATGAAAATAACTATAATTAATAAATTGGATTAATTAATATGTAATTTATTTTATTTTAATTTCAAACACATTTAAATACAAAAATTAACCTTAAAATGTTTTTAAGAAATGGAATATTTCAAAACAAAACTAGCATTTTTCACAATTCATCAAAAAAAATAACCATTTCCAAAAAATTCCTAAAAATCAATTTAAGAAATTTTTGAAATGATTATTGTAAAAAATAATTTTATTTTATATAAATAATTTCTAAAAGTGTGAAAAATTAATTTTATTATTTTAAATTGTTTTTTGAGAAAATACTATTTTGAAAACATGAAAATATCTTAAAAATAATTAAGTATTTTTTATCAATATGTTTTCTTTATATAAAACCATAATACTTAATGTTTAATTTTTTTCCTATTTATTACAAAAATTTTAGTATCCAAGTAATAATGTTTGTGATTAAATAATAATATTAATAGTTTTTTTACAGTTCGTTAAAACTAGGTATTATGTGCAACATAATATATCAAAGAAATTTAATATATTCAAAAAAATAAACTTATTAATTAAAAATGAGGGAGTTAAATATATTTTATAGAAAAAGATGATGGGTCTTATTGGAATTCACAAATTTATAATTTGTGAATTATTATCATTTTGATCAAGATTTGATAAGATTATGGAATTCATTTTTTGATTTGGTGAGAAACAATATGGGTAGAAGTGGTATTTCATTTCATACATGAAGTGATTAAAAGTAAAGAACATTCAGGTGATCTAGGTGTTTGTTTGTGCCTAATAAAATAAGGATATAAAGGAGGGTCATGCTGTACGATTCCAATATGAGAAGAATCATGAATGATGAGTTGGAAAATGATTTACTATAATTCAATTAATTATTGTAATTCAATGTAACCCTAATATTGGAGTTTAAGAAAACATAATTAAGTTATTACATTATATAGAATTAGGAGAGAAAAATAGAGTGTGAGATAATGATATAATCGAAATACAAATCTTTTTTTATCATCATCTTTATCTAGTAGAGTAAGATCATTTAGATTGATGTTATAATATTGATAAATAGTTCTATATCAGATATACATGAAGTGAGAAATTGTTCTTGAATATTCCCAATACATGTCAAGGGAGATCCACTTATTCTCTTACTAAATAAACTTTACTCTCAGGAATATCTTTCTTATCATAATTTCATATTCTTTATGAATTTAGTGTGAAAATGAATAGTCTAGTGTGACTTTAGATTGGTATGGTGTTACTCTATGCCTATATTGTAAGATTTTGATATGTTATTACTTATAGTATAAAATCTGTAGTTGAGAAGACAAACCAATCATGATATAGAGATGTTTACCCATGAGGGATCTAAACCTTGTAAAAATCCTGATGTTCATTTTCTCTTTATTTTATATATACAAAAGTGATGTTAAGAATCTATACTTGAGTGATTTGAATCTTAAAAAATTGCATGGGTTGATTTAATTAATATGAAATAGTAAAAAATGGTTTCCACTAGTTTATACCCCATTCTCTATAGAGTAGTTCATTCTCAAGCACATTAAAAAGAAAAAAATTAATTTTTTTTACACATAACACATTTTGAGAAGGATATATTATATAGTAACATATTTTATAAAAAACTATATTTATATAATAAATATAAATTTAATTCACTCTCTAAAGTTGGTACAACTAAGATATGATGAAATTTATATTTAAATATATTAACTCCATAAATATGTAACTATACATTTTAATATTTTATATTGATAAATGAAAAATGAATTTTGATGATTCATACTAACAATTACTATGAAATTCATACCTATTTTTTAGATATTACATAGATTATATATACTTGTTGATATCTTTACACTACTATTTATGTGAAATTTCAATGGATATTTGGATTTCTTTATAGCCTCAATGAATTATAGCTATTCTTTAAGTTTTATATGTGTATATGAAAGAACCATTAGTATATTTAAAATGAATTCACATAAAAAGATCTGATATTTTTGTGAATTATGATATGCATATAAATTATATAATCAATATATATTTTCATCCTTAAACTTTTGAATTATCTTCTCCCATTTCTATATAGCCCCATATTTGTTATAAATAATTCACCATCTAGAAACCCACTACAATGATTTTCCTCATGGTGTAAACTATAAACTGGAAACCCTATATAAATCATAATATGTCATCAAAACCATTTCTACATGATAAAGATTGACAAATAACAAGAAAATAAAATAATAATAACATAATAAATTAGTAAACAAGAAAACAACTCGATTCAACATAAGTGTCAAGAGGAATTACTTTGGTACCCAAAGGCCCCATAGATTTATCACACCTACATAAAGAGATTTTCTGCTCACCTAAAGGTTAAAAAAACCAATGAAAGAAATATTAGATAAAGATATCACCTACATGAGGAAGGTTTATACCCATGATATGGATGAGGGATAATAAATTAATATGACCAACATGAAATGTGGAAGGATCCATAAGAGTTGTAGATAATTATATAGAAAATAAAATGAAATTGAGGGTTAACTAATATTAAATCTCATAAACATTTATATACCCACAAAAGATGATATCCACACATGAAAAAATATATTATTAAAGATAAATTATATTGAAATATAACACAAAAATGAATAATAATAAAAATTATAATAAAAATATATGAATAAAAACACTAACACATCTAGAATCTAGTATTTGAAACCATAAAAAAACTAAAATAAATGTGAAACATTCTACTTTAGATTTCCCACAAATATTCCATGACTGAATTTAATACCTAAAATTTGTTTCCATAACTTATTTTTTCCCTATTAAAACTATTAAATAAAATTTTAAATAAATGATGATATTTGTACAGTTAATTTTTACAAATATATTTACACGAAACATTAATTTTTTACTAATTCCATTTCATGCATTGATGAATAATCATTTTTATATTAATTAGTATTATATTAAAAATATTTTATTATTATTTTTAAATGTAAGGTTAGTAATTAAAATTAAAATCCCCTCACCTTCTTAAAAATATTAAGTTTCCTTTAATTTCTTCTACATCTCTTATGAAGTATAGAGAAATTTTAAATTCATGTGAGTCCAAGATATTAGAATGGATTATCTATATTTATGAGTGGTTACAACATATTTTTTTTGACTTAAAATAAAATAAAATGATATAATTTTGAAGAACCAAAATTGACATTGATTTTAAAAATTCAGTAAAATAAGTGTATCATCATTATAATGACCATATATGTCTTGAACAAATACATTATAATATTTAATTGAAAAAGTAAAATAGAATATCTATGATGAAGTATTTACTTTCAATAATTTTAATATACATAAATATTAATAATTAACCAATTAAAATCCATATTATACCTGAGTGAATAAGAGGATTTTTAGAAGGGTATAACCTCTGAAAGGTTTAATATAGATAGTAAATATTCAATACTTGAAGTATAAAAGAAATTGTCTTAGGGATTTTCACATAAGTTCCCACACTATAATTTATAACAATGTAAGTGATACTAAAATAGGTGGTTCCAAATACTTACCATTCCACTTGAAAAAATGATTTCATAAGATAACAATCAAATCTAATTTTTTCATATTTTCTACTCTTATAATGAATAAAATTATTCCATTGTCAATATAAATTCCTAATTCCAATTATTTTTAAATAGTTTTCCATAAATGAAAATATTAAAAAAAATATAACTCGTGATCAAGTAAATTAAAAATTTAAAAAATATTATAATGCTACAATTCTAATAAAAATTATTATAATAGATAACACCAACTTTAATATTTTGTACAAGTAGCACAATATGAAAAAAAAGAAAAATAAAAAGAAAAAATAAAATAAAAAATTAGAATAAAACCTTACTGTTAAAGGTATAAACATTTCACTCTTCACCCTATAATATTTACTTTAATAATTCTAATCAAGTTATCCAATTCAATTCCTTACAACTTAAGCACTTGTAAAAGTTCATGAATAGCCTATAAACACCTTATTTAACATGAATCATATTATTTTTTTGAATCATATCATAAAAAAAATACAAGGAACAAAATATAGTGAAATTATAAAACTATTACATTTCCATTACATCAAAAAGATCTGAATCACACCTAAAAAGAAAAATCCACTACCATTACATGAGAATAATAGTTTTGATCCAATGGTAAACCTTCATGAAAACCATTTATAAAAAATAATAATCATTTATTTACCTTGTCACTTATTTAAGTTTATTTTTTTATGATATTTAAGTTCTCATAGATCCTTAACCCATTTGGACATGGGTAATGATAAAAATTAATTAATCACATTTACATGGTTTATGTACACTATAATGAAAATTTTGAAATTTATTCCAACTTCAAATCATAACTTTCAAAAAGTAATCCATTAATATTCGAATGAAAATTCCTAAAAATAAAATTTCTAACCATAATAAAAAGTCAAAATTGGATATTAATAAAGATACTAACTTTTAAATAACACATATATTAATGAATATTAAATATAGAAATAAACTATGATATTAACATGAAATAATAATAGTTTTTAATCACATAAATATATCATTACAATGTTAAAAATATACATGAAATTCAATATTTATATCAATTTTTATACATATCTCAACTAATTGACTCTATAAACATAATACATGTATTGTAAAAAAACTTATAAATATCATATTAAAAGTATAAAAAATAGTTAATGTAATAAAATTAATATAATGCATTTAAAGATAACATACAATGGAAATAATACATTAATAAGGGAATAGAAACAATATATCATTCAAGAAAAGAAAAAACATTGAGGTATTCCATGCACCAAGTCAGAAAAATAATTATAACCAAATTCAAAATAAATAGACACTATTAATAGAATTATTAATTAATATCCTTCTTATAAGATGATTGGGGTTAAATTTATATTTAAAACATTCAGTTCCCATCAATTAAATGTGTAAAATATTTTTTGGATAGTATGTTTTACTAAAATTTATAAAATTATGACATTTTAATCCCATCAGAAGTACATTCATACTTAGAATTAGATTTATAAATAAGTATATTAAATATTTGTTTTATTAAAGCACTAATTAGTCATCATGGATCTTTTACTCCATTTATATTAAAATCAAATACTTGTTACAAAAATAAATTTTCAAAATCAGACTAATATATTAGCACAAAATATATCAAGTTCACTCATTATTAAATACTAATTAGAAAATTTTCATCATTTTTTAATAATTTTCAAGATTTTTTTTCTATTAGTGATGAAATATATAATTAATCCATTCAATCTATACTAAAAACATAGAATATGGAGATAAAAAAAAATTTCAATTGTTTTCACTTCCATTTTTTTAGAAAAATTCATTTATTTCTCACCCATATATAAATTTTTTACTTGTTTCATAAATAGTTTGATCATAGTGGAAGAGATAGAATAGAGAAATAAATATTACCTCCCACTTGTGATGAAATGTTTTGGATAATGTAGAAGAAGATGTGAGCAAGGGAAAAATGGGATGAGAATGAAAAAATTGATAGAGAAGGAGTAATATAGATTTATCAAATGAGTGATTGATTAATTTAAAAATAACAAGTGATGAATGATGTGCTGATGAAATTAAAGTAGGTGAATGGTTACCATATTTAGGGATAAACTGATGAGGGATGTACTAAAGGGAAATAAATCAAATGGGGATGAATATAAGCGGGATAAACTAAAGGGAAATGTAGATGGAAAAGAACCAAAGGTAGGTGAATAGTGTGGTGATGACTCAAATCATCATTTCGCCTATAATTTTATGGTTTTTAAGTTACCTAATTTTTGGGGTGGAATTATTGTAATTCCTCCAATTGGGCATGAAGTTATTTTTGATGGGATTATAAAATATAATAAAATGATTACTTTAATAAAAAATATTTCTAAAAAAATAAAATATTTTTAATTTATACAATTATGTTTTTCTAATTTAGTAGTTTTAAAATTGATTTTGTTAGAGTAAAAATTAATTTAGATAAATTTTCTATAATTTTCTTTTATATAAACTAATTTAATGAGACATTATTATGTTATTAATATTTAAATTAAATATATATGGATATATTTTAGTAAAATATATATTGATATTAAATAATTTACTGTAACATATTTTTCTAATTTTAAATTATTTGGTGGTAATGAAAATTAATAAAAATATACTCATTTAATGGTAATGTTTTGATATTATTATGACATAGTTAAAATTTTTGTTATTGATTAAGGATTTATTGTTATTATACAATTAATATTAATATATATATGTTTGTAAAAATATATATTTTTAATTTATAACGAATATCAATAAAATATAATATCTATTATAATTAATCATTTTTACCAATAGATATATTATCCTATGGAAAACATCTATTGGTATATGTTGCTTTTTTATTGTGGTAGAGAGGATTTAAAAACCTCCTCAAGCTAAGATAGGTGTTTTAACTCTCAGGTTCAACCAATTCCTTTAAAATTCAAGTATGGCTAATTTATTTGTGAGAATATCTACCACGTTTTTATTCATTACAACATGCTTCAAATTGATCAATCTTTATTCCAGTTTTTATTTAATGAAATGATGTTGAAATTCAATATGCTTTGTATGAGAGTATTTTAATGAATTATTGAGTAATTCTATTAAAATATTGTTTTCAAAATAAATCATTATAGGAACGTTCACAACATTACCAAGATCGTATAGTTATTACTTCATCCATAGAAACTGAGTACAATATATTATAGTTGAGATGTATTCCTCTTCAATAATGGAAAGATATATTCTCTCTCTCTTCTTAGTAAGTTAGCTAGTTCCCTTGATTTTGATAAATAAGAATCCCCCACAAGTATATTTTCTATCCATGATATATTTTACCTAGTATGTATTTGAATAATGTACAAAATATAAAATTTTTACTATATAAAACACTTAACTATAATCAAGAGTACATTAAATGCTTGTAACCTCTCACCCCTTCACATTGGCTTGAGTGGAGGTGGAAGTGCTACTCTGCCTTAAGAGACATCACTTAGGTGCCAAAGGATAATAATAAATTCTAAGATATTCATGAACAATTGTGGGATGATTTTCCCTTGAAATAAAATAAACCAAACAAACCTTCCAATAACAAAAATAACAACATTATGCAGGTCGACAATGCATTACAAACCAACATTTTCCAAAGGATAACAAGACCTAACATTCACAATATGATAATTAGAGTAGTAATAATAAGACCAATGAAAAACCCAAGAAACCATGACACAACTCCACAACTCCATGCCATTCTCCAATCTCCAAGTACCACAACATCACCCAAGCATCACAATGAACCATTAAATAAATGAGAAGATTTACATTTACCTGTGTCCTGGAGTAAAACATCTTTAAAATCACCAAAGTTCCAATGTAGGGGGTGAGTAAAAATACTCAGTAGGTTTTGCATAATTGAATTCCCTACATAGGCCACTAAGATAGAACCATTGTGAAATTTATATAAAACAATCTGTATAAAACATAAAAAAATCAAATGATTTCAAGCAATCCAAACACACCCTTACTAATCCATATTACCCAAATCATCAAAATACCAGGGAAAGAAACCAAACATGTCATTAACCATTTTCCCAACACATACTATCACATCCCAATTCACCTTATATGGTTGCATGTGAATTCCAATCATAATCATCGAATTCCATACACCCAACTTGGTTTACCCATAACGGTTGAATTTAAAATCCAAACCCATTCAACCCTCTTCCTTTATAGTGGTACTTCATTCCCACTTATCCTCGATGGTAGTCCTTAATTCCCACTATCTATCCACTTTTTATAGTGGTGCTTCCCGCCCAATATCCATCCATTCCATCACATGTGTAACAACATAATCAAATAAAAAAATATACAACATTTACCAAATCCACGACAACATACCAATCAAAAATTACCATGTTCATATCAACCAACACATTCCACATCATACTACCCATTAATTTATAAAACTAACAATCCTTAAGCAAATTATGAATTCCAATAAAATTCCAAATCACTTCAATAAGCCACCCATTTATTGAAACCACACTAAAACCGTTTTCCATGCCAAACCACATTTAAATAAAACAACATCTTTATTTAAAACCATATTTTATAAACAATTTTACATAAATAAACCAAACCACCAATTTTAAAATCAACATTATTAAATAAAAAAAGTCCCTTTTCGCAATACTAACCAAATTTCCCCAAAATCCCCAAATAATCACAAAATGGGTTTCCACTAAGAATCACACATCACAATCACATCAAATTTCAAAAAAAACCAACCAATTAAAAATATTTCTTTTTAGTTCTTAAGAAATAGAGATGAGAGTGAAGCCACCTACCTTAGGGTTTAGTGAAATAGACCCACCACACACATAATTTGAGTGAAACTTTCAAAAATTCACCTTATATACCTTTCCATAACATAAAAAAACCAAATATTACTGTTATAGGAAAAACACATAGATACACATGAAAAGGTATTAGATCTAGAAAATCTGGATATAGGGTAGAGTCAATCTATGGGAAACCACAAAACTACAAAGAGAGAAGACATAAAAAGGGAAAATCACCTTCAAAGAACATTGAAAACCATTCTAATCACTTAAAAATGATTATAAGAGCCTCTATATCCTTGTAGAATAGGTAATCCCTAGTTAGAACCACATAGAAGGAAGAATGGGGTGTTTAGGTCAAATACCAACCAAGCCAAATCCAAAGTAACTTTTTTATTTTCGAAAACACTTTTAAGGTAAAAGTGAGAAACCACCCAGTTCAAGCATCATCTGAATTTACAAAACCATTGAAAAGAAAATTGAGCCTTCTAGAAGCATTATCCTTGAAAAGTACCAAGAGATAGGGGATACCCGTGTGTCTAGAACATCCTCTAAAAGTAGATCAAAGGATTGATTATGGGATGATTCTGACTCCCGCAACTGAAGGGATGCAGCACAATGATCCAGAGACTCAGCATGGCCACCAGAGGTTTTGGAGTCACCTGTAATCATCCTGTCCTTAGACTTTTGGATAGATCTTGTTTCCATTGGAAGAGGTAAGTGTTAATAGTCTTTTCACCATTTCCCCTTCATGATTTTCCTCCTCCTTGGGTTGGGATTCCCTCTATCGTGAAGGCCATCAGCATAATCACCTGGTGAGAACTCAGCTGACTCATCACTAGATGCCCCCTTCTCATCAGTCCGAGCTACATCTAAGTCCCGAACCTGATCATCATTCACCAGCCCTTCAAAGCGGTTTCCCATTTTAATAGCTGTAACCTCCCTCCTTGGGCTAGAATGTATCAGTAGACCACCCCCTTGTGTCTTACTCCTATCTCTCACCACCTAATAACTCTCCCTCTCTTCCAATCATCTGAGATTTACCTCTTCCACTAAAACCACTTCCTGGACACACTGCCTCTATATAAGAAGAAGTCAAGGGGTCCGCGATCCTACAACAGTTTCTATCACTGTCTCAACATCCAGAAAATTGCCACCGTCACCGATCACAACCCCTCCTTCAATCCCTACAAGCACCACATCGGAACCCTCCTTCTTCAAAGTATAATACACAGGAATCTTAGGACTCATGTCCTTACACAAGCATTAAAGTACCACAGACACCAATGGGTTTCCCCCCTATGACCCACTTTGCAAATATTTAACACCAATTGGGGCCGCTAATTGACACTGGCCAGCCACACCCTCACCAGAACCTAACCCCTTGCTGAAGTCCACTGAACTCACATCCTTTTAAGGATGGTATTCCTTCCTCCCATGTCTGCAGACGTCCACAGGGTGTCCCAATTCTTTATAGAAAGAGAAGAAGTCAAACCATGACTCATAGACCACCAGTGGCTTATGGAGGAACTCTTCCTCCACTGTAATCCACACGAACATGGGAATAATTTTGGAGACATCGATTTCCACACATATCCAGGGATAAACTGGGTGACAGAGAGCTTTGGCTCTAGAATCATCACACAAAAATATACTGACAAGGTTTCCTAACATTCTCAAAATCTTGGGATTTTGAAACAGTATGGTATGTTCTGGGAAAATAACCCAAATCATAGTTGAAGAGGTGTCATTATTCATGTGTAAATCGTACGACCATCAGATGAGGTAGAACTGAAATCCATTGTAGCTGCGCGGAGCACTGGACCAAGCCTCCACCAGATCATCCTCCAATGTGAATCGAATCAGAATGTGTCTGGAGTCAAAAAAACCCACCGTTGCTCTATCCTGTAATCCCTAGGACCCAAAGATGAATCTATTGAATGAATCCATAGAAGGACACCTCTTCTTGAAACGTGCAATGAGGAAAATATTCAGAAGTCCCGAATCCTTGTTGAACTCAAATGTCGAGAGCAAAAGGTTCAGAAATCCATTAAGAAAATCCAGTACTTTAGGGAAAATAGAAACCTAGGGAAAAGGGGGAAGATAGCCAGGGTTCAAGAAAGGAGAGAGGGAAGAAGGCACTCCCATGAAGGATGTCGGATGTCCCTCCCCCAGCAGGGGAGGAGGGACCGACTCAGAAGCCACCACCATCACCGAAGGGGGAGAACCCTTGTGACCTCCAGGCGGAAAGAGAAATACGAACCATGCCCCGTTTTATTAAACCCCCCCTTTTAAGCTGTGCATGGTTTAGTCTCACGGTATGAAAAACTATGTCCTAACTATGAACCCGCTACTTACTCAAGAGAGACCCTTTATGGTTAGACCACTTGGTTAGAAAATCCTTTTGTTGACCATGAAAAATCCCACTTCCTTCTTGCACATAGTTTCCACAAAATGTGTTCAAATCATGCACCCTTAGAAAATCATAAAAATCATCCCAAAAACCTTAAAAAATCTACCAAATATTACCCAAAAATTTTATACACAGAAGAAGTCATACAAAATGGATTCATACTTCAAAAAAGGGGTTCTTAATTCTCCCCACCATTAGAATTTATATCATCATATTGTATAGAACCGTCGCTTTGTTGAAAGAGCATGGGCCATTGCTTAGCTATCTCTTTCTCCCATTCCCATGTCTCCCCCTGAATCTGAACATGATTCAAAAAAACCCTAACTAGACCGATGCTTTAACAATGGAATAATTTATCTTGCCTATACACAGTACACATTGGCACGTGTACCAAAGAAGCATTAGGATCTAGGCCAACATGATCCCAACGAATCACAATATCATGATTTGGATTATACATTTTCAACTCAGACACATGAAACACATTGTGTACCAACACGAACCGTGGCAGAAAATCAAAACGACATGCCACCTATCTAACCCACTCATGTTTCCCTAATTCCCAATATTCCATGGAGATAAATTTACTTGCTTCCCAAAATAATGTTGTCCTAACCTCAGAGATATTCTCAAGGACACATGATTACCCACCTCGAATGACAATAGTCATTGATGATGATCCACAAATGATTTATGACAGCTTTGAACCATATCCATTCTCATCCTGGTTAAATTTATCTTCTCCATAGTCTTTTGGACAAGGATCGATAAAACCATAGAAGTCTCACATGTTTCCACTGAATAATGTGAATAATGATATGGATTCCCATATAATGCCTCAGACAGATCCATATGTATGGAGTCTTGATAACTATTATTGTAGGAGAACTCTACTAATGATAATTACTCCCCCCCATGAGCCACCGAAATCCATAAAAAATCCCACAAAATATCTTATAATTTCTATATCATCCTGTTAGATTTCCCATAAGTCTGAGGATGATATGACTTACTCATCACCAACTAAGTCCCAAGGGCTTGTTACAAGGATTTCTTGAAACGAGATGTGAACCTCGAGCCTCTATCCGAGACTATCGAAACTGGAACACCATGTCTCCTTAACACCTACTAGATATAGATTTTAGATAGATCCTCCACAATATTATATTCATGAATAAGGATGAAATGAGACAACATTGTAAGAGGATCCACTATCACCCATATTGCATCATGCTTTATGATCATTCTTGGGAGACCTGTAAAAAAATCCATCACTATATATTCACATTTCCACATAAATATTGGTAAATACTAAAACATACCTTCCAGCCTATGATTCTTTACCTTGACTTATTGATAAGTCAAGCATCTTAATAAAAATTAGGCCACTTTCCTTTTCATACCCACCCGCTTTATACTTTTTTTGAACTCTAGGATGGACAACCCATCTAGAATGGTGATCAACAAAGAGAATTTGTTCCTGACAAGACATTGGTACAACCATCTGATTCTAAAATCACAACACTGAATTCTCATCCAGTTTCAATCCATCAAAGGTCTCCCTACCATCAGGTTTCGACCTCATGGACACACACTTTGAATCATAAATCTTCTTCTCTTTAACCAAACCAACCAAGTCATGAACCTTCAATATTGGAAAGAAAACAGCTACATCACCCATGGTATTCACATTCCAACTGCATGTCATCTATAAATGATATCAATTTCCACTAATCTGATTCCTATTTCACACCTGAGTATATGAATTTCTACTTAATGCATCCACCACCAAATTTCCCTTACTCAGTGTGTATATCAAATTCAAGTCAAACATCTACAGATACACCATCCATATTCTTTGGATCAAATTAAAATCTCTATGTGAGAACATGTGTTTCAATATCTTATGATAAATATATACCATGAATTTCTCACCGAAGAGATAGTGATGCCATGTTTTCAAAGCATGCACCATAGATTCTAACTCCAAATCATGTGTTGAGTAGTTCTTCTTAGGAAACCACATATGTAGTGCCAGATACACAACTACATGATCCCCTTGTATGAGAACGGACCCCAAACCTGATCACAATACAATACAATACATCAAGTACCCTTTCCCTAGTTTGGAAAAAACAAATATTGGTGCTGATTTATGGTGACCCTTAAGCTCTTTAAAAGAACTCTGACAATGATCATTCCATTGAAATGGAACATTCTTACTTTTAAAATATGTAATTGGTGAATATAATTGTGAGAATTCAGGAAAAAAGAATTGATAATACCTAGATAAACAAAGGAAACATTGAATCTCAAAACCATTTTTTGGCAGTTGTGAATAGATAACACCCTCCATATTCTCCGGATCCACAAAAACACCACTCTGAGAAATCACATGTCCAAGAAAACAGAATTATTGTATCCAAAAATTGAACTTTGATAATTATTAAGACAACCAATGATCTCTCAAGATCCCTAACACTATAGCCAAGTGTTTCTCATGATACACCATTCTCTTTGAATACACTAGTATATCATCCATGAATACCATGATGAAGGAATCTAGATCTCTCAAAAATATCCGATTCATCAATTATATAAAGAAAATTGTTGATTTCCTAAGAAAAAAGGGAATAAACACTTACTCATAATAGCCATATCTACTTCTGAAAGTTGTCATTAGAATATCCTCCTTCTGGACCTGCAACTGATGATATGTTGATCGTTCAATCTTGAAGAACCACTGAGCTCCCCTCAAATGACCGAATAAATAATTAATGTGTAGAAGTAGATATCGATTATTTATTTTAACATGGTGAATCTTACTATAATAAACGTACAGCTGTATATTTCTATCCACATTTTTCAAAAATAACACTGGTGCTACCCACATAGATGTGCTAGGTTGGACGAACCCTTTGTTTTCTAATTCCTCCAACTTCACTTTAAGTTCCCTAAATTCTAGCGGTGCCATCTAGTAATATCAAGTTGAGATAAGACTGGTCCTAATAAGGAGATAAATATTACACTCCAATTCTCTTACAGGTGGAATCTATGGAAATTATTTTGAAAAAACATCCAAAAACTGATCAACAACTACCAAAAAACTGCTTCCCCCAACCTCTTCAATTGATGCTAGGGGAAAATCCACAAACTAATATAATATCATCCCAGAATCTAGTGTCGAAGACTTTTTTGAATCCCCATTTTCATTCCTCTATCCTCTAGAGAGATTCTTGGAACAATCAGCCATCAGGAAACTAACCATTCATTCATAACTCTTAATGTGGGACTTAAATATTAGTAGTCAATACATACCAATGATTATATCATAAGCATCCATATTAATCACTGAGAAGTCCCACATCAACTCAACCCCATAAAAAACTATACCACATGATCTACACAGAAAGGATCAACACCCTCTTTGCACAAGGGGAGTTCAAAATTTTAAAACCCATGGCATTATTTCCACATGTAAACCAAACAAATCAACAACATGTGAAGTAATGAAAGAATGAGATTCAGCCATATCAAATAATACTTTCATAAAGGTATAATTTAAAATAATTTCATCTATAACCATGGTTCATCCTGAAATATCAACCACCACAACTCTCTTAGATCAAAACAAATACTTACTTTCCACACTTTGCTTTTTATTACCTTACTAAAACTTCCCTTGAAACAATTTTCTCTTTATCACCCACCTATTGTTCCCAAGATATCCCTTTCAGCCACTATTTATCTATTTTCCATTTATATATAATAAATTATACAAATAAACACAATTTTTTAATTAATTTCTTGCCTCAAACCCGATTCAAAGATCCATTCCTTCAAGGACGCACTAACCACCACATCAGGTGAAAGCCACCCTAAGTTAAAAAACAAAACTACATATTCCATCACTGAAAGTTTCTCCTACTTAAAACTAAATGAATCCATTTTGTGATGACTTTTGAACATATGAGGGTATCATATTTTGTTAAAAAATTCCTCAAAACCAACCCATGTCATACCTTGGTCCGTTCTATCCTAGACCACCAAATCCCAGAACTGTCATGCCAGATCTTCCAACATGTATATTGCTAACATCACTTTCAAATCTACCAACGTTCTTAGAAAATTGAATATCCTATTCATCCTATTCAACCACACCTTTTCCATTTCATGATCCGAATCACCTTGAAAAATTAGTTGATTCTTCTTTTTAAACTTAACAGAGTGATACACATGCCTCATGTCATTGCTTTTATTCCGACTTTCCACAAAATGGAATGGTTTCACTATGTTCTGCACTAGATATTTTTCACTTGGGTCTCATGTGAAACCACATTTTTCACAGTATCATACGACTTCTCTTTATGATGCCTACCTAGTTACATTTTTATCAACACAAGAATCACCATATGTCTCACTCTCTAGAAACTAATGTCTAACCATTTCAAATTATATCAAATTCTAACTATCCCAGCCTTGCTTTACATGTTCAACCATTTTTTAAAAATTTACTATGTTTTGAAAATGGACCCATTTTTAAAATACCACAACCATTATCTTTTCAAAACATCACATTTGATAAAAATTTCCATATTTTCCAAAAATAAACACATTCATATCACAACATAAGTCATTATTCCAAATGAAATATACAATCCTAGAGGTTAGTCGTATCTACCATGGTTGTTATGCTCATCTCATTGGATACACCCACAATAATGATATCATGCTCCTATAAGTGTATCTAAAAAACATATGTACCCAAAATCCCTGGTAAATTGATGTTCAACATAAAAGGGTTAGCTATATCATTTTATTATACACATTTCGAGTTCCCAAAACCCTACATCTTTCTACCATCCAAAATAATGTAATACATTAAGAAATAATTTCAACTCCAATGCCATCAACCAACTCAAAACTGAACAAGACAGACTTTACTTTTATGTCAAGGACTAAACAAGATGATACTACATGAAACATCCTACCCCTCGTCATTGGCTTGAGTGGAGGTGGAAGTGATACCTAGACTTAGGTGACATCCCTATGGAGCCAATGGATGGAAATAAATACTGAGGGATTCATGAACAATTTTGGGATGGGTTTCCTTTGAAATCAAAACAACCATCCAAACATTCCAATAAAAAAAACTACATGATGCATATCAACGATGAATTAAAATCAACATTTTCCAAAGAACTACATGACCAAACCATCATAATAAAATAATAAGAATAGAAAGAGGAAGACCAAACAAAAAAACCAAAGAATCCCTGAAATAAATCATCAAATCCATGACAATATCCATGCTTCAGGAAACACAACATCTCCCAAGAATCATGATGAACCACTAATGAAATGTGATTCCTTACCTTTACCTGTGTCCCAGAGTATAACATCTAAAAAGCCACCAAAGTTCAAAAGAATGGGTTTGAGTAATAATACTCAGTATGTTTTCCCAAAATTACTTCCATACACGTGACACTAGAATAGAATCACTGTCAAATTTATATAAAACAATTTATATAAAACATCAAACAATGCAATGATTTCTAGTAAGCCAAACACACCCTTACCAAGCCATTTTATCAATGTCATCACAATACCAAGGAAATTAACCAAACATTTCATTATATATTTTCCCAACGCATACTAGCACATCCCAATTCGCCATTCATGTCCGTACGTGCATTCCAAACATATTCATCGAATACTATATAACCAACTTGGTGTACCCATAATGGTGGAACATAATGTCCAAGCCTGTTCATACCTATTCCTTTATAGTTGCACTTCATTCCCACTTATCCTTAATAGTGGTCCTTCAAGCCCACTATCAAACCCCTTTTTTAGTGGTTATTCTCACCCACAATCCATCCATTCCAACACATGCATAACCAATTATTCAAAAAAACAAGTATATATCATTTACCAAAGCTATAACGACATACTGATCATGAATTACCAAGTTCATATCAACATACACATGCCAATTCATACTACCATAAATTTTCTAGAGAAAAAAATCCCTTAATCACATCAATAATTACATAAAATATAAATTCTATAAACAACCTATTATTTGAAAACCCCCTTAAATAATTTTCTATTCCAAAACACATTTAAATAAAACAACATATCTATTGAAAACAATCTTTCATAAACCAGTCTCAAAAAATCAACCAATCCACTGATTTTAAAATCAAAATTTTTCAATCAAACAATAAATCCCATGTTCACAACAACAAACCATTTTCCCCAATATCCCAAAATAATCACTAAATGGGTTTCCACCAAGCACCGCACATCAAACTCACAACCAATTTCAATAAAAACGATCTAATTTGAAATTAATCCCTCCTGTTCTATCAAAATGGAGATGAGAGTAAATCCACCTACCTAGAGATTGGTGAAATCGACCCACCACACAACCACACACTGAATCTGGGCGAAGCTTCCAAAAAATAACCTTATATACCTTTCCCTAACATTATGAATCCCAAATCAATCCATTATTGGAAAAAAACATAGATATATATGTGATGGAACTAGATCTTGAAAACCGAGATAGAGGATAGAGTACATCCATGGGAAACCCCAAAACTACCAAGACAAGAGACTTACCAAGGGATAATATACTTAAAAAAACCTTGAAACCCCTTTGAATCACTTCCATAAAGAGTGGAGTAGATTCCCTAGACTTTGAGAAGTAATCCTGGGCTAGGGCTACAAAAGAGGAAGAATGGAGTGTTTAGGGAAAATCCTAATGAAGCCACATTTTTTTAAAACCCCCCTTTTAAGTCTTGAATGGTGTAGTCAAATGGTTTAGAAAACCTTGTGCTAACCGTGTCTCCACTACTATCTCAATAGGAACCCCACAGAGTTGACCTGAATGGTTATAAAAACCATGCACTAACCATGTGAAATCCCACTACCTTATTTCACATGATTTCTTAGAGAATCTTCATGGTTTCCACAAACCATACTAAAATCATACATCCTTAGAAAATACTCAAACCATCACAAAATCCCTCCAAACTCTCCCAAATATTTCCAGAAAATTTATACACATGAAAAGGCATAAATAAGGGTTTCATACCTCAAACTAGGGGCACTAAAATGCATCTCATGATTCTATTTGCTATTTTTAGATGTTTTAACATCATATAAACTTGAATCTGAGCCATTAAGAAAGTATCATAGATAATTTCTATCATTGATTATAATAATTAAATAAATTTCCCAATAATCCTCAAATAATGTGTGGGATCAATTGATATCGCTCCCTCAGGCTTCCCAAGTTTGGTTCCAACTGCAAACAATGATGAAATTTATTTACTCTCATGTTTTTGATAATTATTTAAAAATTCTCTTACAAATATTTTCTAACATATAATGGCATGTTCTTTATTTTTATTCACTTATAGCCTAAGAAAATACATATTATCTTCAATAATAGTTATCTTTAACTATTAGAACATCAAAATAAAAAAAGGATCCACCAATTTTGGGTTACATCCACCAGATATAAAATCATCACTATAGATAAGTACCATGAACTACTCTTCCTTGATTGATTTCATGTAAATATTATGATCAAAATCACATTTTATAAATTTAATCTTTCTCAACTAAGTGTCAAGATAGGCATGCTATTCCCAAGGAACTCATTGTATGCCATAGAAGGCCTTATTCAACTGAAACATCTTTGCTTTATCATCCTCTAGTTAGAAGCCCATTGGTTTTCCAATATACACTTCCTCCTTAAATACTTCATTCAAGAATTTAATCTTTACCTCAATTTGATAAAAACTCAAGGGAATTTAAATTTCCACAAACAAGAAGAGTTGTATTGAATTATGTTTTACACATATTGTGAAGGTTTATTCCACATCTAAACATTTATTTTTCCTATAACCCTTACAAAATAATCTATATTTTTTTTCCTAACCAAATTTAATTTCTTTTGGTATTTATTTTTAAACACCCAGTTAGTTCCAATGATTTAATGAATCAATAGATTATTTAAAAGTTACCATGTCGGGTTTCTCATTATTTGGTATAAATATACATTCAAAGAATTATCCCATGGATATTACTTTTCCACTTCCTAAAATTATATCGGTTCTAGCTATGATAATATAGTATTTTTCTCTACACTCACTATCTCTTAAGTTTTTGTCAATGTATATTTGTCACTATTGATGTTCGTTTCATCAAAATCAACCCATCTATTTCTTATTTTGTTCAAATTTTTTTACTATCTTCATTATCCACTTCTTCTTTTGATTCAAAATTTTAATTATCATCATGAAACAAATTATGTAAACTTCCATAATTTTTTCAAACCTCATCTTCATTATAAAATATTTCTCCAAAATATAGGTTTATATATTATTTCAATCTCCCTCTATTCATTAAATATAATAGAATTTATTCACAAAACATTTTATAATATATTATTAAATACCTATTAATATTTACTCTTTTTTTATTAACTGAATAATATTCTATCACTAGACACATTTCTATAATTAACTTGATTTTATTATTTTCTCTATATATAACATTTTAAAAAAATAATATAAAGTGTTTCAACATAAACTTCCCTCCATAGAACATTTTATATGGTGTCTTATCCTTTCTAGGACTTAGAAAAGCATAATTATGTGTGTATACAACTAATTTCACCACATCTTTTCAATATTTCCTAAAGATAACACTCTTGATGAGTTGAATTTTAACAATTTTATTCACTATGGATTTTCTTATTTACATGAAACCATTTTTTATGATGATCTCACTGATGAATCTTCATGTTTGATTCCTTGATTTTTCAGATTATTTTACACCTCAATATAAGTTTACTAGCTTCCATTATCCAATCAATTTTTTTATCATTCTCATGGTTTCATTTTCAACTTTCCTTTAGAAAGGTTTGATACACTCTATAACCTTTATATTGGTCTGTATAAACATGATGACACCTTTTATACAATAATCATCAATAAAAAATATAAAGAATATTTCAACTCAAGTCTTAGGATGATCCATTTGACATGTCACATCACTATGGATTATATTAAACATATTTGATGCCCTATTTTTTATATTTACATTGGGATTTACCACCATGTTCTAACTCATACATGCATCCCAAGTCTTCTATCACTTATGTTTCATATTTAAAATATCTATCATATACTTGATATTTGATAAATTCTCTATTATTATTGATATATATATGATCAATCCTCTGAAACAATAATATATTCTCCTCCTATAACATAATGAGATAAGTGTTCTCCTTTATGTCCATTTGGTACTGATTTTCATTAGTTTTAAATCCCTTAATGGATGAAGTTTCATCCTTTACCAATTCGTTTTTACACATATAATTGGGTATTTTATTATTATATATGATGATATCTAAAATTTACATAATTTTTAACTATCTTTCATTGATAAATGACCCCCTAATTCATATAAAGACCGGGTAATTCATTTTTTTTTGTAATTTTTTTAAAATCTATAACTTCATTGATAATTATATTAAAACCTAGTTTTTAATGATTTATTTAATTATTTTTTTTAATTATCAATTAAAAATATTGAAATTTTTTAATTATCTTTTTTACATCCATTCCATTCTTAAATTATTTTCTTTTATTAAATTTTGGAATTAATATTGATTTATTTTGTTAAATAAGAGAATAAAAGGTGAGTACTTGCCCTATGGGAAATCCTCCTAAATTAATGGAATAAAATGGTTTACAAAAGTCTAAAAGATGGAATCATACAACAACCCCTTTGGAAAAGGGGCATGAGATCATCTGGAAGATGATCATAGTAAACAAAACCCTCTATGCCAACAACTTTGTTTTCTAGACCATTTGCCAGATAATTAGAATCTCAAAAAGCATGTGTGATCACATTGTTGAAAATGAACCCATGAAATTAATCCATTGGGTAATAAGTTTCCCTGATATATGATGTTTTTTATTTCTTAATTCATAATAAATATTATTAGAGTGACTTTCAAACCATACCTTGTTCAAACCTCTTTTCTTCGACATATTCACTGCATTTATTTTGTTAAATAAATTTTATTTTGAATTTTAATTATTTTATTCATTTTATAATTAAGTGAAATACATACATTGATTAAAATAATGAGTTTAAGGTGTTCGCAGTATAATATTCATACCTAAAATTATTTTTATTATTGTTAAAATTAATCTAAACATTTCCTACACTAAGAATTGTGATTTTTTTACTATGAATATTAATGCTGAAATTTAGAAAAGGAATCAAATGACCATGGAACCACTTCAATATACCATAGACAAATAAAAACTCCATTCCCACCAACTAATTATGTCATTCATAGTCACCCTACTAATTTCATGTCCTTTATTTATTTAGTGGTACACCTACCCTCAAACCACCATACATTTAATTGTATTTGAGGCTGAATTTAAACCTTTGGACTTATTATAAGTCTTTATCAAGGAACAAATGTATGGATTAAGGACTTTTATATTTTATTAAGGATCTATCAATAGTAAGGATTCACCCTTGAGCATACGAATTTTACTATAGGATGATTATAAGGCTTTACAGGATTGTAAAAATTTGTTGCATTGTAAGGATTCATGAATTTATTAAAAAAATAACCTTTTGAAGATAAAAAGTAGGATTGGGGAAATTTATCAGGTTCTTCAAGTCAAGCCTAAAGCTGTAACATCATCACTCATGTAATAATTCAATGATCATCCCAATTGAAGAACATTTAAGCTCACCAAACTCTTTGGACCAAACCTACCATCACCAAAACTAAAACTAGATCCAACATGCGAATGACATCTCCTCACATGTGGATTTCTCTAGAAAAACCTTAATTTTACTATGATATATCATATAGAATCACTTTTATGATAATTATTATCAAAGGAGTATGAAGCTCGATCTTAGAAAGATTATGAATATTTAAGATATCTAATAGAATCTGTCACGATCCTCTATTTGGACACCTATCGATAATTGGAAGGAGGAGAGACCCTTGGTGCTAGACATTGAAATTAATAAATACTCTGAAAATCCTAGAATAACCCAAGGATTTTGAATAATATCATTACTCTCACATAGTAAATTTTTAAGAACATAAATAAAATCTGATCATTCTTATATGAATGAAGAATAGTTCATTGAATACAAGAAGAATTTTTTTATCCCATTGGTTTATGCTTCCATTTTCCTGCTTTTATTCAATTATTATAAAAATACTTATTTGGTGACGGAACACTAATTCTTTGGCAGTTGAGATTTAGAAACTCCCTTCAACCCATATTAATTAATTCTAGGTGTAATTAATAATTATCCTTGGTTTATATGTTAGAAAGTATTTTTATTACTATAAGTTATAGGATATTTCCACTATTTTATGCATTTTAAATTCTTCTTCCATGATTCATAGTTTTCACACACATAGTCCACTTAGGATGTATCTACTATGTGAGATCATGAGTAGTGTGTTTTACTAAAAGTGGGTGGTGGTCTCTAATAACTAAGCTATGATATGGAGTAGTTGTGGTGACCATTTCATTCCACTACCTCAATCAAAACCATTGGGTGGGGGTGATCGACTAAGATTTCCTTTTATTAGAGAGAGATAACATGAGAGTGAAATTATAATTATGATTTAATAGGTAATGTGAGGGGATGTATGAGGTTTGACAAATTCAATAAAAAATTACTTAAAAAAAACCCAATTCAACTATTCATTTCATATTCCAAAACCACTAGGAAAGGTAAGAACTCTCAAAAAACACTCTCCTCTCTAGAGACAACCCAATTCTACTATTTATACATTTAATTTAGGTTCCAAAAATTAATTTTCTAGTGGCCCCACAAAAATAATTCATCAAACCAAAATAGCTTATAGGGAGGAAAACATTGTGTCTTGAATTTATGTAAAAATGAATTTTACACATGAACAAGTATAGTTCATATCACCACACTAGTTATGAGGAAGTGGTAGAAAAAACTATGCTAGAAATAATTAAAAACCTAAAAATCACTAAAAAATAAGAAATCTAATTTTTCAATGTCGCTTTGAAAAATTCTCCCTCCTCTAATTATTTTATATGTGTTATGAATGGAAGTAAAAACATGGAAGAAATTTTAGATCAATTAAATATGACCTTGAGAAAATTATATTCACCCAATTTCAATAATGATTACAGGTTTCAACAACCAAATAATAAACAAGAATTTGAACTTAGAACATGAATGATTCAAATCATTTATATGTTTCATCTCTTGGTATGAGATGAACCTTAAAAACATTTAAGGTTGTTTTTTAAAGTCAACAAAAATTTAAAACTTAGAGTATTCTCATAAGATCTACTCAACTAGAAGGTATTTCTATTCTATATTTAATGAGTATACAAGGAATGATTTTATAATTTTCAACATGGAGAAGTAACCCTAGGGATAAATTTTACAAATATTTCCTCCAGAATTATTTCCCTACCTTAATGTGTACCCAATCGAGGAAAGAAATTTATAGAATTTAGTGAGATAGTGGAGACACCCTTTATAAATTATAGGAAAGATTTAAGTGATTGAGAACATCCTTCCCACACCAAACTTTCAAGGACCATAATTTCCAAGTATTATTAAAAAAATTGATATAAATATATATGAAATTACTACCTCATTTCTCTGGAAGAGAACTAATTGATAATACACCTTAAAAATTCATAGAACTACTTGATAAGAGATCCCAAAATTCCCAAAAATTATATATAAAAACTCCAAAAAGGAGTGTATGTGGTGAAAACTTCTAACTCCCACTTAAATGAAATTAAAATTGAAAAATACATGTTATAAATTGTTCATTAAATATCATATATTTTTTATATTATTATTAGTAAAAATATGTGTTATAAATTGTTTCATAATTTCTTTTTAAATTGATATACTCTTAATGTTTAATAAATAGTTTTATTATGTGTAAGACATGTTACTGATTACTTATTATTTCATTACACATGATAAATTAATATATTAATGTGATAATAAATTATTATATTATTAAATTAAAAAAATTATGACATGGGAAAAAATAGTTGAAAATCCTTTAGTCCTTGAAAAATATTTTAATTCCATGGCCAAATATTCTATGTCGTAGGGGGGGTTATTTTAAATATTATGATGGGATGAATTAAATGGTTTAATATACTCATTACAAACCCTTATGATTCATTGAATAATTTATTTCATTTTCTCATGACTCCCTAATTATATCATTTTTTCTTTTTTAAAATGAAGTTTAAATTTAAGGGGATGTTTTATTGATGCATGTATTCCGAATATATTTCCCCCCGAAACTCATTTTTTTGATGTCACAAAAGGGGGATAAATTTATACGGGATAAGTTTATATGATAAATTCATATTAGAGAATAGAAATATGAGAAATTTTTTTATCATTTATTTATTTATATTTGTGGAAATTTATTAACCTCAAAATTATTATAATTTTAATATTTATTTTAAGAGTTTTCTTACCATTAAAAAGGGGGAGATTATTGATAATGTGTTGATCCAACCATTTTATCAATACATTTTTTATTTTTATTCTCACAAACACCCACATTTATGTTACTAATGAAGTTACTTTTAAGTGAATTTTAGGATGATGGTATTCATTAGAATATTTATTTTTATTCTTGAAGAATACAAAAGTCATTAAATCCATAAGAAAATATTTGTTTAATTATTTTAGAAATTTTTGAAAGTCTTTCTGAACAATGTTCATATCATACATTTGTAAGTGTAACTCATGGATTAGAAAGTATACATTTAGAAAGAATAAATACATATCATATACCCTTCATTGTTGGAGAATTATGGATCGAAAACCCTATGTTTGAGGAATAAAAATATGGTTAATCAACCCTAATTTTGTAAATAACTATATATTTTCAACCTTATTTTCTATATTTTTCTTTATGTGATGGAAACCTACATTTTACTGGTCAACAATGAAGTTTTAAAATGAATATATTATATCTGTTTTCTACAACAGTATCATCAGATGTCAATATCTCTTAGAGCTATTTTTTGAATGATTCAAAGGATCATATTCAACAGATTAATTCATTACAATTTCTAATGGATGTTGTGAATCTCTTTAAAATATTTAAATTAAAATATTTTTAATTTATTATGCAGTATTTCTTAGAGGTACTTTTAACATGGAGCAATTTGACCCAGACGACAAATATTGAGATAATTATCTTCTAAGACATATACAAGAAAAAACTATGAATATAAAATAAAGTGATGTGTACTATTAAATAACATTGTATCATTGCTGTCATCGCTACACTTTGGAAAAATACATGTTTTGATATATGTGATCAACTCACGGATGTTTTTATCACTAAAACTATATCTTATTATTACATATTCTTATGGAAGTTTGAAAAAGTATTTTATAAAGTAACAATTTGGAGACACAAATGATTATTCATCTGCCTGATGTTTTATCTATCACTGTTTAAAGAAATCCTATTCAAATATTGAATATTATTTTTCTACTAGTGTACTTTATTGAAGACCGAAACATATGTCATTTTCATGGTGCAACTATGAATGAAACCTATTTTTATAAATAAAATAAATCCTTATCGATTTAATGGAGTATCAGATAATCCTACTCAGTCATGTTAGTGAAGGAATATCAAATTTTTGGACTAGGATATGTACTTATGGTTACCTATAAAAGATCTATAAGGCCTTTTTAAATCATTATTTATAAAGATATAAACTACATGCACTTAGTTGTAGAAGTTTCCAACAAAAGGGAACATTAGTGAATATTATCAAGCTTCCTGAGCGGGTGTCAGTGGAGTAGACTAGGGTATCTTCTTCCCTGAACCAATATATATATTTATTTTCTTGTCTTTATTTATTTCCATTTATAACTCATCTTAAAGAGAGAAGGAAAAGAATCAATATATATCAAGAGGGTTATTTTGAATCTATTGAAGGTTTTAAATAATAACAATCACCGCCTTTGGTGTCTATATCATAATCATTTCGAACTAACAGTTTACTTTATGCATTGACTATTAGAGTTAGTACTGGGTAGTACCTAATCTCCTGGGATGGTTTCATTTTGGGTTTTTCTTCACTCATTAAACAATTTTCGTAGACAAATATGACTATAAAAAATTTAATAAGTGCTACTTGATAAAAGGGATAATTAGGTTTGTGGAATTTTGAACTTGGATGAAGATGGGAAAGATGATATATCTAAATTTAATTTTGGAAATATTAAGAATGTGTGAAAATAAACCATAGAAAGGATGATTTGGGGAGAAAGACTTATGAAATTCTCACATTATAAAATATCTATTCCACTATGAGCCATTATATTTATAACCAAAAACCAGAACATGTTTGTGAATTGTAGTGAGATGGTGAATTAAATTCATAAAGTTTCCATGAAAATTCAAACAATATAGGAATATGTAGTTTTTTTATTCACTATATTGTGATCTTAAATATAAGTAGAATATATATTGAAATAATTTATTTCACTATATTTTTTAAGAGTGAAATAATTCAAGTGTTGGGGAGTTTTGAGAGCTAAAAGCTTCATAATTTTTAATCATTTATCTTTGATAAATAAACCTACTAATTTAGATAAAAATTGGATACTTCATTGATTTATTAATTTTTTGAATTATATAATGTAATTGATAATTCAATTAAATCATGGTTTTTAATTGTTTTTTAATTTTTTTAATTTAATGATTAAAGTCATATATTCGGATTTCAGAATTTATTTATTTTATAGGATTTCAACTCATAAATTATTTCTCATTCAAATTTGAATTGAATGTAGAATTTATTTGGTAATTGAATTTAATTATGAATTTTTAATTTTTAATTTGTTTATGAATTAATTAAAATCTATATATTGATTCGAAGAATAATTTTAAGGTGTTAACATGCTAATATTCGTGATTGATATTTTTCAAAATAATCTGATCATTGAACACACTAAGAATTTTTATTTTTTTACTATGAATATGAATGCTAAAATTTGGAAAATGACTCAACTAACTATGGTACCAATTCAACTAACCATATAATAATTAACCTATCATTACCACCAACTGATCATGCCTTTCATGATCACCTAAATAACTAGAAGGCTTGTATTTTGGTTTTTGTGAACCTCCTCTCAAGCTACCAATACATTAATTAACATTGAGGTCAAATGTAATCTTTTTGACCCAATCATATGGCTTTTCCATGAAAAAATGTAAGACTTTAGAACATATACAGTTTTAGAGGATCTTCCCATTGAAATGATTAACCCCCAAGTATAATAATTTTCATGGAGGAGGATCTCATAGATTTGTAGGATCATAATAAATTACTTCATCATAAGGATTCATTACGTTGTTAAAAAAATAAACTTTTGATGTTGAAAACTAGGATTTGTGAAATTAAAAAAGCACTTCAAGCCAATCCTTTGGCCTCTAAATCAGAACTCATGACACTATACAATGATGGGTCAAATTTAAAAATATTTAACCCACCAACCTCTCAGCACTAATCCTACCCTCACTAAAACCTGAACCATCTATATCATGTGAATCTCATGACCTGAGGAAAATATTAATCCAATAAAACTCTACTTATTATATTCCACATCATAATGAACCAAATTTGATATTATTCTTCCCAAACCATTATTAATATCGATCATGGTAAATTTATGAAGATTCTAGATGCCTATAAATATACATCACGATCCTTGAGTTATTAACATGTCGATCACAAAAAGAGATCCCTCCAAGGATCAACAATAAAATAAATGAATCCTTGGAAGTTATAGAGTCAACCAATAATGTTATATAATCCTGTATTTATGACATGGAATATATGCAAGAATTATATAAATCTTTGAGTATTATTCAATAAATTGATACTTTTCACTGAATAGAGGAGGGATTTTTGGATTGTGTTAGCTACTTATACTATTTTCATGATTTTATTCAACTCTAATTTTTTTAATTCACCAGTGATGGAATACTAATACCTTAGTGGCTAAGATGAGGATATTTACTTCCCACTATTAATGAAATTGATGTCTAATTGATAATTATTTTATTGTTACCTCTTAATATTTATTTTAATTTATATAATATGTAGAAATTTCCCACTATTTTTTTGTAATTTGACATTATTCTTCCCTCATTCCTAGTCATCACACACATTGGACATCTAGTTTCCCCCCTATATTTGAGACCCTAAGAAGTTGGTTGTGATAAGGGTGATTATGGGTCTCTAATAATTGGGATAATATATGGAAAAAATTTCATTGATCACTTAATTTCACTACCTAAGTTGAAATCATTGGGTGGGGTGATAGATTAATATTTTATTTGATCAGATACAGGGAAAGAGAGTGAAATTATAATTATTACATAATAGGTAATGTGAGGTGATATCTAATGTTTTTTTACCTTCATAACAATTTAGTTAAAAAATATAATTAATTTTTTATTTCATATTCCAAACCCACTAAAATGAAGACGGACACGCCCAAAACACTCTCTTATCTAGTTATAACTCGATTAAACTATTTATACAATGAATTGAATTTGAAATAAAATCATTTATTTGTAACCCCAATACATTACATCTATCATTGTAACCTCTCAAAATTATTTATTTATCATTTAGGACAATCATTTAGTTTCTTATCGGACAAGTTTCCAATCTATAACTTCATTTTCCACAATTTTTTTCGTTTCGGCTTAAAGTTTATTTCTTAGAGTGAAAGATTCTTCATTAAGGTATTCAAACCATTATTATAATTACTTTATAAAATAGTTAAGGAAATCCATCACCTTAAAATGTTCTTCAAATTTTATCTTGAAACCCCTAACTTATTCTATATTTTATTAAACAACCCCATATTCTTCCATAACCTTCTCAAACTAAGTGATCTCATCTTTTAGTTATTCATAGTACTTTGGTGATTATTTTAGGAATCCCAAAATATTCATGTTCTTATTATATTGAACATCAAACGCCTCAAGTGCACATTTAAGTTCAATATTCAGATCAAAGACACCTTCAAGTTTATTTGTATCCTCATTTTCATTTAGATCATTTCCCACTGTTTTCATCACCTAATATTTTATGCTTTATTAGATTTTAGTTTCATAATATTTTTATAATATGACATTATAATCTTTTTCATTTATCATAAAAATATTTAGATAATTTTCTTACCATATTAGTTCTTATATTTGAATTTTTGTTTAATGGAACATTTCATTCACTATTTTTATTATTAATATAACTCAAATTCTTCACTTTGATATCTCCTTGAAATTTTTTATATAATATTCCTAACTAATATACATTTAAGACTATAAAATTATATATTTTCTTCAATTATTTATTTCCCTAGCATTAATTTTCTTAAAAATACTATAACTATGAATTTTAGGCTTCTCCTTTGATTTAGATATCATTTATTTTGATAAATGGTCAAAATGAATTTTTATCTTCACCAACATTATATAAGATATAAAATTTATTTTAGTACTTGTGAATAATTATTTCATGCTATGAGTCTTGGATTTTAGAATGTGAGGACTTGAAACTTAGTTATCGGCTTTGGAGGAGCCTTATAGTAGTGTAAGACTACCAGAGGTAGGCTGGTATGAAAATTCATTTTTTTGAACCAGGTGAAAACTGAATTTGTCTAGATAACATGAGTGTGGAAGTTGACTAATGTAGGAATAACCCCAAAGGAATTTCATAATCATTATTTTTGGTTTGAAAATTCTTGGTAATATTCTTGATTGGGATATTTAAAAATTACATTAAATATTCAATATAATATAAATGATTGAGGAAATGTGACTTACGAGCAACCACAAGTGTCCATGATTGATGGTGGGCCCCTATAAAGATATGATGGTGGTGGAAAAAGGATCACTAGTTGGACTTCAATATAAATATGTGTGGTAGAAACATTTTTGATATAACTAAACAACTATAATCTTTATTATTCTATTAGTATAAAGAAAGAAGTAGTGTTCTCCCATGGAGTAGGAGTATAGTTTAAACCATGTAATCACTCGTTATTATTTCCTTTAGTTTTTTTCACGTGTACTTTTTTTGGGAGTTTTAAGTATTAGAGTGTGATGTCTCGGTGCAATGGATAGGCTAGATTTTTTTTCTTAGTGAAAATAAATATTTTCATTTGTTCCATCTAAAATTTCATGTTCCAAAATTGTTACTTTCATAAAGATTATATGGGTGCTTTTGGATCAATGTTTTAAAACTCTAGAGTGGTATTTGATCATTTGTATTAATAAGGCTTAGTGAACCAAACATCAATATCTTTAGTAACATTCTTTCTTTGACATATTTTCATTTTGGTAGGTGTTCTATGATATTAAAAGAATGATTTTGTAAAAAGGAAAGGTCTATATTAAAAAGTTCAATGGGATGGACTATGGATTCTAGAGGATATGGATTGGATATTATCTTTTCTAGAAGGACTATGTGTTTTTTTTGAATGGAGGGAAACATTAATGAATGGATAATGAGGAATGGTAAAGGATTAAGGGGAAGTCATAGAGAATTATACACATTTTGTTGGTAATAAATATTATTTACAACAAATAGGAGGTGAATAACACTATTTAATTGATTAAGGACTGTTATTCTATATATGAAAAGTCAAATATAATGAATAAGTATTCATGATACAAAGGTCATTCGATGTGATAATATTAGAAGGAAGTCTATTGGCTATTCAGTGGAATGTATTCAATATGATCTAGAGTCAGGTGGGATCAATATTAGTGATGTTAGTGAATCCCATGTGGGTTTTTTGTTACTTTCATCACTCTAAGAATATTGGGAAGCAATGGTTATTTCATCCAAAAATTCTTTCAGAAAGACTGATCTAGTTCTAGGTACATTCATGATCTCATTCTAAGTAAAGATATCATGTGAAGGGAAGTCCAAAAACCCACTAAATATATGTTTAATATTAATGGTAGTTGTTGATTTAGAGGAATTGGAAGAAAATAGGGAAAAAGTTTAAGTAAATAAACTAAACTCAAACCCATATATTGGAATTTCATGGATAAGGAGAATTTGAATAATAATTTCAATGATCACAAATCTAATTTTAGAATCGGTTTATCCAAAAGTTCCACAAATACCATATATAAGGGAAACACAAGTTTACTAATAATTTTAAATAATATATTGAAATAATTGATTATAGATCATGAATCTCCATTCATTCTACATACAAGAGATTGATCATGGACATCTATATATTTTGGAGGATTTGGTAATTTTCTTCTTGTGCACAGTGAGTCTCTTGATATTATAGAGAATGGTGATGTGAATGTTGGTATCTCAATTAAATGTTTTTAGAGTTTCATGGAGTTTATAACATACCCATTTTAAGCATGAATTTAATTTCCATTGTATAGTTAGAAAAAGAAGAAATTTTTACAATTTATTTGTATTGAGGGTGGAAGATCAAATAGGGATTCATGGTGGGGGATATAAGTGTTAAATAAGAAAAATTATATTTGATAGGATGATTATAATGAGAAATGATTATTGGAATGAAAAAGTTTAGAAGCCTATAGTTTTTTTATTTCCATTGTGGGCTCATTAGTAACAAGATAATGAGATTCCTACCAGATAAATGGATAATGAAGTCCAGTCACATGTATTTTAGAAAATTGAAGAGTTTTTTCCTTGGAAAGTAGATAAATATTCCATTTTTTCATAAATTAAATAACACTTATATCTTAGAAGACAATTCTCATAAATATGAATGTTTTGGGACCCATTCCAATCCATTAACACAAAGGGTCACTGTATTATGTTACCTTCATCAATGATTCAACTTGTAGGGTATGATTGTATTTTTCTAACAACATATCTAAGGTCTTTAAAGTGTTTTATTGATGGATTACCATGGTAGATAAAAATGATATAAATAAGGTTTAGTGATTAAGGTTAGACAATAGAGGTGAGTACGGTAGTAAGTAATTTCAAAGGTCGTTCTTTATAAAAGAGAATCGGGTTTGAGAAGACTAAACCCTAGACACTGAAAGAAATGACATGGAAGAGTGGGTCAACAAGATTATGATTGATAAAAATCAAATCACAAGCTTGTAAATATGGGTCTGAAAACTTTTTTGGGCCAAAGCCATCAATTTTCTTATTATTCTCATTATCATAAGTCCTTTCTATCTTATGGGGAAGGACATTCCTGTAGATATATGTTTAGAAGGAAATATTTATGTATCTCGTATAAAGTTTTTTATAAGCATTTCTTATATATATATTTATGTTTAAAGAGAAAAGCTTAAAGAAAAGTCTTAAACATGTTTTTTTATAGAGAATAGTAATGAAAATGTTAGACTTCAACTCTGGTAAAATGACAAAAAAAAACATTAAAAGACTAAATATTCTCTTAAATTTGAAGATCTTATGGATAAATCATAAATTATGGAATATTTGATTAAGAAAAAAGAATCAAAAGAGAATATAAAATTTTATTTGAATGAAAATATTAAAGTTATATAATTTATATAATTTTCAAAAACCACATAATTTCTAGAAGACCATTGAGGTAAGATATAAGAAAATGTTCATGAACTGTCAAAGAATTGGGATGGTTTTTTATGGTGAAGTTATATAATATACAATAATAGATAGAGAATAAATATTTGGAGAATTGTATATTTTGAAATAAAATGAACCATCAATTCCCTACCTAAGCTGACAACAAGCTGGGAGTGCCATTAAAACATCCTGGTTCTGGAAGCCATCTAAAGGTGCCCCGTACCTGGTTGGTCACATGGCCTCAAGCGCATTTCCCCAAATTCCAGAGGATTCCAACTAGCAGCGAGGGCCTTAGGTATGACAATGGGTATACTATTCCCTCATTGGAAGAGTAACACAGTAGAAGTAAAATAGATAGCAATAGTGGAAGTAATAGAACATGAAATAGGTAAACATCGGAAGTAGTAAACAACTGGAGCACACACACACACACACACACAGATATATATATATATTATGCATGATACATATGTTTAGGAAATCGTCCAAACAAGTCACAATGCTAAAATACAATACTAAACCAAAGTACAATAGAAAATAGTTAAAATTCTCCACAGCATCGCAAGCGTCAGCATGGTCCCATGCTCCCCAACTCTGTAACAATCAAGTACTTGAAGTAGAAGGGCACTTTCCATTATCTATACCTATAGAAATATAATCTTTATGGGCCCAAAAGCATGACCCAAACATGTTTTGAGACTAAATCCCAGTAGGCAACCAACCAAAGATCTGTTTCTAATAGTTAGTGAAAATATATGGTAGGCTTTTATCAAAATGAAGTAGTAAACAATAAAGTACTCAAAAGTAAACAATCATATAGTTTCAAATGCATTCAGTTATCAGATATCAAGTAGGAAGCTAATCATAACCAGGGAACCCTCTATGAAGTACTCACAACCTAACCCCTCTGGTCCAACCAAAATAAACACAAGAAACCCTCTGGGAAGTACACACAGTCTTACCCCTCTTGTTCATATTTTGCATAGACTCTCTAAGGAAGAACTCACCGTCAATTCCCCCTATATTCTCATATCTGTAACTAAAAGGCTCTCTGGGGAAGCACTCAACATTCAAATCCCCCTGTGGCTCACATCAAGGAACTACAAACACTCCGAGGAAGCACTTACATCCATTCACCCTATGCTCTCGCATCGTAGTTGTAAACAGACAATCTTGAGAAGCCCTCAATTTTCATTCTCCCTGTGGTCTACTACACTAGGTTCTCACGGCCCTATGTAAGTCAATCGAGCACATCGATATATAAAGGCCAAATTATAACTCAATAATTACTTGGCTAAATATCTTAAAACATAACAACATGTCAGATAAATAATATCACTCCATCCTATTAGCACTAGGAATGGAAAGAAAGAATCCTAATAGGCTCAGATAGACCAACCAATTATAAACAATACAAGCACGGTAAAAACATCCATAGCATAACAATTAACCCTATTCACATTCAATTTACCTCTACTAAAGAATATAAATCACATCAGGCAACAACAGGGTTAAAATTGTAAACATGCAATACCCCAAACATGGTATTGGGCACTCTTGCACATATAACTCAAAGAATATCTACATAAATTCACAAACCACCTACCTCAGCATTGTATTATTGATATACCCTAGAGTTGGCCCTTGGATCGACATAAAATGTGGTAGTAATACAAAAACGTCTAAAACGTTCAGTAGAGGATAACTCACAAGAGAAGAGAAATCAGGAAATGAGGTTCAAGAAGAAGAGAGAACTCACTGATGCGATTCCAACATAACCGATGGAGTTCGATTCGGAGAACAGATTCTTGATCAGGGGATTGGAGAAGTATCAGCATCATACAGACGCTCTCAGTCGAAGAAGGTGAAGAAGAAGACAGTTATTCCAATTAGACGTGACCCCATTCTATTTAATTAAAAAAATTACACGACGTGTAATTTAGAAGTACATGGTGTGTACTTGCCCTTATAGGCCCCCACATTAGGCAGTCTCCAGGTCACCACAAACGATTGTGTGGTCGGCCATTACACGACCATCACACGGATACATGTGGAAAAATAGTACATAGTGTGTATATATAAATACATGGAGTGTACTTCAAAAACTTCTAAAACCTCCACTTTTTCTCAAAAACACCATAAAAGAGAAAACAATTTCAGAAAAGAAGATCCGAGTTCTTAAAAACTTCCCCCCTTAAAGAAATTTTCCCACGAATTTCCCTTGTAAGGCAGCATAGAAGGAGAAACCTCAAAATTATCCGGCCACTATGATCATACATTAGCCTTCCTCTCCCAGGTCTCGTCCTATACTCGCTTGTGCTACCATAACACTCGTACTAGAGGAACAAACCGGCCACAGAGAACATTCATACATCGATCAAAAATCCGAATAGGATTCTCCTCGAATGAGGTATCAACCTCTAACTCAACCTCCTTGGGTTGAAAAACATGATAAAGGTATGAAAAGTAATGTCGAAGCTATGAAACATGGAAGACATCATGCATAGCCCGATACCTCTTAGGTAACTGCAACCAATAGGCAATCAGCCCGACTCTATCCAACACCTCAAACAGCCTGACATACCTTAGTGAAAGAATACCCTGCCTCATAATACACCTGTGTCCCACCCTCAGTGTGACATGCAGGAAAACATGATCCCCAACCTTGAACATCAGAGGTCATCTCCGTCGATCAGCATAAGACTTTTGTTGAGACTGTGCAGTAGCCATCCTCTTATGAATCAACTCTATCTGCTCTGTGGTCTCCTGGACAAGATGAAGTCCCATCATAACTACATATCCTACCTCCATCCAACATAAGGGTGATCAGCATGTCTTACCGTATAAATCCTCATAAGAAACCATCTGAATAGTTGTTTGAAACATATTATTGTAGGAAAACTCCACAAGAGGTATGTGCTTCTCCCACGAACCTCTAAAATCCTAGATGCATGCTTGAAGCATATCCTCAAGCACCTGAATCATACGCTCAGACTGTCCATATGTCTATAGATAGTAAGTTTTAATCAGAAGTACTTGTGTACCCAATGCTTTATGAAGTCCCTTCCAGAACTGAGAATTAAAACAAGCATCCCTATCTGAAACAATGGATTGAGGAACTCTGTGTAAACAAACAATCTCTCAGATGTGCAATAGTCCAAGCTCATCAACACTGAAGGAATTCTTAATTGGAAAGAAGTGAGAAACCTTCATGAGTTTGTCAATGACAACCCAAACTACATCATTCCATCAAGGTGACCTCAGTAAACCCATCAGGAAGTCCATGATGACATCGTTCCATTTACACCCGAGAATGGGTAAAAGATGAAAAAGCCATACTGGTCACTGATGCTCCACCTTCACCAATTGATATGTGGAACATCTTATAAAAAACTCCGAAACTTATATCTTGATACCTGGCCACTAATATTGACAGTGTAGATCACAATACATCTTCATGACACAAGGATGAACTTCCCTAACAGAGGAATGAAAGTCTCGCATCATCTCCACACACATGTCTGCTGGAACCCATGCGCGCCCATGAAAATGAAAGATCTCATCCTTACCAATGGTCAATCTAGGAATAGGGCCCTCTCCTGACACACTTTCCTATAGGACCAGGCCTTCTAAATCTCATATCTGTCTTATTCTCACTTGATCAAGTAGAGTCAAGGTAACAACTATAGAAGAAAGAAGAGTCTTCTCCTGCCTATCGTGCACCTCCAGATGCATCTCAAAGAACAGAGCCATAAGCTGCAACTCATTGCTGGCCACCTAAACTGCCAGCATCTGAGTCCTCCTACTCAATGCATCGACCATAACATTTCCCTTCCCAGGCATGTAGGAAAGCTAAATTTCAAAGGACAAAATGTACTCAACACACCTTTTTTGTCTCAAATTCAGGTCACACTGAGTGAAGATATACATGACACTTTTGTGGTTGGTGAAAACCACCAAATTCTCTCCCAACAGGTAGTGTCTCCAACAATGTAAGGCATGAACAACTACAGCCAGCTTGATATTGTGCATTGGGTAGTTCCTCTCATGTGGCCTCAATTGCTGAGACCCACACAAAACAACCCCTTCCCCCTACATAAGAACTTCACCCAGCATGATACCTAATGAATCACAGTAAATAGTATAACTCTTTCTCGACTTTGGAAATAATAGTATCAGTTATGAAGTCAACCTCCCTTTCAGAACCTGAAAGGTTGACTCGCAAGAATCTGACCTCAAGATCCTTGTGCCCTTCTTAGTCTAGCCCATTAGTGGTGCTGCTAAGCGTGAAAAGTCCTGTAAGAAACTTCTATTGTAACCATCCATCCCTAGAAATCTTTGTACCACAAAGAATTTCTTTGGATGCTCCCAGAAAACTACTACTCTCACTTTCTCTAGGATAACTGATACTCCTGTCTCTGAGATAACAAGACCCAATAAGTGAATCTAGTCCATCCAAAAGTGGCATTTTCGATATCGTAGCATATAAATAATTCTCTCTCAGTGTACTAAATATTATCTCAATATGTGAGGCATGGTTGCATCAAGTGTGACAGTACACCAAGATACCATCCACGAAGACTACAAAGAATGAATCCAATTATGGATGGAATACTCGATTCATCAGTGCCATGAAAACTGCAAGCACGTTCGTGAGACCGAATGACATAACCACATACTCATATAGACTATACCTGCTCCAAAATTCTGTAAGAGGTACATCTGATGGTAACTGAATCCCACACCAATCTTTGAGAACACCCGTGATCCTCGATGTTGATGAAAGAGATCATCAATCCTCGAAAAGGGGTATCGGTTCTTGACCTCCAACTGGTTCAACTTATGATAATGCACATAAAGTCGGAGGGTACCGTCTACCTTCTTTGTAAACCGAATAGGAAAACCCCAAGGAGAAGTACTGGGTCAGATGAAACCCTTTGACTGTAACTCCTCCAACTGTTTCTTGAGCTCCTGTAACTCAGGTGTAGCCATCCTATAAGGAGGAATGAACACAGGTTCCACTCCAAGAATGAGCTCAACAAAAAAGTATACCTCATGCTCTAGAGGAAAACCTAAAAAGTCCACTGGAAAGACATCCCTAAAATGATCCACCATTGGAGGAAAGTCCATCTGTGAAGTTCACTTTTCATCCAGATACAAATTAGAAAACTGGTCTGCAACTCCTCCCAATTCCTGATGCTCGGGTCCTGCTCTGCTCGCCTGGACATACCACTCGCCCTTATGAAGAAACGATCTACCCTATGGTGATGTGAAACTCATCCTATGAAGATATCAGTCGACAACTACATAGAAGAGAACTAACCAGTCCATTATGAGAATGAAATCATAGCCTGTCATCTTTAGGACATAAAGGTCCCATAAGAAGTGACACCCACCAACCTTGAGAGGGAACTCTTGGCACTGACGTATACTAACCATTCTTGTCCCCAATTGTGTGTCTAGAATCAAGATATTGATAGAAGAAAAGATATAGAGCCCAAGGATCTCCACAATAGAAAATGATATAAAGATATGTGAATCCCCTATATCGAAAAGAGAAGAAGCTAAAACGGATGCAACTAGGATCTTACCACAAACTATAGAGGGTTCAGGATCCTTCTCTTATTGGGTCTGCTCCACTAAAAAATTATGACCTACACTGTGGCCGTGTGACTCTGCCTAACCACCCTGAGCTGATCCACCCTACTGTCACTAACATCCTGACAACTGACTACCACTTCCGTGACCTCCCCCTCGGCCTGAACGTCCAGAAGAACTCTAGTTCCTTGACTGATGAGAAACTGGTGGTGGTGCTCCTGAATGAGTAGTCATATAAGAACCCATGTCACCAGCTACTGGTGAGAAGAACTAACATAAGCGTTGATGATGACCCATTTTTCAGAAATATCGCCACTCCAATGGGTCTCTCGCACAATGTGGTCTACTCTTCCCACTCTTCCGGCACTTTTATCACACCACCTAGCTACCAGAAGATGTGTACTGCCTCCTCCGATCCACGCGTATAGACTCCCTTCACCACTTCTTACTGTCAGTAGGAGGGATACTAACTTTGGATGTCGAGCCTCCATGGCATACTACTTCAAAATCCCTCATATTTCGCTCCGTGATCAACGCCTGGTTGACTAAAGAAGTGATGGAAGTCAGTCTGAATATGTTCACCTAAGATCAGATGTTGTGCCTGAGACCATACTCAAACTTTCTTACCAGGAATAACTCATCACCTCCTAGAATATGTGTGAAGTACTTCAGCTCTATGAAGAGAGAATAATATTCCTTAACAGAAAGAGTATCCTTCTCCAGACTCATGAACTCTTGGGCTCAATCGGCCCTCAATGTATCCGAGTAGAAGTAGTCATAAAAGGCACACTATAACTCATCCCATGCCATAACCTACTGGAATCCCTCCTGTGATATCACATACCACCTACTCATGGATTAATCCCAAAGCATATATATATAGAGAGGTTCACTATCCTCTTCGGAGGAGTCTCCAGATGATCAAAGTTAGAAAGCATGACTCCTAACCATGACTCTTCATCCTAAGGTCCTCCTTCCCCTGTGACAGAGGGAGAATGCTGCTACTGGAAAACAATGTCAACTCTTCCATAGTAGGGGTAGGATGTGTTACTTCTCATAAGGTCTACATGAACCTCATAAACCACTCTCAGAACTATGCGTCAATACCCGTGTTCATAGTGACGACCGGTGCCAAGATTGGCATAACTAGAGGATCTATTGGTATCCCTTGATCATCCATATCATGTGTCTGATCACTGCCCTGTAACTGGAGGACAACCTGAGGACGTCTCGGTGGCATGACTCTTCAAGGTCAAGTGCACACCTTAGATCAAGATTAACAGGGGATGAAACTTAGAGGTTTGATAAGGGAAAAAGAGAAAGAAAGCATTCAAGTGTTTTAAAACAAGGATACATGGCGTGTATAATGACTACATGACATGTTACCTTAAGCCTTTACATGGGTGTGTACTTTTTCCAACCTAGGTCATGTAACACCCCATACACACGACGTGTTTTCCTAACACACAATGTGTACTTGAATCCTCTTTCCCTACCCGAGTTCTTCAATACGTCTAGGCCACACAATTCTTCTAGAACCAGACTACATGGCGTGTTAGTGCCAGACATTGCATGTACTAGAAGAACCTCACAAACCCATGCTGTTAGTTACACATACAAATAAAAAGGTTACACTACACAGTGTGTTGAATCTTTTCATGGTGTGTAAAACATAATTTTTCATCTATCCGCGTCATTAGTCACACGGGTGGACACATGGTCTATGAAACACAATGTGTACATCCGGTACATGACATGTCCTACCAAATATTTCTCAACATCATGTCTCTTCCCACACAGTCAGTGACACAGTTAGAGACTACACGGCATGTACATATAATACACTGTGTGTACTCAATAAAAATAGTTTCTTCTTGAACAGAAGGACACGTGGAATGTATTCCTCCTAACACACCTTGTATTCTGGGTTCTTCTAGACAGTAATACTCAAAAACTACTCCAGAACCCATAAAAATACTTAAAAGAACATTAAAGTTCCAAATTCTTATCAGTGAGGGCCCAAACTCCCTTCAAATCAAATCTTGGAATCTTATACATGTCATATATAAATATAACAAAGCAATTATCCACCAAATTGTGGTCCATGAGGGGCCATAACACCTCAATAACCAAATATTGGAGTTCATTCAAACAAAGCCTCACAATTATATACCCTATCAAAAGAATGTATTCTATCCAGGCATCTATCAAAATAGCCTGTATATCTAGAAAAACATCTAGCTCAACAACATGGTATTACTAATGCACCCTAAATGACATGGTAGGAATGCATTACATGTGATTTACAATATGTTCCTATATAAGGCATGAAATGTAATACCCTCATCTCATCAGGTTGAAATATAAATAAAACCTCAACAATATCAACAATAACAACACAAAACATGTTAATCACCTAATGGTGAAATCAAATCAACTGTAAAATTGAAAAACTATAAAAACTACAATATACGAGGTAAATTGGATTTTTGCTGTACATTGGTTTGCTACTCCTAGGCATAACTTATTACCAAGTCTCTATTTTTGCCCTATCCCTGACTATAGGATCCAAATAGTATGTCAAGAATAAAGGAACCCCTTTGATACTACTTTATAATGTCCTAGTTTCGGAAGCTTCCCAAAGGGGCCCCGTATCCAGTTTGTCACATGGCCTCAAGCACATTTCCCTGAATGCTAGAGGTTTCTGACCAGAAGTGAGGGCCTTGAGTGTGATAGTGGGGAAAGTATTCCCTCATTGGCAGAGTAACACATCATAAGTAAAATGGATACCAATAGAAAAAGCAGAATAACAAGAAATAGGTAAATAGTGTAAGTAGTAAACAACTAGAGCTCTCTCTCTATCTCTCTCTCTCTCACACACACACACACATATATGTGATGCATGATACATATGTTTAGGAAAGCATCCAAAAAATTCACAATTCTAGAATACAATTCTAGACCACCGTACAATAGTAAATAGATAAAATCCTCCACAGCATTTCAAGACACAACTTGGTCCCATTCTCCCCAGCTCCGTAACAATCGGGTACCAGAAGTAGAAGGGAGCTTGCCCTTATCTATACCTGCAGAAATATAATCTATTTCAGCACAAAAGCATGAACCAAACAGGGTGTGAGACTAAATACTAGTAGGAAACCAAACAAAGATCTGTGCCTAACAGTCAGTGAAAATATATGGCAGACTATATTCAAAATGAAGCAATAAACAAGGAAGTACTCAAAAGTATACCATCCTAAAGTTTCAAATGCATTCAATTATCAGATATAAAGTAGTAAGCTAATCATAAGTAGGGAACCCTCTGGGATGTTCTCACAGCCTAAACCCTCTGGTCCAACCAAAACAAACACAAGAAACCCTCTGAGAGGTACACACATTCTATCCCCTCTGGTTCAGCTTTTGCACAGACTTTCTGAGGAAGTACTCACCATAAATTCCACCACTAGTCTCGTATCGGTAACTAAAAGACACTCTCTGGAAGCACTCAATGTCCAATTACCCTATGGTCCACTTTGGGGAACCACAAAAACTCTAAGCAAGAACTTACATCCATTCCCCCTGTGGTCTCACATCGTAATAGTAAACATACACTCTGGAGAATCCCTCAATGTCGATTCTCCCTATGGTCTACTACACTAGGTTCTCACGGCCCTGTGTAAGTCAATCGAGAGAGAGATATATAATGACCAAAGTATACCTCAAGAGCTACTTGGCTAAAAAATATACAACATAACAACATGTTAGATAAATAATATCACTCCATCCTATCAGCACTAGGAATAGAAAGCAAGTAGCCTAACAGGCTAACCAAGACCAAATAGTCATAAATAGTAAAAGCATGGGAAACATATCCATAGTATATAAATTAACCATATTCACATTCAATTGACCTCTACTCAAGTATATAAATCATACCAGGCAATAATTGGGTTAAAACCATAAACACGCAATACCTCGAACGGGGTATTGGGAAATCTTTCACATATAACTCAAAGACTATCTATAGAAAGGCACAAACCACCTACCTCAACATTGTATGATCCATATACCCTGGAGTCAGTCCTGGGATCTTCCTAGAACATGGTAGATCTATAAAAACGTCTAAAACGGTCAACCAAGGATAACTCACGAGAGAAGAGTAATCCTGAAACAATGTTCAAGAAGAAGAAAGAACTCAACAATACGATTCCAATGCAACCAACAGAGTTTGATTCGGAGAATAGATTCTTGATTTGGGGCTCAGAGAACGATCAGTGCCGTACAGATGCTCTCGGTCGAAGAAGGCAAAGAATAAGACACTTATGCCAATTTGACGAGACCCCAGTCCGTTTAATGAAAAAAAATAAAGTACATAGTGTGTAATTTAAAAGTACACAACATGTACTTGCCCCTACTGGCCCCCGTATTAGGCGGTCTCCAGGTCACCACACACGGCTGTGTGCTCGGCCATTACACGAAAATCACACAGCTACGTGTGGCAAAAGAGTACACGGTGTCTACATATAAGTACACAGTGTGTACTTCAAAAATTTCCAGAACCTTCTCTTTTTTTCAAAAACAACAGTAAAGAGAAAAAAAATACCGTAATAGAAGATCCGAGATCTTACAGCCATCCCCATACTCCTCTAATAAAACATGGATTGTTGAACAACATTGTATATGAACATCTCACAAAATGGGAGGCCATAACCTATGTGGACCTATAATAACATAAATATCTAGTTGATAACAATATATAGTTATTCCTACATGAAAATTATAAAAAATAAATTTTATATAACATAATCATGTGATAAGAACACAAGTAAATACCATATATGAAAATGAAAAATAAATTATAAATTTTAAAAGTCCCAAAATCTGATTTCCATAAAAATTGGAAGGATCCACCTCACTATGTGTACTCTTAGATTGACCTCCATACAAAATAAATAATACCTCCATTAAAAACAAATAAGATCCATCCTATAATACCAATAATCACCATGAATTAGGTCCAAACAAGCCACAACATATCTAGGCATACCCATACCATATCTGAACAAGTGTGTCATATGTATAAACACAACATGTGCTGATGTAACTCCCTTGCATGGGTGAGTATAAAATTACCTCATAGGATTCCATAAAAGTGATAATGAAAATATAGAACTTCATGTTCTCTTGAAGCTGATGATATTAAAAAAAATCTAGGAGGAAAGAAAATAAATGCTTTCTCAAACTTTGGTATATGAGTGCAATTGAAGGAACACTATGGAAAATAATCCATAGATTCAATATAGCTATAATTATAAAGGACAAAAGAAAGGTCCCAATCATCTCAGTACCAATCCTCAAAATTCATGCCACATGAGGAAACAAAAAAACGAGACACTAAATAATTCATAAATCCTATATTTGATAGCTAAATATATAACATATATCAGAGGAAATCCATAAGGATTTGAGTATTGAAATGTCCCAAATAAGTCTAAACTACTCAGACTTTTCAACTACGAAAAACCATTAGAACCTGAAGTTGAAAGCCTACCCATCACTGAGGTTGTATCATCAGCCAAGGGAATATTTCACCATTTAGTATATTAGTACAACACCAAATATCAGATATATAAACTATTAAATACAATAAACCAGTGTAATCACAAAAGAAAAATAATAAAGGAACCCCGTCTTACTAAATAATAAGTATCGAATGAGGGGGGTACAAAACCTATATAGATGATTCCACAACCCATGTATGTGGGGGGGGGGGGATACCGACTCTAAATTGTCCACTGGTAAGGGATCTAACACCCTGAATAAGGAATTAGATAAGGGAAATACCGACATTGTAGATAAAGGATTTTGTTCCTGGAGTATATGGGGGGGGGATACCAAACCTTTGTAATTATAAGGTATAGAAACCCATTCCCTAAGCTACACACATACAATGTGGGGATTACAAACCATAATTGAGTCTAGTTGGGAATTCCACACCTTGAAATGACCCTAATGCTAGAGAGGGTTAACAACCTCCAGAAAACTATGATTGTTTCACTCAAACCAAACTATAATCCCTAAGATGTAGCTTCTTATATCTTTATATATTTCTCCAAAAATATCTAAGAATATCTAAACAGATAAAAACTTCATGATCTACTAGGAAAAATAGCCATGATAAACTATTTATTAATTAAAAATATCTATTGTGTATAAAATATGTATAGTATTAAAACTTTAACGAAAGTGGTTTCATGGAAAACATAGAGAAATTGATACAATTTAGTAATATATATCAAATACTGGTCCTGAATCATTATTCTTAACTTATTGATCATGATTCCATTGACATATTGACAATCTGACATCATAATAATAAGATATAACTAAAACAAGTATTTTTAATATTATTAATAATAATAATATTATTATTTTTAATGTAAATCATTTCTACAATTGTTTTGGGTGATTGATTCATGTTCTACCCCTAATTACATTTTTTACTTTAGTTCAAATATTTCATTTAATTTTATCCCTATATTTCTAAGTAAATAAAAATATAGGGAATTATTCTCTATGTTCATGTTATACCTAACTCTGATCCGTGACTTTGACTTCCACTACACCATTACTATCCATGGATATGACCAAAAACTGTTGCTTCTGTCACACATATCTACAAATACCTCTCACCAAATTATTGCACCACATATTTGGCTCCATACTTCCTGTCATGACCAATTTTCAGCTTCATAAAACTACCAAGTCAATAGAAATTGAATATACTCATTCTGTAAGGGGGGGGGGGGGGTCACCCTAGCATAAACATGATGTTTGTGAGGGTTTTTGACCTTAACAAGAATATGATTATGGGAAAAGATATGGACACATAAGTTCCGATAACGTGGAATGAATTAATGGATTCTTTAAGAGGGTTAAGAAGATACCTATCATAAGAAATTAGGAATATTAAATTATATATTAACTAGGTAAAAATAATTTTCTTTTAATTATTTTTTCTTTAACATTAATATTATGTTTCAAAATTAAATTAATGTTATAGTACAGGAGGAATTCATCCATAAAGTGACAGTTTTTTTGTACAAATGTAAAAATCAATGATGGTATAAAAAGAGGAATGTGATAAAAGAACCATTTTTAGTTTAGTCTTGATATGATTATTCAAGAGGCTGACATATTCAGTGCCCATTCATTTAACCATGCTATGAGAATATTTTTGTTTGCTGAGTGTCATGATCTTTTGACCAGTATCAATGGTTGATTTATTATCATTTTACTAGATCAACCTTACTATGATTTTAGTAACTTCCAAGAATTATAGTATCATTGTGGACATTCAATAAAAGAATGTGTTTTTATGATTATCCTAAAAGTAATTCATTGATCCAATGTATCAATTGTAGATTATTATAGACTTCTACAATTATCCATGGATGCCTATAGGTGAATATCGAAACATCAGTATACCTATTGATGATCCAATGCTTTTGATGAACCTGAATAGGCTATAACAAAAAGGGAGGAAAAAATCATATTAAGAATTATATGGATTATACAAGTAAAGGTAAATCTTTACAAAGGTATGATTTATTTGGTCACATAAGGTCACACGTGAACACATTTCCTAAGACGTATGGGGAAATCATCAAAAAATTCACATGACTGATCTTTTTTTCACTTTTAAATGTAACTGTGTTTATGAAAAATGATTTGAATATTGAAACCAATGATTTAAATGGTATAATTTTGTTATTTTGAAATAGTTTCTCACGTTCATGATCCAAACTAAGTTAAAATAATTTTAAATCACTCTAAAATATGAAATAATTTACTAAGGAAAAAAATATATCTTAGTGATTGATCATCACTTTGAGATCCAAATACATATATGTACCGGTAAAAGTAAATAAGAATCAAAATTTTACTAACATTAATTCTCCATCTCATGTGTAAAGTAAAAATTAAAAACATTTACTAAGGATACTTTTATTTTACCTTATAAATGAAAAAATCACTTAGAATACTATTTTTTGAGCACTATCCCCTTTATATCAATTAAATATGAAAATGTTATATATTTAGATGAAGGATGTTTTCCTACATGGACATCAGTATCATGTGTCATGTGTGGTGATAGATAGATGACATGTTGATCATCTTATTTTTAGGACATCCCATTACTTCCAACATGAGGATCCTCCCATACCCATTGTTAAATTTATTAGACATGATGGATTCTATGGGGATTCCATGTGTATATATAAGAACATTGATCATAATATGATTGATACAATGGATGAAATATGGTGACTAGATACACACACATTTCATGTTCCTGAGGGAGAGATGATGATTACCTTAGAGGATGTGCATTACATTTTGGGTTTACTTGTACATGGGGATGATTTTATGGGCGAGGCTATAGAATATTGGTCTACAGTCATACATCATTTACTTGGAATCAATGTCATCAGTCATCCCTAAGTATTTTAAAGTTTCTGCTTACACATGGTATGACTTGATCAAAATTTATCAGTGATTCCCGATCATACTGATGATGAGACATTGACTTGAAACACATGTGCATACATCATGTGGCTGATTAGAGGCCAATTGTCCGTTGACCACTTTATGGACTTAGTATAGATGATATAATTACCACTCATTGAGGATCTAGATAGTATAACTATATATAGTTTGGAATAATGTATATTAAACTATATGTAACAGTTCCTCTATTTAGAATGTTGAGTAAAGTAGTGAGAGATTAGAGGATGATGTTTTATGTTAATGATGTGGACATGGGATAGTTTTCCACGAATCATTCCTAATGTTTCCACCCCACTTAACCATCACCTTTTATTCAACTATCCCAAGGGATACTGGTATTTTTTATCCTTAAATTTAGTTTTTATAAAATTTTATTAACAATATTTTTTTTAACTAATATAATATTACTAAAGGTGGATTATGTCTTAGCATTATAAATAAAACCTGAGGCACACTATATATAGTTTTTGGATGATTTTTAATTCCTTAAATGAAGATGATATAAGTTAATCGTTAATTTTGTTTATATAATAATAAATTTTTATTAATTTTCTAAGATATTAAATTATTTATATTATTTTATGAATTTATGATTAATTTTTGAATCATTTCAATTTTTTCTATCCTATATAATTAGAATTTATTGTCATTGTTTACCCCATATTTCATAGATGATGTTAGAGATCATGGAGATGTGGTGCCACTCATAAATTTCTATATAATTGATTGGAGAAAACTAGAATGTATTGTGTGACGTTTTGGGTATATAAAGAACATAACTAGTGAAACACATTTGATTTCTACATTTCACAATATTCAACTCATAGGCAGGTAGTTGAATGATTGGTCGTGCTACCGTACACAGTATATTGAGTATCGAGATAGGTTCGTCTAGTCTATTATTTTTCAAAACATGTATCTAATATAATGAATTTAGCTATATTATTAGGGAGACTATGTCTATTGGTATAAACATCACACTATCTTGGACCTTATTCTCCATGGGATAGACTGTCACCAGTTGGTGTGTTTACTATATTTTTGAAATCCTCTTATTTAAAAATATTTATTAACTTAAATTTTATTTTTTTCTGGTCAAATATGATATATCATCTTATACATATCACTGATGCTAAGGAGGAATAATACAGTTAGGATTTAGTTCATGTAGAGTTGGTGGCTCTTATAGATCTTCTTGATTGCTAATATGAGAGTTATTATGATGAGAAGACGCTATCATACCATGATATGTATACTTCCACAGGAGAATTTTTGAATATTTATATTCCCAAGGATCCCACTAGGTATTATTCAAAACCACTTACACCACCACCAGAACGAGGATAGATGTGATGACATGGATGAGGGTAGGGACAAGGAAAAGGCTAGGGACAGCCGAGAGAGGCTCCTTCACATGATCATTCAAAACATGTATAGGTTCCTACCAAGTAGACATGGGATCATACACAATAGAAAAGGGATTCTACAGAATAGGAATGAGATCCTTCATAGAATACAAAGGATATAGCACAACATGCATTAGATCCTATATAATAAGCATGGGATCCTCAAAACAATTCCCCTAGATCTTCGGGGACCTGCGATCTGGGTAGGACATCAAGCCATTTTGACCACTTAGATGAAATTTTATCTATTAGTGACTTGTTTGATGGGTCTCAACCATTTCCATCATGTATATGGGAACATACTAGAAACCCACAGTAGTTGAAATGTGAGTCTACATATGATACATGGGAGTCCTCTACAAAACACATTAGATAGTCATCTACCCAGAAATATGAGGAGGAACCCACATCACAACATATTGAGGTGATAGAATAAGTAGAGAAGTATATATATGAAACACATGGTGAGCAACTCAATCCTATATCAGGAAGCCAAGAGTGACATAGGAATAACTCCTAGAGTGGGCATAAGGTTCATATCTTAAGTTGGTGTAGAGATCCTAACTCCAGTATCCAAAAGTTGATGTCTACTTTATTACATTGTCTTGAGATATAAGGAATCACATCATAAATGATCAAATAGTTTAGTAGGATTGGTAAACTATATACATACATGTGTGTTTCATTACATTTGTATATATAGATTACAAGTCATTTTTTTCGAGAATAACATTATTCACTCTAGCATATCCTTTCAAATCAATCATATTAAACTTCATGAACTCCTAGGAAAGGAAAAAAATAAGGGTGATATCAAATGCTTGGTATGAGTTAAGTTCAATAGAAGCTATCATTAATCAATAAGACTAGTCAATATGGAAAGATAAATAATTGAATACACCTGTCATGAAATTAATAAAATGAGAAGTAAGTGCATCCAAAAATAATATCAATATGAAAATATCATGGATAATAATCAATATATAATGGTAAATAACTAAACACACATTCCATTTAAATACATTTATTATCATTAAAATAAAATGCATAATAAATATGGAAAGGTAAATAAATGAATACACATTCACATTAAATAATAAGCTAAGAATAAAATGCATCCATAGATATTATCATTGTGAAAATATAATGGATAACAATAACAAAATTCTATATGAAGGAAATTATAAATTATTTTATGTCATTTCTCAGGTACATGAAACCATAACTTTCAAGATCTATTATCATGAAAATTTAAACCTATTGGGTATAACCCCTTTAGGTTTGGTCAACTGATTTTATGATATCTTTTTGATTCATCTCATGAGACTTCTAATGCATTGAGGAGATATATATAACTATTCCCCATCCATGGATGCATTTATAAATCATCCATCATATATCAAACAATATATTTCATTCATGAACAATGTGCCTTTTAATCAAATATCTTTATTGAGTAAGAAATACATATTTATCAATATTTATCCAAAAAAATCAATGTATAACACCATATATAGAAATTATGTATGGTTTATGTAATAAAAAAATCTATGATAAATAATATGGATATTTAGGGGAAATTAATTTCCACAGGAAAGTGAGAAATTTAAGGGAAAATTGATGACTACAAAAATAAATCAAGTAAGTGAATATTTAAACTTCACTTGGTCAAAATGATCACAAACTATCAAGAGTAATAATAGGGATGGTATAAAATAAATATTTAACCATTGGATTAATAATAAATGGTTGTTTTAATTTATTAATAGAAACAACATAAAAATATCTTTAAAACATTTTGAGGAAAATTCCCTTTTCATTTTGAAAATAACCTTTTATAATTAGAATTTAAAAAATTATTTTGAAAAAGAAAATTATCTAAAAATAAACTTTAAAATATACAAAATAATATTTAAAACATTTTATTGGTCATGATTTCTTGAAATTTCTATTCATGACGTATACGTGAAAACAAATATTTCTTTCACTTTTTTAGTACTGTAAAAAACAGACATTATTTTGAAAATGATATGAAGATTCCATTAAAGATATTTTTAAAATGTAAATTCTTTTAAATATATATTTAATAAATCATTCCTATAAGGTTTAAATATATGTTTTATTTTTTTAAAACATGGTTTTCTTAGAAAACATATTTCCGATTGAATAGACAAATAAAGTCATATTTTCTTAAAAACCATTTATCAATTATTTTTTGTACTAATGAGTGGGAAAATGGAACTATTATTTGAAAGAATGATAAATAAAAATATTATAATAAAATGTAATGGGTTTATTATAAAATAATCAAATAATTTCCATCAATTTTAATTCAAGTGTAAGAAATCTCGATTAGAATGAGATTTTGAAATCAACACTTACAATGATCATAATTTTGAAGTAGGAATTATTCAATGAATTGAATATGATTATCAATTTTTATTACATATAAAAACAATGGAAATAAAATATAAAATAATAAAAATATAATATACATATAATCTTATAATATCAAATATATCTTATAAGTAACATAACCCAATTAAAATAAATTGAGTCATAAAATTCATTACCACTTGGTAACTCTTAAATAAAATACTCTTGGATTAAATAATAAAAATTAAAACATAAAATACCATTAATTATTAATTAATCATGATATTACATATTATTTTGGAATTATATATTTCATATAAAATAAAGTGGTTAATAACATACAAACATGCCTCAATGAAAGGAAATTGAGACAGAATCCCTTACCTCATGCTTACTTTTGGACGAACATAATTTAACCTCATTTATAGCTATTTTAAACAATTTATTAACATATAAAATAAACATATTAATATTTATAATATCAGATATTATCATTTTAAAACATTTTATTACCTATTAATTAATAATATTTCATTATTTGTATTGTTTCTCGTGTTAATTAACTTGTTTTCTCATTCGTACTTGTCATGAAAGTTCATGTTCTTATGAAAATTATGTAGTTTTATTATATATAGAATAATAAAAATTACATAATTTTAATATTTATAAATAAATTAAATTCTTAATACCAATAATGAAATATGGTTTTGAGAAATTAAGTATGTTATGATCACGGAGACAGTAGGTCATACATAAGCATGAGTAAAGTTTCTGTTTTCCAATGACCATTATAGACAGAAGGTAAATAATATATTTTCTTTAAAAATGATAAATATATCATTAATATCATAATTATTTAATTTATTTCTCATATATCCATTAAATATATCTTTATCATGTTCCATGTAAAGATTTAGTGAAAGACGAATCACATTGCTTCTCAGGGTGGTAGTCATCCATACACATGAGCGATATTATCGTATCTTCTATAGAATGAGAAGTAAAAAAGTTATATATATGATATAATGACTCAATATGTAACACCCCAAGTTTATCTAAAAATAAATATAAATGCATGGAACTTTTTTTAATTAGATATTTATAACATTCCTTTTAACATAACTTTTCCACTTCTATGCTTTGAATTTCAAGAAACTGTTATCTACAATTGTGTATAGTATGTTATTTGGAGTCTATTAGAACCAACTTCTTTTTTTGGTGAATAGTAACATAACCTAATGAATAGTAATATGAATAGTAATATGACCCTAATGAATAGTAAATATTATTATTATTTTATTTTTTAAGGCTAGAAGATAATAACATCTTGGTTAATTTTTCATTGTGATAAAGAAGTAGTTGTAGAATTAGAACTATAAATTTTTGAATTAAGTATGATTTTATTTAAATATTAAATTAACAATATTCAGAATATTTTTTTTTCAAAAAATGGAATTAATTTTTAAAATCCACACGTCAATAAATGGTTAGGGTGAATGTTGGGAATTGTTCTGAAACATTTGATTTTTCGGTGAATAGTAAAAAATACAATTTTTAGTTTTGTTGTGTTAATGACATAATTAATGATATAATAATGATTTCATAAATATTTTCGACTTTTTAATAGTTAAATAAAGTGTGAGGTGTCCCAAGTGGCTTATACCATGAGGAAATACCATGGGAAAGCCCATGGTTTTGAAAATACAACCCATGAGGTGTCCCTTGAAAATTATTAAAATAATCCCTCACCTTTCCTATAAATACCAATTATTATCTTCATTGAATTCATTCCCAATTCTCCCTCAACGAAGATATTCCCTAATTACCTTCATAGTAGTCCTCCAAAAGTTTCCTCAATCCCCCAAGGTCCCAACCATCATGTTCTAATGGTTACTCTACAAGGTAAGAAAATTCTCAATTTCTTTCTTTTTCATTTCAAATTCTATTTTATGTGGTATAATCTTGAAGTTTCCATACCATGTTCTTATTTAATTATTATTATTGATCTTATATATATTATGATTCAATTATTTTTGGGTGAATCTTGTCCCCTCTCTTTTTAATATTTTCTAAAACCATGTTGCGTAGCCATTAGGCTGCCGAATTTTTGTAAGCGATTTCACAATTTTTCTTTTATTTTGAGTTCCTTCCTTATTCTTTCTTCATATATCCATACCCATGAGGCATGAATTATCCAGAAATCATGTATACTCTGGATTTTATCATGTTTATGAAAAATTAATCATCTTTATTCTTCTCCTATTCCACTTATTTAAAGAATAAAAAACGTTGTCTGTTTGTGTCGAATTACCGACATCGTGGATGATGTGATTTCAAAATCCATTAATTTGTTCAAGTCAGGTCATGAAACCATTTATATGGTTGAAAAAGGTTATAATACATGTTCTATGACTCACCCATGATTATGGAATTCTTGTTTACTCATGGTTCTAATTTATAAGACAAAAGGAGGTTGTTATTATCAAAGAACCACTAAAAGGATCTAAACGAACATCATTAATGTTCTAACTTATGAATCATCTTCATGTATGAATTAAAAATGATAAATAGAATAATTTATGTTACTAGTTATATGAAAATATAACTCCATTAAAATTATGGAGTTTCACTTCCAATCGACAAGAATGTCCACCATGAACCAATCATAGACATCATGTAATGAATTCAACCAAAAACAGTGCAAGGGGAAAAATACTAACAATTAAGGGTGAAAACATGTTATTAAATGATCATATAAGATGTTATAAACATGAAAATGTTTCTTTAAAATGTTAATAACACTCTTTTAACCATTATACTGGAGGTTTAAACAAGTTGTAAGTAAGACAAACCCATGGTAAGGGAATTCTTAACCCGATTTCCATTCCTTGGGTTAACCTTCTACGTCATCATTTATGTCCTATTTAAATATTTTGTGTGATGGGTTCTGTCTATATTATGTTTTATTATGTGTATTTACAGTATATATACATACTCCATCCACTATATTAAGTCTCTCTTCAATTGTATGATATTTATAAGGGGCTTTTCTTTAAAAATCCACTTTTTAAATTTGGTTTTACGAAATTCCAAAGTAATGTTTTTATAGAATTATTCATGTTGTATGATTATGTTTTGGTTTATGGGAATTATTTATGACGTTGGGTGGGACATATATTGCTCTACAATTCATTGGGTATGAGTAATTTGGAGGTTGGCCATATGGTTACTCCTAGTGTAACTGCGATGGTAAAACAAAGTAAGGTAGCTGTGAGGGTTGCAATTCATTAGATAGACAAGAATAGTTACAAGATAACGTAAGTAATGACCCAAGATACCTTTATGATTATATTTGTTTTTTCATGTTTTGTGTGGATCTTTTCTATATCTCATGTTACACAAAGTAAGTATATATGGGTGGCAAGAATGTCTTTTGAAAATGCTTTCATACATTATGAGTATTCATTGACTAATGTGATCTTTCCTTCTTTTACATCCCTTATTGAGATTCTGTGCTCATCCCCTTTTTTTAAATGATTTTTCACATGTTAATTTATGTGTAATACAAGGAATTAAGACACATTAAATGATAAATAATTGTAAAGGAGTCTTGCTTTAATTTTTAATGTTTATATTTTTGAAAAATGGAAATTTTTTATGGTATCCACTCTGTAACAATGTGTAATGTTATGAATGCTTTTTCCTAATTATCTAAAGCTCTAAACTTTAAAAGATCCTTAATGTAAAAGGAAGTGATTTCTTGAATAAATTCATGATTATTTATGTAATAAGTCCAGGTCCTTATACAATATGTATAATTATTTTATAAATATAATATATATACTTTATATAAATCATTATAACCAACCGTAATTTGTCATTATGGAAAAACAAACGACTTCAGTTCACAAGGTGATAATCCTCCATACACATAAATGATGACTTCATAAACCATATGATGAATGTGCGGGTAGTTTTAGTAAATAACATTAAAAAATATTATATCATTATATAAAATATAATTATGTTATTAAATATTTGTTGTTTACTAATAATTTATGCTGGTGGAGGATGAAATAAAATAAAAATGGTCGTTGAAGAATGTTACCAATTATTTGGGAATCCTCCTTAGGTCTACACTGAATCCTTCCTTGGGTGGATTTATTCTCAAAATATGTATTCTAGGATGATATTATAGAATTTTGAAATTGATTTGGGTAGGTATTTCCCAAGATAAAATGTTCTTAATGTGGGAATCATAGAGGATACAGTTGGCGTTTTATAAGTAGGGTGATTTGGACACTTGTAATTTTTGAGAAGAAAAAGGTATACCCAATTTTTTAGACTAAAAAGTGTTGAAAATGAGTTTTAATAAATAATAAGACATTATAAGGTCCAAATATGTCAATAAAGTATATTTTGGAAAAACAATTAGTTTATTTTATCCCATATCTTCTATGTTTAAACCCCTGCTAAATCCATTTTTACCTTAACCACGTTAATTAATGTTTACTATTTTCACTACTCATTTTTGTAAAAAAATAATTTTACCTTATTAGATAATATAATGTTTTCTATTTCAAAACATTTAATACATTTTAAAAAATTACATTTACATATAGGGGAAATTTTAATTTATAATTAATCCCGTAGACATTACGAGAAAGTGGGTTTTAAAGAGAAAATGTTCAAAATTTTACAAAGTTTTTATATAGAAGTTAAAAATGAAAATTATTCCAATGAAGTAAATTGGATTAATTTATATAAAATTGACCTAATTTTGTTCAAAAACAATTAAATATATAATTTAACATTATAAATTATTTAAAGTAGAATGCATTTTAAATAAAAATTTAGTATTTTTCACTATTCATAAAAAATGAAACATTTTAGAAAAATTCCAACAAATCACCTTAAGATAATTTTTATATTATAATTTGAAAATGTAATTTTATTTTTTAAAATAATTTTTTTAAAAGTGGTAAAAATTAATCTTATATTATGTGAGAAAAGCACGACTAAACAGTCATTTTAAATAAATATTGTTTTTAGAAACATTTCTTTTTTCTTTTAAACAATTATTATTTTATTTCTAATAGATAACCATAAATTTCATAATTTTGTTATTAATATTAATACCCCCAAATTTAATTTCTAAATTATAATAGTATACTATATTATCTTTCATTTAGAATCAGCGTACATGTTTCCCATAACATGAAATAGATTAAATTTTAAAAAATATATTTAATGGGGTTTTAAGCTCAGTGTTGCGTGTCACATACACTCTCAAATAAAAGTTATTATTTAATACATTTTGGGTGTTACATTCTACCCAGATTAAATAAATTTCATCATCTCTATTTAAACTAGATCTATGTAATCAAGTGTTTTAAATCTTAAAATAATTTTATAAAAAACACACATCATAAAAAGGGTTAATAAAACATCATCCTAATAAAGGAAAAATAGAAGTAAAAATGGTCACATGGAATAATCACATATCAAGGTTTCCATGTAAGAGAAAATATAGAGAAAATAAAATCACATATAAGAAATATAATAATAAGTCCCTAATATTAATGGAGATATTTTGAGGTCATTAATCAAAAGAATGTTTGTTATCCATAGAATGTTAGAGACCATAAAACCATAAGACAAATAGGTGAGAAAAATGGTATTTATATCATAAAAAATGATTATAATAGGACAATTTGTTTTTCAAGAGACTTTTCCTATTTATGAGGAATTAATTTACTCTATATGAATATAATGAAATATACTTACTTGACACTTTTATATTTCATAATCGCAATTTCATCTTTTGGTTTCCCTTTGATCAAATTACAATTCTTTGGTAACTCCATGAAATGAAAAAATATTTTATTATGAATGAATCACTAAAATTTACTTTTAATGAATCATAATATCCTTAAAAGAGTGAAAAGTCTTTTTATATTTCTTTAAATATTTTCCAAAACCAATATGGATCGAACAAGTTATTCGATATGAAAAACTATTCTCTAAACCTCAAAAGTATTACCACAAGTTCATCATTAATATTTATTTTTCAATTTTTTTAACTAAAAACGATTACATATAAATTAGTAGATCCTATAGGCTATTAGTGGGCACTAAACCATTATCTTACTTTGGTCAAGGGTTCAATCCCCATGACCATTCTTTATGAGAAAGGTTGTCACCCTACAAGAAGATCATCATTTTTTTAAAACTATATTAATATAATTCCTATAACATTCCCTAAAAAATATGATTGACATCCTTGACATAAACTTATTCCTAAATAACATTTTTATTATGTTTTTTAATACAACCTGTTTTATTTTATTATTTTTTTCAAAGTCTAGAAAACTTATGTGACTATTATTTTAATTTAATTAAATGAAAATTTCAAACATAATGGTTAGAAATGCCTTTAATCTTATTTATATCAAATTTAAAAGAATTATTCATCAAATAATGTTTTCACCAAAATATATAATAAACCAATGGGGTTTCTCCAAAAATATCCTTAATAATGGTAGACAATAATCACATAAACCCTAAAAAATGTGATGTTTAAGACTTTGAAATTATGATCAATATTAAACTAATAAAACATTATGATATCCATAACTCTTATATTAATGAATACACTTATGCTTTTAACATTTAAAAAAAATACTTATATGTTTAATGATTCTTATACAGAAATACCATGGGTAAAAAAACCTCTATAATATAATTCTAGAATTAAAATAAATACATAAGCCATTTTATTTCAAAATAGTTTATTCCTTGATATTGGAGTTAACCTTTAGATAAGGTAATTGATTTGGATAATTACCTAGTTATCAAAACTTAATAAAATTAACTATAAATGTATCCCTCTAATGATATTTATTTCCATCTATTTTACTCTTCATTTTTTCCTTATAAATTCTTTAGATTATTCCATTTCTTTCCACACATAAATAATTTTACTGTTATATTGAGACACTTTCCTTGGTTTCTCCTTCCACATTTTTGATAAGAATTAAATTGATCCTTCTTTCCTCCATGGTCTTCATCACACGATGTATTATCAAAATCCGTCATTTTCTTATTTGGTGAGTTTGATATTTGGATAAGGTAATGATTTTTATGAATATTTTGGGGTGACTAATTAGGAATAATCATGATATATTTCACTCTTATCATCATATCATTTGGTTTCTCATACTAAATAGTATTTCCTTCATGTAAAATGTTAACATGATTACTTCAGGTTCCATCCATTTAATAAAACCAAAAATCATAGTTTGATAGTGGGAAATCCATAGGATCATTTATAGTATGTCTATATCATGAAAAATTGTTTTCAACATATGACACCTTAGGTTTAATCTAGGTCATTCATTTCTATCATCTAATCAAATCCCTCATAATGGTTTGTAAAATAAATGTGAATTATCTTAAGGATATCCTCTAAGAGTGTTAAACTAGGTTCAAAGTAAAGCTCGATATCATTCACCAGGTGATGATTGGGTCATGACTAAAGAAAATTTTTTAGAGTTATAACCCCTTGGTACATATTATGTTATCTGAATGTAGTAACATGGATCAGATTTCTTCTCTATTACATAGGTATAATACACAAGGAATCACATCATAGAGGGAGAAATAATTTAGTAGTATTGGAAAACTAGAATCATACATGAATCATACATTACATTTTAATATACAAATTATAAAATATTTTAGTAAACTTCCTAGATTCCATGAAAAGGGAAAAAATAAGGGTGATATTAAATGCTCGGTAAGCATTATGTATAGTGGAAGCTATCATGGAAAATAAGCATAATAAATATGGAAAGGTAAATAACTGAATATACATGCCCTGTAATAAAAAAAATAAGTAAGTGAATCCATATATAATATCATTATGAAAATATAATGGATAATAATCAATATTGGAATGTAAAAAACTAAACAAAATTTCCATTTAAAAAAGTTTTCTGTAATGAAAATATAAGGCATAATCAATAAGATAAGGTAAATCATTGAGAAAACATTACACTTAAATAATAAGCTGAGAATGAAATGCATCCCAATATAACATCCTTATGAAAATATAATGGATAATAATAACATAATTATAAATTAATTATATGATTATTTATTAGATGCCATGCCTAAGGTATATGATACCTCTACCATTAAGATGTATCCTCAAGATAGTTTAAAACTACAAGGTAAAAAACCATTAGGTTTGTATAACTAATTTTACCCTAGCATACTGACTCATCTTATGAGACTACTAATGCATCAATGGGAAATTTATAACCGGGATCCACCCATGTCTGTATGTGCAAAGCATCCCTCATATATAAAATAATCTATTTAATACATAAATAATTTTTCATATCATAAAATATATTTATTGAGTAAGGAATAAAATTTTGTCAATATTTTCCCAAATAAAAAATAACTTTCAATATAGAATACCTTATGTAAAAATGATATATTATTTAAGTAATAAGAATATCTATGATAAATAAAATGAATATTTAGGTGAAATTTAATGTATAAAGGAAAGTGAGTAGTTCAAGGTAAAGTTAATGAGTACCAAAATTTATCAAGGAAGTGAATTTTAATAATTTCCATAGTCAAAATGATCCTAAACCATCCAGAGTAATAATAACAATGGTATTAATACAACATATACCGTTTGAATTAATAATAAAGGTTTTTTTTCATTTCTAAATATAACTACCATAAAAATATATTTAAAAACATTTTTGAAAAAAATATAATTTTCATTTTGAAAATAAACTTTAAAAACTAAAATTTCAAAAAATAATTTAAAGAAAATAATTTACATTGAAATTTATAAAAAAATATTTAAATCATTTTAGTGGTCATAATAGATCGAAATTCCATTCATGTCATATATGTTAACAAAAGATTCCTTTTACTTTTTTGGTAAAATCTAAACATGAAATGTTTTGAGAATGACATAAATATTCCTTTCAATTGTTTTTTAAAAACTTAAAATCCATCAAAAATTAATTTAATAAATCCTTTTTAAAAGGTTACTTTGTTTTTATTGATAATAGTGTATTGGTAGAAAATGAATTTATGGATGAAGAGAGGAATAAATTAGGATTTTATTAAAAACATATTCTCAATTATTTTATGTTCTAAAAAGTATAAAAATTATACTATAACTCAAAAATATCATGAATAAGAAGTGTATAGGAAGATAAAATGGTTTTATTTTGAAAATTTCAAATAATTTCCTTTAAATGAAATTCATGTATAAACAGTGTCGATTGGAAGAATATTGTAAAATAAGACCTTACTATAATCATATCATTAAGGTTTCAATTAATCAATGAATTTATTATGTGTATTAAATATAAATACACATAAAACATGTAGAAATAATGCATAATATAATAATATGTCACTATACACATAATCTTAGAATATCAAAACGATAAAGGTGTAATATAAACCAATGAAATGAAATTCAGTTATAAAATTCCCTACCACTTAGTAACTCTTATGTAAAATCCCCTTGGATGAATTAATTTAAATTTGAACTCAAAATACCATGAATTATTAATTAAACGGGATATTACATGTCAAAGGAGTATTATATACTCCATATAAAATAAATTGGTGAATAACATACAAATATGAATCAATGAATAAAAATTAAGACAAAATCCATTACCTCAGGCTTCCTTTTGGTTGACCATGATTTAAAATCCTTTTTAGTTGTTTTAAACATGTTATTTAATTATACCATAAAAATATTAATATTTATAATATCATATATTGTTCTTTTATAACATATTATCATCCGTTCCTTAATAATCTATCATTATTTTCACTGTTTCGAGTACTAATTGTCAAGGTTTCGAATTCATGGTTATCATTAAAGTTCTAATTCATGTGAATATTATTTCATTTAATTTTATAAAAAATAATTATCATAGAATAATTATCATATTTATACATAAATTATACTTTTAATACTAATCATGAATGATGATTTTTAGAAATTAAGCACATTACGATCATAGAGATGGTAGGTCATATATACACTTGAGTGATGTTTCCATTTTTCAATGATCATAATGGATAGAAGGTAAGTAATATATAATGTTAAAATAATGAAAAATATGTAATTAATATCATAATTATGTCATGTATATCTATTGAAACTACTTGGGAAATTAACCAAAACGATTATGAAGAGAACTATAGATTTTTTAGATCCCAAAGAAAGGTTAAAAAAGTAAAAAAAGAACCGAATTGCACGACGAAGCTGCATGGTAGACCTGTCTGACTGAGCTGCACGGAAGAACTATGCAACCAAGCTGCACAACTAACCTGCACGAACGAACCATGGGGCAGAGCTGTGCGTCTGACCTCCGCACCGGACAATTCTTGGTGCCCCCTCTACAGAGCACCTGCATGGAAAAACTGCAAGAAACACTTGCGCGGGCTACATTTCGTCAACCAGGACCATCCGTCCATGTAAATAGTGCCCTTGTGCACCCCATTTGCAGACTGAAAAAAATGAAAGACTCTCTGAAGTTCCCATTGCGTAACTCCTTTTCCTAGATCCCTCAAATTGTCTTAGGTAGCTCTCTAAACCACCATAGAAGAGGTAATTAAATGGGGTATGCATGTTTTGAATTTTCTCACATTCTTCAGTCATCATCCATACCTACGCGGTATACTTGCACAACATATATAGGTGGTATACCGGTGCGCCATACCTACGTGGTATAATTGCACACCATAGCTGTGTGGTATACTTGTGCAATACAAGCAACGTGGGGTACCTACGTGACCAAATAAAGTACCCTCTTTTAAAATCCAGTCATGGACGGGTATGTCATTCCTTGGTTCTCTTATCTGAAAGGGACTAAGTTGAAGCCTCCACCAAAACCTCCAGACATCTCAAACCTTTGGGTAAGGCACATCAGCATGTCTCCTATTTTGGTTTTTATTTCCATAGTCATAGGATTCCCAATTTTTTTCACAATGGGGTAAGGATTAATGAGATGTTTGTGGGTTTTTATATCCACAGTCACATGTACCTTTCTCCCAAAAATTGTGTTGGGATGTTCTCGATTTTGAGGAGGGTTGGTTACCGGCCTCACCCTTTTCAAAGAGGCGACCCAGAACCTCAGGTATCTGGTAGAGAAGGTACACATCACACTTGCAGTTCTATGAAAGCATTAGAGAAGTCTCCCTCCCCTACTAGATCCAATTTTAGGGCAGCCATCCTGGTATAATCCCCTCACCTTCACCCCTTCTTCTTTAAATTTGACCCTTCTCCAATTTAAATAGAACAGAGGGAAGGCTATTCGCCTCGCCCTCTTTCATGGTCGACGCACCCTCTTCCATCATCATGGAGGAAAAATTAGGATGTACGATGTGTCATTGTTGAATCTTTCACATCCTCTTGTTTCTCACACCGAGCATGACTCACGTGGGTTTAGAGATACATGATGATTAAAACATGTGCACAAACACTCAAACCAAGGAACTATGAGAACTCTGATTCCTATTCAAACTAGGTACGTATGAAGCTGTCTCAAGGGCCAAGCTCACTGGGAATCCTCCTTAGGAAATAATTCCCAAATTCAATCTTCAAATCATAAAGGCATCCTTTTCAGGAAGTAATACCAAACTCATCTTTCCCAGAGGACCATACTCTCCTATGATATCTATTGAAGTACGCGGGATTTGATTCCCATCCATATGGGCTACTTAGGAAGCCTACTTGAGGTTCAAAACCAACACTTTAAATCAACCCTATTCTCTTTAGGCCATATTCCCAATAGGGTATGATCCTACTTGGAAATTCATATCCTTTCAAAGTTCCTTAGGCTGCTTCAACATAAGTCCCAAACTAAGTTTTGACTAATAATCTTTCTCTTACTGGTCCTTATCACAAGAAAATAAAAGGTATGATGTGTCCTATTAAAGAATAACTGAACTACGAGGGTTCTGATTCATTTCACAAGGATACATAGGTAGATCATTTTATGAGCAAGATCCCATGATTAAAACAATCTTTCATCTCCCTGGATGACAATAAATTCCAGAGTGCCCCCCTGAGGGGCTTAAAAACCAATATCATCAAAATGATGATTAAATGAATCTCTAATCCTTATATTAGATGATACCATTGATGGAAAACCTCGAATACATACATATGTTTCCATATATAAAGAACCTTGAATGTATACTGATGATTCGAAAATTTTACACATGTTAATAATTGATTGAAAATTCCAAGGGATACTTATGATATACATGGTGAATTAATAAAGATTCATGAAAATATTTTAATTTTAAAAAGAGAGTCCCAAAGTAGACAATAATTCCCCCTAAAAAAGGTGTGATGAGTCCGATATCCCATCCTCTTGACCAATCCAGGTTCTTATGTTTTGTAATGTTCAAAACATAACGAACACCTACCTATGGAAAGTAGGTCCTCTTTGGATAACGAACTCTTGAATGTTTCTGGTTCCATGAATAAATACAATGGAATCTTCTGAGAAATAGTGATTCTTAAATCTAGAACACATGATTCAAGGAACTACGAAAAAAAATGGCGAACCTGACCTGAATCCTTAACCAAGTTAATAAAGATACCCACATGTTAGGCCCATATCAATTGATAAAGGAAGGCCAGAAAAAGGAATTAATCACGCATGTATCCATATGAAAAGATATTTCTTTAATAAAGTTTGTCATTGATCTATGTTTTCCACCGAACTCCCTTCAATCCAAAGAATGAATTTCTCCAAGACAATATCTGTGAACTTCCTAGTCGCTGATCAAGTGGGATCTTCTTCCTAGGTAAGGACGTTATCACCAACCCAGTGTCTTCAACGTTGGGTCTCAAATGTTCTGATAAAAGAATATTTTCAGCATGGTACAATACTAACTTTGGAGGCTGCTCAATAAGCCCTTCAGGTCAACAACAATCCTCGATCATCTGGACAATGACAACCAATGTTCAACACGTAGATGGTACAAACCACAGTCTCCAACCATTTCCGGTCCTTATCCATGGAACACAATAACCAGTCCCACCCATACTACAGGAGGTGGATCAAGAGGTCACTCAAGGCCTCAATTCAATAATTCAGGAGTCTTTCCTAAATAATTCAACTAGAAATCACAGCCAAAATCATTCGGTAGTAGCCCCCAACATGATGGGGGTGTTGCCTCTAGACATTCGGCCCAGGTCTTTCTAAATCGGGAACATAAGAAAAACTACTAGGGACAGCATCCGATCAACAAGGAACAGGTTCTCACCTCTTCTTGTTCCGTAAAATTCCATCGACCAAACATGATGGAAAACAACGAGTGATCACATACACCCATTTGTTCTAATTTTGTTGCTCAGTAGCCTTGTATAATAGCAACCCACAAATATCACCATATAAACTCGGTGGACTATCGTGAACAAGCACATACACATGCTCACATGTTATCAACCAGTCAGCAGGCTCATCTGAATGCATTTAAAGAGACTCACCAATATTTTATGGTGACATATGGTAAATAGGAACATACACCTATTGACAATCACCAATTCTGTCAGCATTCTCATCTACCAGTATTGAAGGAATTATGTCAATCATACTTGAGAAAAAATAGCGATCATGCACATACTCTTACCAATGCTCATCAAGTCTTCCAACATTATCATTTGGTAGCACCTGGAGAAGTCTTTCGAAAATCACCAACAACAAATTTGGGGCAGAGCCAACTCTCTGCCCCCATGCATGATTACTTTCAATATCCATTGATAGGAAAATGAGGATAGGAACATGCACATACACCTACTCCAGATACGGAATGGACGTATATTCCCATTCCAACCACTGAAGTCACCAAACACATCTTATCAATTGGGAAAGAGTAGACGCATATCCCTTCCCATATTCTGGATGCATGTCAGGATATTTTAACAACAACCTCAGCAATATTAGGGGAACAAACATATAAATCAGTCCCCACACATGGGATAACACATCGGAATGCCATCCCAGAGCAGATACACACCTCTGTTCCAGTCCAAGAGGGTCATATGGAATTTTCCCCTATATCATATGGACAATAGGATCATGAACATACACCCTTTCCAATTGGAGTTAATCAGTCCATTCCGGTAACTAATTCAAGGAAGGCACATACACCTACCCATTATAACCACTTCCCCTAGAAGGTGGGCCCAACTAAGTATAAGAGAACATCCAAAAATAAATCTCACCAAATACCATTGGAAAATAAAGAGTCAGGATGTGATTTAGCTCCCCTTAATACTAGGGATCTAGAATCCCTCAGACATTTATCTATTTTTGCTCAAGATCCTACCATTTCATAACAAAATTTGGGAGTGGTAGTTGTAATTTTGAAGTTTCTTACCGGACAGTTCATCATGAAGGATTTCTTCATGAAAATTCGGTCAATCTAGAGTTCATATCTTTGGATGAGAGCCACGACAACCCTCAGTGTGGCCAGAAGTCCAAGGAGAAAGAAGATTTATCCCTTGATATAATCTAGCATGATGATCCTCCCCATGATGGCATTCGCTGCGAAATTCCTCTCCGCAATAGTATTTCACATTTTCAAAACAATTACATAATTGAAAGTGTAGCAACAAGAAAGACCTCCTATATCAAGGAACTTGAAAAAACAAGCCTCGTAATGTATTATGCCTTGTCATTGATGGGTGAAACAATTTCTCAGTCAGAAAACATCTTAAGGGAACAGTCATTCTCCGAACCTCCCTTGGGTCATTTATCTTCTAATGCAACGAATCATCTTTGGTCAGACCAAGTGGAGAAAACTCTAGTGAAAGATGATGAAGACATGTTAAACATGAGGAAACAATTAACTAAATGATAAATACCATTCATGTTCTGGCCTTTAAGAAATTATAAGTTTCATATTCCAAAATTGATGACAGAAGATTGCATTCATGACAAGCATCTCAACATATGGAAAAATATTCTTCATTTGAAAAATAAAGTATTAGCATATAAAAAATATCAAAATCATATAATGTTAATAGAAGGGTTACAATGTCAAATTGACTTGGAATTATTTTAAGTTTCCCAACATCCAAGGGTTGAAAAACAATAGAAAACCCTTCAGCGTGCATGTCTCAATGCTCTAAAGAGGCTACGCCAATTAATTTCGGATTCCCCATATTGTGTTCGCATCAGAGGATGGGGTGCATATGGAGCATTGCATTTCACTACACTCCAAAATTAGCAAAGTCCACCAAAATTGGTCTCATGAAATGTTATTTCCCATGACCATCCACAATCAATAGGTTGTTTATGTCATCAAATGTACGCTCAAGAACAGGCCTCGACCGGTTCTCATCAAAAACTTACCCAAAGGAACGAGGTTGTTGAGCTACTTCTACATCAAGCTTCTCAGAATCTTGAGAAAGCATCCCGTTTAGAGGATGTCAAGAATCATAGGATGAAAATTTCTGAAATAGCACAACGATATTCTAAAATAGGTGATTTATGTAATTGTTGGATGATGCACCCAGCTAATATCCGAACCAAAATCTGCAAAATTAGAAGAGCATTTGCACAAATTCTAGCTGTAGCAGTTCAAGAATTACCCTAGCATTCTAGGCTGGGGGATCATTTACTACAACCTTCAAATTCATTAAACAATGTTCAAAGATTTGAAGAAGAATAATAGGATCAACCTGAGCCTGCTAGGCTGGGGGATTTTTCGCATCTACAATACCTTCCTCAACCGAAGTCAGTTTTCTCCTGATTAGGGAAGAATCCACATGGAAATAATACAATTGAACTATCCCATAATTCCCGTCATGTTATTATCCAACAAAAGGTTCCATGAAATTAGTCATATATGAGAACAAAGTTTCGTGAAAGAAAAAAAGGGAGAAGATATACTCGAAACACTACAAAATTACATCAATGTGTTATGCGTCAGTGAATGTTATCAATACCATTGCAGAATAAACTCCATAAAATAAGTCCAGTTCAAAGGAATTAGAATATGATGTTCTTGTCCACAATATGGTACACACTGGGTAAAATGAAGAATGTGTGCATACATGAAATCAGAGGCTTACCCAGAATCTAGGTATGCCTTCAAATAACCGACTCCCCCCTCTCCGAAAATCATCTAACAAGGGGAAAGGAAAAAAGTAAGATTACACCTCAATTTTCCAATTCATATGGTCAATATCTTTCACTTGAATAAATATTAGTACAACAAAAAGAGTAAATGAAGGAGTTAAAAAGAATCAATACAGAGTTGCTTCGAAATAGCATTTCTGCTAGACAAATTCCCTAGACAAATCTCAACTTGAAAATCCTATAGGATCTCCTTAGATAATGAGATTTGTAGTAACTATAGAGGTAGATAATGAATTCCCTCCATTGGGTAAAAAATAAAGAAAGGATCATATACATCCAGATAAACCTATTTTTTTGGGTTATCCAAGGCAGATATCAGCACCATCACCAGTGGTTTTACCGGTCGTTACACCGGCTCATGTTCCAGTTGCAATACGTTCATAGAATCCAACTCATCTGGATATTCAAAAAATACTTATAAATACAATTGACGTACTAATGACTTGGTTGGATGATATGGAGGAATGATGTGTACCAGTTCAGCCGGAAAAGAGATCTTACCCAGAATGGGTGGATAAAATTCCCCCCCACCAAATTTTGTGAATACCACATTCCCAATTTTTAATGGTTCAGGGGATCCGGAACAACACTTAACACATTTTGTTTCTCGTTGTGATCCTATGATGGGAACTTATAAACGACAAGAACCAGTTAAGCTTAGGTGTTTTGTGAAGTCATTACAAGGAACAACTTTTGTCTTGTATATATGTTTGGAATCTCGATAAATTACTGGGTGGGAAGATCTCTGTCAGAAATTTATTCTTCAATTTAACTCAACTTTTCCAAAGATGGTAGTTTTTGATCTTACCAATTGTAAACAAATGGAAAATGAAAGAGTTTCATATTTCATTGCTCACTGGAATAGATTAACATATTCTTTAAGATTAACAATCCCTCAAGAATAGTTGCTTCCAATCTGTGTGGAAAAACTGCATGATGAATTACGGACACCATTAATCCCTGTGAAATACACATGAGGGTTTCGAGACCTTACTTTAACCACTTAGTAGATAGAAGACTCTATTATAGAAACTAAATCTTAAACTCGGGTAATTCCACCAGTTCCAGGAATAAGAATAAAAAAGGTAGAATTTGCTACAATCATACTCAAACAGGCACATGTACCTGCTTCTACTTCAAGACCTTAATCATACCGAAGGGCACCACTTCCTACGCATCCGTAGAAACGAACATCTCATCAAGATGATCAAATAGATCAAAGAATAAATAGTTTGAGGAATTAAAAAATAAAATCTATTCTTTCATGAATTAGGAAGATCCTCACAACTTCATCTTATCCCTAGAAAACAATTTGAATTAGTTTCCAAGGCTGAAGAAGCCAAATAAATATGAAGATGAAGATCATCTGAATCATTTTCCCTTTCATTATATGTTGGGACACCATATTCAGGAGTTCTTTGTTTTTAAATACCTTCTTTAAAAGATGGTAGACTCTAGACAAGTGAAATAGAAAAGTTCATTAGCTCAAGTAGCATGTGTTACTTCCACCAATCCAGAAAAAGAGGGGGAATGTAAAGAGGTTAAAACTAAAAATGTGAAAAAATATGGTGATTGGATGATTAGGAAAATGATAAACTAGACTCATTCAATTTTACAAAAATTGTTGAAACAACCAACTCTGTCTTCTACTACTCCTTCCACAACAAAACCATCTTCATCAAAAAGGAATTTCTCAAAGAAACAAAGTGGTCATAAGGATAAAGGGTAGTCATAAAATGACGAGCTTGTGTCAAGGACAAAGTTTTCCTTAACCCTGGCTGGTTTTATGCCATCTATTTCAAAATCACTGACACCGACCCAATAAATGGTACAACAAGAAGTAAACTATCAGGTAGAATCCTCATCAAACAAATAATTGATCGTTGGTTATGTTAATCTTATCCATTTAACATATCCTTATGCCAATGGTGATTATGATTGTATTGAGATAGAATTGCTTATGCCTAATTGGGGAACTAGAGGAAGAGGCCAAGGTTGAGGAAATAGGGGATGATGTGAGAATTCCAGAAACCATCATTTTAACTCTACCCCTGCTCAAACCATATATGTGGTAGAAACTCGTTTAAGAGCCCTTTTGTGAGATCAAAAATAATAAGGAGTTTCTTATATGAAAAACAAGTCTAGTTCTGGAACAATTATTCTGGAGGACCGATTAGAAGCCACACTATATTCTTCTTACCAGATTAATAAACTTAGTATGTCTAATTTACCAAAGTCAGTGGTATTTCCCACAACTGTTTCAATACAAAATAAATCTTCAACAGAAGCATGAACTTCCAAAGCACCTGCAAAACCACATATCCATGCTGGGAAATGCAGAAGTTTGGACCAAATGTGTGATGTATTGAAACAATTGGCCCATGTAATGGCCAAGTTATCATGTTTGGATGCTTTTAATCTATCAAAAGTTCTTTGAGAAGAACTCATTGAGGCCTTCTTAGGTCCTCAAGATTTTCAAATTAATGTTGCTGTTGTTGAGGTTAACCATATAGAGAATGATTCTACAGAATGTCATGCAGTCAAATCTTTTATAGATGAAGAAGAAGACCATGTGGTACATGGACATATCAGACCTTTGTATCTATCTGTTAAGGTCAATGACATGGATATCCGATGATCTGTCATTGATAATGGCTCTAGGGTCAACCTCATTCCCGTTCATACACTTCATTAATTAGGCCTGACTGAATCTGTCTTATCTCCTTCGACTTTAATGTTTCAAGGATATGAAAAGAATGGACAAGAACCTCTAGGTGAAATTACAATCAGAACTCATTTTAGAGATCTTGTGTTTAATTCAGATTTCATGGTTGTTCGTTAGGACACAACCTTCAATATTATGCTGGGAAGGCCTTGGTTTTATCAACATGTAGCCATACCTTCATCATACCACCAATGTCTAAAATACTATTTCAATGGTCAAATCGGAACATTGTATTGTGACAAGGCTCTGTTAAAAACATGTGAATCTAAATATATCGAGGAAGAATTTTATCACACAAAAAAAAATGAAGTCCATGACCATGGAGATAATTAGATTTAATGCTCCAAATAGAATGGAAAAGATTCCAGAAAATCCATTAATGCATTTGAGTACAGATTCTGTGTTACCCATCAATCAAGTTGAAAGGGTAAAACCAAATCCATTCACTCATCCAATAATTCCCATAATGTCAATTGCATAAATTGAGCCTGATAACATGGGAGAAATTATTGATACACCAAGAAATGATGGAAGCTTTAATGGAGATGTTTTTATTTCATCTATTGAACTACAACGAGCCTCTACATCATTAATCAGAATAGAAGAAATTGTAGCAATATTAGAGGAAGACAAAGATGTTGATTCTCAATCCATCAATAACTCTTTACCACAGGAAGACACATCATCATCAGTAGGGTAATATGTGGTGGATTCTCATTTTGGATGTTCAAATAATGACTCCTCCCCTAAATCTGGGAGTTTTTCCTTGTCATCTACCATGAAAATGGAATCAGAAGAGTTGGTACATAATGAAGAAGAAGAGGAAGATCTTGGGGATTCTCCTCCAGCATTATAAGAAGGTGTTTCTAACACCGTGTATGAACTCAAAGAAATAAATCTGGGTACAAGAGAAGATCCATGCCCCTCTTTAATTATTGATTCTATGACCTCTGAGGATAAAGAGGTTTATACTTACTTTCTAAAAAAAATTCAAGATATATTTGTTGGGAATTATATGGAAATGCCAGGTCTTAATCCTGATGTAGCCACCCATCATTTGGGTTTTCCAGAAGAACATCATGGGTTCAAGAAAGCAGTAAGGATAACACACATAACTCATGCCTCTAAAATTGAATCGAATGTTGATAAGAATATAAAAGCTAAAAGTTTCTAGGAAGTTCAGTTTCCCAAATGGATTTCCAATATTTTCCTAGTGAAAAAGAAGAATGAGAAAATTAGTATTTACATTGATTTCAGTGATCTTAACCGACATTGTCCTAAAGATGATTTTCCAGTCCAGATTACAGAACATCTAATTGATGAAATGGATATCTATGAAGCTTTTTATTTTATGGATGGTTACTCTGGGTATAATAAAATTCAAATGGACCCAAAGGATGAAGAATCTACAGCCTTTAAAGCTCCTCAAGGTGTGTTTTGCTGTCGGGTAATTCCCTTTGCCTTAATGAATGTAGGCGCGACATACCAACGTTCCATGAACCATATCATCAGACCCTTCATAAGGAAATTTGTGGAATGTTATGTGGATGATTTGGTAGTCAAATCCAAACAACGTTCCAATCACTTGGCTGATTTGGAAACCATTTTTGCAAACATCGGCAACATAATTTCAAGATGAACCCCTTAAAATGTACTTCTGGGGAAACCTCAAAAAAATTCCTTGTCTTATTTATATTCCATTGTGGTATCAATGTTGATACTAAGAATAAAAAATCAATCCCTGGTAGGTCACCTCCTTAAAATTGGAATGAATTGAGAGGAATTCAAGGAAATTTTGCCTATATTCGGTGCTCTATCACCAATTTGGCAGGAAATGTTTTATATTTCAACAGATTAATGAAGAAAGGAGTCACTTATCAGTGGACTGAGGATTTCCCCGAAGAGTTTGATAAACTCAAGAAATATCTCTCTATTCCACCAGTATTGATGCCACTTGTTGGAGGAAGACCACTCATTCTCTATGTGATAGCTTTAATGTGATCACTAGGTGCCTTCCTTGCCCAAAAGAATGAGAGTGAAAATGAAAATAACATTTATTATCTTAGTCGCACTATGATTGATGTGGAAACTCAGTATTAAGGTTTTGATAAGTGATTCCTAGAATTAATCTTTGTGGTTTAGTAATTGAGACATTACCTGCAACATCATGAGGTCCAATCGGTATCTCGTAATAACCCAATCAAATTTATCCTCAGTTGTCCTTTGATTATAGGATGTCTAGAATGGTGGGAGGTTATTTTTCAAAAATTTGATATCTAGATTGTTCCTCAAAAGGCAATAAAAGTCCAAGATCTGGCTGATTTCCATACTGAGTTCCCATCTGTGGAAGAAACGTCGTTTAGGACTGATGTTCATGATGAAGAGGTCTTCTCTATTAAAGATAATTCCCAAACATGGGAAATGTATTTTGATGGTGATTCTAGAAGACCGACCAGGAAGAGACTGGAAAATACTATACTCAACTAGGTTGGATTAGGAATAGTTTTTATTTCCCCAGAAAAGGCAGTATTGCATTATTCTTTCCTATCATCGGAAGGTGTTACCAATAATGAAGCAGAATATCAAGCTCTCATCCCAGGTTTGGAATTGGCCCTTCAGGTGAAAATGTATCATTTAATGGTAAAAGGTGATTCATAATTGGTAATCAAACAAATCAATGGAGAATATTCTATCAGAAAAGAAGAGTTAATCCCTTTGTGTGACTGCGTCAGAGAGTTAATGGCTGAATTTCCCTCAGAGCCGACATTGTCCTATGTCCCACGATCACAATATGCCCAAGAAGATGCACTGGCTAATGCAGCTACTGTAGAAACCCGAATCCTGACGTACATGGACATTACATTACTTTTGTGGAATACTTAGTACATAACAAAAACACACACACAAGGACCGTAATAGTTTAGTGTCTTTGGAAACTCGAAATATAATCTTCTAATCATGGTGAAAGATCTTCAACATCTCCCATAAAGATCTTCCGTTTTTTTACCTAAAACCTTTCTTTACATCCTGGGGAAAAGAAAACATAAAAGGGTGAGCTCAAATGCTTAGTAAGGGTAAACAAAAGAAATATCAATCACATCATATTCATAAGAACATAACATTATGGAAATCTTAATCCTGCAAAAGAGATCATAATATCATAACATGGGAAAAATCATAGTAGTTAAATGTAATCCCAATAATCATAACTTAAAACATGAAACTTTGTTTCATACACACATAATCATATAGAATCATTTCTTTGTAGTCAAGACTCATTCCCAAGACGATCTTAGTGGACAAAGTCCATTTTTGAACTGAGTTCACTCCTCGTTTCAGTCCTGTTTCACTGAACCAGTTAAACCTGCCATTCCAGCCATTTCTATCTCATGATATATAAAATCTTTACCCAATGCATTGTAGGGAGATATAGGTCCCACCCATCTCATAATGATACCATTATTATGTGTGCCACAAAATCATAAATCATACATCATTGCATAACCCATGTAATAAAAATTGGATTCTTAAACATCGTGACATCATAAAACAATTCATATAAGATAAATGAATTCATAAAAATAATTCCATCACAACATAATCAAATCAATGTAATAATAGTGATAGAAACAGAACCGTATATTATCTTAGATGGAAAATAATTTTGATAAAACACGTGAACACCATTCTTTAGGAAAATATCCTTTCTACTTCAAGAACATTTTCCTTTCTTAACATGTCATAAAATTTTAAACTAAAAGAAGTTGATTAAAAATAAACTTGAAAACATGTAAAGGAAGCTTCTTGGAAATAATGTTTTAAAAATCCATTCATGCCGTATAAGTTAAAAGAAAACATTCTTCTCGTACTTTTTTCGGAAATGTCAAAAAGTACCTCATACGAAAAACAACAAAAGATTCCCTTCATATATTTTACTAAAAACACACCGAAGGGTAAAATTGTATTTAAAAAGTTGTAGGTGGATGGAAATAATGTTACATATTGAGGAAACATGGATGTGGATGATAAAATACACCCCAGTAAATTCCAAAGTATAAACAATCTAAGATAAAAATGAGATTGTGATATTTCCCTTACCTTAGGTCCAATTTGATTCATAAGTGTCCGAAACTCCTGTATAATGACTTAAATAACATTATTGACTTATTCCAGAATCATACTTATTTTTATGATATCATATATGGTCATATTCTTAGCTTCTTATTAGTAATATTTCATTACTACTTGTTATTCTGGTGTTTATTACTTTTTGTTCTTATGCGCGTTTTTTCGAATAAATTTGTATTTTTCTTTTTAGGTTATAGATACCTCATTTTAAGAATGGTATTAGTGTAATATATATCATATTCATTCATTAAATTCATTTATATAGTCATTATGCAATGAAGATCATGTATAACGAGTCACATCACATCGTGGAGACAGTATTCCGTACATATGCACGAGTGATGATAGCATTCCCATGATCGTGGAATTGTATTGGAGTGTATGTATAATATTTCAGAATAAATATCACTTTACAATAATAATATATAGTTATTATTTACACCATTATACCCATCTGAGTAAGGTGGTGGTGGAAAATAGATTACACCATGGCGTGGAGACGGTATTCCGTACGTACTCATGCATGGTGAATTCGTTTTCCGTAGGATGGATAGATGGTGAAATAGGGTTGTATAATACTTATAGTAACATATCAGTATATGAGTGATACTGATGTTATTACTTAATAATGAAACAACTAAAGAAGAAGAAGTGGAATAAGAAATAAAGATGAAAGAATCGGTAACGGGCATTACCTCTTCTTTGAAGCGCCTCTTTGAGACCTCCTCTTAGGGCACTAAAATTGGTCTTTGAAGAAGACCCAGACCTCTAGTATGTTTATAGGGAAGTGGAGAAAATATATTTTCAGGGGTTGGCTGATCATGAAGGGTCAATGTGGTGTGAGGAAGAGAGGGAGGATGTGCGCTTTTATAAGGGAGGAGAGGGGCACCTTTGGAATAACTAAAAATATTATTTTATTATAATGTCAAATTCAGTTTTAATAGCTCCAAATTGATATATTTATAAGCTAAGGTATGGAGGGGTAGAAATACTCTCATCCAATATAATTTAGACAAGTTTAGGTATCAATTGTAACCTTATCATTTAGATTTAACTTTAAGTTAGTTAATTTAACTTTTACCGTGTCTTCTTGCTTTCTTACACTATAAGGTTAATAAACATACTATATCAAGCCAAACGAACCCCAAGTTGTTTATTATTAATATATAACCTTATCTAAGTTATTTGGCCGAACCTTAGATTTTGAGGAATAAAATAACAATTAATAATATAGTATTTGTTTTAAAAACTATTTTATGTCAATTTTGACACTATTTGGTAATTGATTTTTGTGAATATCATAACAGAATGATTAGTTCTGAAACATTTAATTAAATTACTACTAACATGTCATATTAACATATAAAATTATTTTAATTCATAAAAAGTCTCAAATTACATTTATTTGGGTATTTATAACAAAAATTATGTCAATATTTCATTAATAAGATAATTACTGCATTATCATTGTATCATAAATAAATTAAATTATTTTAAGTCTAAAAATTACAAATAAAATACAATTATGTAAGAACTTTTTTTAGCTTTCTAATGAATATTTATAGTCTAATTTATCTTATGTATAACCCTATATTAAAAATTCATTAGTTATTAAACATTGATTTTAACTATTTTAACCCTTCTTTAAATAAATTGATAATAGATGTCCTAATCTAATCCAAGTGGGCCTAAATGGTCATATGTTATTCCTAAGGCTGTTTTTGGTCGAATTACACTTATCCAATAGAATTAGGACATGTGTTAGGGTAATGATAATATCATTTTTACCTTTGATTACCCTATTTACTTTTAACCGTGGTAAAAAAAAGTAAAAAGTTACTATTCACCAAAAATTATTTTCATCTCATTGAACCACATTTTACTTACTGACATCAACCGTGTCTCTCGGATTTTTGAAATTACACTCACAGAAGCGGGAAAATTAAGTTTTATGAAAAATTCATTTTTTTACTGCCGCTTAGTGGTTTCACTATTCATCAAAAAATGAAAGTTTCCAGAAAAATACCAAAAATTAGGGCTAAGCTATATTTCATATTATGAACTCAAAAATGATTTCTTTTTTACAAAATTCAAAACATATCAGTTAAATTAACTAATTTAAAAATTAATTCTCATCGTCAAAACAAATAGCGTGTTTTTAAGAGATAATAACTATCAAAAGATTGACACTTGTTTATAACTGGTTTAAATGTAAAATTACATCAAATGACCAACATTGTATTAAATTGTAAAAATATATTCAAAATATACTTTAAAACCACTAAAATTAATAATTTATCACTGTTAATTATTTTTTATTAAAAAAGTTGTTTTTAATTAAAACTTAGTAATTTTCACTATTCATCAGAATATGAAAGTTATCCGAAAAGTACCAAAATTTCACCATAGGCTAAATTAGATACTTCGAATCCAAAAATGAAGTCAACTTTGAAAGATAAAATTTATAAAATTTCAAAAAGTTGGTATTACTATTCATAACAACTAGTTCATAATAATAATATAATAATATCTCGTTTAGTGAAACTCGGTATTTCGTACTACACATGCTATCGAGGAAGGTCGTGATTGAGTGTAATGCAAGGCAAGTCAGGGATGCATGTTGTGCAAGCTCCTTTTGGTGTAGCATACAACACAAGACATTAATTAAAAAGAATACTTTTCATAAAATCTCGGGGTGTTACATTCTACCCCCCTTAAAATAAATTTCGCCCTCGAAATTCTTCGGGGTTATAAATGGTTTACTATTCAAAAGTTTCTTTAATAGAAACCCACAATGTAAAAAGGAATACCAAAACCAATCTTTAAAAAACAAAAGTATGAAACATAACGGTTACCCCCAATAAACTGATCACTGGGTTTCCACATAGGTGAAATTATGGATATGGAAGAAAAATCTAACTATCATGTTCTGATGGAGAGTGGTAGAGAACATGGATATGAAAAAGACAACAATCACAAAGCTATAGATTTGTGATGATCTAAGGTACCATCTGATTCATCGGATATAAGGGAAGTAGGACAACATTTTTGGTTTTCAAGATCATTTCCCTAAAGTTGTTGAATTAAAAGAAATACTTACAAGATTTTAGTACAATCTCACTGTTGTTCGTGAATTGACCAATTTCCACTTCATCCCTTAAATAAATGATCTTGAATTTTTTTATTCAATATGTGTTAGCAGATCATGTGATAGAATGATGGGTCATTCCATCTCTTTCAAACAAAAGGTTAAAAAAAGTTATAAGTCCATCTTATGGTTAGATTAATCGTATATGGTTCCAAAAATGAACTTATACTTCATATATCATACCGCTTAATAAAATAAAACTAGTTTCTACTAACCAGGGACTTCCTTTAGGCCAATGGTAGGCGATAATGGTCAGTCGCACTTCGGTTGTGGGTTCGATTCCCATATCCTTGTCCGACGCGATGGGCTGCCGCCCGTCCTGCAGGTTGTCCTTTTTCTAAAACTACATTAATATAACATCCCATCAATAATATCGAAAAAAACTTATATCCTTAAACAATACTAACTTATGTCCCACATAATCCATTCCAATATTTAGGCTTATCCAAAATACTATTGTCTAATCTCATATTACAGTGAAAACGATTACCAAAGAGTTCATATAACAATCATGTTAATACAATCGTTGATCCCCATATATCATGAGATATGTCTTGTTGGTCATATTCCAAAAATTCAAAGGCCTTAATCCTTTATTCTCTTAAAAAATGAAAACCCATTGAATCTTAGTGAAAATAGTAATGCAGTTAAAAGTTAACACTTTCCACATACCAAAATCCTCAAAATTCTATATACTCAAACCATGATATCACTTAGTCCTTATATCAATCATGAGCTCATGAATACTGTCAAACATTTCATCCTCTCTTTTTCCCTTCATTATGCGTGTATCATCTTTTTCCAAAAATATCTCAATCACTTTCCATGTTTACCGATACCATAAAATTATTGAAAACCACAATAGACCATCACATAAATATTCCAATATTCCACGATACTATATACAACATTATTTTGGAATCCCATTACATAAACACTTAATCATTCCCCCACATCATTGTCATATTCAACATCACCAATAGTGATCGCATGTGACTTCCCTTTGTCCTTTGCCTTAAGTGGTTTCTCATGTCGATCATCACTAACCCTTGGATTAGGTCATTTATTAGATTAATGCCCTGTTTCCTTTCAATTTAAGCATTGAAGTGTTGGTGGTGCGTTCTCTGCAGTATTTTATTTATTCAAATCATTAGAAACCCTTTTTCCATTACTTCGACACTCAGCTGCTCGATGACCTTCTTTTCCACACTTAAAATATTTTCTAGTCCCTTTAAGACAATCTCCACCATGCTTATTTCCACACATTGAGCATAAGGAAACATTCATCTTCTTTTCGCCATTATTCTGAGATTTCTCCTTGAACTCCATCTTTCGTTTCTTGTCAAAACTATGAGATGTATAATTTACAAAAACTTCCATTTCTACCTTGATAGCACAACACACAATTTCTTCATAGCTACTGAAGTCTCTTATAGCTAATTCCCTTCTAAGATTTGGTTTTAAGCCACTGAAGAATCGATCAACTTTACATTCAGGTTGGATGATAAATCCAGATGCATACCTTGGAAGCCTTGTAAAATTCACTTCCTATATACCAACAGATTCATCATCTTTTTTCTTTAGTTCAAGAAACAATTTCTCCATCTTTGTTCGAAGAATATGAGGGAAGTACTTATTGAAAAATAAGTTCTTGAACACGTCCAATTCCATGGACTTAATTTCATCTCTTGGCCTCGTATTCTTGATAAGATTCCACCATTGATCAGCTTCACCTTCCAGACGATATACTGCTAAGATGACTTTATCATGTTCAGAACATTGAAGAACTGAAAATATCTTTTCAGTGGTACTGATCCATTGTTCAGCAATAAGTGGATCAGAAGACCCACTGAAGGAAGGTGGAAGTTACCTCATGAAGGACTCAATAGAATATTGTTACCTTCTTTGATCATTTGGAAGTCCAGAATGATTCATAGCTTGTGTAAGTATAGCAATATGATTTTGCACTCCATCTCCCATAACATTTGTTTGTTGAGGAGGAAAATAATTGCATTTTCCATTGCATTGATCAACACGGTTCCTTCAGGTTCCAGCCATCGTCTAAAACCCAAAAAGAATAGTGTGAGAGGAAAAAATCATGCTAGGGAAAACAACATAATAAAGGGAGATTACCTTCAATATATAACATCTTAGGTTTAATTCTAAGATCGTTACCGTAATTATAGGACTATAACCTATACTTATACTTAACCTTAGGGACATCCCTAGACATACCTTAGAAATATCTCTTGGGATATCACTAAAGTTCTCGCATCCTAGTTTCCAAAGGTTGACTAAACCTTTCCTCTGATACCCACTGTAGAGACCCTAAGCCTGACGTACATGGAAATTACATTACTTTTGCGGAATACTTAGTACATAACAAAAACACACACACAAGTACCGTAATAGTTTAGTGTCTTTGGAAACTCGGAATATAATCTTCTAATCGTGGTGAAAGATCTTCAACATCTCCCATAAAGTTCTTCCTTTTTTACCTAAAACCTTTCTTTATATCCTGGGGAAAAGAAAACATAAAAGGCTGAGCTCAAATGATCAGTAAGGGTAAAAAAAAGAAATATCAATCACATCATATTCATAAGAACATAACATTTTGGAAATCTTAATCCTGCAAAAGAGATCATAATATCATAACATGGGATAAATCATAGTATTGAAATGTTATCCCAATAATCATAACATAAAACATGAAACTTTGTGGCATACACACATAATAATATAGAATCATTTCTTTGTAGTCAAGACTCATTGCCAAGACTATCTTAGTAGACAAAGTCCATTTCTAAACTGAGTTCACTCCTCATTTCAGTCCTGTTTCACTGAACCGGTTAGACCTTCCGTTCCAGCCATGTCTATCTCATGAGATATAAAATCTTTACCCAATGAATTGGAGAGAGATATAGGTCCCACCCATCTCATAATGATACCATTCTTGTGTGGGCCACAAAATCATAAATCATACATCATTGGATAACCCATGTAATAAAAATGAGATTCTTAAACATCGTGACATCATAAAACAATTCATATAAGATAAATGAATTCATAAAAATAATTCCATCACAACATAATAAAATAAATGTAATAATAGGGATAGAAACAGAACCCTATATTATCTTAGATGGAAAATAATTTTGATAAAACACGTGAACACCATTCTTGAGGAAAATATCCTTTCTACTTCAAAAACATTTTCCTTTCTTAACACGTCATACAATTTTAAACTAAAAGATGTTGATTAAAAATAAACTTGAAAAATTTTAAAGGATTCTTCTTTGAAATAATGTTTTAAAAATCCATTCATGCCGTATAAGTTAAAAGAAAACATTCTTCTCGTACTTTTGTCGGAAAAGTCAAAAAGTACCTCGTACGAAAAACGACAAAATATTCCCTTCATATCTTTTACTAAAAATACAATGAAGGGTAAAATTGTATTTAAAAAATTGTAGGTTGATAGAAATAATGTTACATATTGAGGAAACATGGATGTGGATGATAAAATACACCCAAGTAAATTCCAAGGTATAAACAATCTCGGATAAAAATGAGATTGTGATATTTCCCTTACCTTAGGTCTGATTTGCTTCGTAAGTGTCTGAAACTCTTGTATAATTATCTAAATAATGTTATTGAATTATTCCAGAATCATACTTATTTTTATGATATCATGTATGGTCATATTATTAGCTTCTTATTAGTAATATTTCATTACTACTTGTTATTCGAGTGTTTATTACTTTTGGTTCTTATGCGCTTTTTTTCGAATAAATTTGTATTTTTCTTTTTAGGTTATAGATAACTCATTTCAAGAATGGTATTAGTGTAATATATTTCATATTCATTCACTAAATTCATCTATATAATCATTATGCAATGAAGATAATGTATAACGAGTCGCATAACATTGTGGAGACGGTATTCCGTACATATGCACGAGCGATGATATCATTTCAATGATCGTGGAATTGTATTGGAGTGTATGTATACTATTTCAGAATCAATATCACTTTAAAATAATCATATATAGTTATTATTTACACCATTATACCCATCCGAGTAAGGTGGTGGTGGAAAATAGATTACACCACGACGTGGAGATGGTATTCCGTACGTACGCACGCGTGGTGATTTCATTTTCCGTAGGATGGATAGATGGTGAAATAGGGTTGTTGCATACTTATAATAAAATATCAGTATATTTGTGATACTGATGTTATTACTTCATAATGAAACAACTAAAGAATAAGAAGTGGAAGAAGAAATAAAGATGAAAGAATCGGTAACAGGCATTACCTCTTCTTTGAAGCGCCTCTTTGGGACCTCCTCTTAGGGAACTAAAATTGGTCTTTGAAGAAGACCCAGACCTCTAGGATGTTTATAGGGAAGTGGAGAGGAGATATTGTCAGGGGTTGGCCGAGATTGAAGGCTCAAAGTGGTGTGAGGAAGAGAGGGAGGAGGTTCCCTTTTATAAGGGAGGAGAGGGGAACCTTTGGAATAACTAAAAATATTATTTTATTATAAAGTCAAATTCGATTTTTAATAGCTCCAAATTGATATATTTAGAAGCTAAGGTGTGGATGGGTCTAAATACTCTCATACAATAGAATTTAGACAAGTTTAGTTATCAATTTTAACCTTATCATTTAGATTTAACTTTAAGTTAGATAATTTAGCTTTTACCGTGTCTTCTTGTTTTCTTACACTATAAGGTTAATAAACATACTATATCAAGCCAAACGAACCCCAAGTTGTTTATTATTAATATATATAACCTTATCTAAGTCATTTGGCCGAAACATAGATTTTTAGGAATAAAATAACAATTAATAATATAGTATTTGTTTTAAAAACTATTTTATGTCAATTTTGACACTATTTGGTAATTGATTTTTGTGAAAATCATAAGAGAATGATTAGTTCTGAAAAATTTAAATAAATCACTAATAACATGTCATATTAACATATAAAATTATTGTAATTCATAAAAAGTCTCAAATTACATTTATTTGGGTATTTATAACAATAATTATGTCAATATTTCATTAATAATATAATTACTACATCATCATTGTATCATAAATAAATTAAATTATTTTAATTCTAAAAATTAAAAATAAAATACCATTATGTAGGAACTCTTTTTATATTTCTAATGAATATTTAGTCGAATTTATCTTATGTATAACCCTATATTAAAAATTCTTTAGTTATTAAACATTGATTTTAACTATTTTAACCCTTCTTTAAATAAATTGATAATAAATGTCCTAATCTAATCCAAGTGGGCCTAAATGGTCATATATTATTCCTAAGGTTGTTTGTGGTCGAATTACACTTATCCAATAGAATTAGGACATGTGTTAGGGTAATAATAATATCATTTTACCCTTAATTACCGTATTTACTTTAAACCGTGGTAAAAAAAAGTAAAAAGTTACTATTCACCAAAAATTATTTTCATCTCATTGAACCACATTTTACTTACTGAAATCAACCGTGTCTCTCAGATTTTTGAAATTACCCTCACAGAAGCGGTAAAATTATGTTTTATGAAAAATTCATTTTTTTAGTACAACTTAGTGGTTTCACTATTCATCAAAAAATGAAAGTTTCCAGAAAAATACCAAATATTTGGCCTAAGATATATTTGATATTATGAACTCAAAAATGATGTCTATTTTACAAAATTCAAAACATATCAGTTACATTAAATATTTTAAAAATTAATTCCCGTCGTCAAAACAAATAGCGTGTTTTTGAGAGATAATAACAATCAAAAGATTGACACTTGTTTATAACTGGTTTAAATGTGAAATTACACCCAATGACCAACATTGTATTAAATTGTAAAAATATATTCTAAATATATACTTTAAAACCACTCAAATTAATAATTTATCACTATTAATTATTTCGATTAAAATAGTTGTTTTTAATTAAAATTTAGTAATTTTCACTATGCATCAGAATATGAAAGTTATCCGAAAAGTACCAAAATTTCACCTTAGGCTAAATTCGATACTCCGAATCCAAAAATGAAGTCCACTTTTAAAGATAAAATTTATAAAATTTCAAAAAGTGGGTATTACTATTCATAACAGCTAGTTCATAATAATATTATAATAATATCTCATTTAGTGAAACTCGGTATTTCGTACTACACACGCTATCGAGGAAGGTCGCGATTGCGTGTAATGCAAGGCAAGTCAGGGATGCATGTTGTGCAAGCTCTTTTTGGTGTAGCATACAACAAAAGACATTAATTAAAAAGAATAATTTTCATAAAATCTCGGGGTGTTACAGCTACAGCCTTGGCAGATCCAAATCGGGATGATATAGTTATCAGTATAACCCATCGGCATGTGTTCATGCCTTTTGTTCAAACCAGAATGGAGGAAATTAATGAGATTTTCCCTATTTTTAAACCATATAGTCATACCACTTGTTGGAGAACATCCATCATGGAATATAATTAAAATGGGGTACTTCCACTAAATAGGGCTGAGAAAGAGAAGATCTGGCGACGAGCGGATAATTTTACACTTTATGATAGTCCAGACCACCAAAATATCCTTTATAACCGAGGTTTTGATGGAATTATATTCAGATGTATTGATGGAGAAGAGAACACAGCTGTCATGAAATATGTTCATTCATGAGCTTTTGGTGCCCATCAATCTGGGCACAAACTATCTGATTAGATCCAAAGGCTTGGATACTTTTGGCCTTCAATAACACAAAATTGTACAGACTTCACCAAAAAATGCCATCCATGTCAAGTGCATGGCAACTCCATTCACCAACCCCAAGAGTTGCTACATATAGCTAAATACTCCTGGCCATTTTCCACATGGAGAATGGATGTAGTAGGGCCTTATCCTCCAGCCATGGTTAAGCAGTTCAAGTATATTCTCACTGCTACTGATTTCTTCTCTAAATGGGCTGAGGCAATACCTCTCAAGGAATTCGAAGCCAAAATCATTGTTATTTTTGTTAAAAATAAAATCATCACCAGATTTGGCGTTCCTCATACTATTTTTATGAATAGTGGCACCGATTTTTGTTCTGCTGAAGTAAAAAAGTTATATCAAGAATATAATATAAAATCCAACCATTCATCTCATTATCATGAGTTGGGAAATGGACTGATAGAAGATTTCAATAAAACCCGATAAAATATATTGCTAAAGATGGTGGATAAAGTTAATAAATCATGGACTGATAAAATTTTGAATGATTTATGGGCTTATCTTAAAACTACCCGCACTGCTTCCCAAGTAACTCCTTATTCATTGGAATATGGAACTGAAGCGGTTTTTCCAATTAAAGTACAATTGACTTCACCTAGAGTTGCAATCTGTGATCAATTTTCATCAAATGAAATATATCAGAAACAATTCAATGAGATGGAATAATTAGATGAGAAAATATTGCATACTTTTCATCACCTAGAAGTCTATCAGAACCGAATATCGTGGGATTTTAATAAGAAAGTTTGCCTTCATTAATTCCTTCAAGAAGAATTGGTATTAGTCCTTTGGACTCCTATTTTACCAGTAAATAAACCTCCAAAACTTGAAAAAAATGGAAATGACTTTATTCCATACATAAGGTCTATTCAAATGGAGCCTATGATTTAATCTCAGTGGATGGAGAGCTCATTACATCTCTAATCAATGTGATATTTTTGAAAAAATATTTTGAAAATTTTTACCACATTAGTCGTCACTGTAAGACTTTAAACATCACATTACAATTTCTTTTCTATAAGACTTAAAACTACACATCATCTAATGTCCTAGTTTCAAGACATTAAACTACATAACAACCATAAGCGTCCATACTTCATGAATTTATAGTGTGTAACATCTTTATCCTTGTCGCATGACGTTAAACTGCATGACATCATATGTACCATTAATATTTTCCCTATTTGATGTTAGAAGCTTCCATTAGAAAACATCATTGATGTCATCACTACTTCTTAGTATTACATGAGTTCCTCTATTTTCTATTTCGATGTTAGGTCTGCATAGAGACCATGTTTCAAGAACTGCAAATGGCTTGATTCTCATTTTTAATGAGATACATAGAGATGCCTGAATCTCTAATTCTAGGCCCAACCATAATCACAAAATCTTTTCATTTTCTTTTTTTATCCTCCTGTATATGAATTAGATCTATTAAAAGTGTTTCCTCAAGAGATATTATTTGTTCCTTATACAATTTTATATTTTAAGATTTACCGTTCTCTTAGAATGTGTAAAAATAACCATTCTTCATGTCAAACTCTGTTAGCATGGGGAAAGATTATTTCAAGAACTATGTATGGTTTGATTCTAATTTTCAATGAGATACATAGAGACTCCTAGATCTACAATATTGGGCCCAAACACATGACAAAAAAACCCACCCCTTTATTTCATATATAAAAAAATTGAAATCTGCATAGGGAATGTTTTAAGAACTATGTATGACTCGATTCTTTCCCTAGCACGACATATAGTGGCACTTGGGTTTTCTCCCGTAATCTAGTTCCAATATGTCTTTCCTTTCATATTAGTTCATTTTCATCCTTACCACATGACGTTACATTGAATGAAAATCTAATACCCCTATTCTTCATTTGTAACACCTTTATATTATAAAAGAAACCCTTACTGCTCCTTGTTTCTCACACTGTGTATAGATCATGTGGGCTTAGGAATTGAGTAAATGGATTCTTTATATAAGGTGTTTTAATTTCATATGGGGTTAATAATGTCCTTACTGCATGACTTAAAATTGCATAATATAATGTCCTCACTGCATGAATTAAAACTACACATCACCATATTCATTCAAAGGAAGCAAAGAAAGTCTCCATTTTACATATGATTAAGATCTATGTAAAGGACATAAAACTCATAAACAATATTGATTTAAAATTATCTCATGTGCGTTAAACAAATACCTCCTTACACATTTCACACTCTTAATCTTGTATATTTCCAAATTCTCATAATCTTCCTTATGGTTTCGGGTGACCAAGTTTCTATAATTTGAGATCTCTTTTTCCTGACTGTGCATCACATACCCTTAGGAAGCCTTGCATAAGTTGCCTACATAATAGGCCTATTATCCAAAAGATTCTATTATTTGGATATGCAGAATGTGCCCCAATTGGCCCTTCATAATATAGCCCTCATAACAGGTTTGTCAAATAATGGTAATTTCATTCTTGGTTATAGTATCTTTGACCCCTTCAATCTTTAATGAAAATATATAAGAATTTTTATTTTAAAACAGTCATTCAAGTACACATGTCCTATTATCTTTCTCAAAATACGAAAATCTTCAAGACCATGGTTTACACATTTTTTTAACATGTGTTTGATTCATTAGAGAATAACCTTGAAATCACTTGTAAACATAACATATATTTTTTCAATTTCTGGTCATTGTTGTATGACCTAAAACTATGAACACCATATATTTTACGTTTGGGTCATATCTTTGTAAAATAATTATTCTTCCAATTCTTTGGAAACTCTTGGTTGGAAATTCCCTTTCCATATTCAGGTACCCTTCTCCATAATCAAAAATATATGCTTTGGAAAATCTGAATCTCTATTAACTTTCTTCAACTTTTAGCACTAGAACGTCAAACTTTGGAGAGCTCTTTTTCCTGACTATGCAGCACATGCCCTTAGGCGGCTTTGCCTAAGTTTCCTACATAACAGGCCTATCAATAAAAAGATTCCACTATTTGGCTATGTAGAATATTCCCTAGTTGGCCATTTATAATAAAACCCCCATAATGGGTTTGTCAAGTAATGGAAACTTTGTTCCTAGAAGAGACTTCCTCTAATGCTTCATGCCCTTTTCCCATACCATTCCTCAGTTTTAGAAATTCTAAAATCACTGTTTACAATTTTCCCTTTCATACCTAGATATGATATTATGTTTCCAAACAAATTATAAAGAAATTGATAGAGTTTAGTACTTTTTAGCAGAGCTAAAGAACATAAATTAAAGACACACAATGTCCTCACTGCATGACATAAAAATGCATTGTACCAATGTGCTCACTGCATGACATAAAACCGTACAATACCAATTTCTTAACTACATGACTTAAAACCGCACAGTACCAATGTCCTCACTGCATGACTTAAAACTGCATAGTATGATATCATAAATTTCCTTTTTTGATAAATTTTTAACCATTACTCATACAAAATATTTGTACAAAAAATGGTTTTCTTATTCATGACTTATGTTGGTCTAAAATTACCCTTTTTCATTATTAAAATTCATTTCCTTGAAAAAACCACCTACTATGGTCTTATGTCACAAAAATATTATTCCCCTCAATATATCAGCAGAAAATGTTAAATTCTTAAAGAACTCTTTTTCTTGACTATATAGCAGATGCCCTTAGGCGGCCTTGCATCAGTTGCCTACATAACCAACATGTCAGTCAAAAGATACCACTATTTGGCTGTGCCACATATTCCCCTGTTGGCCCTGCATAACACAGCCCCCATAACGGGTTTGTTAAATAATGGTAATGTAGTTACTAGTAAAAACACGACTTATGTTGATACAGGTTTTAGATTTGGTGACCATAAAAAAATCATGACTCAAGAATCCCCTTGGAAATGTTTAAATAATATTAAAGAAATTATTATCCACAATGTTTTGTTTGGGATCTAATTTTAAAATTTGTGATCAAATCTATTTGACCATAAATAAAATCTCATTATATTCTGACATGCATGAATCTAAACTTCCAACAACAAGAGATGTGGTACTCACCAGATTAGAAACCCGCATAGGGAAATATGGACAAAAGTTGAGTCCCAGATCACTAAAGGTACATTTTTTGTATGGTTTAGGTAATAATTTGGGGTTATCCATTTAACCCTAGAAACATTAAAATTATTCCCATTAAGTCCCTCAGATTAATAAAAAAAAATTTGAGCACCTCATTATTATTATTATAATAATGATTGTTTAACAATAAGGAATCATTATCAATATTTAACTTTCACATTACAGTCATGAATAATCGGAACAAAGATTTTTTTAATTACAAAATTTATTTCATTCATTTGAGAAAAGGAAATCCACAAAATGGAGCCTCTATATCATGTTTTAGAATAAACTCTCAACATGACTTTTCATTTGTTGGACTGATTTATAAGCTCTATCAGCTGCCTGTTGAAGTTGAGATAGTTGAGGAACTCCAGCCTCCTATGCCTGATGAAGTTCTTCCATAGAAGTTGAAATGTAAGTTATCCCCTCTAATTGGTTTTCTCCTAATGACTGATTCAACTGCTCAAGCTTTTTATGAACATCATCTAGTTTTTGTTGAAGATATAACAACTCCTTCGTGGTTTCATTGATTTTTCGGTTGATCTTCATTGATTTCTTGTTATGATTTTCATCCACCTCAATTACAACAGTTTTAAAGTTCTCAATATTAATGCGTCATTTAGCCACTTCAAAATCCTATTGTATCTTTTGCTCATGCTCCTATCGGAGAATAGTCTCTTTCATGGAATCATAGACTGACCGATAATTGAATCCACTGAATCCCAATATGTAGAATAATGATGAGAGCTTTGAAAAATGGGACAAAAATTCATCTAAAGGATTTTCAACAATTATGCTCTAGATATGCCATCATGTCTTATTACGTGCTATACCAAGGGCATATTACATCTCTATGTCTGAATCTGAGTCACTACCATGAGATAAAATGTACTCTAGAAATAAGTCTCTTAAAGATCTGCCCTGTTCTGCTTCTCTTAGGACAGTAGAAGCTTCACCTTCTGATCTTGGAGCTGATAAACTTAAATAATAATTGAAGGTCATTATTAGTTTTAAATAGAGGTAACAAATGTGATTCAGATAACATATTATATTTACCCAATAACAAGTTAACTACTTGATTGGATTCATCCCTTGTATTCTTAGATATAGTGTTTTGAGCAGCTGTTTATTGAGAAGGGACATTTCCATGAATTTTCTCAGTTATGACATTTGAAGGCTCTGGAACATCTCTTAATGAAGGATCCTCTTTAGGTATTTTCCCAGCTCCAGTAGAAGGATAAAGTGGAATACCTTCTTCCTAAAAGGTCTTTTCATGATTTTCTGCAGATAAAGCTTCATAAGGTGACCTTTGATGTAAAGAATCAAGTTAAAAACAAATTATCTATGGAAAATGAATGAATAGGGTCTTAACCCCCTGTAATTCCTCATGAAAATCCCCAAACTCATTGATGGAACCTGGAATACAATATTTGTATTAAGGGTGTCCATCATTTCAGTGTATACAGCCTGAAGTGTTACAACATCCTCACGATTTAAGGTATCCAACAAATGGTGGGGCTTTTGTAACACTTCAGGCTGTATACACTGAAATGATGGACACCATTAATCCATATATTGATAGCCCAAATTGGATCCGCTGACAATTTGTTCCTTTGGAACTTCAATTGGTATGCCAACATTGGGTCTTTCTAGGCTTGGGTCAACATCAGTATTTTTCTTAGATTTCTCGGGATCTTCATTCCTTTCTTCTGAAGCAATAGGAATATCAACGTTGATTATTTCTGGATCCTTTGACAAAAGCAAATGGGTAATGTATTTAATATTACCATGACTTTCCTCTCTCTTAGTAGAGTCAGGAGAAAGTATAGATGAATATTTTTAAAATTTATCGACTAAAATTGTAGATTCATTAGCATAAACCTAGGTTTACCCTGGGGATTATTTTTCTGGTCTTGAAGAATCAAATCTTAATCCCTTGATAGAGGAGAGAGACATAGATACTACAAAAAGATAAAATATATTTACCATAATATATTTATCAAGTTTTATGCCTTAAGGATTGTATAAACACTTACTCTTTCAGCAAACACTTCGAATAAATCTCATTGCTATCTTCAGTTTTTGTTCAAAAGCTTGGGGAGAGATTGAAACACTCCTCTTAGCAGGAGAAACTTTAGGTAATGGTTGATGATTATCTGTCACCATTAACTCATTCATGATTCTTACTCTGGGAGAATGTTCTAGAGACCTCGGAGGATCATTTGTTTCATCGATAAGAGAGCCTACAGGACCGTACATGAGTGATTCGAGAATTGGTCTAGATCTTCCTTCTCTACATTCAATATGCATAAGTATATTTTCATCAAGATTAATAATGATAAATTATAAAGATGTGTTGAGACAAAAGAAAAAGGGAAATACATTATCAGTATTTACATAAATATCCCACTCCTCCTTAGAGTCAATAATTATCCCTTCACAGAATCCTACGTCTGGCATATAAGATACTTGTTTAGAGGCTGGGATTAGTTCATTATTTTCATATATAAAAGTCTCCGGCTCTGCAATATACATTTGTAATTCATCCAAGTTATTGTCTGGATTGCAACCAGAAAGTGCCTTGATGTCACTAATATCTGGAATTCGAGTTCCATGCTAGATAAATGCCCATGCGTCTATAAGATCATGTGTTACACTCTCCCAATGGTGAATGGATGAAGTTATCACATAGTTCAATCTTGGTATGATTGACTGTGGAGGATATTCAACACCCTATGATTGGAGATCTTCTTCAGTCCTCTCTTCATCAGAATGTTCAATAGATGGAATAAGAATCTATGTTTGATGGGGGTGATTGGATTGCCATGGTGTTGGAGGTTTTTCTTCTTTAGACTTGGTCTTCCTGGTATACCTCTTGCGAAGACATTTTGAAGGCTCTGAAACCTCTGAATCATCGGTATCATCTCTGGCCTTTGACTTATTACCATGATTTCCATGTGAAACAGACACTGTAGTCACCACTCGATATATTCCTTTTTTCAGAGCCCCTTGAGGATATGAAAAAACCCAAGATTTGGAATACCAATCTTCCAATCTAATCGATGCATCTATTGGAGGTAATGTAATCGACAAATTGGATACCTCTAAAGTTGTTAGGATCCATAATTGTCGCATTACCATTGGGTGCATCTCATGTATGAAAAATGTGGGTGGAAAAGTTCTTGATTGTTGAAGACATATGAACTGACGAGAAAACCTATAAGGAACATAAGCCTCACAGATAATTTCACCATCAATCTTCGTGGATAATACGCCATCCCTGAATGCCATCATATAGGATCTCAGCTCGTAATTCTTTTCTTTACCATCATCAATAAATTTTCCAGTAGGTAGGTTACCAAAAGGAAAGAAGTTCAATTCTCCTGAGACATTCAATAAATTTAGCACCTCATCAGGTCTCAAGTTTAGAGGCTTAATACTAGAAACTTTCAGTAAAAATGGGGTGAATCGACCATTGGGAACCTTGACTAAATTCAACAATGAGTATGAAGAAAAATGTGTTGCAATCCAGCCCCACAACACTTAGAATGGCCCTGAAATCCTAAATGGAGCATTCCCATTGTATAAATACAGCATGAGATATTAAATTCATGCTAATATAGGGGTTGATATCCTAATATACTTCCCCTCTACCAATTTAGCTGCAATAATGAATGTACCTGATCTTACACCACCTCCGGATTCACAGATTGGAATAAAATAATCCCTTAGCCACATAGAAAGGAAGGAAGCTAAGAGTACTTTTGCATCTATATCATGTTTTATTTTATAGCCCTAGTACTTATAATCACCTCTTTCCAGTGTAGGCCAATATTTTCCTGAACTGCCTCTATTATCTGTAGAAGGAAAAACTGTAGGACGTCCACAGGTTGGACCTTCCTCTATTGTGGGTTCTAAAAAGGATTCCATATATACTCTAGCATGGATATCCTTCTTTTCCTTTGGTAAATTATTCGATTTCTTAAATTATTCATAATCTAGTGGTGGTGTTCTAGATATATTACCCCATGTTATAATAGTTGAAATGAATTCATCATACATTTCCCCAAGAATGGGAACTCCAACTATTTGGTAAATTCCCCAGAGACTAATACTAACTTCACCATGCGTCGAATGAATGGAATTCATTTATGGAATCCATCAGCTCAATAATTAAGGAATGAATTCATTCTTGAAAACATATGTTTTCCCCATCCAGACAGCTTTTTAAATAAGAATGTCTGATAACACTTTTCTGAATTCTTCACAAGTCCGACATGCCCAGAATGTCCACACCACTCAGGTTTTACACCCCCACCAGAACGAAGGTCCCAATCTCCTTTCCAACCATTAGATTAATATTTTTGGGAAGCCCTAAAAGTAGAATCATAACAATGTGATCTTTGATCTATAACAAGATCTTTTATATTGGGAGTGAAACCACTATGATGATGGATGTAGCTAATAGGGACTGTTCCTTCTTGCATTGGAACCCCTCTTGAACAAATATTTATGTAGTTACAGTTGGAGTATTGAAGAAACCAATTATTTTTAGAGTATTTCTTAAGAGATGGAACATGGGAATTTGGAAAAATCCCATGCCTCTACAGGGGTAAATAAGGACTTTGTGCGTAGTCATGTTGGAATGGAATTAGACCCTTCCATAGCCCAGGAAGAAAACTCGCAACATTGTCATAATAGTCTGGTCAGATGACCTTCATCATTTAATTTTGGAAAACCTTATATTCTTCAGTATGAGTCATCAAATGAGTCATTCTTTCCAAAAAAATAATTACTAGACTTCCAGGTCATAATTTTAATGAGTAAATCAAAAAAAATTGTCAAAGGACACTATTCGTGTAGGTCCTTTGACTAGTCTAGTCGCGTAGGTCCTTTGATGAGGTCTGTCGTCGAGGTCCTTCATAAATAATCTTAGCTCAACCTCATCAGTGAGGTACTTTAGCGTAGCTCCATCGCGTAATTAAGTTTACCTTGAAAAAGTTTCAAAGTAATTACACAAGAGCACAATGCAATAAGAGTTGGCGAACGAGCTACACAATGAGAGCTACAAAATTTCAGAGAAAGAAAAGATAAAGAAAAAAATATCTGAAAGTTGAGACCTATTTATAGGAAACTGAAGACCTACGCATTCGGACTCTGTGGAACCTTTTCATGCTGTAACTCTGTGAAGCAGGTGCACGATGAACCTATAAGGGAAACCTGCACTGTTCGACAACATTCACATCAGGACTCGACCCTCTTTGTACATTTCAGATCCAATCTTGATGGGGGGGGGGAATTTGTTGACAGTACTTGAGAAATTAACCAAAATTATTATGAATAGAACTCCGGATCTTTCAGATCCCAAAGCAGGTTCAAAAAGTACAAAAGGAACCGAACTGCGCGGAGGAGCTGCGTGACAGACCTGCATGACTGAGCTTCATAGAAGACTTGCACAATTGAGTTGTGTGGTCGTCCTACACGGACGACCCATGGGGTAGAGCTGTGTGCCTTACCTCCATAGATGACCTCCGCACCAGACAGTGTTTTGTGCCCCCTCCGCAGAGCACCTGCATAGCACAGCTACGCGAAACACCTGTGTGGGCTACATTTCTTCGACCAGGTCCATCCGTGCCTATAAATAGAGCCCTTGGGCTCCCCATTTCCAGACTGAAAAAATAGTGAAAGACTCTCTGAATCTCCCATTTCATAACTCTTTCACCTAGATCCTTGAAATTGTCTCAGATAGCTCTCTAAACCATGAGAGAGGATATAATTAAATGGGATAATCATGTTTTGAAGTTCTTCACATTATTCAGTCATTATCCATACCTATACAGTATAATTATGTGCCATAACTGTGTGGTATAACTACGCACCATACCTGCACAATATACTTTTGCACCATAGCTGCGCAGTATACTTGTGCAATAATAGCAGCACGGGGTACCTACACAGCATACTTGCACGAAGTACCTACACAACCGGATAAATTACCCTCCTTTAAAAGCCATTCATGGTATGGTATTTTATTCCATGGTTCCCTTATCGGAATGGGACTATCTTGAAGCCTCCACCAAAACCTCCTGACTTCTCAAACCTTTGGGTAAGGCACATAAGCGTGTATCCTATTTGGGTTTTTATTTCCACAGTCACAGGTTTCCCACATTTGTTTCACAATGGGGTTATGATTCCTGGGATGTTTGTGGGGTTGTATACCCACATTCACAAGGTCCTTTCTCCCAAGAAATTATGTTGGGAAGTTCTCAGTTTGGAGAAGGGTTGGTTACTGGCCTCTCCCATCTCAAAGAGGCGACCCAGAACCCCAGGTCTCCGGCAGAGAAGGTACACATCGCACTTACAGTTCTGTGCAATCATATGATTAGTCTCCCTCCCCTACCAGAACCAATTTCAAGGCATCCATCCTGTCATAATCCCCTCACCGTAAACCCTTATTTCTTACATTGGACCCTTGTACAATGTAAATAGAACTGAGGGAAGGCTCATCGCTTTTCCCTCTTCCACGATCGATGCACCATCTTCCCTCAGCATGGAGGAATAATTTGGAATTATGATGTGTCATTATTGAATATTTCAGATCCTCTTGTTTCTCATACTGAGAATGACTCACGTGGGCTTAGAGATATGTGATGATTACAACATGTGCACAAACACTCAAACCAATTAACTACAAGAACTCTGATTCCAGTTCAAACCGAGATACGTTGGAAGCCGTATCAATGCCCGAGCTCACTGGGAATCCTACATAGGAAATAATCCCCAAATTCAATCTTCAAATCATAATGGCATCCTTTTTCGGAAGTTATCCAAAACTCATCTTTCTCAGAGGACCATACTCTCCTATGAGATCTATCGAACTATGTGGTCTTTTATTCCTATCCATAGGGGATACGTAGGAACCCTCATTGAGGTTCAAACCCAACAATTTAAATCAACCCTATTCTCCTTCGGCTATATTCCCAATAGGGTCTGATCCTACATGGAAATTAATATCCTTTCCATGTTCCTTGGGTTGCTTCAGCATAAGTCCCACACTAAGTTTTGACAAAGCATCTTTCTCTCAGATGTCCTTATCACGTGACCTTAAAAGGTATGATATGTCCTATTAAGAGGAACCAAACTACGAGGGTTATGATTCCTTTCAAAAGGATATGTAAGTAGATCATTTTATGAGCACGATCCAGAGATTAAAACAATCTTTCTTCTCCCTGGATGACAATAAATTCCACAGTGCCCCACTAAGTGGCTTAAAAATCAGTATCATCATAATGATGATTAAAAGAATCCATAATCGGTTTATTATAGGATACCATCGATGGGAAACCTCGAATACATACATATGGTTCTATTGATAAAGAACCTCTAATGCATACTGATGATTCTAAAAGTTTACACATGTTAATAAGTGATTGAAAATTCCATGGGATACTTATGATAAAATTGGTGAATTAATAAGGATTCATGAAAATATTTTAATTTTACAAAGAGAGTCCCAGAGTAGAAAATAATTCCCCCCAAAAAGGGTATGATGAGTCTGACCTCCCATCCACTTGACCAAAGCAAGTTCTTAAGTTTCATAAAGTTCAAAACTTAACGAACGACTAGCTTTAGAAAGCAGGTCCTCTTTGGATGAAGAACTGTAGGACGTTTCCAGTTGCATGAATAAATCCAATGGAAACTGCCTGGAAATAGTTATTCTTAAATCCAGAACACAAGTTTCAAGGAATTACAAAAAAATATCACATATAACCATTAAAAGTATCCTTATCACCTTCTATTCAAATATTTAGTGAAAGATGAATCACATAAATTCATGAGACGGTATTCCACCGTACACATGAGTGATGTTTTTATCTCTCATAAATAATGGAAAGTAAATAAGTTATATATGTTATAATGACTCAATAGGTATAATTATTTTATAAATATCCTATATATATATACTTTATATCAATTATCATACCCAACAATGAGAGGTGGATATGGAAAAATGAATGACATCAGCTCGCGAGGAGGTAGTCCACCATACACATGAAGGATGATTTCCTAACACATTTTATGGAAGTGGGGGTGGTTTTAGGAAATTACATAACAATAAGGAAATCTTAGTATATGTAATATAATTATTTTATTATATCATAAGGTTTTAATTATAATTTAAGCAGGTGGAGGAAGATATAAATTAGAAATGCTCGTCGTAGAATGTTACCTCTTCTTTGATTATACTATTTAGGTTTTCACTAAATCTTTTATAGGTTGAATTTATTTAAAAAATAGATTCTAGGATTATAGAAGGGAATTTAGGGATTTATTTGTTTCTGGGATTTTCTAATCCAAAAGGGTGTGAAGGTGTGAAGAAGAGAGGAGAGTGGGTTGCCTTTCGTAAGTGAGGTGAGTGACACAACTGTAATTTTTGAAAAGAAAAAAATGTACCTATTTTTTCACATAAAAGGGTCCAAAATTTATTATTACCAAGACTTTGAAATTTTATGGCCTAAATATTCCCATAAAAATATATTTCTAACAACTTCAGAACATCCATTTTTACCTTAACCACGACAATTAATTTTTATTATTTTCACTATTAATTTAATTCAAATATTAAGTTGAAATTATTAGATAATATTAATTATTATGATTAAAAATATAGAATATATTTATACAAATTCAATTCACATAATTAGAAGATTTTAATTTAAAATTAATCACAAAAACACCTCGAGAAATCAGGTTTAGAAATGGAAAATGTTTATAAGGATACAATGTTTTTATATCAAAATTCAATATGAAAATTATTCTAATGAACTAAATTATATTAATTTATATAAATTTTAACTAATATTACTTGAAAATCTATTCCAAATATAATTTAACATTATAAATTATTTAAACAGAAATATTTTTTTAAATTGATATTCAGTATTTTTCACTATTCATCAAAAAAATGAAACATTTCAGAAAAATCCTAAATATTCTCCCTAAGATAATTTTTATATTATGATTTAAAAAATAAAATTTATTTTTTCCAATAAATTTTATTAAAGTGGTAATAATTAATTGTCAATTATGTTTGCAAAACACGACTAAACACTCTTTTTGAAATAATATAGTTTTTTAGAAAAAATATCTTTTTATTTTAAATGATTTTTATTATATATATAAGATATAACCATAACCTTAAAAATATAGTTCATACTATTCATACCCACAAATGTAATAGATACTTCATAATAGTATACTATATTATCATTCATTTAGATATAGGGTTGTGTGTTCTATAAGACATCGAAGAGATTAAATTTGAAGAAATATATTTTGTGAGTTGTTTGAGATTGATGTTGCCTATCATATATGCTATAGAATAAAATTTTATTATTTTAGAATTTCAGGGTATTATAGTTGTGGTAACAAGCATCAATGATGTTGATTTTTCCATTGTGATACTTTTATATTAATCTGTAACATTTAATGGATCAAACTTATAATATTATTATATTCATCCCGGTGTATCATATACTACTCTTAGAGAATATCTTAGGTCACCAAATCAACAATCATATATATATATATAAACACATATAATATAAATAAAATTTTACTTTCAACTTTATTATTACATTGCAATTGAAATTCATCCACATTAAGAAATAATTCAATGACACATTTAAATCAATATCAACATTACCTTCCATAGTTTCATAGAAAAGTATCATTTTAATGTTATTATTTTTGTTGTGGCAATATTACATTACATAAATTTAATAAATTGTTTCACATTTTTACTCATTTATTCATATTCTTGATTTTATATAATCATTAACAACTAACACACCATAATATAATACTTTTGAATCTATATAACATCTTTAAACTAATGAAAAATAAAAACATTTGATTATAAAATTTATAAAATATAAAATTTGAAATAAAATGAAATAAAAAAATAATAATGAAAATAAAATTACAACTTCAAATTACTTAGAAAAAATCTATACGACACTCCCCTAACAAGAGAAAACATTAATATATTAATAAAACATAACATTTTAAAAAAATTTATAAGAAAACCTAAACCCAAAAAAACCTTTTCCCATAAAAACCGTATTAAAATATGCTTACAAAAATTTAAAAAGTATTTCATTAAATGTGATAATAAATCAATATGAGAGCATAAATCCATTTTATGCTCACCCAAAAAATGGAAAATATAATATTTTGTAAAATATTATATTTAAAAAATTATAGAAAAAACCTAAACAAAAAATCATTGACTAATAATACTTATAACCATTAAGAAAATTTAACATTAAAAAAATTGTTAGATAAATATAAACCCAAGAAACTAATTATTAAAACATACATATAAATATTAATTAATATAATATTATAATGAAATATATATAAAAAAACCTATACAAAAAAAATCCTCTAACAATTATTATAACCATTAAAAAACATTTATAAGAAAAATGAAAAACCAAAAATCCAATTATTGAAATATAATTATAAAAAATTAATAAATATGACATTAAAAAAATTCAACACACGTGCATCAATTGAATTGATTATTTTGTGTTGATATATCTATTTATAAGTAAATTGATACTAATCTATCCCAAATACCTATATATAAAACAGGTTAACCCATACAATTTAAAAAAAACATAAAAAACCCTTTTAGAATTGTTTTCACCGGGATAATTAAACCCTCATTAATTAATGATCCAGTACCAGATTTGCACAAAAAAAATATGGTTATAAAAATTATACCCTAAAAACCATTTCTGAGGATTCTATGGTTAATTTTTGAATATTTAAAAAAACAAATCTCAAATCAATTCAAGATAAAAAATGAGGCATGATAATTTGAAAGAGATTTTTTATAAAAATCATCACCTTACTCCTGAGTAAAACTATTCCAATGAAAATTGAAGAAATCAAATTTAATAATCATCAATTTATCTATATGAATAATTAGGTATGAATAATTGAAAACAATCCCTATGTTAAGGAAAAATATCCAATGCATCAATCCGTTCCATCAATTTGATGAAGAAATTTATCTATTATTCCCAATTCCTCCATTATCTCTTCCTCTATGCCTATAAATCTTATATTTATGTGGATAATCATAAAAAAAGGGGTTAATGTTATATTTAAAAAGAGGATTAGGGTTTCACCATCACATTAAAATCAATAAATTTTATTAATTTGTTTTACCAATTAGACCCCAAACTCATAGACCCCAATGAAAATAATGTTTACACCTATCATAGGTAAATACTAACATTCTAGATATAACCAAAATATTATAATTATTTTATGATTCTTTATTTATACAGAATATAATAATTCATGAAAATGGGAAATACAAGTTAGAAATAATATTTTTAAACATATTATATTTTTTTGAGGTCCCTATATTCATTAAGTTTCATGTTGTTTTATCTTGAGTGTAAACACCACACCTAAAAGTATATAAAACCATTAAATAATTTTTCAGCCTCATATTATAGGGTAATATTACTATTTTACTCTTAAAGAGGTCTTGGATCTCATGAAACTAAAAAGTGGGTTATGTCTTGACCAGGAAAATATTGTGTCACTATAGAGGTCTAACATGATTAGAAAATGAGTTCAGAGGATCAATACTAATCTAAACATTTTGATTCTAATAGTTATATAAGATTCTGAGATCCTAGAATAATTTGAAATTCTAAAAAATTGTAGAAATTTGGTGTTAAAATATATGAAATAACAAATAGATTCATTGAAAATAAATTGAACCTGGGAGATGACAAAATTATAATAAAGAAATAGATAGTTTCATGAAAAATGGGTATACTATTTTAAGGAGGAATTAGTTGGTAGAAAATTAAACACGGATAAGTTAGTAGTTAAATGGTTTTAACCAAAGGAATAAATAAATTTATCTAATATTTTCTCTTATTTTTTCAAGAATACAACAATCTAGATGGTGTTTTTTCTTTAAACTTCACAAAATTTACAACTTTAATAGTTAGATGATTAGATATATGTTTATCATAGTGATCTAGAATGAAGGCATGGTATGGAATATGAAATAGAGAATGTATGGATTGAAACAATTTCTAATGCAGTGAAACTATATGTTTGAAGCATTTAAGGATGATATGAGGTTTATAGGACGAAATTATGACAATTATTATTACTCGAAGGTGTAAATTTAAGGAATTTATATCAATTTTCTATTTTATGTGGATGATCTACTATAAGATGGCCTATACATGGATAAAATTAATCACTTAAAGTTCATTATTATAAAAGGGTTAGATGAAAAATATCTATAAAGATAATTATATTTTGGGAACTCGGATCAAGAGGGATAAGAATACCAAATCATTGGTTTGGTGTTAGAATGAGTAAATCCATAAGGTCATCAAAATATTTGAAATGGATGTCTATAAACTTATATTCTCCCCATTAGATAAAAACTTTACGTAATCCAAATATATAACACCTAAAATATAATATAGGATTATATACAAATAGAAAATTTTATATTCATCAATAATTAGAATTTTTATGCATTTTATTGTTTGTACAAGGTCATAAATTTCTATTATAGTGTGATTTCTTAACTAGTATATTGAGATTCTGAGAAAAGAGCACTAGATAGTTTTGAAATTAATTTCTCTAATACCTCAAAGGTTTAAAACATTTCTCCTTATGTTTTGGAATGAATAATCTATCATAAAGAGTTATTTTGATGAGAAATTTAGAGGGGATATAGATGAATTAAAGAGTACCATGGTTTTTATACTCACTTCCAAAGAGAAAACAATAAATTTTATGTCAATACTATATCAACTAATTATAATTTCAAATGTGAAAGAACTGAATGTTCCCATCATGGTAGTAGGTAAATAATTGATCCCGATTAAGTGTTTATTGAAATAACATGGAAGGAGTCAAGAAAGTTCATTTTTATTCTGTGACATTCAAAGTAGGGTTTATTGGGTAAAGAATTAGCTGTTTCATTTGTAGATAAATCACACTGATCTGAATTATCATTTCATCTAGAAGCTCATAGGGGACTGAGTGCTAGAACTGTGGATGTTAAAAAGAAGTAAGAATATAGTTGATTTTTGTAACCAAGGTATTAGTGTTGGAAAGTATGAGGAAAGATTATGCCTCAGTGGGAAATTGGTAATTAGAAGTTGAAATGGATACATTGATTATTTTTAAGGAATATTATGCATTCAAATTTTTCTTAAGTGTTAGGGATTACCTTGAATCCTTGATAGTAGTGTTCAAGTGAGATATTTTAATACTTTTGAATACTTATTTCATATATAGATTCTTTTATTCTATAATGAGAGGATATTTAACTTGGGATTCAATTTGGAAGAAGGTTCATTACAGTAAAAGTCCAATGAAGGTAGGTTTTTTTGGATGTTCATGTTCTATAAATAGGTGTCTAGTGTCCATGTCTAGATGATTTTTCTCATGTAGGAAAAAATCTAAAGGAATTTTCAGGGTTTTATGGTGGATTTAAAAGACTATATAATAATATTTAGAGGTGTACATTATAATTTATCTCACTATTTAGTGGCATACAACAGTTGAGGTGGTTAAACATATAAGAAATCATAGGTGGCCATGATCAAGGGAGGACTCATTGCAATGATCTAAAGGTGGTGGAACATGTTTCTATGGTTTTAACCCAATATAAATAGTTTTCATGTGGTTATTTTTGATTTAAATACAAAAATAAAATATTCTTTATTTCATTAATATAAATAAATTAGGATTGTTGTCTCATGTATTAAGACTAAATATAAACAATATAATCTCTTTTTATTTTTTACTATATTATTTCTAATTTTTTTCTAGTTCTGGGAATTATGTGTGTTAGAGTGTTAAATATTTATGTGGTGGTTGGGGTGAGTTTTATTCTCATTTACAATATATCATTTTATGGTATCATTTTAAATTTAAACTTTATTTAGGTGACCCTAGAATTATAGAAAGAAATATTACATTATTTGAAATGAATATTCAATACATTTAGTAATAATACACTCCCTAGAACTATAAAGGTTTTGTGTATTTTGAGACTAGATACATAATTATATTATCTCATTAAAGATCTCAAATTTTTACCACAATGTTATTCTTAAATAGTATAAATCTTATACATTCCCTATTTAAAACCCCTTTTTCATGACATACAGAAAGGAAACAAAATAAATAGATAGCTAAGGCTCTCAGTAAGGTTAAAAATAGGATATATCAATAAATGATCATAATTTATCATAATATACACATAAAGGTATGATAAAATGATCATAAATTACTAAAATTATACCCAATCGGTCAAAGATCTATAATCATGAACCCTAGAATAAGGATTTTTCATAATAAAATACACAAGTCATAAGAGTTTGGAATCATCAATAATCAATCTTCAGCCATGATAATATATAATAAACATAATTTATATGTTTTTGGGATACAAATAAGCACATAAAATAATTTACTTATTCAAGGATCACTTCCAAGACTATCATAGTAGATTAGGTTAACTCCTTGTTCCATCATTTCCTTAGTTAAGGTACACTCCCAAGGCTATCATTTCAGATATAGTCCCTTACTGAACTAAGTAAACTCCCCATTCTAGTTCTATTATCTCAATAGATATCATTATTTACTCAATTAATTTGAGTGTTATATAATTCTTGTCCCACATATCACATAACTAAACCATATATTTGTATTCCATAATATCATAAAAAATGCATCAATTCCTTATATTATTACCCTTTTTAGTGAAATTGGTTTCATAAACATTCTGTTATTTCATCACAGAATATCCTTTAGAAAAGAAATATGTTTCATAAAATTTTCATCATAACATAATTAAAAAATGGGTATGAAATGAGTTTCATAAAAATTATACTTAAAAATCATCACTATATTCCATATAATGAAATAAAATAGATTTTATCATAATATTATATTCCTAGTGAATCATAAAAATCCTTAATGAGTGTTTTTATATATGAAACATAAGTATATAAGACCATTTTATTATTTACTTTAAAATAGGTAAAATATTCATTTCTTTTGGTATTTATAACAACTAAATATTCATAGAATATTTATAAAAATATTTTATTTTAAAAATAATTTGAAATTTTAAATAATTCCATAAATCAATGAATAGTCATGAAAACATGACAATTCATCAGTATGGTATACATTAAAATAAATATTTCTTTCACACTGTTTTATAAAAATTCATAAATAAACAATTTAGAAAATTTTATAATAATTAATTTTTAATCCTTTAAAATTAAATTTAAATATGTACAAAAATGACTTTATAAAGTCATTGGATCATAAGAAAGAACATTCTTGAATTTTATTTAATGAACATGGAAATGGAAGAGAATTTTCATCGACCAAAGGGGAAATAATGTTGGGTTTTCATAAAAAATATTTCTCAACCAATTTAAGCTAGAAAGAGAGAAAATGGTAATATTAATCGGAAATTGAAGAAATAATAATTAAATAACAGAATATATTAGGTTCAAAGTATAATACCCATAAAATTTCCTTTAATTGCAATATGGCATAGAAAATCCCGAAAAGAAATGAGATTTTAACATAAACCCTTACTACATTAGTAATCTCCAAACTAAAGCCTCATTAAAGATAGATACATTGATGGATATGAAAATACAAAAAAAGTATTAGAAAAATATTATAATATATTCATAGGCAGTGCATAGACTATACAAAATAAACATGTGGTTAATATGGCATATTTCTCACAAAAATAAAATTGTGACAAGAAACCCTTACCACAAGTCTCGTCTTGCTTCACACACGTTCAAAACTAAAGAATAAAAAGTATATATTTGTTATACATATTTTATAGAAACATATTCATGCATAAATCACTATTTATCATTCCTTTATAATTTATATATTCCCTTTTATTAATATTTTCTTCATTATAATGAATTTTTATGTGAACATTTGTCTGGTTTCTATGCATGTTTCAGTTTGATGGTTCATATAATTTCACCTTGGACTTGGTTTTATAATAACCATAATATTAATCATGAAATAATTATAATATATAATCATTATATAAAATTTTATATCCACTAATATGAATCAATTATGAAAAATTAATTACATAACTTCATGGGGGCGGTAGTCTGTACATATGTATGGGTGGTGTTTTCACTCTTTTATAGATGTAATAAAACAAATTTAAATAATAATATACCATTATATAATAATAATTATATCATAAATATCACATATATATTTAATAAATATATAATTTTTACAATCCATGTAGATAGGAAATGAAAAATGAATCATATCTCTTCACATAGGTGGTAGTCCACACATATGCATGAGCGATGTTATCATATTCTAATGGATGGTTAAGAGACATAAAGTGGTTTTATCATAATCATAACAAAATATATGTATATTGATAATATTTTATTCATTATTTTAGGATATATATAATTTATTTATTTTAATTATATGAATAAATGATATTTGAAAGAGTTGGGTAATACAGTTAAATCTTCTTGGGAGATATCATTTGGATTACAACTTAAGAATTACTTGGATAGTCGTAGGGTATGAAAAAGAGATAAATAATGAGGGGAGGAATCTTGAATGTTTTTCGGTAGGAAATGTAAAATATGGAGGTCTAAAATTCTGTGAATAAGTTAATAGAAGAGGTTATATTTTATAAGTGAGGTGAGGGATACACATATAATTACATATAAGATTTAAATAATTTAAAATAAATTTCTTATGAAAGTAGGACAAAATGAAAAATAATTTGATATTAATATAACATAATGTAAAAATTTATTTAATGGATCTAGATTCCACTAGTAATTATTTTATAATTATGAAACCATGCTAACAATAAATTATCCAATGATCCCAAATCCACGAAAATCCTAGTATATATATTGTTGAAGGACATGATGAATTTATCGAAATCTACTTTATCATAAAAATGTATTGAAAATTAGGTATTAGATTGATCATAAAAATTATATTTGAAATATAGTTGTATAAATTTATGTTACAATTGATGATAGGTGGGTATATAATGGTTGTGAACATACCAAAGAGGAAAATAGTATATAAATAGTAGTTATTTATATAACAACGACATAACCTTGTTATCTGGGTCTAGTTGAATATTAATGCGTTTATGAAACTATAAAAATGTAAAGTAATTGAAATATATGTATTGAGAAAACAATGATGAATATCTTCCTATAAATATATTCTAATGAAAATATTTTTCTATTAATTATCAAGAATAACATTGATTAAACATAGATAATTGATAGCCGATCAAAAAGAGATATATGCAATTGGACATCCTTGGATTAATAATAAAATGCCGGACTACTTTTCAAGTTTAAATTATATGTCACCACATACCAATATCCAAATGTAATTTTCATGAAATATATTGTGGTAAATTTGAATGATATAGTATATAGAATTAACAATAACATTCTCCTTGAGTATAATATGATAATGGTTACCATACTTAACATTAATATAGCCTAAGAAAAGGTATTTAGCTACCAATGAATACCATGTAATATTTTATTTCATTCATTACATAGTGACCTCAAAATACTTATATTAATTACATATTATTCAATAGTATTGACCAACCTCGATCAAATTGACCAATGACACCCCTCTTGGGGTGACACATAGATAAAATAGTTTATGATTTATTTAATAGTCTTGATAAATTTTTTAGGTACCCTAATATTAGATAAAACATATATGGGAATGTATGGGATAATGATATTAACTTGATTGATAATTTTGTACAAAATAAATAACTATAATATTCAAGATGGTGATTTGTGAGATGATCTTATTAACATGATCTTTAAATTTCTGAATATAAATTCCACCTGGAGACAATGGATCACCAAGATATTCTATAATAAAAGAACCTCTTACTATACTTATCCACTCTCCAAAATACTTAAATGACTAAATATACATTACATAGAAATGAAAAAAAAAATTCTTACAATAATTAATACAAATTAATCTCTATATTTTATATTCATCTAGGATATTATTAAAATAATGGATGGAATAATTTCTTCCTATAATAAAGAATATGAGGTTATCTATGAAAAAGAATTTTGAGATTTCAGATAAGTTGTATATTCCTCTAAATGGGTAAATATAACCCTTATAAATACCATTATTAATATTTATACTTAGCACATCCCAATCAATAATGAAAAGACTCAAGGATAGAAGATCCCCATGAAGAATTCCACAAAGGTGTTTATTATACAACTTAGTGACACATGAATTTCATGCCCTAAATGATAATGCATAAATCAATCTCCCACTAAGGGGTTACCACAAGACCCCCTTCATAAGTATCCATGCATTATTCCAAAATCATAAGTATTGAATTCATATCCATGAACATATTTCATAAATCTATGAATACTAACTAATAGTTAAATGACATAATCTACATGATGACAGGATCTTCTTACCTCACTAGTGGGTGTCCTACTCACTTTTATGTGTGTAAATTACCACAAAAAACCTCACATCATGGTAAAACACCTATATCGATACCCAAATATACCCAAATAGGAATTAATAGATCTCCCCTCTAACACTAAGGTTTCATATGTGATACCTCTCTTCCTCCTCTATGTATAAAATCACTTTATCCAAAAATGAGGGAAAACTAAATTTTCCCTAAAAAATGTGATGAAATATTATCATATTGAATATTGTAAGCCTCTATGATTTGATCATGTTTTACATTTGAATAATAACTAAACTAAAACTCTCTTACCTCATCCTTTAACATGTCTATCACACCTCACTATAATGGGAAATTTAAAGGTGATTATAACCATTGGAAACACTCAAGTTGAATGGAATTTTGTTAGAGGTGTTGCACTGTTGTCTTTAAAAAACCTGAAAATCTAGTATAGAAAGCTTAAGTCACACTAGTACCATCTAGTACAAGGGTGCTTAAAATGAGGACATGATTTATACTCCAAACGACATCAGTTAAATCCCATCCATAACCACACACCATGTATATATTATTAAAACTCACATCATCAGTGATCCTTGTTGGACATAAACTAACTAAGGGTAATGATTGATTTAAGTGGACTGACGGATTGTCAATCTTAATCTACTCCAGCACCACCCACTCTTCTACCCAAAGAAATCTAGGTAATAAATTAGGAATAATAAATGAAGTTCTTTGATCTCAATCCTATCTTCAAAACAAAATAGCAGATATATATATCACCTCTCCAACTATCTATTGGAAAAGATATAACCTTATTTCATAATAGAGGTGCATCCCCACTAATAATTCCTCTGTCCACTAATTCTCATTTGGGAGTATTTTTCATAGGTGTTGTATCATGAAAACAAAATCAAATATCGACAATATATTCCTCTGAAGGCACCCCTTATACCACTAAGATAAAAAAATTCCATTATAAAACATATCCAGGTAACACTTCGTGAGGAATGCATCAATGAATTCATACTCAAACACAGTTTCCATCATGTTGAGGGTTCTGCATTGATGGATAAATCTCATATTGAACAGGGGTTAAATATAACCACGGTATAGTTTTCATATCATGAGTTTAAGGAGACATCTTCCACAGAAATCTCATCATTATGTATATAATGCTCAATGTAAAAAATCATAATTAAGTAAATGGATTCTCATGATTGATAGAAATGGGAGTCCTATACTCCCACTAATCCTATATTATCCAAGGATGTAGATCACCTTACAAACCCATGATGAACCCATCGACATAATACACATATCATATTATTCCCATGGTTAGAATCATTCAAATCAATAAGAACTACCACCCACTATATAATAAATATCTTCATTAAGAACAAAGTATAAAGAAAAAGGATCATATCATATGATATGAATGTCTCTAAATAATTATATGGAAACAATTCCCTATCAATATCTAACCATTAATGAGAGGAACAACTACTGGAATGGGATTATCACAATCCAATCTCTATACATAAATTCGTTATTAATGAGAATCAAAATTTACCTCATTGAAAAAACTCACAATAATTAGAGAACATCTTATTTAGGTGTCATTCAAAAGACCTAGAAAACCACAATTGACCACCATATGATGCATGTTACAACATTTTTGTACCCTGTTTTATTTTCTTAGATATCTAGGTTGACTAAAATGTTATTAAGGTATTAGAGAAATGATACCTTGACTTCCACATCTATGATGGTCTCCATGGATTAATAATTGAACTCAAGACCCCATTTAACGTCACATCCCTGAAATCCCAAACATTACCCCACATGAACCCTAACTCTAAACACCTTCTCTATGATAAAAACACCTCTAAAATGACACAAATCACCAGATATTTTTCGAGTGGACAGTATGCTGGGAGTGATGCCCTAAAATAACATCTTATGGGCTAGAAGCGGGTGACCAAATCAATGTACTAAAATCTAAAATAATGGAAAGTTTTATCCTATATTCACCAACAATGAGATAAATCTCATAGGATTAAAAATAAACAATAATACACACATGAAAATTATAAAAAATTGAACTATATATATAGATTAATGAGACAAAAAATATAAATATATCCCCCACTGAAAAATAAAAAAGAGACTGCACATCTGGAAATTCCCTAAAGAAGTATGAACTACTTAGCCTTTTTAATTACCACATGACTAATACAATTTATGATTGGGAGCATACCCAAGACCAAGGGACACTCTCTATATTAGGGAACACCACACCCTCTGACATGTCATTACAAAATGTTCAATAATGTATCTGAACTACTAATGCCAAAAAATCCACAAAACCTAACAAGATCTATAGTAGAGGACCCTAATCCCGCCAAATAGTTTGAATCAATTTATGGGGTAGAAAACATTTATAGAGGATCTCATTTGAAATCTATGTTTTGGGGGTACCAAACCTATATCATCTAATAGTAGAGGACACCATACCAAGAAAAATCATTTATATAGGTGGAATATCGACTACTCAAGATAGAATATCCCATGCCCCATGTTTGTGGGGGGAATAATGACCTTATCTAATTTTTAACAAGATAATATTGTTCCCCAAGTAAAACACATAATGTAAGGGGGATTACCAACCCTAACTGAGGATGGTGGGGAATCCACACCCTGACATAACCATGATTCCAAAAAGGGTTACTAATCTTGATATTAATGTCATTATCGCACCTAAAACCAACCATTGGACTTCAAAAACGAATCACAAAAACTATCTCAGTTTAAAAATAGCCTCACATGGATAAATTTAATGAAGAAACATGATCTATATAGAAAAATAATCAAAATAAAGGATTTATTTATGAAAAATACGTTTCAATTTAAATATCCATGTCATTGAAACCTTGACAATAGAGGTTACATGACAGATGCTAGACACAAGCCATGAGTTAGATTATATATCACATATTGGTACTAAATCATTCATCAGAAAATCTTGATCTTGATTCCAATTATGAATAAAAAATCTGATATCATAATAATAAGATACAACCAAAATAAGGATTTTTAAAAACATTATTCATAATATTATTAATAATAATAATATAGAAGGTTTATATTTTAATGGGAGGGTGATTCTACCCAACTTACTTTTTTACCACTTTAATTTTATAATTTTGATTTTGATTTTATACATATATTTCTACTTAGCTAGAAATATAGGGCCTACTTCCATACATGTGCACTATTCCTTGCCTTCGACCACCATGGAACTACCACTAACTGTGGATTTAACCTATCACTACTTAGTTTGTAATTTTGAGTTTCTAATACCATTAAACATATCCCCACAATACGTCCTCACAACCATGTGATAATAACATCCACTATCAAAAAAGCACATATATTATCCATTAGATTCTTTAAGTGCCTTTTAAACCATAAAATATTTCTCTTTTTCTTTTATTCTTTTTTATTTAGAGACTTATGAGCATTAAAAATCACACTTTATTGGTCTAGTAGGATAGTGTGCCAATTTATGAAAAAAGGACCTACCAGGTCATATCTTCGAAACAGTTCTTCTAATCTTTCAAATATATTCTTGAAATTCTATCTAGAAATTTCAGTTTGGTTCTGTATTTTTTCTCTTGCAATAGAAAAATCCCCCTCAAACGTTTTTCTACCAATAATCCTTATAGAAAATATTGACAATCATACGAATACATTATTTCCACCTTTAGGAAACTTCCACCAAGCCAATAGTATCCATAAAATGTATACTTACCTCTAAAAATATTTTTTGTCAAGAATTTTACACCTATCTTTTATCCTTATTTGATTCACAAATATTATCTCTTTCTTGAGAACCAGAACAATTGTAAATTTATAAAGAATTATTATTTGACAAATTATTCTTTTCATCCCTATTAGACTCACCTACGATATTCTTTTTTAAAATTATAGTTAGAGTTTTTAAAATTAATAGACTTCTGATATTTACATGAGTTTTCCAAAAACATTTCCCTTTTCATTTTATTCTTCTTTTTAAGATTTTCACCAATGGTTTTATGATCATTATCATTATTTGAGTTTGATATTTATGGTGTTTTTTAAGTATGATATTTCTATAAGTCTTAAAAAAATCCAAACCTTATTCTTAGAAAATTAAATAACCTCTTTGAAGCCTTTTAGGTTTTTTAATAGGTTGGAATTTCCTTGAAATTTATGAATTTTTGAGTCAATGAGTTAACTGATATACATCCCTTTTGAGGTGGTCAAGAAGTATAATTCTCACTCTTGATCGTGCACTTCCCCATGGAACCCTAGCAGTGGCTCGCCCCTTTGGGCAGCGACGATGGCCATCCTTCCCTCCCTCCTTCTCCGATAGCGCCACTCCCCATTCTCTGATCCACCCCTTCTCCATAAATTTCCCTGGATTCTTCATTTCCCTAATGTCCTAACACTCCAATGAGGGGCCTCCCCTCTCTCCCTCTCCTTCCACGAGTTCTCAGTGGAATCTTCTCTCCATGGGATATCTCTAATAGCTCGGTTCGGCCGACGATGTCCTTCTCTCTATAGTTTTTCTCGTTTCGTCAATGATTCTTAGTCCCTGCAAGATCGTGTAACTGCTAGGATCCTCGACCCTCAACACTTCATTATGTGGTTCTCCAATGATGGTGATCTCACTGATATTTGGTCCAAAGGCCTTCGTTCATGTGAAGGTCACCACTTCCACTATGTTTTGTGAGATTTTAGTAAAAGAAAAGAAATGTTTTGATAGTTTTTAAAAGAAAAGAAAAGAAAAGAAAAGAAAAGAAAATATTTTGATTTATCTCATTGTGATTGAATCAATAACTTAGTAAAAGAAAATAAATGATTTGAATTTCTCTGCATCATGTTTGGTGAAAATTTTAAAATGAAATGAAAATAAACACATTTGATGCAAATGACATAAATAACATTTGTTAAAAAATAACACATACACACGAGATGAAGAGACATATTTTCTCAAGATAAAAAAACCATATATTAGATCCCCACTGACACCACACCTGCCAAAATGTCTGCCCAACATCAACAATTTATGTTAAATGACACAAATAACATTTAAAAAAATGTATTTATTTTACATTTTTTATAACAAATAAAAAAAAATAATTTTTATTTTAATAAATCATTATCTTTCTTATCATTAAAATTAGGTAAACATTAAACTACAAACATATGATAATACAAATTTTAATATTTTAAAAAATTAATTAAAGATAATCAAAATTATTTATATAATTTATTAATTTATAATTTGTAATTCAAGGTAATTAAAATTATTAATTCAAAATAATTACAATTTAAAAATAATTACTAATTCAAAATAGTTATTAATTTAGATTTATTTATTCAAAATATTTATTAATTCAAATTATTTATAAATTATTTATATAAAATATTAATACAAGATAATCATAATTATTCAACATCAAAATTATGTATAATCAAAATTAGTTATAAATTTATTACGATTATTTATATACACATAAGTAGTTATAATATTTTTTTAATATACCAATTATAAAAAAATTTATATTTGATTGTTAGTATTACTTATAAATCAAGTTGAATTTAGAAAAATAATTATTTATTATTTATAAATTATTTTATGAACATGTTTATATAAATAAAAATGGATAATATGGGGGATTTATAAAATATCTAAAATGGAGGATGGTTTCTGTCGGAATCATACCGATTTTGGGATGATTCAAAATGCGAAGAAAACATGGACAGGGGAGAAATCCATTTCTCCCCATTTATACACTCTATAATTCCTTATGTCATTCTTACCTATCTAAATAGGAGAAACCGATTTCGATCGTTCTATATCTTTTCTTTTCCTTCCATTGGAGTGCAACCAAACAAGCACTTATTTCTTATGCGATGGAGCTACTATTTCCATTGGAAGAGGGATTCCCCCTCCACAGTGATCTGGGTAAGCTTTCTGGGGCTTCCCCTGCCCTTTAAAAATCCAGGTATGCTTAAATTGTTAAGAAATATAGATGGAAGGTTTTTGGATTTCACCGAGCATTCGAGGACTTTGTGCCATCCAATTGAACCCCGGATTTGTGTGGAAGTCAACGTCTCCAAACCCCCTATTGAAGAAGTCTGGATTGAGGTTAAAGACAAACTCCAATGTCTCCAGCCATTGGTTTTTGAGAACTGGAACGAATTTTGTGCTTCGTGTTGTCGCCTGGGTCATCTTCATCAGGAATGTCGTTCATCGCTTCGCAAACCTTCTCATTCGGTTGGTAGCGGAAGGGTCCCCCAAGGTATGTTTGAGGCTGTTGCTACACCTTTAGATAGTGGGGCATGCAATGAGGCTCCTAAATCTTCGAGTGAAGATTCAATTCCTTCAGCAGAGATAACATTGGGTTCTAGGAAGGGTATTTCTTTATGTGCGGTGAAGGTCACAAAGACTAAGGTGGCAGAGACGAGGGTTGCAGTGGTTTTTGCCCGGTTGAGGATGGATATGGGTGTTCCCCCTTGTGAAGAAGTTTAGGGAATACTGTGTAGGACTGTGAGTTCCAGGATTTTCCCTCCACCTCAATTGAAGTTGAGGGCCATGTAGTGAACTTGGATGTTGTTCCGTCCAGGCAACTCATTTTAGCTGAGGCGTGTAAGGAAGCCTACAATGCACTGGTTGTTGGTGCCCTTCAATGTTCGGTTTGGGAGGACACTAACCAGCATGCCCAATTCATGGGATGTGGATTTGTGTAGCCCAAAGGTTCAGATCTTTCTGAACTGAAACTACTAGAAAGACCATCCTATGCCGAGGTAGTGAAGTCGGGAGGAATGGATATTCAATCCCACAATCGATTCATAGTGGTGGGAGATGAGTGTCATGCACCCAAGGAAGTGAATGATGTGGAGGATTCTCAGGAGGATAAGGATTCTGATTTGAACTCCATCGTTGACTCCAAGAAAGTGGACATTGTGAAATACTATATTAGATCCTCTTCAAGTAAAGGTAAGAACACCATTATTGATTCAGATGGGATTCTTAAGCACTCTCTGAGGATGCGGAGGAGGAAAGACAATTCCTCCTTACCAAGTCCTCCGGTAACTAGATCCTCAAGTAAAGGTTATCTTCCCCCGAAGGGTTCCAAGTAGGTGGAGGGAAGGTCTACTAAGGAGATTGATCTATCAGTTGGGGAATATTATGTCATTGAACTACCGCATGCTGGAAAGGAGCCTTATGAATCCAATTTCCACCCGAATGGGAGGGAACTAATAGAGTGTGATGAGTGGGATACCATCATCAATGGAAACGAAAAATTCTCCAAAAAAGGCTCATAGGTCATCACAACACAAGAGGAGTTTGACAGGCTGGTTGGTAGGTACCTTTAGGGTAACCTTTCCAAGGAGTAACATGACTGGTATCAAAAACAACTTGGAATATTGGCTCTTGGATTCAACGTGAATAAGATATCTGTGTAAGAGATCATTCTTACCTTGGACAAGATGTCATACAATTGGGAAAACCAACTCAAATAGGATTCATATAAGAAGACTGTCATTCCTCAATGGGGTCCTCACAGAGGTACGATCTCTAACATGCCAAAATTGCAAATCCTAGATTCAGCCATGACTTATCATGTTGACTGATTGTTTTGTCTACTTAAATGGTTTCCCACTTTTCCTTAAAAGTTCGTTCTTGTTAATAAAAAACAAATATTTTGAGAAGTGAAACGAATTTTTTTTGGGATTTAGAACCCAATTTGAAGTGTTTTAGTACTCCAAGGCACTGTTTTTGGATTGGCTTTATTTATTTTAAAATTCCTCAAGAGTTTAAATGGGCTTCATAATCATCAGACTCTGAAAACACCTTCTTTGGAAAAGAATGACATGGGTGATCAGTTGGTGTACGATTTGTTTAACCATGAATCCTAAATCATGTGGATTATTTTCTAAGGGTCATGATTGATTTTAACTATGTGGAACGTTTTATTAAAGAGAATGGGTGTCATTAGGTCCTCACAAAGGGTGCAGATGGTTGGATCATAGTCTTGGAAAACCGTGTGGCAAAACTGTGTGGCCTGTTTCAAAGTGGTGACCCTTTGGATAGTGAGCACTGCACGGTTGGAACATGGTTTGAAAAACATTGTAGTAACTATGAATATTTTTAAAAAAGTCCATATTACCTGTTTCACTTGAATTATTTAAGGGGAATTATACCATTTTCATCCCTTTCACGCATGAAGCACTTCTAGGCGGTGGACTCTCCCCTTCCCCCCCTTATCTAGGTTTTGAGCATCCTCCTCCAACTAGACTCTGAATTGAACATTTTTAAGTGTGTTAGAAGTGTAGCATTATTTAATTCAATCTATTATATTCTTTTCTTCATTAATCTCACTGTATAGTAGACTAAATCCCTGTGAAATCCTTGGCCCTATTTTTAGGTAATTTGTTCAGAGATCTATTTTTTATAATTTTGGATCGAGTTGTATGCTAATATTAGACAACAGAGAACTGACATGTATATGGTAGGTGGTGCATAGATTTCTCATTGACTTTTATGGATTTTTTGGGGTGAACTCATAAATATGCACATTGGGTTGGCTGATTGAGGCACTTAATAAACAAAACCGTGTTTTTTTAATAAATTTTTATTACATGTTTAACATCGAAAAATGGTTTTAATATTTGGACTTATTCTTGGTGCAATTTATGATGCTTCTATTGATTTTTTTTCTTCTTCTGTTATGGTCTTTCTTTTATTGTGTTATGTATATGGATCATTATTACTATCACCAGAAGAGGGTAAATTATCCCCACTATCACCTATTCAGACCTTCACTACTATTCAGTATCCTTTAGCGTCTATGGAGGCATGCTTAAGGCCTAATTTACAACTATCCCAGAGAACTATTTGAGTGGAAAACCAGGTCAGGTTTCTACACTCCTGAATATAATTTTTAAAATTGGATTTATTTTTTCCATTTATTTCTCAACAATGATCAATCTTTTGTTGGATAGTCTCAAGATCCATTTCCCTCACTTTAAATAATTATTATATCTTAACTTTTGGAGTCTTATCATCACCAATAAATTTCTTTAATACATCAATATATATCATCAACATGAATTTTTCAAATATATGGATAGATTATTTAGTGTAAGAATATTGATTTTCATTCATAAAATTATTAATATATGTCAAGACCCTTCCCCCGGGGCCTGTGTTGTGACTACCCCAAGACATAATTCGATAGGCTAGGTGCTGGCGACTATCACCAAAGGTGTATTCCCTAAAACGTGGAAGGCATTGCCTTTATAACCTGTAAACACAAGCAACCAAAAACACATAATGATATTAATGCAATTCAACTTTAGACCAAAATAGAGTGGTGAATGTAAAGGGGGCCGGAATACATACCCAACAGTAAAAGTACAAGTACAATTGAAATACAAAAACAATTGATGAAAGTGAAAAAGGAAGCTACAAGGTCATCCTCCAGGTTCCAACCTGAAGGGTAAGTACAAATCGCCTCCTCAACACTCCAAATTAATCCATATTCTACGCATATCGACACACCGTATGGTCCAACTCTAAGTACTGTCCAGTCCTGGTACTCTCAGCCTCAGTCAGCATTGTCTGTCATCTGCATCCAACACAAGAAGGTGCAGACATAGCCCAGCAGGGATGAGTATAATGATACATAGCAGGGACCCCGATACCCTCAAGGCCTCACAAAAATCCACCAAGGATAAACAAAAATGTATGAAATCAATAGATAACCATACTTAGGTATATACCCATACATATACCAAAGTTATCTTGTAATCCGACTCAATATTGAGGAAAACACAGAAAAACTGACTTAGCTCAAACCAGGATTTTATTCTAGGGGTAGTATCAAGTAATATCCCCAGCCACATTGTCAAAACCTCGGCTGTGGGAGTACTCCTCCTCTATCGATTACAATGGGCCTGCCGCGACATCAAGGAACTTCCCACTAACCTTGGACTGCTGAGGTTCTCCTCCTATCGAGTGCCTTGGGTATGCCACATCATCAAGGTGCTCCCCCTTGTATCCTGCTGTGGTACTCCTTCTTTCGAGTACCGTGGGTCTGTTGTGAAACCAAGGCGCTCCCCACTGTGGGTCTGTCGTGACACCAAGGTGCTCCCCACTGGGCTAGTCGAGTCACTCCAAGTGGAATTGGTCACCAGTCGTCAGGTCTCAGCCAGCTACTAGGTCTCCGCACTATGCTCAATCATCTCCCAGAGTATTCTCTCCATGAGCTACTGGTCGATATTCCAACTATCATGAAGTCCGACGAAGAAGTATCTCAAAGGTCCTCTACATCATAATGGTTTCAACGCAATAGATAGTGTGTCAATCGGACGCCCAATTTGTGAGTTATTAGACTTTTATTCTCGGGGGCCCGGTTGGATTTGTGCTCGATCCTACCAGACTGTTTCCAATATGAAACCAAAACTATAGTGTATTATACTCAAAGGGACCATCTCATTCCATGATTTATATCTCTATTGATAGTTCTTCATACAAATGTCTGGTGTTAAGGATATCACAAAAGGAGCATAAATGGGTCGTAGTGGGCTGGGTCTGGTCCGACCCAGTATGGGTCAACCTGGACCAACGCGACCTGGACTATCCTTGTACAGGTCGATCCGGCCGGACCCTTTGGGTCTGGCTCGGCCCGCAGTGCGGCCCGGCCCAGCCCTCATGGGCCGCGAGGGTGACAGACCGACCGTGAGGGCGCGATGTGGCTGTGAGGGCACGGACCGGGCACGGGTCAGCGGTCCGGCCATGTGTCAGTGGAGCAGCTACGGTTTGGCGGCAGTTCAGTCAGGAGAGCAGAGCGGCTCGGCTCGGCGGCATGACTTGGCTCTACGACGGCGTGGCTCAGCTCGGACGGCGGTGAAACTCGGCGGACGACGGCGCGGCTCGGCTCGGACGGTGGCACGACTCGATAGACGGTGGCACGACTCAGCTAGAACGGTGGTGTGACGAGGCTGCGGGTCTGCCATGGTGGCACAACGAGGCTGCGGGTCGGCTGGGGTGGCACGGTGAGGCCGCGGGTCAGCCGGGGTGGCACACACCATTTCCTCCATCGTCTTCATCGCCTTCCTCCATTTGGAAGAATACACCAACGAAGAATGGAAAAGGGGTCATGCAGTGTTTGTTTAGCCCGCACCCACCAGGTTTAGAGTGGTAGCAAGTGGTTCCCAACGAACAAAGCATGAACATGAAACCATAATTTTATGAAATGTTTATTCCCAACCCCCACAAGAAAACAAAGGAGTACATGGAAAGAATTATCACACAAATAAACCCCTTCCTTGTTTGTTGTTGGGGTTGACGCAAGGGAGAAGGTGATATCGTCGACGTTCGTCTCGTCCGCCACACACCTCCAATCCCAGGATCGTGTGTCGGTTCGTCATAGTCGAAGAAATTCCTTGTCGGCATTCTTCATGAAGGAATTGTTATTCATTGGGGAATCTTTCTCCCAATTCCACCCAAATGTAAAGTGGTGCCAAAATAATAGATTATCCACTCTACTATGTCTATTGGCATAAATTCAAAATGGATAAATTAATTATGGTGGGTGGAATAATTAAGTGGGGGAGGGTTGGCACAATTAATGTAGAGAGAGATCAAGAGGCTCCTCCACATTAATGAGGGAGTGGAAGAGGTTTCCCTACATTTATGAATTAGTATTGGTTTTTCTCCCAATAAAAGGGGGGTTTCAAGGGGGTTTAATCCTGAGTGGTCCCCACCACCATAACCTCCCTTGGGAGGTCAAGGCTTGGGTGGTCCCCACCACCATAACCTCTCATGGGAGGGTATGGTCTGGTGGTCCCCACCACAAACTTCCACAAGGAGGTTGGTTATTACAAAATAAAATTAAAAGTGTGCTTATTTTTTTTTATTATTTCCACAAAAAATCCAAAAACTAACTTTCACCCTCGACTAACTACCATCGAGGTGAAAGTATTCTTAAGAGAAAACTGATCCTGTGAGTTTAACGGTGCCCTCAGATTTCAATTCTGAGCACCAGTTGAATAGATAAAAAAACCCACTCATATGATTACTCAATGTACCCAAAGAAAAGTTCAGAAATTCATTTTGGGTACTCCGGGCCTCAGAATCACGTGCTGTCAATTTTCACGGACTCGTAAAATTCCAAATTATTAAAAAAATTACATGGAAAGTCTAGGTCTTTACATTCTTCCCACCTCAGGGATCTACGTCCCTGTATTCCACAACTCAAACTAGGTAAAAAAGTGGGGGTACTGAGCACGCATATGAACCTCTCGCTCCCATGTGCTCTCTTAGAGGTTCCCGTGCTGCTAGCGAACGCGCACTAGAGGTATCGACTGTCCATCAAGGACCCACTCTTATCGATCGTCAATATTTACTGGAACCTCCATAAAAGTCACCCCATCATCGATGTCTATCTCTCTATGGTCGATGATGTGAGAAGGATCATGCATGTATCTCCTCAGCTGGGATATACGGAAGACGTCATGCACTCGGTGCAACTGAAGTGGAAGAGATAAGTGGTAAGCTACCTCGCCAACTCTACTGAGGACCTCAAAGGGTCCGATGAATCTCAGAAATAACTTGCCGCCTTCGCCAAATCTCCACAAACCTCGTCAATGTGAGACCATAGAAAGATGTGGTCACCATTATCGAACTCCAGTGGTCTCTATCTCCTGTCAGCATATGACTTCTGCCTGCTCTGTGCAGTCTTTATCCTCTCCAAGATGGTATTCACCTTCTCTGTGGTAGCCCATACCATTTTTGGTCCCACGAGTGCTGACTCCCCTAGGTCAGTCCAGCATAAAGGTGATCTGCAAGGTCGCCCGTACAACGCCTCGAAATGTTCCATCCCAATGGTGGAGTGATAGTTTTTTTTTTGTATGAAAACTTCACCAAAGGCATGTTATCCTCACTACTGTGACTGAAGTTGAGGACACAACAACACATCATTTTCTTGAGGGTATGAATGGTCTGCTCAGCCTGGCCATCCATCTGAGGATGGAAGGCGGTTCTCAAATGAAAATGCATCTCAAAAGCCTCCTTCAACCCCCTCCATAGCTAGGAAGTAAAACGTGCATCACGATCAGAGACAATCGTTGAGGGTACTCTATGTATCCGTATTATCTTCTGCACATAGAGGCTTCCCAAGATCTCTACTGAACCCTACTATTTGATCGGTAGGAAGTGGGCCGACTTGGTGAGTCAGTCGATGATCACCCAGATAGAGTCATGTCCCCTTAGATGTATATGGAATTCATATCACGAAGTCCATGGATATACCATCCCACTTCCACTCTGAGACCTCTAAAGGCTGAACCAAGCCTACTGGTACTTGATGTTACGCCTTCACTTGCTAACAAGTGATGCATCGAGAGACAAACTCTGATACTGCTTTCTTCATTCCTGGCCACTAGTGCTATTGTCAGAGGTCCTGATACAACTTCACCACTCTTGGGTTTAACGCTAGAGGGGATTTGTGGAACTCCCTCAACAGTTCCTCCTGAAGTGACACTGGTACAATGGTATGTCCTCTAAAGAGGATTACGTGCTCCCCAAATTCAGAAAATCCATCAGGTTCATGTCCTATGGATATCTGAGCACATCGTTCCTCACAGTCTATGTCACCACATTGTGCCTTACTGACTCACTGAAGAAGTGGGGGAGTGACTGTATGATACTTTAGAAAGGTTTCACCGTCTCTATCCACAAAGAATATCTGTAAAGCGGACAACTACTCCGTCACCTCACCAAGAAGCTGTATACCAGTCCTCCTGCTAAGTACATCTGCTCCAACGTCCCCCTTCCCAGGAGTATAGAATATCTCAAATTCATAGTCCTGGAGGAACTCAAGACAATGTCACTATCTCAAGTTCAGGTCCTTCTGAGAAAAGATATACCTGAGACTCTTGTGATCAAAGTACAATGAAAAATGTTCGCCCATCAAATAGTTTCACCACATCTTCAAGGTGATGACCACTGCTGTTAACTCCAGGTCATGGGTAGCATAGTTCTACCCATGCTGTCTCAGCTGTTGAGAACCACATGCGATCACTGCTCGCTCCTGCATCCAGACACATCCGAGTCCTGTCCCTGATGCGTCGCAGTAAACTGCGTACCCTACGCCCTCCTTTGGAAGCCTCAAGATGGGGTCACTAGTCAGACTCTACCTCATCTCCTGAAAAATCAACTGGTATATCTCCGACCACATGAAGGGTGACCCCTTATTTGTCAAGGCTGATAGTGGTGATGCAACTCTGGAGAATTATGGCACAAACCTATGGTAATATCAAGCCAATCCTAGGAGACTCCGTAACTCCGTCACACTCCTTGGTGGCTCCAAAGAAAGCACTTCCTCAATCTTCGCTGGATCTACTGCAACTCCAACCTCCGATATGACATGTCCTAGAAAGTGAACCTCTCAGCTTCAGAACTGTATCTTTGAGAGCCTACCATAGAGATGGTGCTCTTTGTGTGTGTCTAGTACTACATGAAAGTGATTGGCATGCTCCTCCTCAGTATTTGATTGGATCATAATGTCATCAATGAAGTCTACTATGAAGCGATCAAGGTATGGCTGAAAGATCATTTTCCTGAGTCCCATGAACACTTCTAGAGCATTGGTTATGCCGAATGGATTATCCAAGAACACGTAATGGCCATACCGACACTTGGAGTCCGTCTTCTACACATCCTCGTCCCAAACTCTGAGCTGGTGATAACCTGATATGAGGTCTATCTTTGAGAACCAACACGCTCTCTTTAGCTTATCAAAGAGGTCGTCAATCCTTGGGAGTGGGTAATTTTTCTTCACAATCACCTAATTCAGGCACCGATAGTCAACACAAATCCTCAAGCTCCCATCCGCCTTCTTGGCGAACAGAATCGGGGCTACCTTGGGTGAAGCACTAGGCTGAATGAATCCCTTCCCCTGCAGTTCCTCCAGCTATACCCGCAGCTCACGAAGCTCCGCAAGAGCCATCCATTACGCTGGTGTAGGTAATGATGCCATCCCAGGGTATAAGTCAATGTGAAAGTCCACCTATCTACGAGGAGGTAGACCAGGGACTGTAGGACCCTGGGACACCCTGAGAGGGGAAGGGTGAATTAGGGTGTCAAATTTTTCTTCTTAAAGTTGTGGATCTTGTTCCCAAGTGTGTAGGAACTACTTAAACCTGTATGAAGGATATGATCAACAATGATACATTCACATGAAGAGAGATGACACAACTATTTTTACTTGGTTCACCACTAAGGGCTACGTCCATGGAGCATACGCCAACAGGTTGTCAGTCATACCTGAATCCACTATGCTTCACTACCTGTAGATTACAATTTTTCGGGCACAGTCACTCTGTCCCAGGATCACTGCCTTTACAAAGGTTCAGGGATAGCTCACTGGATCCCTCGGGTCACTCCCGTTGACTCCCCCTGGCTCATTGCCGTTGGTGGAGTCTCACATAGTTTATAGACATGAAGGTCTCTTCAATTGATTTGCATTGAAGTCTTTGTATCCTTTTCAGCATGAGACTTTTCTTGCATCAGAGTCCTGAGTTGATACTCTTTTGTATTAAACCTTTTACATTAGTGCAATGACTGAATTCATTAGATCCCCTTTCCTTCGTTTTCCTAAATTACAATCATTTGTGTGATTGATCAATAAATGATTCTCTGTTGAAGTCAAAATTTCATCCACTGATGAATACCCCTTTTCCCCCTGTCCATAGGGCGAACAACCTTTGGGAAGGGCCTTCACAAAGTACCCTACTTTGCAAGGCTCCTAATTTTGCAAAGCTCAAACAAGCCTTCGTGGAGTCCCTGCCTTTTCGCGAAGCTCAATCACGAAGCACTCTCGCGATGCTGCAGCCTTCGCAATGCTTGGCTATCGCGGTGCTCCTGCCTCTTCGCGAAGCTCACTGAGCCAACGCGGGGCGCACAACTTTCGCGGAGCTAGAATATCTGCCACAAAGCTCCTCTTTCACGAAGCACACTGCCTTCCCGAGTGACCTTTGCGAACCGAGAGCAAAGGATTTTCATTGAGGGATCTCTCTACTTCTCTTGAGGGGGTCGTCCTCTATTTATAGGCGATTCCCCCGACCCTTGAACCTTCCTTGCGAAGTCAATGCCATGTCATCTCAAATCGCGATGCTCTGAAGTTCCCTCCGGAATTCTCTCAAAATCGCAAAGCACTACGGAAATTTTCCATTCGCAGAGCTCATCGTAATCGCGGAGCATCCTGTCAATTACTTCGCACCTTCGCCGCGAAGCTCCCTCACAAAGCCCTTCATCTCCACGAAGCTGTCCAACCTCTGACGTTCGCGAAGCTTGACATAATCGTGAAAAATCACTACCTCCATTCTTCTGGTCTTCACGAAATCCAATCCATGCATCCCATCTTCGCGAAATTCATGCCTTTGCCATATTTAATTATTATCTTCATTGAAAACCACTTTTCACGATGCTCAACAACTTCCAAATTTTGGACCCCAAAAATTTGGCCAACACTGGAAAATGAGGCCACCTTGTATCTGATCTTTTTTCCGCCTCCAGATCATCCATTCCTTTGTCGATGATCCTTGAATAAAACATGGATCATTATCCACAGTCCTCGAACTCGACATTCCACCATGGAATCTCCTTCGTCAACAAATTTTTATGTCATCTGTTTTCTTTGTCAACAATCACGATCACCTCAATAGAACTTCTTCTTGGTGATATGAATCCTTCACCAACTCTTCTTATTTTATCACAAAATCCACTATTGTGATATGTATTCTAGGAAGGCATAGCTTCAGCATCATCATCTTCTATGACAATGTGATGTGCATGGCTATCACAGAATTCCAATCATGCACAGCCTTCATAGAATTCCAATCATTGGCACATTGTCTTCTTCATCAACCGTTATGATCTACTTCATGCAAACCATGTGATTCTATTCATCAAGGAGTCTCTTGCATGGTTCTCATGAAATCATGAGTAATTGCAAGGTCTTCATCAAAACCCATGGTTCTCATGCAATAAGGAGTAATTTCATGGTCTTCATCCAAAAACCCCATTCTTCTTTAATCATCCTCAGATGGATTACACCTCACATTCTTCATTGTTTTAAACAATGTATCACTTTTGACACATGTTCTTTGAACATACGATCAGTACAACAATCATCAGACTCTCAATTCCTCTATTTCATTGGATTACTTCTTGATCTCCTTCATTTTGATCTTCATTGACAACTATTGACAACAAATACAACCTTATACAGAAAGTGGTTCCAACAATCTCCCCCTTTGTATTTTTTTTGTCAATACCTTATACATATTCTGAAATGAATTCGTCAATGTCAAAATGAGAATCTTCTCTTCAATCAACTTTTCTTTTCAAACTTTCATTTCAATTTCTCTCCCCCTTTTTGACAAGAAATACAAAGCACCTGGTAGAGAGGGTATCAATCCATACTTAAGAAATGTTTCATTAATCATTTCACTCTAAGTCAACTTGAGCAATGCTCGATGTAGAATACAAGAAGATTTGATTAAGTCAACAAGGCTATCCACTATTCATAGATCATGATACCAACATGAGATGAGAACTCATGTATTTTTTCTTCAAAGGTTTACCACTTTTATTTCAGGTAGAAGAAAAATCAAATGTGATAGGGAATAATCAACATGAAACTCCTGCACTCACATAAGCAAACAGATCAAAAACATTCAAGTGCAATCGGCAGGATAAGTGACCTTGGGGAACATCCATTCTTCTTATGTCACTGATCAATTCAGTTACTCCCCCTTTGTAGAATGATCTTTGATCTTAGTAACCAAGTGATAGAGATTAAGAAATGGAATACCTTCTTCATTGACATGTTCTTCAAGAAATTCATAGAGTAACATCATTTGAGTCCAACTGGAGTTGATATTGATTGAAACAGTGATTTTGGAAGCTTCTTCATTTTCCTCCGCCTCAGGGGAAACACTCCTCATCATCTTCATCATGAGTGATCCTTCGTCATCTTAATAATTAAATATCCATTGAAGAATATACTAAGGATGGAAACTTCTTTAGCTTGGCTATCAAGAGTTGACAACATTCACTACTTCTCAGGTTCTCCCTCTGAGAGCATGATTCACCTTCAATTCCCTGCATTATTAGCACAAATAAAATACACAAATGAATAAGGGAATAAGGTGGTTCCTCCTTGCTTCATCAATATGAGCTGCATGGTTGAGGTGTTTTTCTCAACCATGTTCCTCTGTTCAATCCAGTCTTCATGCCTAAATATTTCAACATATGTTCTGATATGTGTTGATGTGGAATGCCTCTTTTTACATTCTCTTTTGCTTTGAGTGGAGAATTGTTCTTCCTAACATCCATCATGAATTATAGATTCTTACTCCTCTTAAGTAATGCTTCTTGTTCTGGTATTAAGGTTAGACAACTTTTTGCAACATGACCAGATTTCTTGCATCTCTCACACAGAACATCTTTAACACGAGTGTTTTTCTTGGTTTTCAATCTCTCATGCACTCTGTCTTCATCATGAGAAAGTTTTCCTTTTCCTTTTTCACCAGCCATGGCCTTTTCATCTTCAAGTTTCCTCATTCTTTTCAAATCTTCTGGCCAGATGACCAATATGTCATTTGGAACTGTTGCAGCTCGTTTGGGTCTTCCACATGGGTTCATCTGAGTTTTATCTCACACAGTGTTTCTTTTGGATGAATGACCCTTCAATTTCATGGATCTAAAATCCTAGGTCTTCTCAGATTCCCTGATTGAGATCTTCTTGGGAAATTATGTGTTCACAACATTCTTCTGATTTCTTCCCAAGGTAGCTGCTTCATTCTTTTCCGACATCAGAGGTATTATTTTCTTATCAACAGTGAAATCATATTTATGTGGACATGTACTTGCCACGTGACCTCTGCCGTTTCATACATCACAGATGTTATCAAGAATTCCAAATCTATTTGCGGTGAACAGATGCTTCTAGATCTGTGGATGTTTCTTCTTCTTCTCTGGATTCCTTCCCTTTTATATAGGCTTTCCCTATGCTTTTCCATGTAAGGGATTGTAAAAACAATCCAGTACACAGTGCCCAAATCTGTTGCAGCACCAACATTGGCCCACAAATCTTTTCTTCTTTGTTTCTTCTGTATGAGGTTGTTGGGCCATCTTATTAATCTTTTGTGCTCTATTTGAGGAACCAACTTCCTCCTTTTGATTCTCATCCACCCTAGCCATGGTGGTAGGTTTATTCCTCTCACCTTTCCTCATCCATACTTGCTTAGAACTTTTCTTCCAACCTGCACTGATTGTAGGAACGTATTTAGAAACATGAGTACAATATGGTTTGGATGGTACCTTCACTTTCTCAGTTGCTTGTGATAGATCAATGAGTGAAGTCACGATCTTCTTATCACATTTTGGAGGTCTTTTGACAATAGAATCATCCAGTGTGCATTGAGTACTAGCAGTGACTGATTCTTGAGGTGGACACTCAAGAGTTGTCATAATCTTCTTGTCACATGTTGGTGGTACTTCAGCTTTAGTAGCCTCCAATGAACATTGAGTACCAACATCTCCTGTTTCATTCATTTGTGGAGTCTCAATATGTGTCTTCTCATGGTTTGTCAATTGGGATTCCAATTTTTTTACTTTCATTATTGAGGATGATTTATGATCTTCAATCATGATCATCTTCTCTTCACAAGTCTTCTTCAATCCTTCAACCTTATCCTCATGCATCTTAACATTGTTTTGTAACAAAGAGTCAAGTTCCCTGAATTTAATGGAAGTTTTTTCCAAACAAAAACTCTTGACTTCATTGCTCTTCTTCAGCTCAGCTTCAAGTACATGGATCATTTCTTTTAGAGTCTTATTTACTTCCTCTTTTTCTTCAAATAATTTCACCTATTTGGTGAGCTTCATACATTCCAGAACTTTTCTTTCTAACCCCTTTTACATATTGTCAGCTTCCCTTTCTAATCGAGTGATCTCAACCTGCATAGATTGGAATAGGCTACAAATAATCACAACCCTTTCTTCAGGAATATCATGCAGATATGTTTTGAGTTTTCCCTGAAAGCTTGAATTAGGGGTGTCATCCTTTCCTCTGGAAGAATCCCGAGCCACATTCTTGATACTTTCCAAGCCCGATGTTTCTTCATTATTGGAATGGCATGGAGAAAATACACTGCATCTTCTTTGGATATGAGGGACTTCTTCAGCTTCTTATTCTCTTTCTTTTTCTTGTTTGTCATGGTTTTTCAAGATGTAGACTTATGCTCAGAAATGACCACGTCATTATCAAGACTGGTCTTCATTGTTGACTTTAGGAAAGAAACTCAAATCCTCTTCTCTATAGAATTACTGGAGAATATCCAACATACGTTAACCTAGCTCTGATACCACTTGTAGGACCCTGGGACACCCTGAGAGGGGAGGGGTGAATCAGGGTGTCAACATTTTCTTCTTAAAGTTGTGGATCTTGTTCCCACGTTGGTAGGAACTACTTAAACCTGTATGAAGGACATGTTCAGCAATGATACATTCACATGCAGAGAGATGACACAACTATTTTTACTTGGTTCACCAATAAGGGCTATGTCCAAGGAGCATACCCCGATAGGTTGTCGGTCATACCTGAATCCACTATGTTTCACTAGCTGTAGATTACAATTGTTCAGTCACAATCACTCTGTCCCATGCTCACTGCCTTTACAAAGGTTCATGGATAGCTCACTGCTTCCCTCGGGTCACTCCCGTTGACTCCCCCTGGCTCACTACCGTCGGCGAAGTCTCACTAAGTTTATAGACATGAAGGTCTCTTCAATAGATTTGCATTGAAGTCTTTGTCTCCTATTCAACATGAGACTTTTCTTGCATCAGAGTCTTGAGTTGATGCTCTTTTGTATTCAACCATTAACTTTAGTGTAATGATTGAATGCACTAGATCCCCTTGTCTTCATTTGCCTAAATTACAATCACTTGTGTGATTTCTCAATAAATGATTCTCTGTTGAAGTCCAAATTTAATCCACTGATGAATACCCCTTTTTCCCCTATCCACTAGGCGAACAACCATTGGAAAGGGACTTCACAAAGTACCCTACTTCACAAGGCTCCTAATTTTGCAAAGCTCAATCAAGCCTTCGCGGAGTCCCTGCCTTTTCGCGAATCTCAATCGCGAAGCACTCTCGTGATGCTCCAGCCTTCGCAATGTTAGGCTATCATGGAGCCCCTGCCTCTTCGCGAATCTCACTGAGCCAACGCGGGGCACATGACTTTCGTGGAGCTAGAATAACCACTGCGAAGCTCCTCTTTCGCGAAGTACACTACCTTCACGAGTGACCTTTGCGAACCGAGAGTAAATTATTTTCGTTGAGAGCTCTCTCTACTTCTCTCGAGGGGGTCAGCCTATATTTATAGGCGATTCCACCGACCCTTGAACTTTCTACGCTAAGTTAGTGCCACGTCAGCTCAAATCGCGAAGCTCTAAAGTTCTCGCCAGAATTCTCTCAAAATCGCAAAGCACTACGACAATTTTCCATTCGTGAAGCTCGTCGTAATCGCAGAGCATCCCGTCAATTACTTCGCACCTTCGCCACGAAGCTTTCTCACAAAGCCCTTCATCGCCGCGAAGCTCTCCAGCCTCTGCCGTTCATGAAGCTTGACGTAATTGCGAAGAAACACCACCTCCATTCTTATGGTCTTCGCGAAATCCAATCCATGCATCCCATCTTCGTGAAATTCATGACATTGCCATATTTAATTATTATCTTCATGGAAAACCACTTTTTGCGATGCTCAGCAACTTCCAGATTTTGGACCCCAAAAATTTGGCAAACACTGGAAAACGGCGCCACCTTGTATCTGCTCTTTTTGTCCGCCTCCAGATCATCCATTCCTTTGTCGATGATCCCGGAATAAAACATGGATCATTATCCATAGTCCTCGAACTCGACATGCCACCATGGAATCTCCTTTGTCAACAAATTTTTATGTAGTATATTTGCTTTGTCGACAAGCACGATCACCTCAACACCACTTCTTCTTGGTGATATGAATCCTTCATCAACTCTTCTGCTTTTATCACAAAATCCACTATTGTGATCTGTATTCTTTGAAGGCATAGCTTCAGCATCATCATCTTCTATAACAATTTGATGCGCATGGCTATCCCAGAATTCCAATCATTGCACAACCTTCTTATAATTCCAATCATTGGAACATTGTCTTCTTCATCAACTGTCATGATCTACTTCATGCAAACCATGTGATTCTATTCATCAAGAAATCTCTTGCATGGTTCTCATGCAATCATGAGTAATTGCCTGGTCTTCATCAAAACCCATGGTTCTCAAGCAATAAGGAGGAATTGCATGGTCTTCATCCAAAAACCCCATTATTCTTTAATCATCCTTAGATGGATTACACCTCACATTCTTTATTGTTATAAACAATGTATCACCTTGGACACATGTTCTTTGAACTAATGATCAGTACAAAAATCGTCTGACTCTCCATTCCTCCATTTCATTGAAGTACTTCTTGATCTCCTTCATTTTGATCTTCATTGACAACTATTGACAATAAATACAACCTTATACACAAAGTGGTTCTAACAGGGACATCATCAGGGAAAACATCAGCATACTGGTCCACCACTATAGGATAATTTAGACTCTCCACATCAACTGCTCCAAGGGTGAGGCTAGCCAACTGATGTGTGATCGGCTGCACTCCCCTATGGGTAAGTGCATCCTGCGTTGCAAAGGCTCCCTTATCGCCAGTGAAGGTAAACCTGGTCCCATCCATACAGACACAGCGCACTTTGCGCCTAATATAGTCTATCTGAATATGGATTGTAGATAACCAGTTCATACCCAAGATGAAATTATAAGGCATCGATGCTACTACTAGGAGATCCCAGCCGAAGCTCTCACCTCTTAGAGTAAGCTCACACTGTCGGCACTAGTGCGTAATCTTAGAATCCGCTCCCATAGGAGTCTCCAGCTATAAGGATCAAGCCAACGACTCCGTCCGAATATCCGAGATCTGAACGAGGGAAGTGGAAATGAAAGAATAAATGGAACATGTGTCTATAAGTACTACAACTATGGTGGATTGGACAAAGATCACACCTCAAATAATGTTTGGAGCACCGTGATCGTAGGCCTTTGCTGCCTGGAGCTGAGCTCTCCTCTATCCTCTTTCTCCCTGTGGTTGGGGTGGACCTCCTGGTGGTGGTGACAGTAACATCTCGAATCTTTGGCCACTACCAGATTCATGACCAGCTCTTCTGCCACTTCCTCTTGCTCCCTATGGAACACCTTGGTCTAACCTCTGTCTTTGTCTGGGTGGTCCCTTGATAGTCTGCTGATCATACTTATGGCAGGTTGGACAGTCATGAGCCGTATGACCCTGCCCTCTGCATACGTAACACTACCCACTCCTGGCATGACTAGCTCTACTTCGGGTGCCCCGCACAACTGATCTTGAGTCATGCAGTCATCCACCTGTAGGTCTGGTCCACTTGGGCCTCTGTTATGTTTGTCTGCTACCAATTGTAGAAGACTCCCCTACGTGATGACTGGTAGTGGGTCTCGCTGTGACAATTGGGCCCTGCCCACCAGTTTCCCCGTAGGCACATGGTCCCCACCCAAGGGTCCACCCACATGCCTGAACGGGTCATCTGACTAATGACAGTCCCCACAGGACAACACATGTCCTTTCCAATGTGATTTGTCCTCACTCACACACATCCTGAGAAACTTCCAGGAGGTCACCCATCCTGATCACTACTCCAGGCCAAACATGCTTAACTGTGGACTTCTAATCAGACAGGATCCCGAAAAAAATGGTGCACCTTGTTGACATGAGTCATATCATTTAGTCATTTAACCCTTTATAATTCTGGGGTGTTACGATCACCCCCTCTTTAGAGCACAACGTCCTCGTTGTGGGCCCTACATCTCAACCCAGGCAGTGCAGTGCACTTAAGGTTGGGTACCACCTCTGATACCAAATGTGACAACTCGGCCCTAGTGACAGCACAACCACCCCACCTTAACATGGTCGTTGGGTCTTGGCCCACCAGGTACCACCAGTTCCCCCACATGCACATGGTCCCCAACCAAGGGTCCACCCACATTCCTGAACGGGTCATCTGACTAATGACAGTCCCCACAGGCCAACACATGTCCTTTCCAGTGTGCTTTGTTCTCACTCACACACCTCCTGAGAAAATTCCCAGGAGGTCACCCATATTGATCACTACTCCAGGCCAAGCATGCTTAACTATAGAGTTCTAATCAGATAGGCTCCAGAAAAGAAAGGTGCACCTTGTTGACATGAGTCATATCATTTAGTCATTTAACCCTTTATAATTCTGGGGTGTTCCACTCACTGCTGGTGACTGCTCATCAATGAAACTCTTTACTAAGAGGGCACTCCCTAACACCCCTGCCAACGTCGAGATGCTGAGTGAGATCACCCAAGCCCTGATCTCCTGCCTAACCCCATTCTCAAAGGTCTAGGCCCCGAAGAAAGGGTCCCACACCAAATCAGTGGAGTAATGTGAGAGGCCAGTGAACCTTGATGAGTACTGAGCTACAGTCATGCTACCCTTCTTCAGATGAAGAATCTCCCAAATGAACACTGTGTGAAGAGTCACTGGTACAAACTCTGCCTGAACAAATCTCTAAAATTCTGCCTAGAGAAGCATCCCCTCATCGTGAACCTAAAGAAACAAGCCCCACCATCAACCCACTGCTTCCTATAGAATGCTAGAAACAAGGATCAGCATGAAATCAGCTAGTGTCCCTACCAATCAAAAAACTCTCACCACAGCCTATAGCCAATCCTTAGCTACCTACTGGTCCATCTCCCCCATGAACCTGGGTGACCTCTAGCACTGAAACTCGTGAAATGTGATCAAGTGGTGTGCACCGTCTTCTGCTGTGGCTGGTGGCATCAGTTTCCCAATGGGGAAAGGTACCGCTGGTGCCTTTGCTGGTTCCTCTACTGGAAAAGGGCTCTACACCGAGGACTCATTGCTCGGTGGGCTATTAGTGCATAAAACTCTCAAAACTCTAGCTAGGTATCTATGTAAAGGTATCCTGAAAAGAAACAGGTACACTACGGTTAAAAACTTATACCTGGTGAGCTGACCTAGTGAGATGACTCAAAATTTCACAAAGAATACTTTTGAAAACACACACACAATCAGTTTTTTCGTGCACTGAATTGGAAATCAGAAGTTAGGGTCCAGGTGTATAGATACGTTGGTCCCCGCACCAAAAATGGACTCCCTGAACTAATAAATGCACTCATTTCCCTTTACACTATTGATTCATAGAAAAGTTTAGAATCCTAGTTTTGTGGTATAACCAACTCCTCTGATACAAATTTTTCATGACATGTCCCCCAGGGCCTGTGTCGTGACTACACCAAGCCCGAATTCCATAGGGTAGGGGGTGGCGAGTAGCACTAAAGGCGTATTCCCTAAAACTGGAAAGGCATTGCCTTTATAACCTATAAACACACACAACCAAACATACAATGAGATACGAACAAAAGTCAAATGTATAACAAAAGAGAGTGGTGAATGTAAAGGGGGATGGAATACAAGACCAAAAGTAAAAGTACAAGTACAACTGAAATACAAAAACAACGGATGAAAGTGAAAAAGGAAGCTAATGGGTCGTCCTCTGGGTTCCAACCTGAAGGGTAGTTACAGATCACCTCCTCAGCACTCCAAATCTGTCCATATCCTCCGTGTATCGACACGCCGTATGTTCCACCTATAGGTACCTTCCAATCATGGCACTCTCAGCCTCAGTCAACGTTGTCCGTCATATACATCCAACACAATAAGGTGTGAGTATAGACCATGAAGGGGTGAGTATAACGATACATAGTAGGGACCCCGAGACCCTCAAGGTCTAACAAAAATCCACCAAGGATAAACCACAAGGTATGAAATCAAAAGATAACCCTACATAGGTATATTCCCATAAATATAACTAAGTTATCAAGTAATCCCTCTTAAACATGAGAAAAATACAGAAAAACTAACTCAGCTAAAACCGGGATTTTATTCTAGGGGTAGTATCAGGTAACATCCCCCGTCACATTGTTTAAGCCTCGGCTTTTAGATAACTCCTCCTCTTTCGAGTACAGTGGGCCTTCCTTGACACCAAGGCGCTTCCCACTAACCTTGGACTGTTGAGGTACTCCTCTTGTCGAGTACCGTAGGTCTGCCGCATCACCAAGGCGCTCCCCACCATGGGTATGTCACGTCACCAAGGAACTCCCCCTTATAGCCTGCTAATGTACTCCTCCTGTCGATTATTGGTAGTTTTCCATGAAACCAAGGTGCTCCCAACTATGGGTCTTCCACGACACCAAGGCACTCCCCACTGGGCTAGTCGAGTCACTCAGAGTCGAATTGGTCAGCAGTCATTAGGTCTCAGCAAACTACTTGGTCTCTGCACTATGCTCGGTTGACTCCGGGAGGATCTTCTCCATGAGCTACTCATCGATACTCCAACTGTCAAGAAGTCCCACTATGAAGTATCTCAAAGTTCCATCAAATCATACGGGTCTCAATGCAATAGACGACATGTCAATCAGACGCCTGGTCTGTGAGTTATTTGTCTTTTAGTCATGGGGGCCCGGGTGGATTCATGCTCGATCCAACCTGAACATTTTCCATATCAAACCAAAAATCTAGTAGAGTATACTCAAAGGGACCATCTCTCTCTACGATTTCCAGCGCTGCTGACGATTCGTCAAACAGATATCTGGTTCTAAGGATATGGACAAAGGAGGGTAAATGGGTTGTAGTGGGACCGGGTGTGGTCTTAAACGGTAAGACCGACCCATCCCGACCTAACCTAGGCCATCCCAGTATGGTTCGACCCGGCCTTAGACGTCCTGGTATAGATCAACCCATTCTGACCCTTTGGGTCTGGCCCGGTCCGTAGTGCGGCCCGGCCCGGCCTGCGAGGGATAGAAGGGTGGCATACCGACCGTGTGGGCATAGTCCGGCTGTGGTTCGGCGGACCGGTTGTGGTTCAGTGGAAGTTCAGTTAGAAGAGTGGAGCGGCTTGTCTTGGTGGCGCGGCTCGTCTCAGCGGCAGCGCGGCTCGGCTCATACAGCGGCGCGAATCAGTGGACGACATCACGACTTGGCTCGGACGGCGGCGCAGCTCGGTGAATGGAAGCGCTACTCAGCTCGAATGGTGGGACAACGTGGCCACAGGTCGGCCGAGGTGGCACAACGAGGCTGCAGGTTGTCCAGGGTGGCCCGGTGAGGCCGCGAGTCGGCCGGGGCGGCGTGGCGAAGCCGCCGGTCACGATGTCGTTGCTTCCGTCGTCATTATCTCCTTCCTCCATTTCGAAGAATAAACCAAAGAAGAAGGATGTAGGGGTCGGGCCATATTTTTTTAGCCCACACCATCTATTTTTAGAGTGATAGAAAGTGGTTCACAAATAACAAATCATGAACGTGAAACCATATTCTTCCACAATGTTTGTTCCCAACACACATAAGAATTTAAGGGAGTGCATGGAAAGAATTATCATGAAAATAAACCCCTACCTTGTTCTTTTTTGGTGTAGGCATGAGGGATAAGGTGAATTCACCGACGTTCATCTCATCTGCCACACACCTCCAATCCTAGGCTCATGCATAAGTTCGTCTTATTTTAAGGCGTTCCTTGTCGGCATTTTTTGTGGAGGAAGAATTCTTCGTTGGAGAAGCTTTCTCCCAATTCAACCCAAATGTAACGTGGTCCCAAAATAATAGATTATCCCCTCTATTATATTTTTTGGTATAAATTCAAAATGGATAAATTAATTATGGTGTGTGGCATAATTATGTGGGGGAGGGTTGGAAAAATTAATGTGGAAGAAGCTCAAGAGGCTCCTCCACATTAATGAGGGAGTTGGAGAGGTTTCCCTACATTTATGATGGAGTTGAGGTTTTTCTCCCAATTAAAGGGGGGGTTTTAAGGGGGTTTAATCCCGGGTGGTCCCCACCACCATAAACTCTCATGAGAGGTTAGGTTCAAGTGGTCCCCACCACTATGACCTCTCATGGGAGGTTATGGTCTAGTGATCCCCACCACCAACTTCCACAGGGAGGTTGGTTACAAAAATATAAAATAAAACATGTGCATATATTATTTTATTATTTTAACAAAAAACCCAAAAACTAACTTTCACCGTCGAGAAACTACCGTCGAGGTGAAAGTATTCTTAAGTGAAAACCATTTTTGTGAGTTTAACGGTGCCCTCATATTTCAATTCTGAGCACCTATTCAAAAGTTAGAAAAATGGGCTCATATGTTTACCGAACATAGCTAAAGAAAAGTTCAGAAATTCATTCCGGGTACTCCGAGCCTCAGAATCATGTGTCGTCCATTTTCATGTACTCATAAAATTACGAATTATTTAAAAAAAAATACTTGTAAATTCTGGGTATTTACAATATATTTATCAATATTAGAGTTCTATTAATGAAACTCCTTTAATTCTATCTTTAGCATAAATTTCATCTCGATTTCTTTATCACCTCCAACACCACTACATTTTTCAATAGTGAATTCCTCCTTATTCACATTAAAAATTAGTATATTTTCATCAATATAATTGGAATACTAAATTTACTCATCATTATCATTAAATTTAGTATCATCATTATTGGATAATTATTTTCTATCTTTTATTTATATAAATTATTTCCCTTTTCTTTTTAAAGAAAACATTTACTTATCAATAGATGAAGCTTTCTTCTAAAAAATATTATTGTCCTTTAATTTTAATCTCTAATAGATTCATGTTCTTTAAATATTGGAATTATTTCAATAGAATTTTACAATGGTTTGATGCTTAAAAAATTTCAACGGAAGTTTCCCACATATTTTTTAACATATATCTTCTCACACTTATAGGGACAAGATAAATAAGTTTTTTGAAATTTTCACTAATATCATCATCAAAATTTGAACAGCCATATTTATCTTTATCTACTTGTCTCTTATTCATCTCTTTTTTTGTGTATTTAAAAGAAATAACTTTTTATACTTTACATTATTTTGGAAATATCTTTCATTACTCATCTCATAAGGAAAAAGGATGTTATTTAATCTATCCAAAGGGAATGTAGATAGATCTTGATATTCAAGAGTTTATAGTTTTTCATAAAACCTACCTAGTGGAATGTGTAATGTCTTCTAAACTACTATTGTATCCAATAATATTTCATGAAATCAGTGATTACTCTTACTATTTAATTTACCCTTTTAAATAATTCATCTCTAAATTCATCCTCCATCATTTTCAAGTCTTTATACTTCAACTTAAAAACCTATGTTTTTTATTATGTTACCGTAGAATTTACTTCTTAAATGTTATAAAATTTATACCATATGTCCTTAGATATCTTAATACCTATTTCTCTAAAAAATTTATTCTGTGAAAAATATGATTGAATGGAATTTCGAGCATGAAAATCATTCTCAAGATTCTTTATATTAGCCACTGACATAGAATAATTCTCAACATGGGGTAGAAACCCATCAGTTATTTCCTCTAATACATCCAAACGTATAGGTAAATCACTATTAAAAATTATATCATTTCATATATAGTAATTATTCCCAAAAAAGGTGCAAATACCATTAAAATTCACTAAATTAATAATTTCTATTATATAAAAATCTATTTATTAGAACTCTATCTAGAGAGAAAATCCAAATAAGAGATAAAAAATGAAAAGAACTCTTCTCTGAAACTAGTTGAAAAGACCCTAAATATTAGTGAAATAATTGAGGTTGAATTAGTGATGATTAATTTATTTTTAATTTTGTTATTGAAACAAACTTTTCCACCTATTAAGATGTGTTAATCCAAATATTCTCACACAAAAATAAAGAGACACTCAAACATGAAAATAGGCACAATATATTTACCTGGATTATATCTAAAAATATGAGGATTAATCATTTTCATGATCCATATTTCACTGAGACTATACAACCCACTCGTATCAACATGTGTGTAATAACTAGTTGGTCATATCCAAGTACTCAAGTTTTAAAATGTCTCCCAACTATGTTTATGTGATTCCCAGACAATTACAATAATATGAAATGATTTTAAAAACTAAATAATATTCGACAATATGAGACTTTCATAAAATTTTTACTATATTGTTATTCTCTAATCATATTCATCATGAACTATCACAAAATACTTATTGTTCTTTCAAGAAATGGATTGTTGAAAACACTCCAAAAATACTATTATTTTAGATGATAATAATATTTTTAAGTATTCATGAATTAAAATGACTTTTTATATTCCTCTAGTTATTCTACCACTTTTCCATGATTAACACATATATTTTTACAACAATAAAAAATATATGTTCTTATATAAGTATTTATTTTCACATTTTAATTTGAATGTAATACAAAAAATATAGATAAATAAGTATCTATGAATAGTTTAACCTTATTCTTCTTCATTTTATACATATTTTTTTGAACTTTGTTCGATGTCATTGGAGTATAGTGGCACTGGATACATAATGACTGAGTGGTTATAAAGTAACTCATCCTATTTTATTCATATGAACTCTCCTATTCATGTTGAGAATATTTTTCACCCATTTCCTGAATTAGAAATATCATTTCCTGAAGATTAATCCATGAAAAAAATATCACTGATATCATTTGAAATTAAATTATCCATGAATTTTCAAAAATAATTCCAATGAAATTATCAAAAAATAATTATATCTAGATGAAATCATATTTAAAAAATGTTATATCTTCATACATATAATTTTTGTGAAACTAGTCATATTACTTATCAGAATGATCATCTAACATATTATATAAGATGATTTTCGTTTTCACATAATAGCACTAAACTTATAAATCATATTACCTATGCAACTTCCAAATCTTATTTATCACTAAACATCTTGTGTATATTTTCATATGATGTTTCTATTTGTTGATTTCCATGTTCTGAGATAAACAACATCTTATGTATTGACAATTATTTTATAAATGATTGAAAAATTATTATGTATGAATTGCATATAATATTATGTATATATATAAGATGATGAAATTATTATAATTTCCACTCCAGTATACACCATGTTATATACATATGAAACTTATAGAAATATACTGAAGGACCATAAACCACATTGGGTGGGGGGGTGAATAAGGGTTTCAACGTTTTCACTTATTTTCTATATCTTATTATCATGTTTGTAGGAGATTTTTTAAACCTATATGATTGATATGTGTAGTAATTAAAACATTCACATGAAGAAGTACAACAAAACACTTTTACATAGTTCACCACTAAGGGCTACGTCCAAAGATCATACAATGACAGGTTATCGCTCATACCTAATTCCACTATTCTTCATTATATTTTTATTATAAATGATCAGGAATAATCACTTTGTTCCATGAAAACTACCTTTACAATGGTTTTGGAACAGTCACTACATCCCTCAGATAACTTCCATTGATCCCCTAGCTCCCTGCCTTGGGTAAAGTCTCACACATTTTATCAACCTGAAAGTCTCTCCAACTGATTGGAATATAAGTCTTTGTCTCTCTAGCATGATATGCTACTTTCATTTATGTACCAAATTGATTCTCTTTTATTTTAAACCTTCTTCTTTAGTATTGCTACTAAATTAACACTTCTTCTTCTTATTTATTCTTCTTTAGTGAAACAATCAAATGAACTAACACTTATTCTCTTCTTCTTGGCTAGAATCACAAATACCTATGTGATTCTTCAAAAACTGAAGATCATCATACTTGGAATCATTATAATAAGCTTCTTCTCTCTTCTTCCTATGCATGATATCACGCATATGACTTCCATTTTTTTTCTTTCTCTCCTATTCTCTTATTCATGTTGTAGTTAATCTTTGTTCAAAGGAATTTCACCCTTTTTACATATGCATGCAAGCATGAATAACCACTTTACATTCACTTCTTACCTATTCCTTCATCATAAGAACACACAATCTTGGTCTAATTTTATTTATATATTTTTATGAAAGTGAAATGATGTGTTTTTAAATAACCAAACACAATCTTTCCACTTATTCTCTTATTGTAAACAAACCCTAATAGGTATAATCCTTTGGACATAAATAGCCTTCACTTCTTTTCACATATGAGTGTATGTGTACATCCACGACCCCTTTCCTCATGAGTATTATTCTTCTCAAAACCACAGAAATTTTTGGGCTTCTTCAAGTAAGGCACTTGGTTTCATACATGTATGCACTTCCCTCCTCAATGCTAGTCCCTTCTTCAAATGACTCTCCAGAAAACAATATGATTGTTCAACGTAAATAGGAGATTTATTACCATTTTGATGACCATGGGGTACATGGTTGTTCTTCCTCATTCAAGGGATGCACATGTCTCTTTCTTCACTGAACCGAAATAGTTTGTGGATATTTATTTTCAAGGAACATCACTGGGGAGATTGCACCGATTTCTTGTCTGCATGATCACCTTCATGATTCACAGTGATGGTTGGGTAACATATCGCACATTCATGGTTCTTTTTCACAATAAAGGTGCATATATTCCTCTTTTATAGGTTCCTTCAAGAGTTCATAACACTTGTTTAAGGCCTATGGGAACCAGATTTCTCCTTCATGTAGATCTTCGAACTAAGGAGTGCTCTGTTTTAGAACAGAAGCACTCAAATGTGTGGGAGCTAAGCTCGATGTGTCACCTTCTATAGGTGATGAATAGATATTTACCACATTCAAATATATCACTCTAAACTCTTCAAAATATCTTCTTTGAGTAACCTAGATCCTCATCTTTTAAAAACATAAAACCCATCTAAGAGATACACCAAGACTTGTGGTGAGTTTACTTTTGAAATGAGTGCCTCTTCTATGGTGAATGAATCATGTGCACGCAATAAATAACACATGCATCTCGTTTTAAAACTACTCTTGAATAAACATTTCCTTGGTTACTCTGTTTTCCTTCTTTCGAACATTCTTCATCGAGATATCACATGCACACAAGACGAATATTATGTGCATGGTCTCGGTACAATAAAAAAACCATCATGATATTGGAATGATCTACTTGTGATGCCCTGAGATCATCCAAGGGGGTTCAATCATCTTCTCCAATGAATGATCTTAGAAGAGTTTGACTAGTAGTGGAGGAGGATGATGATGTAGGTAACCGAGAGGCCGCAAGATTAATACAATGACTGTCATTCAAACATGCGTCGTGCAAATGCTGTGGAAAAAAATATTAGATCACGGGTCGTAGATAGTACGTATGGTTGAGATGTTACACTGAATAAGATGTGTGTCTAGGAATAGTTTGCGCATTAAAAACATTCCCCCCTTCAAATAACAGATGCTGGAACACCATAGTTTATGTATCCGTCCACTTCAACAAAGGCTCATAATTCTTATTCTCCCCCACAGTAACACCCTATACCGTGTTCTCTGCGGGTGTGCTCTATGCCCACCCTATGAGAAATTTGGCTCGAAAATCTTCACGGGGTTCTGCTTGTGTGCTCTTATGGGCCATCACATGGCCTTTCCGCTCATAGGATGACCTTTCTTAGCCTCCCTGGTGCAAGGTTGACCACTGTGGTCCCGCATGTACCTCAGGTTGTGGCTAGATGGCTCATGTGCTGACCCAATATGTTATGTGAAGCCCACAAAAAAATAATACTTCTACGAGTAAAATTTCATGGCCACCATAAATCATAAACCTCATGAATGGATACTTTAAATACCAAGTCTCTTCTTAAAACATCATCCTTATTTTTTGGTATTGTTAATTCCAAAGTGCACACTTAGAAGACATCAATCATCCTTAATGGAAGATACATAATTATTGTAAACAATGTTTTATCTTTGAAACATGTTTTTTGAACTTAGAATCAGAGAATCAACCATCTGAATTATTCCATAAAGAATTGATCAATTCTCTATGAATCATTACTTCAATAATCCTTTCTTATCTTTGGAATTCACATTGGAGCTCTCTTCTTCATTTTGAAAAGAATTTAAAGCAGTTGACAACAAATAAAATCTTCACACACAAAGTGGTCCCAACAATATACCCCTTTTATCTATTGTAAATAGAAGAAAGTTATCTCAGATGAATGTGTCAATATAAAAATGAAAATCTTATCTATCACCTTCACTTTCCAGACATTAATTTCACTTTCTCACCCCCATGTTGACAAAAAATACAAAGTTCAATGTAGAGTGGTTATTAATCCATACTTAAGAAATGTTCCATTAATCATTTCACTCTACGACTTCTTGAGCAATGCATGGTGTGAAAACCAACAAGATTTTAATTATAAAACAAAGCTTTCCATTATCTACTAATTTATTATTTTACTCCCCCTTTGTAAGAAGTTTTTTATTTTTAGTAACCAAAGATGAGATATTGACAAATGACATACCTTTTTAAATGACATGATCTTCAAACTAACTTCAGATTAATTGAATGTAATACCAATGTGATGTTGACACTAATTGAATTAATAACTCTGGAAGCTTCTTCATATGTATCCCCTAAAGGAACCGTTTCTCAGGTTCTAACTCTGATATCTTTCTCCACCTTCAATTCACTATATTATAAGAAAAAAAAACAATACACAAATATTCCGAGGAATATGGTGGATACTCCTTGATTCATCAATGTAAACAGTAAGGTTGATATGGATTTGTCAACCATGATTCTCTATTTGATCCACTATTCACACATTCACATTTGATCTTCAATTCTGGTTGTGCTTGTGTGGATCTGATGAAATATTCTATTTTCCTCATTATATCCAATTTTTCTAGCCAGATAACCGATATGTAATTAGGGATTGTGGAAACAATTTTGGATTACCCACATGACTTCTTCTTAGTTTCATCTTTATTGGTAGTTCTTTTGGATTAACCACCCTTCATCTTTTTTGATTTAGAATCCAAGTAAATCTCACCTTTCCTTATTGGAATCTTATTGGAAGGATTTTTTAAAACATTTTTGTGATTAAATTCCAATGAAACTTCTTATTTGTTATCCAGATTATGGGGACTTATCTTCTTATCATCATTGAATTCATGTTGAGATGAGCATGTACGAACCTTGTGACCACTTCCATTGCATACATCAGATATGTTATCAATTATTCCAAATATTTTTATTGTATACTAATACATTAGGACCTAGGGATATTGCTAATTCATCTCTTGCTTGATCTTCCAAGAAATGGGATTATTTTGTGATTTTATATTTTGAGGATTGTACCAGAAATTTAATGAACAATTCCAAAAAATGTTGCATCACCAACATTATCCCACAAATCATGACTTCTTGATATATTCTGGATATGTTTGTTAGGCATCCTTATTGATTTTTTGTGATCTATCTGGGGAACCACCTTCCACATTCTTTTTACTATCCACTATAGCCATGATGATAGGTATCTCACCACCTTTATTGATCCATACTTGTTTATAAATTTTATTCCAACATGCACTTTTTGTAGAAACAAATTTAAAAACATTAATACAAAGAATTATGGATTGCACCTTTTATTTATCAGCTATTCGTGATAGATCATTGAGTGATGTCATGATATTCTAATCGTATTTTAAAGGTCCATTGACAATATAATCATCCATTGAACATTAAATACTATAAGAAATTTGTTTTCTTGTTTTCTAAAGGCTCAACATGTGTCTTCTCAAGATTGGTAAACTAGGCTTTTAATTTTAGACATTACATATTGAGGATGATCTTCTGATCTTTAATCATGACCATCTTCTCTTTACACGTTTTTTTCGATCTTTCAAGCTCATATTCATCCATCTTAAAATTGTTCTTTAATAAAGAGTCACTTTACTTGATCTTTTTAAATGTTTCTCCTAATATAAAACCTTGACTTAATTTCTCTTCTTTTTCTCATATTCAAGTACATGGATATTTTCCTCAAGAGCCTTCTTGACTTCCCCTTTATCTTTAACATATTTAAGTTATTTCATGGAAATCATTTTATGTTCCTTCTTGGTTTTTTTAATCAATCTGGTGAGCTTTAAAAATTGAAGAACTTTTCTTTATAATCCATTTTCTGTATTATTATCTTCTCTTTCCAGTCATTTGACATCAACTCACATGCATTGAAATATTCAATAAACAACAACAACTCTTTATTCAGGAATATCATGTAGGTAGGTTCTTAATTTCTCATGATCACTTTAGAATGAAATAGAAGTGTCTTCACTTCCTCTGGTAGAAACCTAGGCCACTTGATTCTTACCTTCCAAGCTCGAAATACTTGTATTATCAGAAAGGCAATGAGAACCAGATACTGCTTCTTCTTTAGATAAGTGGGACTTCATTAAATACATATTCTCTTTATTTTTCATGTTTATCTAGGTCTTTCTAGATATAGACTTCTTATCATAGGTAAATAAATATTCATCAAAACTACACTTAAATTTTGGCTTTAGGAAAGAATAATCAAATACTCCATTGAATAATTTTAATAAATAGTATCCAACATAAGTAAAACCTTCCCTTTGATACTAATTGAAGAACCCTAGACCACCCTGGGGGGGTGAACCAGGGTGTCAAATATTTCTCATCTTTGCTAGATCTTTTTCCCATATTGGTAAGATCTAGTTTAAACCTATATGATGGATATGTTCCATAATTAAAACATTCACATGTAGATGGAAATCACAACACTTTTACTTAGTTCACCCCTAAGGGCTACATCCAAGGAGCATACACAGACATGTTTTCAACCATATCAAATTTCACTATTTTTTCAATAGTTTTGGATTACAAAGGTTTAGGAATAATCACTCTATCCCATGCACACCACATTTACAAAGGTTCAAGTATAGGTCATTGATTACCTCATATCACTTCTATTGACTCCCCTTTCCTCACTACATTAAGTGAAGTCTGCCTTAGTTTATCTACTTTAAGGTCTCTTCAATAGATAGGAATGGAAGACTTTTCCTCTCTCCAACATGAGACGATACTTTCAACTAAGTCCTAAATTGATTCCCTTTTATACTCAATATTATTCTTTAGTAAAATTACTGAATTCCAACTTCTTCTTCTTCATTCTTCTTCTTTAGTGAAACAACTTAATTGACTAACACTTCTACTATTATTCTTGGCTAGAATCACAAAACACAATTGTGATTATTCGGATACTGAAGATCAACTTTCTTGGCACCATCAGAATAAGTTTCTTCTCTCTTCTTTATATGAATGAGATCATTCATGTAGCTTCTCTTTTCTTTCTCTCCTCTTCACTTATTCCTGGTGAAGTTAATTTTTTTCAACTAAATTTCACCCTTTTTATGTATGCATTCATGAATTCATAACCTATTTACTTTAAATTCTTCCTTCTTCCTTCTTTACAAGAACACACAATATTGGCCTAATTTTCGTTCTCTAGTTGTGTTAAAGTGACATGATGTGTTCTAAGACAACAAACAAAATCATTCCATGTCTTCTCTTCTTACGCACAAAACCTAATGGGTATAAGCCTTTGGAAATGATCTTCCTCCACTTATTTTCACATATGAGTGCATGTGTGCATGCACTACCCCCTTACTCATGAGTATTCTTCCTCTCACAACCACAAAATGACTCGATATTCTTCAATTCATTAACATGGGTGCATACATGTACACACTACCCTCTTCCATGCTTTTCCATTATTCTGTAAATGGATCTCATGAAAACAGTAGGGTTATTCAATGTAAAGAGGAGAGTATTTACTATTGTGAAGACCTTGGGATTCATGGGTGTTCTTCCTTCTTTAAGGGTTTCATGGGTCTATTTCTTCACTGAACTATAATGGTTCTTGGATATTTCATTACAAGGCACAACATCAGTGAGCTTGCACTGAATTCTGGTATGTGGGATCACCTTCATGAAACACGGTGAGGGTTGGGTAACCTATTGCACGTTCGGGGTTTTTCTTTAAAAAGAAGGTGCATGTATTCCTCTTTTCTATGTCACTTAAAGAGTGCATAAATTTTTTTGAATGCCTGTGTGAATCAGATTTCTCCTTCATATAGAAAATTGAACAAGTGAGTGATTTGTTTTGGAATAGCAGCACTCAAATGTCACGGAGTCATATTTTTCTTCTCATCTTGGTGAAACTCTTTATATAGTCTAGGAATAGATATTTTCTGTGTTCAAATATCACATGATAAACTCTTCAAAATATCTTCTTTGAATAACTATGATCCTTGGCATTTGAAAACATCAAACCCGTGTACATGATATGCTGAGTCTTGCGGCGAGTTTCTTTTTCAAATGAGCACCTCATCTATAGTGAATGAATCACATTCATGCTATAAAGATCTCATGCATATAATTTTAAAACAATTATCAAATCCAAATGGCCTAGTCGACTCTATTTTCCATTGTCCAAGCCTACGTCATTGAGATATTGCATGCATGCAAGATGAAGATTTCAAGCATGGTCTCGCTACGATCCAACAACCATCGTGATTTTGAAATGATATTACTATGATGCCTTGATATCATCCATGGTGGATCATTTATATTTTTTGGTGAATGATTATGGAGGCATTTGAGAAGCAGTGGAGGAGGATGAGAGAGTGACTAACTTAATGGATATGAGATCAATCAAACGGCTCTCATTCAAACATTCATGGCACATATGCAGTGGATGACTAAGATTAGATCAGAGGAATAGATAAGATAGAAAATAGAGATGTTATGTGGAATCATATATACATGTAGGATTAGTTTGGTCATTAAAAACATTCACCCCCATCAAAACATAGATATAGGAACACTAAGGTTTAAGTATCAGTCTTCTTTGACATACACTCAGAATTCTCGTCCTCCCCCCATGGTACCACCCCACACTGTGTTCTATGTGGGTGCGCTCTATTCCAACTTTCTACAACCTTAAGACCAAACAACGACATGGACTTCAGCTCATGCACTCCTCTAGTCCTTAACATGGACTTTTCACTCATAAGTGGGCCTTGACCAGCCTCCCAAGTTTGGGGTTGACCCCTGTGGTCATGCATGTGCCTCGGGTTGAGGCTGGAAGTCTAGCTTGTGAGCTGGCCTAATTTTTTAAAAGAAGCCCATAAAAAATAACACTTCTAAGTGTAAAATTGCATGTCCACATTAAATTATTATCCTCATTCATTGATACCAAATATTTCCAAGTCTCTTCTTCAACCATCATCCTTATTTGTTTTTGGATTATTAATTCCAAATAACACACTTAGAAAATATGAATCATCCTCAATGGATGATACTTCATTGTTGTAAACATTATGTCACCTTTGACACAAGTTATTTGAACTTAGGATTAGTAAATAAATATTATGAATTATACTATGATGAATTTCTCAATTCTCCATACATCATTACATCAACCATCCTCCATTAGCTTTGGCATTCACATTGGATCTCCCTTCTTCATTTTGAAAAGTATTGAAAACTGTTGTTAACAAATACAATATTCATACACAAAGTGGTCCTAACATATTTTACATATAGAACTAAAATAAATGTGTCATTACCCCCTCCCCATAGAGTTACCACTCCGGGGTAGAGAATGAAGGGAACTAGATAATAAACTATGATTCCTATCATCAGTAGACCGTAGGTTGGAGACTGGCATCGAGGGTATAAAAATCGCACATATGGAAGGCATTACACTCATAATGAATATAACACAAAGAGATATAAGGAATAAATAATAATATAATTCCATACATAATATAATAAAGATAAATCATTCCATCCTCCAATACATGATCTATTTTAATAAATACAAATAAAATTCTCCAAGTGAATATCAAAATAAAAGTCCTACGTTAGTGAATCAACAACCACTCCAAAATCCAAGTTACTAATGTACATATCATCCTTCATCATATTCCTAAAAACATTAAAATTAGTTTATATATATCTGGGGTGAACATAACATGTGTGTTATGTATGATCATTACCAAGGTCTCTCATGTACATGGAAAAATATCATACTAATTTACTAGTGAACAAATAGGAGAACCAACATGCATCTAAACAGGTGAACATGACAATCCTAACCTCATTGGGGACCATTCACCAAATAATGAACCCTATAATAATAATAATATAATAATAAGAATATCTATAAAAGGAACTCCACACTGCTTCACCACTAATTTTGTTTCTCTCCCATACCAACATTGTATGTCCTAGTTCTCTCATACCTTTTGTATCCACCATCCTCAAATGGCCACTAAAATCACCATAACGAGCAAGACCCAATGATCAACCCTATATAAAAATCACATAAAATCATAATCTTAAACATATCATATGGATAAACCATCACATCCTCATCATTACATAATATATTCCATAAACTATAATAGTAGGGTTTCATGAACATTGAGGACATCGACCAGATGCCCTCTCCTACCATGCATGACCCCCACTATAAACCACATAAACTTTTTATTAATCATTACATCTATTACACTATATATACATATATATATATATATATAATCCATCATAGCTCATTTATAATAATTTCACCTAGAAGAAAGGGATAGGAAGAGGGGGTTTCCATCCATCAGTCCTTGCTAACCTTGATATTTGTGGAAAACACCTGGAACCCGACACCATTTGGTGTCGATGTAAAAACATGAATCGGATGAGGTGAAAATACAAAATCCCTAGGAAAATACAATGTATAATAATTACACACAAGACCAACCAATGTGTTCACACAACCATAACCATCAAAATTCCATACACTATGCATCAATACTATCCACTACCACCTCTAATGCATCACAACACATCACTAACTCACATAATCCACACAATTTCCTACATGTAATTAAAAGTTCTAGTATTTCAAAAATTATTGAGTTTTTACTAACTCACATTTACTAATACATTCCTTTACAATTTAACACAACACATTTGTTTACCTTATAATTTATTTAATCCAATTACCACACATCAATTTATACTCATGATATTTTAGTTGTATCATTTTGAAATCATTCCACGGATAACCGAGAAACTAACACAACCACAACACACTATAGCTCATCCGCAACCAATGTCAGAACACAAAATATTCCAAGAGATCTCTATAACCCAACTATCTCACCACAATAACCATGAAACACAAGCATCACATGTCAGCCTAAATCACATCAAATTACAATAAATCATGGTTTCATTTACCAACACATTCTACCTTGATCTTGGTCTCCACCATCACTAGTAAAATTTACCCAAGGGAAAAAAGATCACACAAAACAACACAAAAATCACATTAATGCATAGTAGAAATTCATGCTTTCCTGATACTATATCTAAGATTCATCAAAACCGAGATTCATCGATTTACATCAATATTTAGCATGGGTATTTTCATACCATTATATATTTCCATGAGAAACCAATTCATTATCCATTTATAGGTTCTAAAACTTTTATTTAGGGTTATATTAAACTAAAAACATAATACGGGGTTCAAAAATAATAATAATGACAACACAAACAGGGCTCCCAATAACCATTATTTTTAGTAACATCGAAAAGTAAGGATAATTCCATTACAAATATCATCAAATTTTGTAAATACATGTAAATACTCCCCTTACCATTTAATTTAATAATATGAAAATTATTTATCTAATTATTCCTACCCATAATATACACTCAAAGGAAGAGAAAATCATGAAATTGACATAGATACACATAAAATAAATAGAGAATGAGGACCCCCTACCTTGATTGTGGGTCACAAGAAAACTATACTCACAATGGAAGGATCAAAGGATAAATCTTCACTAACAGCAAAGGGAAATGCAGAGAAACCTAACCACAATATCCCATCACCAAACCATGCTCTAACCAATCCGAGAACACAAGGGTCTTCCATAAAGAACATTTAGGCAAGTGGAAAGTATGCATAGGAGAATAGGTGGAAAATAAGGTTCATTGAATAAATGGAATTTGATTCTCCTCAAATGAAGAGGCTAGGATCTACAAAAGAGATGATCAAGGGGTACTAGGGGGTGTAGGACATCCAAGTTTTAAGAGGAAACCATGAAATTAGAACCAAAGAAGTTATGACCCTAAATTTATAGAGAAATGTTTTCTAGAGTCCACCATAGTGTTGTGATATCTTACTATATTGTGGTTACCTTGGTTAAAGGGAGACCTAAATCTCTCATTCCTAGGTCTCTAAATCTCAGGCATTTAAAAAGAGAATTAAATTTACTTTTAATGTCACCATAACCTTATCCATTTCTAACCAAGCCATTTTTCAAATAATGGAATATACTATCACCACAGGTCCATCCCCACAACCAATCGAAAAGATCCTAAGGATAAAATAACCAACAGCACACGCACAACAATGGTGTGATGACCCTATGAATGTAAAAAACACTTCAATATATTTCATAACACCTTCAAATTATTTCTTAACACCCCTCAGCCTTTACCAAATACAAAGAACAATATTTAATAAAACATATCCCTCGTATCGGATAAATATCAATAAATCTCATTCTCAGAAATAAAAATAGACCCCATAAGTAAAATGACCAACACAAAAGAACACTATCAAGATATGCCTATAAAACCTGACTAACCTATTTCCAATTTTTCATGAACCAGGATGGGATACCATCCAACCCGACACCCAACTTAGTCAGTGGCATGGCTTGAAGTGCATTCTAAATCCCCACGGGATGGAAACTGGTGCCGAGCATCCAATAAATCACTATGGGAATGATTCTTCCCAATAAAAACAGATAAAATGAAAAAAAACTATTAAGAATAAGAACCAAAGAAAAATTAAATTTGATAAATATAAAAAACCAATCAAGATACAATAACTAAAAAAATAAGAATTAATAAAAAACTCAATATATACTATGCCAGAAGATCTCCATGTGACCTCTTGAGCACCAAAAACCACAAGAAAAACCTTCTCCATGGGAGGGAAAAAAATAGAATCTTACACCAAAAAAACATCCCAAGTCTACTAACACTGAGTGGAACAAGTAGGGTGTGATATTAAACAGATTAGAAGGTATTGATCATAGAATCTTTTCATTTCCTATCATGATATAATATAAAAACACTAGTTTGAAATATCTCTAAGAAATAGGGTTTCAAAAAAATTTAACAACAAAACAAATATTTTCACATGTTTCCACTTTAAAAGAACTCACACAACCCTTTTCAAAATAGATTCACTTCCCAGAAAACATTTAAATAAACCAGTTTACAAAACCAAGACAGATAATCCAAAAGGGTTGTGTATAAAGTAAAATAATTCAATAAGAAGGTAGAAAATAACAATTATAATATCCAATGTGTATTAGAAATACACAAAACTTATAGATAAGTAGTCATAGGCTTGTTCTGAACATCCCTAAAATGATCTCTACATGTACTCATATCGAAATAACATGCCGACATATGGTGTAGATTCATAGTTAATAACTCACTAGCCATTCTTACTATAAATCTAGAGGAATGTCCCACCAATCCCTATAAAGTCATGGGGGTACAAACCCATCTAATAAGGGGTGAAAATAAACCATTACTCAACATTCTAAAATATTCCCAAGAATCCTACGATAGTAACAGTAATACATAGTGAAAGGAGAGTCCCTCACACGTGTGACTCACCCTACCTACCGCTACTACCCTTGCCTACCCCAATCACCAAAACCACCCCACCAAATAAACCACATAAGTAGATCCTCCATAGGGGTTCCCATTTTAAAATAAACTATGCAGAAGTTCCAAATGGGACATAACATCACACAATCTTTCAAACCACTTCTAAGAACATGCTATGTTGCCAGCCAAGAATTTACACTCCCAAAACCAAATTCATTTCTCAAACATTAGAATATTCCAACTAAGCCTCTCGTTATACTAATTTCAATTACATTTATAAAACACTTCCAAAAAAAATATAAAACACAAATTTCATGTATTAAATTCAAAACATACCTTTAATTTTCAATTTTAGTTCCCTTTTTTCCACACAACATCAAAACAAAAACAAGATGAAAAAAATCAATATAATTAAAGGTTCAAAATAGGATTTCATACCATTTAAAAACCAACCACTTTTCAAAGTACCAAATAATCAAAAATCTCAAACACTAAATTAAAACCATATATGATCCATTGAAAACCAAATAACCTTGAGTCAAGAGTTTGAAGATGGAACGATGGAACATGGATGAGTGTTTTGAATACAGTTTCTTAAGATAATAAAATTCATCCATGAACATTTTCATTTTTTTCAACTAATTTGTTCACCTTGTGCACCCATGGATGTGCCCATGTACAATTTTACATCTCAAGAATCCATGAAAACACCCAAAACCATTTTTAATGTAACATCACTTTCTTCTAAATCACCATAATAAGACACACTTAAATGTAATGACATAAAAGTCACTGAATTCCAATAAAAATATCCAAATCACAATCCAAAGATATTAATAAAACAACTGAGGGAAAACACCACTAAAACCACACAATTTTACTTTAAATGAATAATTGATATTTTAACAAATACCTTGGGTGCATAATTATATAGAATATTTAAATAAACCACATTAAAACCACTTTGACCAATAATTTATAACTTAGATCATCATTAAATGTGAAAAAATCATACCACAATCATGAAAACACCTTAATATATTATTTAAAAATATACAATCATCAAATGGATTGATATAAAATGGAAATGGATGGAAAGAACTACCTCAATAGAGTGTGATCACAACCAAACTATAAAAGAATAAAAAACTAATACCGAGAGTTGATTTTAACACCCTAAGATCCAATAAATAAAAGAAAATATAAAAACATACACTTTGGGTTTGTCCAAGAGAGAGAAACCACCAAGAACAACCAAGAACATGACACAGAAGGGAGAGGAGAAGAGAAAGTCAACCAAGAATCAAAGGAATCTCACCTTAGAACCTTCAAGGGGCTTCAAAAATCAAATGGATGCAAATGAGGATGTTCTTGGAGGATCCTCTAGTATAACTATGTAGAAAAAGGGAGAATAATTCTAATTTATCATTACAAACATATAGAAAAAATGGAAATTTTTAATTTATAAGAAATTGGCCAGCTCGTACAGTTTGGCTGCAGGGTTTTCCAAAACTTGTGCAAACCATGCGCTCATCACTGTACAATTTGACATAAACTCTTGAAATATTTACACATGGTTTCAAAAACCATGCTCAAATTTTGAAACATACCCCTAGATTGTAGAAAAATCTGTACAGTTACCTAGGAAAATCTACATGGTTAACCCAAACTGTGTGCTAACCATGCGAAGGACAAAAACTCACCATGGACTTATAAAATTTTAAATTTTAAACTGGTTCTGAATATGAACCATATCTGAAATATGAAAATCCAATAAAAGACAAAATAAAATAATTTAAAAGTTCAGGCTGTGATAATTATCCCCACCATAAACACTTCATTCCACCAAAAATTTACCCAGCAAAAAGATAAACAAGACTCGGTACCATGTTCGAAATAAGATGAATAAAACCATAAATAATGGCGTAATGTTATTTAATTAACAAGTCACACATGAAATCTCTAAAGGAATCCATATCAAGGAGAATAATGAGAGAACATGAGAGTGTTCTCCCCAGCACAAAAACATCACTTCCACCTTTTTCATAACTTCAGATCATCCCAATGAGGGAACTCCCAACACAACTAACCCAAACATCCTTGCATGAGCTAAAAAAACTCTATGAGAACAAAAAAATACCCACATAAACTAGACCCCAAACACACTGGGAAACACATGAAATAAAACCTATCTAAAAAATGAACATGAATACAAGATAAAATCCATGATTCCCATGAGCCTAAATATCGCCATCTGAGTGCAACAGAAAGTAATACTAGAATTTACCTACACTAGTGTTAAGAAAACCCAAAGAACAACAAAAAATTTAAGACCAAAATTTAGATAAACAAAACCACTTGGATTATAAAGAACCATTACATCATACTATTATAGAAAAAACTATGAACTTACAACATCATAAAAATGAAAATTTGGAAACTCAAAATGCACCCACCACATCATAGCCACCATAACACGAGAGACAGAAACTAGACCATGGTTCCCCATACCCCTGATGATTCCTTAATATACAAGAGATTCACTTTAGGGTTTATAGATGGATCCATGAGAGTTTAATAATCTAATTCCTTGTATCCAGAAGGCTATATCCTCTAATGAATTCTTATTCTTCAGGAAACACTTCCTAAAAAACATCTCCAAATGACCCAAATGGCCACAATAATGAAAAGACAATAGAGGATCATGATAATATTTCTTGTAATTACCAAACCATCCACACTAGTGGACCACAAGTGAATGTACTAATGAACTGGAAGCCAACATCAATGAAGGAGACTCCTCAATGATATATTCCTCTAGAACATGCCCCTTGCCAGTCGGGGAACCTTCATGAGAGTTAACCACAACTAACTACACCATGAGTACCAAATCATCTAAAAACACCTCAACTAATAACGTTTCAAAATGAAGATACATGGAGGATAGGGATCTCCCCTTGATATATGGATGAAGACCCCCAATGAAAAGATAAGACCTCAACATATCCTAAGACAGTTTCTCAAGAGAAAAAGGAAACCAGCTCCAAAATTAGGTTAACATAGGCCTTCGCCATCTATATTAATTCTTTAATACTCATGAAATCTTCCCTTTTCTTAACCTTCACCTCCTAAAGTATAAAACATCAGATAAAGACAGAGTTAAATACTTCCACATCATCACATCCTTCATTGACGGCAGAGCAACGATCTCTCATTATTCCAAAGTAAGAACCTAAATCAAGCCCAGAACAACACAAAATATAATAGATTTGGGAGTTCCATATAATATTAGGACTCACTAAACATCATCAATCCACTCCAATACTTCTAATGGACCTTGATCACCACGATAAATAGTCAACAGTCTAGAAGAACCAGAAACCGGGAATGACTCATTAGAAACTTTGGGGACCTTTCTAGGAAGTATATTATGAACAAACAAGGATGAAAAAACCATAGTCAATATCAACCAAGAACATAATCGAACTAAACATCTCAATCTAAAAAATATGTTAACAAGGAAAACACAAAAAAGAACTACGAAAAACCTCCAACCAAAAAACACTGTTTCTTTTTATTTTTCAAAACTTCTTTATTACAAGGGAACTTATCAATTACAAAATCCATTTATCATAAAACCCCCACTTTTCACAAAACAAAACCAACATTTTCAAGAAAAACAAATCTTTAAAACTATCTTCCACTCAAAAACCATTTTGTAAAACAAATCCAAAACTTTAATTTCAAAAAATATCCCATGCAATCTTATGAATCATCACATTTGTTTCCATCCAATTATTATCACTTCATCCATACACATGTTAAAATGTTCTATTTCCACACACACTCAGACATATAAAATCTTTATTAAGGAATATCAAGAGCCACACCCTCTCTTTAGTTTTCAAATCCATGTATTTTAAATATTCTTGATTCACTTTATCTTTTAAAAAATCATTTTAATATTCAATCTAGAACCACATAAAATAATATTTTTTCTATTTAAAAAACAATTTACTTTTCAAAACCCCCCTCTCACTAACCATAACTGAATTGAATCACATCTCATATTGAACTACCTAAATGAGGAACTAGTGTCAACACCTAACTTGACAACATGGTTAGTGGTCCATGACCTATATAGGCATTAACAACTAAGAAGACCTTGAACCTTTTACATAGACTCCACATGGGTCAATAATCTATGAGAGATCACAAAATAACATTGGAGGACCTTTATTATCATTCCCTAATCCAAAACAAAAAACAAATACATAAATCCCAGACTACCCATGGAAACTTAAGGATCAGAATAAGAAAGAGTTCACACCGATCTTCCCCTACATAACTCTTGGGTCCCAACAGTCCCAATATCAAGTATAAAAAACACCCCAAATAGGAAAATCATTCATTGATATGATTTATTCACGATCTAAGATGGGATGACATCCAACCCGACACCCGACCAATTCTACAACATGACTCGAAGAGCGTTCCCAATCCCCTTGGCTGGAAACAAGTGTCAGCTATAAAATAAATCACCATGGGAATTATTTTTCCCAATAAACCAAAATTTAATGAATAGAAATAACAAGGAGATGAACAAAAAAACTGATCCTTGATAAATATTCAAAACTAATCTATATACAACAACTGAAAAACAAAACAGAATATAAATACAAATCTCAAACAATACCACACCCACAAGATATCAACCTAACATCTTGGTAACAACCAACCATAAGACCAACTTGATCCATAGGTGAGAAACCGAATTAGAAACCTACACCTACAAAAAATCCCAGGCCTACCGACACTGAGTGGTACAAGTAGGGTGTGAGATTAAATAGATTAGTAGGTAATCCCCAGAAAATCAATCAATTACCTTTCCAAATATAATCCAAAAAAATACTAGTTTGAAATAAATTTAGGAAATAGGGTTATAAATATTTTAAGAAACTAAAAAAAATATTTCAATAGGTTTCCAATTTTAAAAAAATCACACTACATTCCATTTGAAAACAGATTCAGTTACAACAGCACAATTTAGAATCAAAACCTATTTAAAAAACTAAGATAGATAACCAAAAATGGTTGTTAGAAAGTAAAAGAAATCAATAAGAAGGTAGAAACTAACAATGATAATATCCAAAGTGTATCGTAAACAAAAAAACACATCGAAAGGTAATCATGGAATTTTCATTAACATCCCTAGAAAGATACTTGGATGTATTTAGACAAAACTCACCTTCCTCCATATGGTGATTCTCTATAGTCAGTAAATCACTAGCCATTCTAGCTTCCAATATAGTGGCATGTCCCACAAGGACATATAAATTCAAGAGGGGTAGAAACTAGTCTAATTAGGGCCAACAAATAACCATCACTATACCATCTAATATATTCCTAGGAATCCCATGATAATAATAGTAATACTTTGTGAAATGATAGTCCCACACATGTGTGACCCACCTTACTTGTTTTCACTGTACTCGCCTACCAAAATCACCAACACCACCCATGCGATAACGCACATTGGGATATCCCTTATAGGGGTTCCCTTTTTAGAACAATCCATGAATATGTGCCAACCGGTCCATCAAATCACACATGATTTAAAATGTTTTCTCAAAACATGCTAAGTTTCCATTCAAGACTTTAGACTCCCAAAACCACATTAATTTCTCAAACCGTACACAATTAAAACTAGGCATCTCATCCTACCCATTTCAAGTACATTTATAAATCATTTCCCAAAATAATATGACACACCACTTTCATGTATTCAATGTCAAAAAACCTTTTATTTTAATGTTAAATTGCCTTTTTTCCACACCACTTCAATAAAAAACAAGACGAAAGCACTAAATATAATTAAAGGTACCAAATCATCTTTCATACCATCTTAAAAACAAAACATTCCCAACTAATTTTTTTTCCATAAACTCAAAAAATAATTTGAAAACATCCATGAGCCATTGAAATCCAAAGAACCATTATTTAAGAGATAAGTGTTTGAAGAAGGAAACGAGGAAGGGGAAGAGAGTTTTGGAATATGGGTTCCTAAATTGCTCAAATTCACCCATTAACATTTCATTTGTGTTCCCATCCATGTTTGCACCCCGTACACCGATGGATTTACCCACATCTAATGGTACACCTCCAGAATCCATGAAATCACAGAAAAACCAATTTTTAAGTAACATCACTTTCTTTTAAACTAACATAAAAGACCCACTTAAATGTCATAACATAAAAGTCAAAAAATTCCACTTTCAATATCCAACTCACAATACAACCACATTAATAAAATATAACTAGGGGAAAATACCCCTCAAACCACCCAATTTCACTTTAAACGAAGAAATGACATTTTAAAAAATACCTTTTGTGCATAATTATATAGAAAATTTAATAAAACCCCTTTAAAAACAATTCCACCAATTTTTCACAACTAAAAAACACTATTAAAGTCCAAAAAATAGTACCAAAATCATGAAAAAAACCTTTATATATTATTTAAAAATACACACGCATAAAATGGATTCATTTAGAAAGGAAGTGGTTGGAAATACCTACCTCAACCGAGTGCAATAATTACTAAACTTTGTGAGGAGGAAGAACTAATCGTAAGAGATGATCCGCTAATCCTAACATCCAATAAATTGAACCAAACATAATCCATTACCCGGAGGGTTCACCCAAGGGAGAAACTCCACCAGGAACTACGAAGAACATGGGTGGTTTGGGAGAAGAGAATATGAAATCGTTTAAGAATCAAAGTAATCTCACCATTGAACCATCAAGGGGCTTCAAAAATAGAAGGGATGAAAAGGAGGAGGGGATTAGAGGACCATATAGTGTGCCTAGTTCAAATAATGGGGAATAATAATGATTTATAGTTAAAATAATAGAGGGGAAAACATGGAATTTCAAATTTTTAACAAACAAGGAATCTCACACAGTTTGGCCGCATGGTTTGAAAAACTATGTGAAAATCGTACACCCCTCACTATCCAATTAGATCAAACCACATGAAAGATTGTCACATGGTTTCCAAAACCATGTTAGACCAATGAAACTTAACCCTGGACTCAAAAACAAGTCTCACGGTTACCTGGGAAAAGATGCACGGTATACCCATACTATGCAGTAACTGTGCACATGTTAAAAACTCACCCCAGGCTTCCAAAATTCAAAAAATTTAAACTAGGGATCAGTCTGAACCACAACCAAAAGATCCAAATCCTTGAAAAAAGTAAAAAAATAATTCCAATGCTCATGGTGTGACCCCAACAACTTCAATAACAGCTATACTATGATGGTCCCAACAAAACATCACCTAGAAACCTGCATGAAAAATTAAGATACCTCTCAAATGGGATTACACCATCGGATGAAGCCAACATGGAACCAACCTCCCCACCCACAACTAAATTTTACCAAATAATCCTCCCATATTAATTAGGCTTGAATATATCCATGACTTGCTAAAACATTTACTAATATTGACTAAAACAATTCATTTTTTTGAAGGGGAATTCATGAAATTTTAATTTGAAAACAATTATATTTAATTTTTTTCAAATCATTCAATTCGGGTCATTTTATTTTAAAATTTACTATAACATTTTAATGGATGGAGTGGGACATGATAAAGACACACCCCATGTACCAAATATCCATTTATGTATGAGAAACATGATTATTATATGGAAATTCATATTGAAGGTTCTTGATAATATCAAACTGGAAACATATCATCTTTATATATAGAGAAAACCTCAAACCACTGAACCCAAGAGTACCAAGTCATGACTTATACTTAGTACAAAACATTAATCTATACTATCATGAAGTTCAAGACACAAATACTATTGTTTTTAAATACACCAATTACAACCACTTAGGATGGATCATCACGGAAACCCTCCTTAAAATGTTGACACATCATCAATTAGGAAAATAAATATTCCTTGAATAATTCAAAAAATATTCCCCTAGACATCAATCGTGAAACACAACACTTCATCTCCCACCACATTAGATCCATCTTTCGAAATAATCCAATGACCAAAGAAACTAAAAATTCATCCAAGTTATCCACTACAACAACCCTTATTTTCTAACATGATTATTACATCATTTTAATTGTAAACAATATAATTGTGTTACACAACTCAGATCCAAAGGTTTAGTGTCTTGGAAAAATTAGGACCATTCATAAATTTTATATAATAAAACAAAAAATTATTTTAACTCCTTATTATCTATCTTCTTCTTGGTCCCCATTTTCTCTTTAGTACAAGTAATCATCTGAAGATATACATCAAATAACAGGGTAACCTAAAATCCCAGTAAAAGGATAGATAATAACATGAATCATTATAATAGTGGTGAGTATAATCATAATCATCATAACATAAGCATGGTATCATAATGATAATCTGTATTGGAATAATTATTTTGATGCATGGAATGTGGAAGTGTATAAAAATTAAACAGCATTCCTTAGTGGTCAAATAAGACACCTATTTTTGAAAAAAGATAACATCATGTGCATGCATAAAATATGGGAAAAATAATAACATCATTATTGTAAACAAAAATATATTCATGTTAATGAATATTGAATATTATCTCATGAGATGCATTATATTACACAGTGCATTAGAGCATTATATAATTCCAGGTTCACCCATCACATCATTATATTTTCATAATCATGCATTCCACAAAGAATGTATATCAATATAAGACATAAAATAACACATATAAAGGAAATGTGTTTCATGATAATTTAATAAAGCAGAAATTCATGAATAAAAATTATGGTTCCCAAAATAAAAAGGTAAAAACATACTTCGTATAAGAATCATTAATCTTGAGTGAATAAGAAAAAATATCAAGGGAAGTTAAAAATTTTATTTTAGAAAGAAGATTTATTTTGAAAAAATCACTACATTTGTCATTAAGTCTGATTATAATCATGTATATACTATAAAATAAAAGGGAAGCACAACAAAATAATATTTGAGGAATATTAAACTAATATATATACTTAAATTTTGCATGAGATTGGAATAACCGAAAGAAAAAACAATTGGGTTGTAGAATCCCCTTGCATTATGTCTATAGGATTTATTCAATTAAATATCCAAGACAATAAAATTACATTCATTAATTAACAAATGAAGAACCTGTTATAATTTTTTATTCATTATAATTTTATTAACTTCTTTTAGGTCCATTTTGATGAGTTATAATGTTCAATTTAATTATTTTGGAGTGTTCATTTTCTTGGATTTCAGGATCGATTCACTTGTATACATGTTTGGAAGATCGTGTAAAATGGGAATATTTATCCAGACATTAAATTATATGTTATCAATGAACTTTTATAATTATAATTGGTCTTATATATTATCTTTTTCTAAATACTAGGACGATTCATTATATTAAATGTTTATGATAATCTTTAAGATTAATTTTGTTGGTTTGCGATCACAACAAAATCATTTTGTTTTATTATTTAATATTATGTATATATGATAGTTCCAAAAAATGAAAAATGTTATAACATAAATTTTACAAATCTTTTCACCCATTATAATTTTTTTATGACCATACTTTAATGAGGTAAAGGAAAATGTAAAATTGTTTTCCTTGAAGGCTGTTAATTAACACTTCACAGATGATATAGTAATTTTTTAAAATAAAAGGGTGAGGAGAAGAGGTTTGGTGTTGGATTATTACATTAACATAATAAAATTAAATTATATATAAAATACTATATCTATTATTCTAATTGGATGAGGGGAGGTGAGAAGATAATAATTAAATAAAATAACTTGAAAAGAAATTGAATGAAAATGGAAGATGATTTGACCTCTTGAATTTATTCTCATTGGGAATCTTCTTAGAGAAAATGGATTTGATCTTTTGATGATACCAAAGGATCCTGGAATTGGGGAATGGTATTATGAAAATTATTAGGTATAAATTTCATAATATTAAAGGCTTGAAAGGTGTGAGGTGAAGAGGTGGAATGGGGTGGTATTTATAGGGGTGGAGAAGGGTGTTTTTTATAATTATTTTATTCATTAATTAATTTTATTGGCTCGGGAAAATGAATAGTTTTAATTACCATGAATATATATAGTAAATGGAGAAGGATTTTTAAAGACTACAGTTCTTACATCATCCATATGTCATATATGAATGAAAAAATTCATGTATTTTTTAAAAACCATAAAATACCATATTTCACTATTCACCAAAAATTCAACTATTTTAGAAAAATCCCAACAATTTACCCTAACAATTTGTTGGTGTTTAGAAATCAATACTAAACTCTATTTTAGGAAAATAATTTTCTAAATAAGATAAATATATTTTTTACTAAAATAATCATTTACATGGAAAATAAAGATTTTAAAATTATAAAAGATTTTATTACATTATAAAAAATTAATTAAAGTCTCATAAAATTTTATTACAATCATAAGACAAAAAATTATTAATTTATGAATATAAATTTTGAAAATAATTTTTTTCCCATATAATTATATTCCTCCTCTAATGGCCCAAAGGCCTTTGTTTTTTATTGATATTTGATAAACCCCCTTTCAAGGGATGAGGAGGAACCCTTACAAGGCCCCTAGGATTAGAGATTATATGACCCATAGGTCTTGGGAAAATATAATCGCCATAAATACATGGAACTGATCCTCCCCATCTTCTTCATTGTGATGTCCGCTCTCCACCTTCGCATGGATTGTTCGTATAGGCTTCCCGTGCATGCAAAAGCTTGTCTCGATTGAAATTCCATACCCTATATTTTTGACAAATCCTTTTTGCTTCTGCTCTAGTGAATGCACCTTCTCTGAATCATCATTTGGAGTCTGCTCTTTATAGTGTATGCCTGGTCATTAAGCAAAATATTTTAGTGTCTCTAAGTCCTTGAGGTGGCATAAAGGCCTTGACATGGACCAAAGGCCTTGAGGTGGCCCGAAATCCATACTATCCAAAAGGCCTTGAAGGACCCGAGGCCCAAATCGATGCCCCGAAAACCCAAACTAATGAATAGTTATAGCTGCAACAATACTGAACAATGCCTACTATAGTACCTTCAATAGTACCTACTAAAATACCTTCTAATTATTTATCCACCTATTATTGAACTCAGGTGTCTGGGATGCACTTGTTAAGTCCTCACCAACTGAGATGAGGCTCTTGTGCTTTAGATCATTATATTAATTATATAATTTTAAATAGACATTTATGTTTTATAAAAATAATAAAAATATTTTAATAACTTTTTAAAACATTTATTTACTTATATGATGATATAATTATATCATATTATCAATTATATAATTCATAAATTTAATTTATGCTTTCGTAGAAGAGGTTACTATTTTATTGTCTAAATTATTATTCCTAATAGCCATGTTACTATTTCAAGGGTTATGTTACTTTCCACCAGGATGGATTCATTAATTTATTTAAATATTAATTATTTAATTCTTAATTTCTGGGAATGGTGGTTTTTTGGGATCTCTATTATATTTATTTATTTTATACTATATAACACAATTATATGATGGAAAACAATTCCTTTGATAAAATTTTGGGTCATTATACTCTTATTCCCTTTTGAAATTTCTCCCTCAAAGTTTTGGTTTTACAAAAACAGGTGATGGTAGTTATCACTCATCACATTCGCTGGTTCCCATGTATCCTCTTCATACTTATTGTTCCTCTATAGAACATTGACAAGGTGAGTAGTCTTGTGGCACCTGAAATTATCGCTACAGTTCAAGTTCTTCACTGGCTTCTCCTTGAAAAAGTGATCATTTTCCATCTATACCACCTCTGGATTCAATACATGTGAGGGATCTGGTATATACTTCCTCAAGAGGGATACATTGAATAGATCATGTACTTGATACATGGTTAGTGGAAGTGCTAGTTAACAGACCACAACTCCAACATGATCAAGAATCTCAAAGGGGCCGATGTACCAAGGACATAGATTTCCCTTCTTCCCATATATCATGATCCTCTTCCATAGAGATATGAATTGAAATAACATGTCTCGAACCTCAACGTCTATGTATTGTGGAAGATTGTATGCATATCACTTATATCAACTTTAGGAATCCTCGATGTGATTCTAAATGGTTTTCACATTTTCCACCATTTCTTTGACCATTTCGGGTCCGAACATCTTAAATTAACTAACTTCATGCCAACATTATAGTGTTATATATCTTTTCCCATAAAGGGTTTAATATAGATCCATTTGGTTACTCGAGTAAAAACTATTATTGCAAGAGAAGTCATCTAGACAAATATATTGGTCTCATCCACCTTTGAAGTCTATAGAACACGCTCTCAACATGTCATACTATGTTTAAATTGTCCACTCTGGCCATCAGTTTCAAGATGATAATCCATACTGTTGTTTAACTCATTGTTTAGAGCATGTAAGGGAATTTTCTAGAACTTCATGGTCAATTTGGGATCATGATCTTATACATTAGATATCAGAACTCCATGAATCCTTAAAAATTATTTTATGCATATCCATGAAGGTTGATCTAGTGAGAATTCCTATCAAATTGCGCTAAAGTGAGATTTCTTTCTAAGATGATCCACGACAACCCATATAGTACTGTTTCCTCTATATCTCTTTGGATGTCCGGTGAGAAAGTCCATGGTGATGTTTTCCCATTTCCATTTTGATATGGGTAATGGTTGAATCACCCCCTTATAATTTTTTACTTTCAGCCTTCACATGCAAACATACCTAGAACATTGATGTATATTAAGTGATACCTTTCATTATATTTTCCCAGAAATAGTTATCTTATAGATATCGATACATATTTGTGCTCCATGGATGAATATAGAAGGTTGAGCTATGTGCATCACTCAAAATATTTTCCTTTATCATTGGATTGGTTGGCATAAATTGGTTTGACCCAAATCTTGCAACTCCTTCATCAACAATTTTTAACACTAAGGATTTCTCCTCTCTGACAGTTTCCACCTTAATTTGAATTTCCACATCATTTTAATGTGAATAATTTATTTTCTCCATAAGGGATGGTTGAGAAATATTTTGATAAAGTAATTATGAAATTTATTCCTTACTAATTTTCATGTCCATACTTTTCAAATCTGAGATGATTGGATCCTTCTCAATTATCATAATTTATAATATTGTAGCTTCCTTTCTACTTTGATAATTCCTAATTGTATTCGCTTTTCCAGGATGGTAGGGTATTGAGAAGTCATAATCCATGATGAACTATAACCATATTCACTGGTACATATTAATCTCATTATGTGTGAATATATATTTGAGGCTCTTATAATCAGTATATATTTTACACTTCTCCCATGGAGATAATTCCGCCATATGCTTAATGAAAGGATCATAGATTCCAACTCAATATCATGCATGGGATAGTTTTTATCATGAATTATCACCTCACTTTAGGTGTAGTATATAACTTAATCATTTCACATCAGTACACATCCTAATCTATTCATTGAAGTATTTTCATATACCACATAGATTTCCCCACTTGTCTAAAGTGTGAGTATTGGCAGGGTGATAAGCCTCTTTTTTAACTCTTTGAATAACTCATCACGTTCACTAGTCTAGAAATATTTCCCCCCTTCTAAGTCATCATGGATAGTTGGATTTATAATCATGATAATTTCTAAACAAATTTTCGGTAATACCCAGCTAGGCCAAGGAAACTATGAATCTCCATTACAGATGCTATCATAGGCCACTTTTCAATTACAATTATCTTGGATGGGTCCATATATATTCCTTTACTGGTGATAAAATTCCTTAAGAATGATAATTTCTCCATGCATAACTAACATTTACTATAAATTCCATACAAATTCATTTTTCGAAAAGACTTTAGAAAAATATTCAAATATCCCTCACGCTCCTCCTTTGTCTTAGAGTAAAGCATAATACAATCAATAAAGACTACCACAAATTTTCCAAGGTAATATAAAAAGACTCTATTCATTATATCAATGAATCTTTCAAGAGAATTAGTGATCTTGAAGGTATTCACTATAAACTCATAGTGTCCATACCTCTTTTTAAAGGCAGTCTAGGGAATATATTACTTCCTCGCTTTTAATTAGTGATATCCCAACTAAAGTCCACCTTAGAGAAATAATTTTCACCATGTAGTTGATCAAAAAATCATCTTTCCATGGAAGGTGATAATTTTTCTTTACCATGATTTTTTTGAGCTCACGATAATCGACATAGAAGAAAATCAATTTATCCTTATTCTTGATGAAGAGGACTACTGCACCGCCTAGTGAAGCACTCAGGTGTATAACAACAATTTCAAGATTCTCTTATAACTACTTCTTGAAATCCTCCAAATCAGTGGTGTATATTCTATAAGGTGTCTATGATATAAGAAAATATCTAGGAATAAGTTCAATTGAGAACTCAACCTCTCAGTCAGGAGGAAGACCATAAACCTTTTCAGGGAATATATAAGTGTATTCCCTCACAGTGGGCATGTCTTCAATCATGATTATATCATTTTCTCAATCATTTGAGCTATATATGCTTACTAAAAAGGAAATAATATCCATAATCGATATAATGAATATGAAGGATATTTATCCTCCTGTTTACACTTTTACTGAATCAAATAATGCCTCAGGATGAGAAGAGTTATCTCCCTTTCTAAACAGTTGATGTTGGATTAGTAAAATGATAAAAACTCCACGCCAAATATATAATTAACCTCCACCTAAAGAAGTAAGATAATACTTTCTGAGATTTTCAGTCCTCAGACATTAACCTATGAGGAGTTATATACATTGGATGTAATAATTTACCAATTTTCTGTTCTCATAAATAACATAACCTCTGTATTTTGATTTGGTGTTTGTATAGTTCAACTAAACATTAATGAAATTAAGGAATGTTTAGAACAATAATCAAATAGTATGTTTGATATTATTGAATGAATAACTAATGTATATTTCACCACATCACTATCAGGATCCACCTTGGTAGTTGTTATGGAATAATATTTCCCCTACTCCTTGGCATTTGGGGGATTCTAATTTAAATACCCAGAGGAATTGAGGTTTAGTGTAGTAGATTTCATAGTTCCCTTTATCCCTACAGTTTAAATATTGAACCATGGGTGGTTATCTCCTTTTCCACCACCACATTGTCTTTATTCCTCCCATATTTTCAACATTCATGAGGGTGTTGGCCTTCTCTCCCATAGTTAAAGAATTTCTCTATCCCTTTTGAGGAAATTCCCATGATTCCACTTCCCACAATATTTACAAGTGGGTGGTTGAGTTTTCTTTCCACCTTTTTCATTTGATCCTCTATCTTGAAACTATATATTTTTTTCTTACCTCCATATCTATGGGACCATAATCCAAACTCCATCTCCACTTTCAGAGCACATCAAACAACTTCTTCATAACTCCCAAAGTCTTGAATTTATAGAGCCTTTCAATGTTGTGGTTTTAAACCACTAATGAAACTATGTACTTTTATATCATTATTGACATCAAAACCAACGAAATACCTTGAAATCCTTGTGAAATGTTCTTCATAACCTGTGATAGAATCTCATTCCTTTTTCTTAATCTCTAAGAATTATCTCTCCATATTTTTTTAAAGAGTTTGAGGGAAATAATTATTAATAAATATTTTATTAAAGGCATCCCCTCTATCTATTAAATTTTATCCCTCATATGGGTGTTCTTAATCAACAACCACCATTGATAGGCCTCCCAATATAAAATATAAATGGACTAAGTCACCTTATCTATCTCAGAACAATGAAGAAAAAAAGATATTCTCCCTTGAGCTGACCCACTCTTCCATGAATAGTGGATCAGAAGATCCACTAAATGTCGATGGACATTCTGTGATAAAAGACTCGATATCTAGTTTCCACCTATTAGGGGAAGGCATGTGTTCCATATTATTCAAATTATTTTTTATAGCCTAAGACAGTAGGGTAATAATCTCTATGATGTTTTGAACTACACATCCTGAGGCACTGGGGATGTCATTCAGAAAATCGCTTCATTGTCCATCACATGGGTTGTTGGACTTATTTCTCCTGGTTCCCACAATTTTCTAAAATAGAAAATGTTTTAACAAAACACAAATCAACAATTAATAAAATAATAATTTATCCCATTATGAAATTAACACAAAATGCTTATCTTATGGGATTCCTATTTTTGGAATTTTTTCTAAAACAAAGCTTCTGAGGTTATTACATTTACATAGACTCATACTAAGGGTTTTCACTAAAGTTCTCTAATATTAATTCCCAAATTAACAAAATTATTCTCTAATACCAACTATGTGGAGCCTACTTTTACCAACATAGCTATTAAATCATTTTAAAGTTAAACAAAATTATTACGTTATATAACCATGAACCAAAGGTTTAGTGTATTTGGAAAATAATGACCATAAATAAATTTTACATAATAAAAATAAAAATTAATTTAACTCATTCTTATCTTTCTTTTTAGTGGAACTCATTTTATCTTTAATACAAGTAATCACCTAAGGATATACATCAAAGAAAGTGGTCATCTGAAAGCCTAGTAAGAGAATATATAATAACATGAATCAATAAAAAAGGGGAGAGTATAATAATAATCATCATCATAAAACAATAATGTTATCATCATCATAATCATGATAGGAATCACTAGATATAGGCATGGAATGTGGTAATTCATAAAAATGAAACATCAAGTCTTAGTAGTAAAATACAATATATAATGCGAATAAATCTAGAATCATGTGGACTATTAACATATGTTCAAGATCACAACATCTACATTGTGAACAAAGATATAATCATGTTAACTCATATTTTTCATTATCTCATGAAATAATTCAAATTACACAATTATTTGGAGTGCTATATAATTCCAGGTTCACCCATCACATCATTACATTTACATAATCATGTATGGAACAAATAACATATATCAGTCTTAGAAATAAAATAAACCATAGAAAGGAAACAAGTTTCATGATAATTTCATAAAGCATAAATTCATGCATAAACATTATTGTCCCAAAAAGAAAAAGGTAATAACATACTTGGTATAAGAACCATAAATATCAAGTGAAGAATAAATAATATCAACAGAAATAAAACATGTTTTTTTAAAGAGAAGAGTTCTTTTGAAAAAACCTTTGCATTTGTCATAAAATAAGATTGTAAGTATGTATATCATAGAAATGAAACGTTAAGGAAAATGAAATTATATTTTAATAATATTAAAAGAACGCCAATAATGAAAATTTTCTTATGCGTGGAATAATACAAAGAAAGGAAATTGGGGTTGAGAATCCCCTTACCTTATGTATGAATGCATTCATCATTTTAATATCTTGGATAATCCGATGATATTAATTAGTTAATAAATACATAAAATCATATACATGTATTTGATTCATTATAATTTTATTGATTTTCTTTACAATGATATTATTGAGTTATATTGTTCAATTTAATCATTTGTGAGTGTTTGTTTTATTGTTTAATGATAGGTTCACTTATATACATGTATAAAATATTGTGTAAAATGGGGATAATTATCCCAAATTAAAATAATATGTTATTAATGAAATTAAAAAAGATTAATTGGTATTATATATTATTTGTTTTCAGATACTTGGATGATTTATTAAATAAATTGTTAATGATAGCCATTTATATTAATTTTGGCAGTTTTCAATCACAATGAAGTCGATTTGTTTTATTATTTAATATTACGTATATATGTTAGATAAAAACATAAAAAAGGTCATATAATAAAATTTAAAACATTTTTCAACCATTATAATGTTATTATGACCATCCTTTAAGTAGTTAAAGGAAAATGAAAACTTTTCATCCTCTAAAGTGAAAAATTAACACTTCACAGATGATATTTTCATTTTTGAGCCTAAAAGGGTGAGGAGAATAGGTTTATTGATGGATTATTACATTTTAAAATTAAAATTAACAAATATATATATATATATATATATAATACTAGATTTATAATTCCACTTGTATTAATTTTTGTGGGGAGATAATAAGAACGTAAAATAACTTTAAAAGAAAATAAAAGAAAACATAAGAGCATTTTACCTCTTGGACTTCTTCACCTTGGGATCCTCCTTAGGGAAATTGGATTTGGGCCTTTTTTGTTAAAAAAGACTCATGAGAATAGGGAAAGGGATATCAGAGAGGATTGGGTGTAAATTTTACAATCATCAAGGCTTGAAAGGTGCGAGGAGAAGAGTTGGTGAGGGGTGGTATTATAGGGGAGGATAATGGTGTTTTTTTGATTTTCTTATTCATTAGTTTATTATTTTGGTTCAAAACTATGAATAGTTTTTATTCCCTTTACTAAAAATAGTAAAGGAAGAAGGATTTTTTGAGATTATTGTTCTTACATCATCCATACATCATACATGACTGAAAAATCATGTATTTGTTAAATACTATAAATTACTCTATTTCACTATTCACAAAATTCAACTATTTTAAAAAAATTCAAAAAATTCACCCTTACAATTTTTGGATGTGTAGAATTAATAACTGAACTCTATTTTATGAAAATAATTTTCTATATATGATAAATTTTTTTTTTAATTTAGATTATCATTTACTTTGAAAATATACATTTAAATTTTATAACTGATTTTATAACACTGTGAAAAATTAATTATAGTTTCATAAAATTATATAATAATCATAAGAAAAAAATATTAATAAATGAATATATTTTATTAATTCTTTTTATTTTAAATAATTATATTAATTATAAAATTGTAAATAAAAATTTATATTTTATAAAAAATACACTTAAATATTATTTTTTAAAACATTTATTTACTTGTAATATGATATAATTATATCATATTATCATTTAGCATATTCCTAAATTTTATTTATACTTTCATAGATGCAGTTTCTATTGTATTGACCTAATTACTATTCTTAATGGTTATGTTACTATTCCATGGTTTAAGTTACTATTCCATTGAGATAAGATCCTTAATTTCATTAATTATTACTTATTTAATTCCTAATTTATTAGAATGATGTTTTCATGGGAGTATACATTATTTTAAAGTGTTTTATACTATATAACATAATTATAAGATGGGATAAAATTCCATTGAAATTTTTTTGGGTCGTTACATCCACCAATAATAATTTAACATCAACCTCCTATAAGGAATCCTCAAAATCATTGTTAGAGGACCCAGAAAAGAAATTTGGCACTACCTACCACTAGAATTTTAAAAAATCTATTTCACAAGACATATATTTCTCTTTTCTAAACTAAAAACCATGATGGAATTTTGATAGTATAACAATAAACATGAAAAAAAGATAGAATAAATAACACAATATTTTTAATCAACACACATGGGATATCAATAAATCACAAGAATCATATAAATCCAAGTCCTATATATCATAAAACACCTCGCAAAACTATACACCATCCTCCATCAGGTACAACACTACACCATCTTACATCATCCACCATCCACCTCTCTTCAACATAACCATTCACACCACTATTTAAACCTTTATATATCCCAATATAATAGTCACCAAAAAACTACCAAAAACATCATCCTCCCATATAAATGGTCAAGCCATCACTGCTGTAAGAACACAAATCAATGGGACCCACTCACCACATCAATACGCTTTCTTCCTCGAGTGGTATGGACTCATCCAAATAGATTTAGAACATTTGATAAATATAACCCGCCTTGATGGGTAAGGGGTTTCCCTTTTTTAAATGATTGAATCCGTTACAAAAATTACCAACATATGATCCATCACAGAAAACTCAAAAATAAGATATAGTAAACAATTAATTCATTATAATAATTTTGTTTTCGTAATAAAGTTCATCCTCATTAATTTAAATATTTTCTAAAAAAATATTTTTAAAAAATTTAATTGATTAACATTTTATGGGATGTGGGTGATTCCATCAATATGACCACATCACAACACATAATTACAGTGGGGGTACTTGATTACAATAGCAAGAAACATCACATCAAAGAATAAAAAATATTCCATGTTAAGAAATATAAATGGTTCATGTATTAAGATTCATTACAGAAATCATTCCTCTTAAATAGCCTTTAAAATATAATATTATAATATAGAAATAGGTTATCTAAAAATAAAATTAGTACTTCAATGCAACAATCAATAAAAAACAATCACAAAAAACATTTCACATGTGCGAATTATTTTTAGGGAAATAATCATGTCTTTAATTTAAATAAATATAACATGAAAAAATGTAATAGAAATAAAATAATACATGTTTTGGGACTAAAATTAGTGATTTTAATACTTACAATAACCACTCAATACAAAGGGAAACATTGTATAAAAAATAGAAACCACACATGTGTTATCTCAAGCATCATGCTTAACATGGTTAAACAAAACATTCTAGAATAATCCTGTTACAATGGAAATGAACGTCCAACTTCATATGAAAATTTGTACAAGAAAGGTCATAGTTCTTAATTAAAATACCCCATTACATACACAAGAATTTATTAGAATTATCCAAATAAAACTTCCTCTCAGATCAAGAAATTAAAATTGAACATTTTATATCACTATATTTCATTCTTATCATACCTAAACTAAACTTTATTTAATCATTTCATTTTATAGGAAAACATTATTATACACTACAATATGTGTAACAAAATTTTTATTTCATAATTGAACAAAATGTGGTCAACACATGACATTTTTTGAAAATTCTGAAAAAAAGTGCATAGGATTTTAAATTACATCCTTCATATTGACCATTCAAAACAAAAAATTTATTACCACTAACAAAACATGATCACATGATACATTGATTGACATAATCCTATTTAAATTCTTAAATATATCATACTCATATATATTTCAACACCTTTTCATGACATGATACTTATGAATTAACATTTAAGGAATAATTATTTCATTAATATATATTATTCAATATAAGAGTAATGAGTTAGATCATATAGGACTATTTATAGTGTCAACGGGTTTCCAAAAATGATTCTCTTAAATTTCATAGAATTTAAAAAATAATAATCACAATATAGCCTTAAAATAAATTTATATTACATATAAGATACATATCATGAGTAGAAAGGAAACACATGGCACAAAATTCACATTTTCTTGTTCCATATATACATGTATAAAAAATATAGCATAACAATTACCTTAAATGTTCTTAGAAGATGAGAATTATTTTTTATTGGAAATGTTACCAATTATGAATAGTTATTACTAATCATGTTCATCTTTTACCAAAATTGAAAAAAAAAGACACAAAAAAATGAAGGATTACAATGAATCCACAAAAAAATTTCCAACATATAAAATGATTAATAATAAAAAACTATTGTAATTCAAAAAAAGGAAGGATAAATTTATTCATGTAAATGTTTTCAAATTTTAAATGATTTTTAAATAATCATGATGATCATTTTTTCAAGAATTTCATAATTAAAATATCAAAAACATAGTTTTTAAAAAACCTCAAAAAAACATGCTTATAAAAATTGTTGAATGAAAAACAATGAATAGAATATCAACTTTCATGGTAAAAAGAATACACCAAATCATTTTTTTAAAAAATCATTATGGAAGTATGAAATCTGCTCAAGGTAACTAGTCTCATAAATTGTTTCAAAATTCAAAACATATTCATGAAAAAATAAACTATGCATGATTCTGTAAAAATTTCAATCATTAAGAAAATAGATTTTCATGCAATGAATTTTTCCAATGGAAACAAAATTCAATTAAGTAATCAGAATGTTATATCAAAAAATTGAAAAAATATTTCATGTCCCAAAAAATTCTCAAAAAAATATCTCGTACAACATAATCCCCATTTTAATGTTTAATTTCAGTTTATATGTCTAACTCTAAAAAAATAATAGTTCAATATCAACTAGAACATGAGAAAAATCATAAAAAAAAGATATAAATTTTACAATTTATTTAATTAAATTCATTTTTAACATCCCAAAACCAACTCATTCAATCAAAAGTGAAAACCATCATGATGCATGTTTCTCTCCAAGGTCTCTTCTTTATAAGTAGTACAACCTCACATGGCTGTTTAGTAGGATAAGAGTCATTGTATCAAATCATGGAGGTACCTAAAATCCCATGTCCTAACAAGTCTACCTGGTCAATATCACTCTCTAAGATCACCTAACACTACTTCCGTACCAAACCTATAGAGTCCTCACATGTTGTTATGTTTAATATCTACATCATCTCCCAATCAAAACCTTCAATACCACTCTTTCATTACCCCATCCCCTAGAGATACCCATACTAGATAAAAAATTAATGGAGGGATATAATAACCCATGAGTAACCTTTTCTAGGCCGCATGTTAGAGACTAGAATCAAAGGTATAAAAATCACACATATGTATGGAATTACCCAAAATAATAAGGATTGGATCTACTGATAGAATGAAAAACCACCAAGAAACTACATCACATAATATAAAAAGAGAAACCAAGACATCTTAGGAATCATGAAAAATGTTAACACATATAAATAAAATTATCTAAGTGAATATAAAAAAAATTCCTATCAAAATGATTCAATATAAGCTACAAAATCCAAGCTAGTAAATATTGTTCAGTCCTTAAAGTCCCCTTGAAAACCTAAAAATCAATTTATATATTCGTTGGTTGAGAATAAAATTTATAGATATTTGTATAATACCAGAGTTCTATCATTACCATGTAAAAATACCAAACAAATGCATATGTAATAAAAAAACTAGAAACAACATGCACATAAATAGGGCAACTGGCTGATCGCAGCCTCACTATAGTCCACTCAAAAAATAATTCAACCATGTAAAATAATATAATAAGAATCATATTAAAAAAGGGTACCCCAAACCATTTTAACATTGATTTTACACTCTCATTACCAATATAATATATCTTGGAACACCCATTTCTTCCATATTTTTCAGCCTAATGCCACCAGAAGAATAGTCATAATGTCAAATCCTATACTCTTAACAAATTACAAACACCCTATAGAAACCTTACTAAAATAATAATATATTCCAAAACCATAAAATAATAATCCTTACATATATATTATTCATAATACACCCTTTTACAAAGGGATTACGGGATTTCAAAGAATATACCTAAAGTGGTAAAAGAGAGAAGGAGAGTTAACTAACTCACTCAATACAGCCTGTACACACCCAAGCTATATGACAAGAGGCACAGCATACATGGACTAGAAAGTGTATCTACACCTGTGTGTTGGATCTTCATGGGATAGCTATATAGTAGACCAATTCAGGTGACCTCCTTCACCAGGGTCCTGAAATTGCCTATAAATAGGACCATAGAGCTTCTAATTTTCAATTACTAAAAAACCAAAGAATCTTTAATGCTCTCCTCTCCCTAGTTCTTTTCATACAACCTAAAAGACTTTGAGAAATATTTCCAAGCATATAATGAATTATAATACATGTATGGTATTATTATTATTATTATTCCCCCAAGTGTCTTAAAACATAAAATACATGCCCGATCCACCTCACATAGTCAATGAGAACTAGGAAGAAGTCCCTTTATTATGTTTTAGATGTGAATGTTGATCAACCAAATACACTTGAGGAGACCTTTAGAGACTATATCAAGGCCTATACCAAGTGTTTTTTCTTAGGTTTTCCATCTACCAAATAATGATTTAGCTATCGAATCCCACACCTGTGTGATCAATCTTCAACTCGCTCAGGGTTACCTTGCATGAGACCACTTCTTCACACACAAACCTTACATGTGCGAGTCACCTTTAGATCCCCCAAGATTACATTGCACAATCCACCATCTAATCACCCTAAAAACACCTGTGTAATCCTGAATTTGAGCCCCTTTTTAGGATACCAATGTGATTTCACCTCTTCCCTTGGATCCCTCATCTAAGGGGGACCATGTAGATGTGTTCCCCAAAGTATCCAAAAATGTATAATGAAAGCATAAGACACATCAACATGTAGTATTAATTATACATTCTTGTGGTAATATAGGTACTAAATATATCATACCTAGTATTTGGGATCCTTGGAGTGTTCTCAATTATACATTCCAATAGTAACGTGGACCCCAAACGTGGTGAAAAGTTTAGGGACATCCCCATTTTAGATAGTGAGGGGACCCACTTTCCTTTACCATTGATGAGGGATAGTGGCTTGTCCACCTATCAAATTAATTGAAATCAGGATGAGGGTATCCCTACATGAGTAATACCATATTATTTCTTGAGGGACGTATCTATATGGGTCTCTAATTCCTGACCACAACAACTAAAAAAATAGGAGAGACAGGAAAAACATCCCTTTATCTATTATGTTGCCTTGATCTCATCCACCACTGGATAAATGAGATTGTGTGGTTTGATATACCTTTCACATAATCTTTTTTCTAACCCCAATCACGAATCATTTTAGATTATAAGATAGTGATGATCATGAAATCATAAAAATAAAATAAATGTCTCATTAGGGAATCCTTTTACAAAATTTCCTCTTTCCTGTTACGGGGCCTCATATTTAGTGTAAGTCCTCAAATCCATGTATCTATCTAAAATTTCCATATCCCCTATGAGAAATATATTCAAAAGAATAAATTATATATGAAGTAACCAGGATCCTCTTATTTAGTGTATGTCCTCAAATCCATGTATCCATATCAAAGGTCCAAATTTTCTATGAGACAACCCTTAAAAATTCCTCCATGGGTGTAGGCATAATGAACAACCAAGGACCTATTATATAGTGTATATCCTAAAATCCATGTAAACATATCTATGGGCCACATTAATTATGAGACAAACCTTTAACAAGACTCCATTGGTGTATTCCCAATGAATCAACTGAGGGACTCTATAAGTGTAGGCCCCCAATCCATTAGAACTATGTGAGATTTTATTCTTTTCAAAATTGAATATGTAGTAAGAAGGTACAAACCAAACACCCATAAAATACCCTAATAATTTTTGGTCTATATCCTCTGTATGTTTATATCAAACATAAGAGGCCACATCCCATTCATGTCCCATCTGCCACTTTGGATTAAGTCTCACACCATCTTTATCTCGGAACAGTTCCCCTATAAGTCTTTTCCACATGATAGAAAACTGTATATTTTTGTCATCATCACATGACATTAAAACATATTACAAGTCCCATTAAGTGGAACCATACTGTCTTGGTTTTAATTCATTTCACAATGTTACGTAGGAATCTCATCCCATGGGATTGATCCTAATATCAAAACAACACAAATCTTCCTAGATGATGATAAATTTCGTAGCTCCCCACTACATGTCTTAAAACTAGAATAGTAATAATAAATGATATAAAAATATATAATACATATACAAAATGGTACCATTTATTGTGAACCATGGATATATATAGATATATCCATCAATGAAGAACCTAGGATACATACAAATGATTCTGAATCCAATACATGCTCATAATTGATTATTAACATTAGGGTATGTCATGTTATGTGTAGGGACCTAGTTTTTTCCTTATATGTCTTTGAAGTATTTTTATTTATATTTTCAGATCTAGGTGCTGAGACAAAATGTGATTCTCAGGCCTGATGTTTCCAAAATGAATTTTATAAAAAATATTATATATATTTAATGGTTCAGTTAAACATATTCTTAAATAATATATGGAAATTGTTATAAATTTGATCATATTAGTAAATTGATACAACAGTGGAGGCTGAAATTCAGTTTTTTCACTAGGCGTGACATAATATGAGTCGGTGTGGGATGCTTAAACCCCTTGCTTATTGGCAGTTCATTTAATGAATTGATTAATTATTTATTAAATTAATTAGTTTATATTTAGTGAAATAGATAACTCATTTAATGATAATCCCGGAAAATTATAACATGGTTGTATTAACAATCAAGATTCACTAATGAGATCTCTCTTCATCCTTCTTATAGTGAATTACCTAGAATAATAAAAAATCTCTGGATCTGATCAGACCAGAATGCAACGAATGCTGCAGCTTCCTTAGCATTGTTGGAAAACATGTTCTTCATTAGTGATCAATCTAAAATAAAGGTAGGACTCATCAATTTTTTTTATTCCGTTTTTATTAAATGGTTGATAATATCCATCTTCTTTCTTGGATATGTTCCAATTGCCTATTTTCATGTGCCCATGTACAAAAATTTAAATGATTTAATTTGTTTTCTAATATGGAATACCCGTTCTTTATCAATTGTATTAGAATGGTTTGACTTGATTAGTTTACCTCTATTATTCTGACATTATCCTGGTTTTCCTCATTTTATTGTTTGGTTGTATCCCCACGACCCTAAATCAACCTTTTCAGGAAGTACCGAGCTCGATTGAACCCCTAGATTCACTATGGATCAATAAAACAACAATAGATCGACAATACGAGCATAGATATGTAAATATTTCAAGGCTTGGATGATATTTTAAATGTTTTTAAATTTAGAAATTGAATGTGGAAGGATCCATGTGTTTCTAGGAAGAGAGGTGTGTACGAATTCACATGAAATCCTAATCAGATCATGTTTCCAGCAGTCAGAGGCCCAAAATCCATCGAACGTTGCTAGATCAATGAATTTTGGTAGGATATAGGGCTGAAATTAAATTCCCATAATAGATTTACAAAAAAAATCATATATGAAGATTATATAAAAAACCTGACTACAAACTGTGTTCAATAAAGAACACATGATGTACATCCCCTTTCCACAATGGTGGCTTGGTTTTTATAATGTTAAGGATGACATGACATAGATTCCCACTAAAACGCCGTGCATCCCCTTCTCAGTTAGACAACCCATGCGATGAGTCACATATATGGGAACCCATGTGGTGGTACATAGGATCAGGTCCATGCCTGTGTACACTGGTACACAGATACGATGAGTATCACATGACCCTGGTCCTTCTTACCCCAGACACACTATGTAGTACACCAAAATAGTGTGTATCGAAACACAAATAAGAAGGTATGTGAAGACTAGGGACACATTGAGGATGTGGAGTAGAAACACACACCATTTGTGTCCCCTCACATTCCTGTTACCCCTTCATCTTTTCTATTAAAACTTATAATATCCACATCTCTTGATTTTTACTCAGAATTTAGTGTGCGAGTATCCTATCCTAGGTGATTTTTCTATGTAGAACATGATGGTTCCATTGGTAGTGGATTTTGAGATATGATGTGGAATGTTATAGTTACAAAACCTTCTGAGGTAGTACCCAATGATGGCAGTGGTAAAGAAGGATCACCAGTAGTAGAATTATGAGTGGAACCCTCTAACTGGGCTATGCACGGGTCCTTAATGACTTCAAGAGTGGAACCCTCCAGTTGGTGTGGGCATGGGTCCTCTACAGACTCTCAGATGGAACCCTCCACCAAGTATGGAAATGGGACCTCAATGAAATATAGTGGAACCCTCTATCTGGGATGGGAATGGGTCCTCGATATTCTGAGTGGAACCCACATATAGGGTAGGACATTGGTCCTCGACTATTTAGAGTGGAAACCTCAAACCGAGCAAGGCATGGGTCCTGATCCACCAAAATGGAACCCTCCATTCATACTAGGGAATGGGTCCTCTACCTAGAAATAATGTTCCTCAACTATGTGGATCATTGAAGAGATGTGTTTTGACATAGATTTGGACTCAAGAAAATATGAATTCTCTCCCCATTGAGACGTGTTTTCAAAGTGCGACCAAAACCGTTCAGGTGAGTCAGTGCTGCTCAAAGAGGATATAATCACAGTGTGGTGAATAATTTATTTATACTTGTGTGTTTAAGAAAGGCATGTGATATTCAATGCATCGTTATTGGACTTTTAGAACTATTGGATTCTCTTATTCTTGTGAGGATTTATGAGATTGAGCTCCCCTTTATTCTCTAATTAGGGCTTATTTTGTCATAGAGTATGTATATATATATATCCTTCATCTATATCCACTCCATGGATTTGGTTACTCTTTTTCTATGAGAGGGTAAGAAACGAGGGGTATGCCATAGGATTTCCGTGTTTAGCTTCTAATGGTTGGATGATTATACTCTCCTTCTATAAGTGGAAATGGCTCGAGTAGTAGTTCATATAATCACCATGTTTATCCCATCATTCTTTGATGAGGTTACGTTAAATCATTGTTAGATTAATCTGCATTCCTTCACTTTACCTTGTGTATTGTTTATTTTTCTCTTCTATGACATCAATTACTACCCCCTAAACGTTTTGGGTTTCTTACTGGGTAATATTATACTCACCCTTATATGGGATTTTCCCACACGTGTCATGTCTTATGATGATGATGGACTAGTTTGTCGTGACTATAGATGATTTTATGAATACTGGGTACTTGGACCGTGTACGGTGGTCGAAGATTGGGATTTAGGAGCTTGTCTCTTTCAAATGTTTTCTTTTCCAGTTTCTTATTAGGTTGGGACACATTTCTAGTTGGGCGTATATATTCTCCATTTAATTTAAACAAACACTACATTACTTTAAGCTTTATAGAGGTTCATCCAGGCTTGGATAATTTTATAGAAGTGTTTCATGTTTTCTTATTTTCCTCTAAATTTTTAATTGATTTAGATGTGTGTGTTTTCACATGTTCTTAAGAAAAGGCCTCTCTGAGTTATTCATGCCTTTGGCACTTGTTTCCACCCCTTGACCTATGAAGTTAGCCTGGGTATATTTGTAGATCAATCCCTTACCTGGTTCGAGTCTTGATAGATTGGTATTAGGGGATTTTCATTCTTCACAACAGTTTTTGGATGTATCCCCTTAAATAGGATTGGTTGTGTTTAAGGAAAAAGTATCAAAGTATCTCGAGAAAGGCGCTCTATCCATGGAGTCTAGTGATGGTGGGGAGACCTATATATCCATTCACGAGGACCTTGATTACCTGCTTTCTGACTCAGTATGTCGAGAAATCTTTTGTTGGGTTAAATAAAAATGAATCAAATAGGATCAAGTATTTGACTTTCCTTTTGGATCCATATCCCCATTTTTGTTTATACACATATATATATGCTCATATAACCATGACACTCATTGATAACATTCAGGATGCCCCTGCAATGATAGCTTGTCAGGGTACCCACTTTGGTTCATGATAAAGACCCTATAATCACTGATGAATAATTTCATCGTCCATCCCATGATCCCCTTCCATCAGGTTGGAAAGTATCAAAACCTACCCCTTTGATGAAGTTGATCATTCCAGTAGAGTAGGATGAGAATGTGCATGGGATTAATGCACGTTTTGAGTTCTAACACTAGAGACCACTGAGGTTTCGTGGAAAGGTAGATCCTTTAGAAGTAGAGGATTGAATAGAGTTTTTGGTTTGTATCATCAGGATTGTTCGAACCCCAACAGATTAGATGGTTGCACTGTCAGAAAACCTCTTCCATGGAGTAGTTGGGTTTTGGGGGAGCCTTGTTATGAAAATTCATTATGAGTCGACACTCTCATAGGAAGATTTCTAGTAGTTCATTCATGAGGATAAATATCACTCCTTAAAATACTTCTAGATTGAGGGGCATCTAGAGATGTAGAAGGGAGGGATGATATTTTATGAGTATGTACTGAGGTTCACAGACCTTGATACACCCTTGACATGATCAATGATGGCTACTTCTGGGCATGAAAGTTTGAACAAGGACTCAATAGCGAGATATAAGCTAGTGTTGTACCCTTGTGAATCCCCACCTATGACAGGGTGATTGAGAGGGAAATGGTGACAGAGAAATTTATATCATAGGTATTCTAGAAAATTGGAGATGGTAGTGGGCACCGTAGAGATGAGTCATCTGAAGGAACTAGCAGACACTGGGTGCAAGGATCTCAGTGTAGAAGGTCCTCACATGAACAGACTCTTGCATGTGGTCGAAGGCATTATGAAGGACCAAAGCAGTCCATAGAGGGGTGGTTCTTTACATGTAATGGGAGAATTCACATGGCATGGGACTTCCCAACCATACATGCTGAGCAATATAGTTTGATAGTTGATAGACCAACATGGATGAGGAACCCCCATGATCAGGGATCTCCCATGCATAGAAAGGGTGGTCCCCAAGAAGGTGGAGTTGGAAGATGAAATGAAGGATGTATAGGGAGAGGATTAATCTATGAGATCCTTCCACTACAACCACCAGGTGTCCCACATCAGAATCATTGAGCTGGTGATCACGATCATATACATTTTCATGTTTTGGATGTCTATGACCCTACAGTGCATGAGGTGATAAGAGGTAAAATCTTTTTCTATTATACCCCTGCATCAGTACCAGTAGAAAACTGTTTCACATATTCATTTATCTATATACACCTTGGGTGAGAAAAGGAGCTTTTAATTGGGGCAATAACACATCAAATTTTTCTTGAGGTTTCTTCAGGGAATGCTTCTTCAGTATCATTAATATACCAAAAATGTGAGCTATCTCTTGGATGAGAGAGGTTCATGTGGGACCTTTTAGTTTTTAAGATGGGACACTATTACTTCATATATGGTATAGACTTCATATCCATGATTTTTCCCAGATCAAATATCACCACATAAAAGTAAGGTGCCTACGTGCTAATGGGATGAGATTCTCCTTTTCTGGTGAGAGATATATCATGGAAAGGAAATTGGGATCCAAATATGTTAGGGTGAAACCCCTTACCCATCAATAATCGAGTATATCCCTTTTGTGCAGTAGGCTCTTTAGAAAACCGAGTTCCCTCAATTGTGGACGACTATATGGATGTACACCCCAGAGACGTTATAGGACTACCTTGGAGGTGGGAGACGGAGTTATTCATCAACTGGAAACCTAAGACCACTATGATATGTTTTGAGGCATATCAGATGACACCTATGGAGATATGGTAGCTATGGTTTCAGTTGTAAGACCTTCAGGAGAATAGGTTCCTCAGATCCAGTGTGTCCCCCTATGTTTCCCCAATCCTATTAGTGAAAAAGGTGAATGAGATCTGAAATATTTTCGTAGATTATTATAACCTAAACCAGTACATAGTAAAGAATAGATACCCATTTTTGAGGATTCATGGCCTCTTTGGTCAATTTAATGGTACAATATGGTTCTCAAATATCTATCCCATGTAGGGATACCACCATTTGAGGGTTAGCGAGGCTGATAATCCAAATTTGGCTTTCTGATGCTGTTATAGGAACAATGATTTCCTAGTGACACCGTATGGAATGGAGAATGAACCTACCAGGTTTATGGGTTGATGAACCCAGTTTTCTATCCATAAATGAATTTTTCTTTGTTTAATTAATCAATTACATATTCATCTACTCTGCAATAGAGGAGAAGCATGTAAAGAACTTGAGGATGGGTTTTGACTTGCTTCGTGAGCCCCAACTTTAAGAAAAACTCTTGAAGTTCCATTTTTGGATACATGGGGTTCAATTTCTTGGGAATGTCATTTTTTATCAGGAATTTGAAAAGGATACAAAAAAAATTGAAGCATTTCTTTCTTGGGAGATACCAAATAATGTGACAGAGGTTCAGAGCATTCATATCTCGGTAGAGTATTCAATGAGGTTTTTGGCAGACTTCCCCCAAATCAAAGCCCCATTGACCACACTCACACAGAAAGGGAAGTAGTTTAACTAGTCTGAGAAGTTCCATAGGGCCTTTGAAGAGTTTAGATAGAGTCTAAAGAGTGCTCCAGTGTTGAGACAGCCATAGGAGGTTTTGGAGTTCATAGTGTATTGTGATGCCTCAGGAGTTGGGCTCAACTGCATGTTAATGCAGTGGAAGACAATTATCACCTAAAGGTAAAGGTAGTTGAGACCCACTGAGAAGAAATATGTGACTCATGAAGTAGATATGGAATTGGTATAATTCTATAAGTGGATGTGGAGGCACTACCTTTTGGGCGATATCTCCGTGGTTTATTGATACCACCAGAGTCTCAGGTACGTATTCACGTAGAGAGACCTGATCCTAAGAAAGAGATGCTGGTTAGAGTTCTTATAGGACTATGAATTCAAGATAGCTTGTACCCTAAGGAAGGGGAAATTCTAGTAAATTATTTCAGAAGGAAGTCCTAGGCATGCTTATTGTAGGAATATTTAGAGAAAAAATCTTCCCTACAGTTGACCCTGGTAGAGGGGGAGGGTACAATTTTTCTTTAGTCGATTGTGTTGAATTCTTGAACTCTTTAGTGTGTGAGAGAGTCCCAACAAGGTGACATCTATTTTTATGTCTTATAATATCAGATATCTATTGGAGACTCCCCAAATGTATATTCTAAAGGGGAAGATAACGTCATATAATTATAGGGGTGAAAAGTGGTTCCAGTCACATTGCAGGAGGAGGTGATGTAGGAGGTCCACACTTCTCCCATAGTTGTACATCCTGATGTCGGGATAATGTACATGGACCTTAAAAAAAATATTGGTGGTCTGGAATGAGAAAAATTATCACTACGTTTGTCTCTCGATGCCTCACATGTTAGCAGGCGAAGGATGAGAACCATGTTCTGGCAGGTTTGTTACAACCCCTTGACATACCAAACTGGAAATGAGATGACATATCCATGTACTTTTTTTATAGGGTTTTATATGAGAAATAAACATCCATGACACCATCTAGGTGATAGATGAAAAAATCACAAATTTGACACCTTTTTTCCACTAGGGAGCAGAGTTCTATGGAGAGTTTGGTGCAGTTGTACATAAGGAATATTTTTCTACTTCACAGGGATCCCTAAAACAATTGTGTCCGATCGTGATACATTGTTTACATCAGGACTATGGAGAAGTATATTAGAGTAACTAAGGACCCAAATGTGGATGAGTATAGAATTTCACCCATAGGTTTATGTGTATACTAAGCACACTATTCAGGTGTTGGAGGATATGCTGATGGCTTGTGTGTTTTACTTCAGCTAAAACTTGTAGGACCATCTTCCCTTGGTATAGTTTTCATACAACAAATAATACCACTCTACTATCATCATGAAACTTTTTTAAGAATTATATGAGAGACACTCTAGGTCACCCTTATGATAGAATATGTTCAACAATATATATCTTGTGTGACAAGAAAAGGTGTGGGAAGAAACTAAGAAAGTACATGTCATTCATGAACTAATGAGGATGGCCCAGATCATGCATAAAACTTACGTAGATCGTCATCATCGAACCTTGCAGTTAATTAAGGGAGACCAAGTTTTCCAATGTAAAGATACCCCCGATGATCATCAATACATTAGAGACTGTGCAGTGTGATGGAGAGGTTGCTTATAGCCTCACTCCACTCCCATAGCTACAAAAGGTGGAAAACATCTGCCATGTGTTGCAGTTGAAGAGACATGTGCATGACCCCATGAACCTCATAGACTAGGGAGTGATAGAAATTGAGGATTGAGACACCCATATGGGCCACCTAGTGGTGATCGAGGATCAGTAACAGAGGAACCTTATTGGACAAGACATCACTTTGGATCACGTTCTATGACATTATAGAAACATGTATGAGAGTTCTTGGAAGTTGGAGATCCATGCGTGGGATCAATATCTGAGTTATGTTTCTAGTTTTTATTTTCTAGGATGAAAATATTAACGTAGGTAATGATGTGTAGACCTAGTATTTCCCTTGTAAGACTTTCAAATATTTCTATATATATTTACAGATCTAGGAACTGAGACAACATGTGATTACAAGGTCTGGTGTGCCCAGAGTTAATTTTATAAAAATTTAACATATATTTTATATTGTGTACACATAAACTATTAAAGAAAATAGGATAAATATTAAATAGTTTATTAGATTTAAAACAAAAACCACAGAGGAGTTTGGAACATGGTGTCTACCCTAGGCACGACAGAAAATGAGTTGAAAGGGGATGTTCAGACCCCTCACTCATTGGTGGTGTGTTTAATGAATGAATGAATGAATGAATTATTTAACAAATTAATTTATTTTCATTGAAACAAATAAATTTTTAAAGGTTAATCCTATAAAATTCATCCTGGTTGGCTTTATAATCCAGAATCACCAGTGAGATCTCTCTTCCACCTTCCTCTAGTGAATTACCTTGAATAATGATAAATATCTGGATTAGATCAAATTTGGATGAAAAAAATGAAACAAAATTCTTTAAATAGTTGGAAAACACATTCTTCATTAGTTATTTATCCTAAATCAAGGTATTACTCTTCAATTAGTGTTATTATCCCCTTATGATTAAAAGGATGAGTGGATCCACCTTCTTTCTTTGATCTAGTCCAACTACAGACATTCCATGTTCCTAAGTATATAAATTTAATTGATTTTGGTTGTTTTCTGATCTCGAATCCCCATTCTTAATAGATTATTCATAAATTCTTGGCCTCAATCATTTGACCGTTTTCATGTTCCTTTCTACCCATTTTTAGGATTCTTCATCGGTTGGAGCCCCGTTATCATAACTCAAATTTTCCGGGAGGTATTGAGCTTGATCAGACCCCCAGATTCATAGGGTATTAATGAAAAAATAATGGCTCAATGATTTGAGCACATATCTATGAATATTTAATGTTATGAATGATATTTTTAATGATTTGATATCATGAAATTGTAGGTGGAAGGATCCATGTGTTTGTGGAGTGATAGGAGTGCACATTTTCACATGAAATCACATTTATATCAAGTTTCCTGCCGCTTGAGGGACAAAATCCATCGATCAGTGGTTGGTCCATTAATTTCATTTTATGATAGGGCTGAAATCAATGTCTTGTACTAGATTTTAGGCACAGATTTTAGATGTAATGATTTTCTATAAATCATTACTATGTTTCATGTTCAATTAATAACACACGGCGTGTAGACCCTTTCTATGATGGAGGATAGGGTTTGAGAATGTAAAGGATGAAACATCCTATAGTCACACTAACATGTCGTGTATACACTTCTTGATTAGACAACCCATGAGACGAGTCACATGGATCAAAATCCATGTGGAGGTACACGAGATCTGGTACGCACCTGTGTACTCTGTTACATGTAAAATAGTGTGAAATACATGACCTTGGTCCTAGTTATCCAAGAAATGTTGTGTAGTCCACCTACATAACATGTACTAATACACATACAAGAAGTTTTGTTTTGACCAGGGGCATGGCTTGGTTTAGTTGTGGGACCACATTCCTTGTGGGTCCCATCACATGTTGTGTACCCCTTGAGTTTTTCTAAGGGAACTTCCAACATTCGTATCTCCTTTATTTGAACTCAAATTTTCCCCCATGAGTAGCCTATCATGAGTTTTGTTTTCACGAAGAACGTGATGTTTCCCTCATTTGTTGTTTTTTAGATATTATGTGGAATGTTCCTCAAATGGAACATTCTTGAGGTGGTGCTCGATGACTGAAATGGTTAGTTAGGATCACAAGTGGTGGAATTCCAAGTGGAACCCTCCAACTAGGAAGCGTATGAGTCCTAGATGACTTCTAGAGTGGACCCTCCAGTTGGGATGTGAATGATTCCTCTAGAAACTATTGAGTGTAACCCTCCAGTGGGGCTGTGAAAATGTCCTAGAATTTATGAGTGAAGCCCTCATGTATAAAAAATATAGCATAACAATTCACATAAACGTTCTTCGACTATGAGAATTATTTTTATTGGAAATGTTCCCAATTGTGAATAGTTATTACTAATCATGTTTATCTTTTATAAAAATTGAAAAACAAAAGACACAAAAAAATTTAGGATTACAATGAATCACCCATAACAATTACAGCATATAAAATGATTAATAAAAAAAAATTCATTCCAAAAAAGGAAGAAAAAAGTTATTCATGTTAATGTTTTCAAATTTTAAATGTTTTTTAAATAATCATGATGATCAATTTTTCAAGAATTTCAGAATTCAAATATAAAAAACCGAGTTTTACCAAAATTTCAAAACACATTCTTATAAAAAATTTGGAAAGAAAAACAATAAATGGTATATCAACATGCATGGTAAAAATAAAACACCTAATCATTGTTTTTTAAAAAATTCATCATGGAAGTATGAAATCTGCTCACGGTAACTAGTATCATAAATTATTTCAAAATTCCTAATACATTCACTAAAAAATATACTAACCATGCTTTAGTAATAATTTTAAAAATTAGGAAAATGTGTTTTAATTCAATGAATTTATCCAATGGAAACAAAATACAATTCAGGAATAAGAATTTTATAACAAGAAATGGAAAAAAAAAATCATGTCCTAAAAAATTCTCAAACAAATATCTCATACCACTTAGTCCCCATTTTAATTTTTTTTTCTGGTTATATTTCTAACTCTGGAAACAATAATTTCAAATTATCAACTAGAAGATGAGAAAATCATAGAAAAAGATATAAATTTCACAATTTATATAATTAAATTCATTTATATCTTCCCGAAACCATCTCATTAAATCGAAAGTGAAAACCATCATGATGCATGTTTCTCTCCTAGGTCTCTTCCCTACAAGTAGTACCACCTCTTGTGGTTGTTCAGTAGGATAAGAGTCTATGTATCATATCATGGAGGTCCTTAAAATACCATGTCCAAACTAGTCTACCTAGTCAACATCACTAACTAAGATCACCTAACACTTCTTCCATACCAAACCTATAGAGTCCTCACATGTTCCTAAGTTTAATATCTACATCATCTCTCAACCAAAACCTTCAATTATGCTGCTTCATGACCCCATAACCTAGAGATACCCATCCCTGGTTGAAGATGAATAGAGGGGTATAACATCCCATGAGTATCACCTTTACTGGGCCCCATGTTAGATACTAGCATCAAAGGTATAAAAATCACACATATTTAAGGAATTACCCAAAATAATAAATATTGGGTCTGGTGATAGAATGAAAAAACACCAAGAAACTAAATCACATAATATAAAAATAGAAACCAAGTCACCCTATCATTCATGAATAATGACAACACATATAAATAAAAATCTTTGAGTGAATATCAAAATAAAATTCCTATAAAAATGATTCAACATAAGCTCCAAAATCCATGCTAGTAATGGCTTGTTTGGTTCTTGAAGTCCCCTTGAAAACATAAAAAACATTTTATATATATATAGTGTGCAAATAAAATATATACTTATTGGGATCATGCCAGATTTCTATCATTAACAGGTGAAAATACCATACGAATGCATATATAAATAAAAAAGAACCAACAAGCACCTAAATAGTTCAACTAACTAATCCCAGCCTCACCATTGTCCATTCAAAAAATAATTCATCCATGTAAAATAATATAAGAAGAAATATATTGAAAACAAGTACCCCAAAACATTTTACCATTGATTTGAAACTCTCATTCCCAATATAATATGTATGGGAACTCCCATCTATTCCATATCTATCAGCCTCATGACACCACAAGAATCATCATAATGTGAAATTTTCTACTCTCAACCAATTCTAAAAACCTTATGACAACATTACCATAATCATACCATAATCAAAAACCTTATAATAATCTTCCTTAAATAGTGTTCATGAAACAACCCTTTGCAAAGGGATTAAGGGATTTCATAGAATATACCTAATGTTGTAAAAGAGATAAGGAGAGTTAACTAACTCACTCAAGATAGCATGTACGCACCCAAGCTATAAGCCAAGAGGCACTTCTTGCATGGCCTAGAAAGAGTATCTATAGCTATGTGGGGGATCTTCATGAGACACCTACATAGTTTACCTATTCATGTGACCTCCTTCACCAGGGTCTGGAAATTTCCTATAAATAGGACCTTTGAGCTACTAATTTTCAATGACTAGAAAAACCTAATAATCCTCAAAGATCTGCTCTCCCTAGTTCCTTTACTAGGCCCTAAAATCCTTTCAGAAATATTTCCATGAATATAAGAAGTTATAAAGAATGTATGGTATTATTATTAGAGTCTCCCTTATGTTTTAAAACATAAAACACATGTCTGATCCACCACACCTAGTCAATGAGAACTAGGGTAAAGTCCCCTTCTTATGTTCGAGACATGAGTCCTGATCAACAAAAGACACTTGATGAGACCCTTATAGCCTATATCAAAGCCTATACTAATTTTTTTCCAAGGTTTTCCATGAACAAAATAACTATCTAGCTATCTAATACCCCACCTGTGTGATCAATCTTCAGCTCACTCAGGTTTACCGTGCATGACACCACTTCTTCTCACCCAAACCTCAAATGTTTGAGCCACCTTCAGATCTCCGAAGATTAACTTTCACAATCCACCATCTAATCACCCTAAAAGCACATATGTGATCCCAACTTTGAGCCCCTTTTTTATGATACGAGTTTGATTTCACCTCTTCCCTTGGATCCATCATCTAAGGGGGACCATGTAGATTCCATCCCCAAAGTCTCCAAAAATGTATAATCAAAGCATCAGACACATCGTCATGTACTATTGTTTATACATTCTAGTGGTAATATAGGTACTAAATTTATCATACCTAGTATTTGGGATCCTTGGAGTCTTCTCAATTATACCTTCTCATGGTAACGAGGACCCCAAACTTGGTGAATATTTCAGGGACATCCCCATTTTAGAGAGTGGGGGACCCACTTTCCTTTACCTTTGATGAGGGATAGTTCCGTGTCTTCCTATCATATTCATTGAAATTAGGACAAGTGTATCCCTACAAGAGTAATAACCTATTGTTTCTTGAGGGTGTATCTAAATGGGTCTGTAATTCCCGACCCCAGTTACCAAACAAAGAGGAGAGATAGGAACATAAAATCCCTTTCTCTATAATGTTTCCTCGATCTCATCAACCACTAGATAAAGAAGATTGTGTGGTTTGATATAACTTTCAAATAATCTTTTTTCTAACACCAATCATTAATCATTTGAGAATATAAGGGTAGATGCCGAAAAAAGTCCGTAACTCCTAGAGGAAGTTTCGAACGGATGAAGCGAAGACATATTCGGACTCAGAGGCCCAGTCCGGGGGACCTGGAAGTGGTGCGTGAAATTAAAGGGTATGCGCATGGAAAAATTTTGTTCATGCGAAGGACTCTCAGGATTCTTGAAAAGGAACTGGCGCAGTGCACAATTTTGCACGCCCAGTTCAGCGCAAGGCGGCCTTGCGTGCCGATTGGTCCTGGTGCGGAAGATTTCGCGCACCGCCCAGATTCCGCGAAGGAAGAGACCTATAAATAGAAGGCGACTCCAACCGTTTCAGGGTTGAGGAATTTGTACCAGCTCCCATGCGTGCAATTGGGACTCCCACACGCATAATATGAATTCTAGGTAAAACCCCTTTTCGTGCAAACTTTCCACGGGGTTCGCCTTTGCGTGCAACCCCACTAGCTTAAGTGAATTTTCCAACTCCTCCAGGTTCTTCCTTTGCGTGAAATACGTTCCCCATGCGCGCAAACCCATCCAATTGTGCGGAATCCCTTCCAAATTGCATGCAACCCCTTCGTTTGATTTTTCCATGTCTTAGGGATCGGCTAGTGCCCCCGGGCGCAATCCATGCCCTTTGCGTGCAATCTCCTAGCCGCGCGCAATCCTTCTGACCCAATTCCGTGCCATCCTAATTTTTTGCACGGAATACTTCTCTTTGCATGCAAAACCCAGGACCCCTCACCTTAACGCCCTCGGGTGACTCTCTGCGCCGGTGCCCGATGTCTTCCATACCGGGGATGGACTCCATACGTTGTTTTCTTGTACGGCCTTCCAGGCTCATACTAAGTACCCTCAAGGTACCATGGGTGGTGTTTCCTGTTGCGTTGCTTTGTCTCATGCTTCTTCACATAGGCACGCTAACGATTATTTCTTCTTCGCATAGCCATGCTAAAGTGGACCCCTCGATGGTTCGCCCTGCGGCCCCCTTCACTAAGGCCTTGCCAATGTCTTCCCTCCCACAAGGGGAGAGGGTGTCAGGAACGTAATCCCTAAGGGTGTGGAGAGAAACCACCTCGTCCGAGCTGTAGGACGTTAAATGGCCATGCACCTCTTCCTCAACACATGATGTTAAACTATGATCTGACCCCATGCCTCACACACAGGGTCCCCCGACTTGAATATGCTCTCTTCCCGCTCATCTCCACGGGGATGTTGAGGTCATCCCTAACAGGGGGGTGAATTATTGGAGTGGTTCTTGTCCACGGGAGAAGGGCTGCCTTAGAGTGTAAGCCCCAAGCCTCTCTAGAGGAATGTTGCACCCATGCACCTCCATACTTCCCCACTGCCAAGGCCAGGGGAGGGCGTGATAGGGAATGAGGAATCTCTTCTGTTTGGTGCCAAATCCCTCTCCCTCTGTGCTTTGTCACACCACGGGCCTCCATCTTGGAGTAAGTCCTGACAATAAGGGCTTCTAACCACATGTAAGCCCATGTTTCCTCTTTGGGCCACTCAACGCATAAGCCGCTCTCCGGTTCCCACAGACGCACCCTTTTGTGATGTGATCGTCTGGTCCCTACTGCCTCTTGTTTCTCACACCGATCATGACTTAGATGAGCTTAGAGTGAGCATCGACCATGAAAACCTATTATGGGCCACCTTAGAGCATAAGCCCCATCCCAGCGAACTACAGGGACTTTGATCCATTTCATGACATGGTAAGTAGGAAGCCTCCATTAGGTTCAAGCCCACCACCTAGTCATTATGACCACCATTTCGTATCAGTTTTCCAACCCCATGGGCCGTCTCAGAGCGTAATCCCCATGCCCTCATCCCGCATGACGTTAAACTGTATGCCCCCGTCCCGCATGACATTAAACGGTATTCTGTGAACTACGTGGACTTTGATCCGTGCTAACGCATGGTACGTAGGAAGCCTCCATGAGGTTCAATCCCATCACTCAGTTGTTCCAACCCCTCCACATTGGTTCACCAACACTATTATGGGCCGCCTCAAGCATAAGCCCCCATATCCATCATTATGGGCCACCTCAGAGTGTAATCCCCATATATCCCCCATCATGGGCTGCCTCAGAGCGCAAGCCCCATATCCAACACCCACGTCTCATCCTGACCTCTCCCTTGATCCCATGTGCCCGAGGAAGCTCATGCCCTAGCCCGAAGTTCTTACTTCCTCTAGGATCTAATCCATGCGTTCATTCTCATGGGTCGACTCTTTAGGTGTCCCACCGTATCAGCGAACTACGCGGACTATGATTCCCTACCATGGGGATATGTAGGAAGCCTCCATGAGGTTCAAACCTGTCACTCCATCACCCATCCTGATTCCTACCCGGGCTGCCACATCCCGGTGGGATCATACCACCTCATTCCACTCCATATTATCGAGGAAGTTGCCCACGTGATGGCCCCAATATCGGTGTTCTCCCTAGAGGGTCCTTCAATCTGGTCTACTCTTAGTGTTCCAATCAGTCCGATCCATCTCCGCAAGACGTTAAGCTCGTGACATACCCCATGTTAAACATGGGAAGCTAAGGAAAACCTCAGATGGAACACAATTCCCCTCGTTCAATGTGGGATTCCTCAGGCTTCCGTTCCCTCGAGAAGCCCTATAAAAAGGGACAGAAGACAGACATGCCAATCCCCCAGCGTCAAGGCGCACCAACGACACCCCAGCTTGACCATTCTCATCACCGAATGTTATTTCCCCAACCAGACCCCTTTGAGAGTCTTGACAGAAGCAGCGTAATTAACTGGTGTCCATGAAATTATGGCACCAGGAACGAGGTTCACGAATACGTCTTAAATCTATGAGGGAGACCCAGATTAGGTGATGAGCTCCGAGGAGGAATCCACGGAAGGAAGACCCGACATGCCATCATTTTGGTTTCGATCAAGGATAAGATGCCCCTGAATATGGAACAGATTCCGCCCAACTTTGGAAAGCGGGAATGCAGGGCAACAGGCCACACATCCTCCCCTGCGTGATGAATGCGCGGGCGTGCCCCGGGGGAAAGAGTCGGAAACAAAAAATGGTAAACCCGACGTGAATCTCTTCTCCTCAATACGGAGACTGGTAGCATTCGGGGTTTCTGGAGATTAGTAAGTCACCAGTTCCGGGCACCTAGCACCGGGACGTGAAACCTGCCAGAGGTTAAGGCAGTCAGGACGTTGAGCAGTCCGTTCTGCGACGTCGTCAGCATGGATCCCTCTTACCAACCATGGAAGATGGAGTGGCACTGGGATGTTGGTTGTCGATTGCTTTTTATATTAGAGATAATGGGTTCATCTCCCTGCTTCTAGGAATCAGATCCCTGCATCCGAACCTCGATCGCCACCTTCCCACTGGCGCAGGGGAAGGGGCAGTACCGACGCGGCCACCCCGCGCAGTCCCACCTTTTCCACAGCTGCTCTGACTCCGACCTCTGTAATTTCCGGGCACTCACGCCCCCTCTCCCCATCAGAAATCATCCAAAGAAGGTTGATCGACGACCTGGTTTGGAGGTACAAGGAAGAAGGGGTCATCCCCACGAGAGACATGGACCGTTTTGATCTAGAGGCAGCTGTACCTCACTGCTATCATCGCCCCCCGGGGGCGGTGCCGGTAGCCACAGATCCCCACTCCGACGTTCAACCGTTTTGGGAGTTTATCCCCAGAGCACCCTGAAACCTCCCTTCCATATGCCGATGAGGTAGGGGATGTCAGAGTTCGCCTGTTCGGAGACCCATTTCAGGGGTCCATGGCAAGGTCCCCTAGCAGGCTTCGTCGACGCCGCCGACCGACTCACCGGGCCGAGGGGTAGGCAATATTTGTTCCCGCACCACTGGCTCAAACCCGTCTGACCCGACGCCAGCGTCGGGCGCGAGAGGAAGTGAATTCCCTTCCTAGGGCACTAACATTAGAAACCACTGTGGACCGAGCCACTCCTGACCCCTGTTATCAGACCCCCGCACATGTTGAGTAGGGGCAGTTACATACCTGACCCAGATCGAGGCCCTGACCTCCCCCAGGCCGGTTTGGTCGACTCTCCCAGTCACTGGCACATGCAATGGCCACCGCGGACAAATTCGCGGTAGTGCCATCCACTATGAAGGCATACTCTGTGCCACCAATCAGGAAAGAAGGAGGCTTCCCCGTGACAGCTATGCGTCGGGTATGGCTTTTTCCAGCACTCACTGCACTGGGTACGGGGTCACTCCCCCTACCACTGGCCACGAGCATGGAGCTGTTGCATGTCCGGCCACTCACCCACATGGAGGTCCTCCCCATGTCCCTTTCAACATCTGTCCCGGTGCTTCTCGTACCCGGCCTTCCGTCCTCTCTTCCCCACCACTATTGCGACCAGAGGACTCCATTATGGAGATCATCCTTGCTCCGAGGATCCACCCAGGGGCTGGAAGGAAGGACGTCGTCACCGTAAGAGATATGTCAGGGATGTACGGATGGAAATCAAACCAGTCTGTTTCTTGGACTCTGAAGCGGAGTACGACTCGGCGATGAAGCCCCCCCGGTCCTTTGAGTCAAGGGTAGGGATGGGGACGCGGCGCGTCAGCCCTGTACTCCCCAAATGAAAGATCTGTATGATCCCCTCCTCCCTCCGAATGTATATCCAGGAGGACAAGGACTTGGCGTACCCCCAAGGATCAAACTTGCAGTTACCATTGGCCTGTCTGGAAGCACCTTCCACATTGGTGAGAGAGGGGGGGGGGGGAATTTTCTTGGGACCAACGGAAGAGTCGCGACATGAAACTCCCTCGGAAATGATTGAAAATGTGACAGGAGGCCTATTCTCCAGCCCATCTTATCGTGGCATGGCAACCAGGACACTGCCACCCTCGGAGGATGACTTAGGATTCGGCGGCCAATCAGCCTGCTCGCCGTATTCTTTGTCGGACAACCCACCATCCCAACGGCCTTCCTCAGCACCGCTACCTGTTCCCTAGACATTCTCAATTGATGAGATGGGGCAACAAGGGACGGATCATCAAGCAGAGTCGTGTAGCTTCTGGACTGTCCTCACAGTAGGCCACTTCCCCGAGAAGTTTTGGCCGGTCGCAGGATCAGATTTTGATATTCCAGAATCGCTCACCCCAGGAGAGTTTGAATGTTTCCTCCTGACTCTCCGGGAAACTCACTCCCATCTTCACCACCAGCGACCGCCTTACCCTGGGAGTCAGGCACATCTCGAGGATATCGGTGATCGATGCTGTTGGGTTGACCTGGCCGCTCTCCCCGCGGTTCATCACCCTGAGTCATTTGGCCACCACAAGGCCCTCCAACTACAATGTGTCCAGAGTTTTCAGGTACTCCGCAAAGTTATCGAGGAGGACACCCCCCATGCACACATCCATGGATGGGGGAAGTATTCTGCGCTTCTCTTCTGCACAATTCTCTGATAGCCCAACTCTCTTGGTGGCTCTGAAGGAATGCCGCCAAGGGTAGTGGCGGTCAACATGGATGAACTTTCGGAAGAGGGAAATGGTTTGGAACTTCTTGACGGGGACTCAACCCCTGAAGAAAAGCCGCTACTGGATCCATCAGGGAGAATCAATTGCCATTAGAGGAACCTCCTGGGTCTCCCCACACCAACTAAGGCATTAACACTGAGCCGAAACATCAGCAAGGGTAAAGAGCACGTCGGGGCTGTCAAGATTACCGACCCATCTGCCTGGGTACAGAAAGAAGAGGAAGATCCCGAGAAGGCCACGCTATGCCAATAGCTTTCTGAGATAAAGAGGATGGTTGATGAGCTCCTGGTCGAGCGCATTGCAGAGCGGCGACCTAACTACGGTGATCCTAGGCCAGGACAACATGGGCAGGAACAACTACCCCTCTATGATACTATCCTAGGAAACCGCGATCATGCCATGTTCGCCGATAGAGGAGAAGTCATGGATCAGGGAAAGAGAGCGCGATACATTTCGCCGAACCCTCCTGAGCGTCGTGGTCACCCGAGGGACCCTGCTCAGGTTCCTCACGCTGCCCCAAGAGTCGCTCCACCAGCCGCCCCACGATTTTCTGAGCTCGACTACCGGATTGAAGAGGCCGACAATTCCCTTGTGGTTAGAGATCCCCATCAGGACAGTAACCCGCATCCAAACGATCAGATGGAGGCGCTCATTGCCTGCTTAGAGGCTTTGGAAACTTGACAGGTGGCAATCCCACCAGTCGAAAAGCCATACCCAGCATGGGTGGATGACATGCTAGCCCCGCCGGGATTTGGGAACCCCACTTTCTCCCCCTTTAACGGGACTGGAGACCCTCCAAAACACATGTACCTCTTGAAATCGAGGTGCGGGCCTATGTTAGGGACTCCGACGCAGTAGGAGTCCACCAAGCTCCGTTGCTTCGTTCAGACACTAAAAGTGTCAACATTCGTCTGGTACAACCATCTCCCTGTTGGATCTGTGACTAGCCAGGAGGACCTTCGTAGGAAATTCCTCTACCAGTATATTTCCACAACCTGGAAGACGAACATCGCAGACCTATTCAGGTGCAAACAAAGGCCCGATGAGCAATTCGTGGACTTCATCGCCCGATAGAAGGGGATCACATACTCCCTTGACATGCCACTAACTCAGAAGAAATTACTGAAAATGTGTGTAGGGAACGTCAAGGCAGAGCTGGTTCCTTCTCTGATCACTCAGAATTACCTCATAGGGTTCCGGGACTTCTCAGACACGGCTTAGCGCCTCGAAGAAGCCCTGTAACAGGCTAGTCAGGCACGCCTTCTACATCCCGTGATCCCTACAAGGAGAGCCGCCAGAGCCGAGCCCGCTGTTGTGGCCCAGATAGAGGCCCCCATGCAGCTGGAGTTGCTACCAGTGAGTCCAGCTCCGCAGTCCCATAGGGGTCCACTCCCACGGTCATAGCCTCTGGCCCAGCAGTGACCGCCTCAAAATCGACAACTGCCTTCGCGCAACGCATCAACACCACCTAGAAGAGATGATCAGGTTACACCTCCTTGGCATGCCCCTCCGTCCCCTCGTCAGGTCCAGCCTCCTAGAGCCCCCTTTCCAGACAGAAGGAATCAGACTTACTTGTTTGATGATCCTAGGTCCCCAGTTATTTCTTTAGTGCCTTGGAGCAGAGAATCGTGCGACTGCCTGAGAGGCGGAAGCCAGAGGAGGTGCACCTCACTGATCACCCCAACTACTTCCCTTATCACAGGACCCTATGTGACACCATCCAGTGATGCTATGTGTTCATGGACTGGCTCCAAAACCAGATTGACAACTACATAGTCAGGTTGGGCCCGGCCCCGGCGCAAGTGGCAGGTGTCTTTGTGAGATCAAATTGCAGTAGTGGCAACAAGGATGAGTGGCAGTAGGTTTCCGACTGTGGGTCCCAGAAGTATAATGATTGGATGGCCCGCAAGATGGTCGCCCACGCCCATGGCATCATCCGTGCCTTCCTGAATCAGCCAGAGCCCTCATAATTTCCGAGCGCTACGTCAGTATCATCTTCCCAGCCTACCTCTTCTCAGAAGAGCAAGCGACGACGCAAGAAGAAAGAACGCGCCCTACCAATGCCCTCATCATCCCACACTTTTGGCGATTTTATGCCCCCAGAACTGGGGATCCCTCCGAGACTCCATATGGTAGTGGATGAATCCTCGAGTGATAGTCCAGGGTACGCTTCGGTTAACACCGTAGAGTTGGTAAATCCCTTTTTGACTCCCGATGATGAGGAACGCCAGGTGGACCTTCCCAATGTCTCCAGCCGTTTCCAACGTCGGCGGATCCACGACTACGCGAATCACCGGGGCACGACAGTTGGCACATCTAGATAGGTCATGCACGCCACTAAGACCAGGTAGCATGCCCAATACAGAGCTCAGCGCACGTGGCCCCTTCATCTGGTGTCGACAGGTTCGCCTCTACCACTGTTTGTGTTGCTGGATCAGGCAGAACCACCTCATCCGTGCAGCGACTAGCTCTGCCCTGCCACAAGCTGACCCCAGCCATCCGGACCTCGACAACTGAACATCGAGACGTGCCTAGTACCAGTTAGTCACTAGTCCAGCCGATAGAGCCTGTCATGCCTCCAATCGCAGAGCGGCCTCATGTAAGCAGAAGCTCGTGTTTCCCCGAAAGTAAGATGTCCTGAAGCACCTGGACGGAATTCCAGCAAGGATTTCTATCCTTGAGGCTCTTCTCCTGTCATCTAAAATCCGTGAGGCACTCGCCGAGGCCCTAAGGAGCCCCCTCTAGTTTGAGACGAAGGTAGCGGCGGCGGAAGCCTTCCACGCTGAGGCAATTGAATACGCCGAATGTCAGGCAGTTATGTCGTTCTCTGGTGAAGATGAAGACCCTCCCATATAGGGGAACATTCTCCCACTATACATCACCGGCCAGTTCAATGGAATGTAAGTCCTCCACTGGCTTGTTGACATGGGTTATGGGATTAACCTAATCCCAAATCGGACACTGCGAATGTTGGGGTTGTCTAAGGATGATTTAACTCCCTCCGACCTCAGTATCCAGGGGTATGATAGGACCGAGCAAACTTCAGTCGGCAGGATTTTCTTGAAGACCCAATTCGGTAGCCTAATTTCCAACACTGAATTCATGGTTGTCTCCCAGGACACCACCTACAATGCGTTGATGGGCAGGCCATGGATCCACCTTCACACAGCGGTCCCCTCATCATATCACCAATGCCTAAAATACTCCCTTAATGGTCGAGTATGCGTTCTCCAAGGAGATGCATCTCCTTTTTCCTCTTGTGATTCCCATTATCTGGACGTCGACTATTACCAGAGCAAGGATATGTAGATCCTGGCAGGTGAGTTTGAGCCCGCCACTGTCACAAGTGATCTCTGGGCAGGTTTGGATGATTCTTATGTCATCCCAATCCATCGGTTAGAGGCCACAACCCCCGACATGCGGCAATTCTTTGTTTTTTTCGGTTACTAGAGGAAGGCAAATTTTCGGGTCCAAGCGACGGCGGAAAATAACCTCATACTCCTAAAATAACTAGGCCCAGGTAATTCCTGAACCTCTTACCCCTGTACGATATCGAGACGTCAGGCTCATCGCAACAACAGTACGTCATACGTGTCTATCACGCCGGGCTGGGATCGACCGGCTCAAGCCACCACGCCACTACTTCTTTGATGTCTTCAAGTGTGGTCCCTTGGGCCGAAGACTAGATGGGTTTGGATCAACCGCCTTTGTTTCCATGGTCTCCATATTTCATGAGTCTCTAGCCATGACGACCACTGCCACCCAAGCCAGTACCATCTTCCCATCAGGGCCTAATAGCCCCGAAATGGCTCCCCCCATAGATGATCCCTTCACAAGTGGAGAGGAGGACATAGAAGATACTCCCCTGCCATTGAGGAGGGCATCTCCACCATGGTCGATGAGTTAGTGCAGGTGAACCTTGGTGCCGAGGCAGACCCAAGACCCACATTGGCCAGCACCGCTATGCCCCCCGAGGAGTGGAAACAGTGCGTAGACTTTTTTAGACAGCACCGTGATGTGTTCTCTTGGAGTTACGATGAGATGTCAGGACTAGATCCTCAGGTAGCCGTCCACCACCTTGGCCTTCCTGCAAACCATCGCGGGTTCAAATATCCTCCCAGAAAGATGCACCTGTCTCCTGGTGCCCTAGTTGAGGCTGAATTTGATAAGCTCATCAAAGCCAACTTCATCAAAGAAGTTCAGTACCCTAGGTGGCTAGCCAAAATTGTGCCAGTCAGGAAGAAGAACAGACAGATCAGGGTTCGTATCGACTTCCACGACCTCAATTGCCACTGTCCGAAGGATGATTTTCCACTTCTAGTGACAGAGTTGTTGATCGATGCCACGGCCGGGTTCCAATCCCTCTCCTTCATGGATGGATATTCCGAGTACAACCAGATCCAGATGGCCCCCGAGGATGAAGAGTTCACTGCCTTCAGGCCCCCCCAAGGTACTTTATATTACCAGGTTATTCCCTTAGTCCTAAAGAATGAGGGTGCTACCTATCAATGGGACATGCATCACATATTCAAACCAAACCTCGGCACACTGGTGGAATGCTACGTGGACGAACTAGTGGTAAAATCTCACCAGCGCTAGGACCATCTCAAAGACATTGATAAAGTGTTCGTCTTCCTCTGTTCTCGCCACCTGAAGATGAACCCATTGAAGTGTGCCTTCGAGGTCACCACTGGAAAATTTCTTGGCTTCGTTGTCAGATAATGAGGCATTAAGATCGACCCAGATTAGATCAAGGCCATCATCTAGATGCCTCCCCTTAGTAATATTCGGGAGCTCAGAGGCCTCCAAGGCCACTTAGCCTATATATGCCGATTCATTGCGAATCTGGCCGGAAAGTGTAAGCCCTTTTCCCGGCTCATGAAGAAAGGCGCCACCTACGAGTGGGATGAAGAGTGTTAGATCGCATTTGAGGAAATTAAGCAGTATCTACTCCAACCTCTAGTATTGATTCCACCCATTTCCGGAAAGCCGCTGGTCCTTTACGTGACCACCTTGGAATGATCCCTCGGCGCACTTCTCGCCCAGAAGAACAATGAGGGGACAGAGAACAGCCTCTACTACCTTAGTTGCATGCTCCTTGATACAGATGTTAGATATTCTCCCATCGAGAAGAGATGCATGTCGCTAGTATTTTCAGTACAGAAATTGAGGCACTACTTGCAGCACCATGAGGTACAACTGTTCTCTCGGGTAGACTCGTTAAAATACATCCTGATCCGACCTGTGTTGGATGGCCGACTGGAACGCTGGGTGGTGATCCTCCAGCAGTTTGACATCAGGTTCGTACCTCAGAAGGCTATTAAAGGATAGGTGTTGGTAGACTTCATAGATGATAATATGACCTCCGCAGATCAGCCACTGGATCTAGGCTTTCCTGATGAGGTAATCCTCTCAGTCGATCATGTCATCCCATGCTGGGAGTTTAACATTGATGGTGCCTCTCAGAGCCCCACCTGTAGAAGGCTAAATGATCCTAGGCTCAACCTAGTGGACCTGGGTGTCATCTTCATCACCTCGGAGCAAGCCGTTCTGCCGTATTCATTCCTGTTGTCAGAAGGCTGCACCAACAATGAGGCAGAATATCATTCCCTCATCAATGGACTCAAGCTGGCTCTCGAGATTGATGTGCCCCATATTCTTGTGAAAGGGGACTCCGAGATGGTCATCAAGCAGGTCAATGGTGACTACGTTGACATAAATCTAGAACTCATTCCATTGCTGGAGTGCACCCTCCGTCTAATGGCTATGTTCCCTTCTCAGACAGAGGTCGTTCAAATCCCTCGGTCACAGAACAGTCGAGCAGATTCTTTGGCCAGCCTGGCCGCATCACTTGCGGAGCCCAAACAAGACGACTTGATTATCCAATTTGCACACCGAAGAGTCATTTCTCTCATCATCCCGGAGGATGATCGTGTTCCGCAGGTGAACCATCTCACCGCTGGTGCCCCTACGTCAGGATCTCCGGGGACTTCAGATGCGTTAATCGGAATGGTTCTTGATTGGAGGACGCCCTTGGTTTAATATCTCCAGCACGACAATCTTCTGTCAGACTGAGACGAGAACGAGTGAATCTGATGCTGCACACTGTGGTTTACCCTTCAGAGCGGTCCCATCCTTGAGCAGGTCCTTTACAGGTGCTGATTTAATGGTGTTATCCTCCGTTTCCTTCGAGTATTCGAGATCCCACAGGTCATGCAAGAAGTTCATGCTGGTTCCTGTGGTGCCCAATAGGCCGGGTTGAAGTTTTCCCACCAGATTTGGAGGCTGGGGTACTTCTGGCCCTCCATGATCTATGATTGCATTGAGTTTTCCAAGAGGTGTCACGCATGCCATGTTTACACCAACATTATGCATCGGCCACCGGAGCCTCTGCACACTACCAAGTATTCTTGGCCCTTTATAGTCTGGGGGCTGGATGTCGTATGACCTTACCCACCGGCGATGGCCCGCCCGTGCCGGTTCATTCTGACCGCTATGGATTTCTTTTCCAAGGGGGCATATGCAATTCCTCTCAAGGAAGTCAAGGCTCATTCTATCGCTGACTTCGTGGGTTCCAATATCATCTATCAATTTGGAGTACCTCATGCTATCCTCACGGATAACAGAACCAACTTCAGAGCAGCCGAGATGAATAAATTGTATGCCAAGTACAACATTATCTCTAACCACACCTCCCGCTATCATGCGCAGGAAAATGGACAGATCGAGGCATTTAACATAACCCTCTATAACATTCTGCAAATAATTGTTTGTTAGAATAAGAAAAGTTGGTCGGACAAGCTCCCCAATTCCCTCTGGGCTTATCGGACGACAACTCCTAATTCCACCCAGGTAACTCCGTATTCCCTGGTGTACAGAGCTGAGGCCATCCTGCCCATCGAGATTCATTTTCCCTCATTGCGCACGGCGGTCTACGACCAGCAAGCGCTGGATAGAGTTGCCTAAATCTGCCTAGCTGAATTGGAAGCGCTGGACGAGAATAGGCTTCATGCTTTACATAACCTGGAAAGGAATCAGAGCAGGATGGCTCGAGCTTTTAACAAGAAGGTTTCCCTTCGTTCTTTCCTTCATGGTGACCTGGTACTGGCTCTCAGAGCGCCAATGATTCCCGGTAGGAAGCCACCCAAATTGGAGCCCAAATGAGAGGGGACTTTCATCGTCTATAAGGTCTATCCCAATGGTGCATATTCCTTGGTGACTATGGATGGTGAGCGTGTTACTCCTCCCACCAACACCAAGTTCCTCAAACAATATTTTGCCTGAACCCCTTGTGTCTGATCCCTAAGACCAAAAACTCAGATCCTTTCGCGGTCCCACATGACCTTAAACTGCAACCGGTCCTGCATTACTCTAAACTGCATTTTTCCCTAAATCTGGGCCCATCGGGTCCATGATCTAAGACCTAAAACTAAGATCCTTTCACGGTCCCGCATGACCTTAAAATGCACCCGGTTCTGCATGACTCTAAACTTCATTTTTCCCTACATCTGGGCCCCTTGGGTCTAAGCTCTAAGACCTAAAACTAAGATCCTTTCGCGGTCCCTCATAACCTTAAACTGCACCCGGTCCTGCATGACTCTAAACTGTATTTTTCCCTACATCTGGGCCCCTTTGGTCCGAGTTCTAAGACCTTAAACAAAGACCCTTATAGTCTACCTTGACATTAAATTGGATGCAAGTCCTCACTGCAAGACGTTAAACTGCAAGCTGGTTAGGCATCCATGACCAATGCCCAGCCTCAGGCCCCTTGGACTTCTCGTGCCTCTCAGCCCTAGCCCTTACCTAGAGCGTGCGGTGCGGTGTAGGATCATGTCCTCATTCATGACGAGTTATCCGCCGCACCGTGAACTCTCCCTAGAAGAAATACGTCTTCTTGTTCAACATGACGTTAAACTGTGCTTCTAGAACTACGTGCGGCTTGATTCTCATCCTGATGGGATACATAGGTCCGCATGAACACCTAGATTTCAGGTCTAGCCACATCTCTTATGATATCGCACGATCTCCCGGTCGCCTCAGTCTTTTGGTCTATCCCTCCCCACAGGGGGATGTATCGGTATGGTACAAGGTTTTTGGCACTATGCCCCCTTCTCCCGGGAATCCACCATCTTTTGGACGCTCCCCGACTGAGCCCTTCGACCCTTTCTAGTGGTCTGCTAATGTGTTCAGAGTACTCTTGTCTAGGACCTAGAGTGTCAGATTTGACTTAGGCAAGTTTTCTACCACTTTTCACGCTTCGTGCTACCCTTCATTCGGGCCCCCATTATCTTTCACACCCTGAGGGACCCCCATGAATGGCCTTGATACAACGCCTAAGGTCTCTCCTACCGTCACGGGCCAACACCCCTGAAGTTTTCGGGAAATAAATTGATACAAATCCCGCGTTGTGAATGTGGTCACCGGATGTTTCTCATTTGTTTGCCCTTATATTTAGGCTAACGCGACAGGATACTGTGTTGCGAACAGGGTCAGCCGTAATCCTCAGTCATCACGCCGGCTCTTTCGGGCCCTGAATGTTGGTTGCATGATTCACATTATGTTCCACCCCATCGTGTCAAGGTGGAATCTCGACACTCCTTGCACTAACCCTCAGTGCACCCCCACACGTCAGACGGACAAAGCTGCGTTACAACGTCTCTTGGGGCTCCCGCGATCCGAGCACTAAGATTAGAGGCTTGGGTATTCTCTAGGAGCAATGAATATCTTGACCCTCATCCCCACGGGATACAAGGAGTCACCCAGACATTGCGTTTTGGGCCCAGTGTAGTTGGGAGCTAGCATCTCCTACCCCCCTGATTTTTGGACCCTCGTAGGTCCCTTGGTCCGAGACCCCTCTCCCAGATTCGCCCGTGTTGACGGTATAAGGATATGCCCTCATTCTCATTGGGTACGCCTCATCGCATCGTGCGTATTCCCCCAGGTCCAAGACATATGACCTTAAACTGTGCTGTTTGGTCCCACCACATGACCATAAACTGTGATGATATCGTCCTGGACGCACGATGAAAAACGGAACTGCATTTTGGTGACCTCCCCATAGGGGACATCACATTGGGTATTGGTCAATTGCCATCCCATTTGTCCATGGCTGTGACAGCTTGATTATTGTGGCGACGCTAGGAATTCTTGCCCTAGGCTGGTCGCTCCATAAAAGAAAAACCATTCACCTTCAAGGACAAACATGATATATCAAATTACGATTCTTTTAGTGTGAGGGCTAGACCTGCACACCTCCTTCTTCCTTTGCGTAGGTGTCATGTCGTGCCACACCACCCCTCAAGAACTACACATGGCTTGATTCTCATCCTTATGAGATATGTAGGAGCGCCCGAGTACTTCCCCGCATGCCCAGCCTAACTTCCATGTTTGGTCCCTTGGCCTAAACACCATTCCAAGGAACACATGGTAAGCAAGACCTCATCCTCATTCACGTTGGGTTTCTTCGGTCACTTTACTATGAATCTCCTGCCCTTCTTACTGATCCTTGGTCCGAGCTCTAAGACCATATACTAAGATCTCCTATGAACTACGTCTGGCTTGATTCCCATCCTAATGGGATACGTAGGAATGCCCATACCTCCTGTCTTTGGGTCCATCTCGAGTTCAGCTAGTTCTTCTCTTCAGTCCCACCTTTGGGACCCCAACCACAGGACTACGTGGCATAGTGTGGGATGAAGTCCTCATTCACGTCGGGTTTGCAACAACTGCACCCCGCACACCCCATTCTAAGAATTATCCTTCTCGTCATTTCGTCTGACATGACATTAAACTATGATTCTAGAACTATATGTGGCCTGATTGTTATCCTTATGAGATACGTAGGAACGCCTGGACATTTCGTCTTGGGTCCTTCCCCAGGGATTACCAAGTCCCGTCCCTCCTAACTCTCGGCCCCTCAGCCTGACTTCTTGGGAAGTGCTGTAATTGCGACACCTACCACGAATAAGCTCGGGATGGCCCGTAGTAATGTTGGGAAGTGATAGTTCTCTTGCTAGAGAGGTCATGTCTGAAAATTGTGATGATCCATGACCATATTAATATGTCCGCCTAATGCACCTCTGCCACAGTGGCGCAATTTTGGGAGTGTTGGACTCTGTTCAAACAAACCACCACTCCACTTTCCACGCTTTGCGTGCCCCTTTATTCGGACCCTCACCCTCTTTCATGTTTGATGGGACCCCCTAACGGTACGGATGATAGACCTATGGTCCGCCTATTGTATCAATATGGATGATAGAACTGTGGTCAGCCTGTTTTAATAGTATGGATGATTGACCCATGGTCCGCCTACTGTCCTAGGCCAACATCCCGGAGGAATGCTCATATTTTATGGGATCCCCTAATAGTATGGATGATAGAATTTGGTCTGCCTACTGCAAAAATTTGGATGATAGACCTTTGGTCCGTCTGTTGTAGTAGTATAGATAATAGACCTATAGTCTGCCTGTTGTCCTAGGCCAATGTTCCGGATGACTTGTCAGTGATATTTGAGTTAGGCCCCATGTTGCGAACATGGTCAGCGGTCAGCCCTCATTTATTGTATCCATTTCGGGCCAGTGCGATATGGATGCTGCGTTTTGGCCACGGTTAACAGTTATCATCCATCGTCATGCCCCCATAGTGTTCTGAATTCGGGTAATGTGGTTCACCTTTTTCATCTCCCTATGTTCAGATAGATTTCAATGCCCCCAGCATTTCCCAGCTCGTGTGTTAGGGCACGTTGAGGAGACGATACATAGATCGGTCTGAGGTCCCCTCCTGTCGGCTGGACCTCCGTCTTCTCCATAGAAATCCAGGCCTGATTTCGAATGCCTGAAGCTTGGTTAACGCCCCACAGTTGGGTGAAATGATAACACAAGAATCCTTCTTTTCTCACGTTGGGTGCGACCCACAAGTATGACAACCCTGCTTTTATTACAAACTTACACATGATTTATTACATAAAACATCACTTGATACAACAAGAAGATCGAGAGGTTTAGTGTCTTTGGGGCTTAGGATCATTACATAAAAACTTAAAACATGAAATTCAACATCTTTATTGAAAACTTCCTTTACATGACCACTACATTCCCTCATACATAGCATTGCATAGGATAACCTGAGGACATGCATAAGAAAAGGGTGAGCTATAAATCCTAGTAAGGGAGTACACATGGAATAACACGAGGAGTACAATACATGTTAGAAAATGGTCACATCAATATATCATGAAAGAAACATGAACATAAAGGCATGATAAAGCATGATAATCAAAAAATTGATCTGTGGAAACAACACTTAACATGGAATTAGCATGAGCCAAGGCTCATTGCACATGGAGCATGAGTAAATCCTAATTTCACATAAAGCAAGAGTAAACCCTTGTTGCACTTGATTTAGAATGAGTCAACACTCATTTCACATGACGTATCATCATACTATACATTACCCAACACATAGGAGCGCTATAAGGGCGCACCCTTCTGAAGAATTTCATTTCATGCATAAGTGTACCACATGGATCATAAAACATGGATTCATAAAACATAATCATTTGTTTCACGATAAAGGAATATGGAATTAATACATGGAACTTTATAATCAATAAGTAAATGTTCATAAGGTTGAATACCCTTGATGGAGAAATGGGAATGGTATTCACTACCCAATGGCATTGGCTTAGAAAATCGGTGCGATTTTGGCAGCGTAACGACGTGACATAAGAATTCATAAAAATGGTTGATGAGAGAGAAAGAGGTTCCTAATCATATTTACATGTAATGGAAATTAAGGAGGTCATATAGATACATGTACCAATAATTTTAATGGAATTTAGATTCATGATACAAAAATATTGCTTGAATGTAAAAGAGGAGAGAGAAGTTCCTTTCGGAATTTCGTCATAGTAACGGGTGTACATGGGAGGAATTTAATGAGAGAGAAAGGGATCTCAAATCATTAAAACATAAAGAGGGCAGTATGGGGGAGGTTCAAACCCATACCCCAACATTCATAATTGAAATTAAAAGGGTAATACAACTTAAAAAAAATTGACAAAAATGATAAAGGAAGAAAAAACCCTTACTTGGAAGTGTGCTTCCAAAGGATAGAGAGAGGCTTGTGATAGGCTTCTTTGGAGCATGAGGCACCTTTGGAGGATTCTAGAGAGAGTAGGGAAGAGGTTGGACGATCTTCAAGGGCTTTGAGTGAGGAGGAAGTGGGAGCTTGGGTGGGTTTATATAGGAAAGGTGAGGGAATTCTTTTTTATTTAGATTTGGGACCCCTTATATTATATTAATCCAAACCACAAACCACCCCATGGTTTTTTCCCATGGTTTTTGGAAAAGGGAAGAGGAAAACATTATTTTATAAGGACAAAGTCTGATCTTCTTAAAATAATAAGGTTGCTTATGTGGAGGTGAGTCACACTCCCATGGAAATTAATTTAAAAAGGCAAAGTGTTGAATAAGTCTTGAGGGGTCCATTAATGCTTTGAAAAATAAGTCAAACAAACCGAAAATTACTTTATTTTAATGGTAAAACATATATTGGCAGAAAATAAAGCTTATAGTATTTTATTACATCACCATTGGGTCATTATGATGTCATAAAACACATTATATATTTAAACAGTATTTAATTTTTACCCAAAAATTTTACTGTCTCAGAAGATTATGAAAAATTCACTGTTGGATAATTTCAACATCCCGATTTTCCATAAATAACATTTATTTTATCTAAATAATTTTCTAAATATGTTAATTTTCACTTTTAAAATAAAAACCAACATTTATCGAAAATTTACAGGTTTTGACCGAAATGGCTTTCAAACCTTAATAAAAATTTTAATTGCATTCATAAAATTATAAGATCATTTATAATTAATAAAAATTTAATTTAATAATAATATTATTATTTTATTAAAATATTATTTAATTTAAAAATCCCTTAATTTAATAAAATATATTTATTAATTAAATAATAACTAAAAACATCATTTTAACTTTAGAAACTATTTACAATGTATCAAAAATGACTAGAGATTATATTCATTATTATATACAAAAATAATGTAAATGAACATAGTACTACTTATTTGTTACATAACACCTTAAAATAGCAACATAAGACCTAAGGGTAAGGTGTGTGATGGTGACAGACTCTTGTGGTGGCTCGGATAACATCACTCGAGTGGTATTTTCAATCAACTTCCACTTTTCCCATAGCCGGTCATGTTCGAGCTTGACATGATGAATCTTAGATTGGGCTTGGTCAAGGGTGAAGCCCATAGATGCCACCTCTTTTCCGAGATCCGACAAATGGGCTTCATATGGGGCAATTCTACTGGATGAGTCCATCGCTTCTTTTGTTTGAGTAAATTGGATTTGTTAAAGTCCTATATTTATACTAATCATGTGATCACTGTTCAACGACTATATTAACAACGGTCAAAATTCTTAACATAAAACCAAAGAAGTTGACATCTTATAAAAATATTTTTCACAAAGAGACATTTAACTAGATCAAGAGGGATTTTTCATTAATGAATCATTGGGTCATTACAATATTCCCCCCTTAATAAATTTCGCCCTCGAAATTTTCCTTTTCCCACACTAAAAAAATGTGGGTAACTCTGGTTCATCATATCCTCTGATTCCCAAGTCACTTCTTAAAACTTGTGGTTTCTCCACAACACCTTGACGAGGGGCATTGTCTTATTTCGTAGAACTTTTTCTCTACGATCTAAGATCTTCACTGGTTTCTCTTCATAAAAAAGATCATCTTCCAATTGTACCACATCATAAGAGAGTACATGTGAAGGGTCTGTTATGTACTTTCTTAAGAGGGATACATGAAAGACATCATGTACTTTGGTCATAGTAGGTGGAAGTGCTAGTCGATAGGCCACAACCCCGAAATGATCAAGAATATCGAAGGGGCCGATGTACCTTGGACTTAACTTCCCTTTCTTTCAAAACCTCATGACCTTCTTCCAAGGATATATGCGTAGAAAAACCATGTCTCCAACTTTAAACTCAAGGTCTCATCGACGATTATCTGCATAACTCTTCTATTGACTCTGAGCTGCATTGATATGCTGGTGAATGGTTTTTACCTTCTCCACCATTTCCTCGACCATTTCTAGTCCTAGCAGCTTACGTTCACCAACCTCATCCCAACATGTTAGTGTTCTACACCATTTCCCATACAGGGCTTCATATGGTGCCAATTGGATGCTCGAGTGGAAACTGTTGTTATAAGAGAACTCAACCAGAGGAAGATGTTGATCCCATCCTCCTTTAAAGTCCATTGAGCACACTCTCAAAATATCCTCAAGTGTTTGGATAATCCGGTCGGATTGGCCATCAACTTGAGGATGATAGGCCGTACTGATGTTCAGTTTAGTATTCAGAGCATGTTGAAGATTCTTCCAAAACATAGAGGTGAATCTTGGATCTCAGTCAGACACAACAGATAGTGGTACTCCATGAAACCTTACCACTTCCCTAATATATATCTGCGCCAATTGATCCAATGAAAAATCCTCCCAAATAGCAATGAAGTGTGCAGTCTTTGTAAGACGATCCACAACAACCCAGATCACATTGTTTCCTTTGGATGTCCTCGGAAGTCTAGTGACAAAGTCCACGGTGATGTTCTCCCATTTCCATTCTAGTATGGGCAATGGTTGCATCATCCCCTTAGACTTCTGCCTCTCTGCCTTCACTTGCTGACACACGAGGCACTTTGATATATATTCAGCGATCTCCTTCTTCATATTATCCCACCAAAAGTTTTCTCGAAGATCCTGATACATCTTTGTGCTCCCCAGGTGAATAGAGAAATTTGAACTATGTGCGTAATCTGAAAGTTCCTTCTTCAGCTATGGACATGATGGAACACATAGTCTTTTCCCAAACCGCACAATACCTTCTTCATTAACATTAAAATCCAAGGATTTCCCCTTTTTTATAGCTTCCACTTTTTCTTGAATTCGCACATCATCCTTTTGAGCATCCTTTATCTTTTCCAAAAGAGATGGTTGAGCAATCATTTGTGAAAGGATTGATGATGTTCCCTTCTCTATGATTCCCATGTCCATCTTCATCATGTTTAAGAAGATTGGATCCTTCTCAATTCTCATCATTGATAGAATTGCTGGGTCCTTTCTACTTAGGGAATCTGCCACCTTGTTCTCTTTCCAAGGGTGGTAATGTATTGAACAGTCATAATCCTTGATGAGCTCTATCCATCTTCTCTGGTGCATATTAAGCTCTTTCTGTGTGAATATATATTTAAGACTCTTGTGGTCAGTATATATCTCACATATCTCTCCATAGAGATAATGCCGCCATATTTTCAAGGCAAAGATCACAACCGCCAACTCCAGATCATGCATTGGACAGTTTCTCTCATGGATTTTCAACTTCCTTGAGGCATATGATATAGCTTTATCATTCTGCATCAGCACATAACCTAATCCCTTCATTGAAGCATCACTGAATACCACAAAAAGTTCCCCACTTGTGGGTAATGTGAGCACGGGCGCAGTGATAAGCCTCCTTTTCAACTCCTTGAAGCTTTCTTCACATTAATCACTCCAATCAATATTTACTCCCTTTTGAGTTAACGTGGTAAGAGGGTTGGAAAATCATGAGAAATTCCTAAAAAATCATCGATAATATCCAGTTAAACCCAAGAAGCTACGGATATCCATTACTGATGTTGGCCTCGTCCATCCCTCAATTGCATCTGTTTTGGAGGGGTCCACAGATATCCCATTGCTTGTGATGATATGGCCCAAGAATGAGACCTCCTTCAACCAAAACTCACACTTTCTGTACTTTTCATAGAGCTTATCCTTTCGAAAAGTCTATAGTACAGTTTTTAAATGCTCCTCATGATCCTCCTTGGTTTTGGAGTATATTAGAATATCATCTATAAAGACTACCACAAATTTTCCAAGGTAATCTCTAAAGACTCTATTCATCAAGTCCATGAATATTTCTGGAGAATTGGTGAGTCCGAATGGAATTACTATGAAATCATAGTGCCCGTATCTTGTACGAAAAGCAGTCATGGGGACATCTTCCTTCTTCACCCGTACATGATAATATCCTGACCGCAAATCCACCTTGGAGAAGTATTGTGCTATACGCAGCTGATCAAACAATTCATCGATTCTTGGGAGAGGATACTTGTTCTTTATCATGATTTTGTTATGTTCACGATAATCGATGCAAAGCCGCATTGACCCATCATTCTTCTTGATGAAGAGGACTGGTGTACCCCACGGGGAAGCACTTGGGAGTATAAACCCTTTATCCAGATTTTCTGGTAGTTGTTTCTTCCGCTCTTCAAGCTCTAAAACATCCATTCTATACAGAGTCTTGGATATTGGTAGCACCCCAGGTATAAGTTCAATTGAGAACTCAGCATCTCTTCTTGGAGGAAGACCAGGCAGTTCCTCGGGAAACACTTCAGTGAATTCCCTCACAATAGGCATTTCTTCAAGGATGGTTTCTTCCTTGGACTCAATCATATGAGATAGATACGCGTGCTCATAAGGTAGTAATATCCATGCTTGAGATGATGGAGCTAAATGAGATTCATCTTCCTCCTCACACTTGTAAAGAATCGGGGGTCGATTCTCCATATGGAGTGTGATTTCCCTCTCCCGACAATTTATGTTGTCTCTATATAAAGAAAGCCAATAAATGCGAAGAATTGTATAAAATTCCACCAGAGGGAGTATGATGAGGTTCTCCGGGAAATTCAATCCACAAATTATAACCGGAGAGGACTTATATTCAAGGGATGAAATGATTGCCCCATTTTCCGTACTCACCGACATCTTTACTTCCATTATTTTTTGTGGTGCTGGGATTGTTCTACTAAACTTTTGAGATATAAAAGAATGCGTAGAACCTGAATCAAAAAGTATGTTCGCTATTCTTGAATGAATAACTAGCGTACCTGTCACCACTTCATTGTCGGGGTTCACTTCGGAAGAAGTGATGACAAAAGCTCTTCCTTGCTGCCTTAGAGGTTGTTGGTTATCTCTAAAAATCCTTGAATTAGGGCACTGATTTGCAAAATGACCCGGATCATTGCATTTGTAGCATTGAACAACGCGTTGAGGTTCAAACGGAGCGTTCCTATCCTATGTCGCAGTCGTGGGTCTTTCTTGCCGACAGTTAACAGCTAGATTCCCTTCTCTTCCACACCTGAAGCATTTTCTCATCCCCTTAAGGCAATTTCCAGGGTACTTCTTTCCGCACTTTTGGAAAGTGGGATGCTGGATCTTCTTAGCACCGTTGGATTTATCCATTGGACCACTAGCATTGAAGTCGACCTTACACTTCTTGTCCCCATGATACCCATATGATTCCCCGATCTCCATTTCGACCTTGGGGGCACATCAGACAATTTCCTCGTAGCTGTCAAAGTCACGGATCTCTAATGCTTTCCACAAGCTAGGATTTAGACCACCAAAGAGGCGGTCAACCTTGCATTCGGGGGTAACGACAAAGCCGAAATCATATCGTGCAAGCCTTGTGATGTTTTCCTCATACGCTCCAACAGATTCTTCATCTTTTTTCTTGAGGGAAAATAAGTCCCTCTCTATCATAAGACGAAGGGTGTGCGGAAAATATTTATCGAAAAACATCTTTCAAAAATCCTTCCATTCCAACGCCTCGATCTCCTCCTCGGGCTTCATATTTTTGATCAACGTCCACCATTGATCGGATTCACCCTCCCTACGATAAGCAGCCAGGAGAACCTTCTCTTGTTCAGAACATTAAAGGATGGAGATGATCTTTTCAATTGAGTTGATCCATTTTTCAACGATCGTGGGATCAGATGATCCACAAAAAGTAGGAGGCCTTTGTCTCATGAAGATCTCGACATCGACTTTGTTGGGCAAAAATCTCTCAAGGTAACATTGAAGTATTTTTTTGGGTTGATTGTGTTTGTTGAAAAAGAAGGTTTCCATGGACAATTGTCGAGTTCCCGAGAAATTGTGCACAATCCTTGTTGACAAAGAATGATGAAAAAGGAATGGACGATCTGGAGGCGGTACAAAAAGAGCAGTACAAGGTGGCGCTGTTTCCCAGTGTTTTCCAAATTTTTGGGGTCCAAAATTTGGAGTTTGGTGAGCATCGTGAAAATAGGATTTCCATGAAGATCATTATTTAATATGGAAAAGGCATGAATTTTGCGAAGATAGGATTCATGGTTTGGAAATCGCGAAGACCAGAAGAATGGATGTGGTGAGTATTCGCGATTACGTCAAGATTCGCGAACGGCAGAGGCTGAAGCGCATCATGGCGGTGAAGGGCTTTGTGAGGGAGCTTTGCGCCGAAGGTGTGAAGGAATGTTGATGGTGATTATTCGCGATTACGTCAAGCTCCGCGAATGGAAAATTGTCGTGGTGCTTCGCGATTTGGACAGAATTCCGGCTCAAACTTTGGAGCTTCGCGATTTGAGATGACGTGGCATTGACTTCACGCGGAAGGGACGAGGGTCGGTGGAATCACCTATAAATAGATGCCGATCCCCTCGAGAGAAGGAGGGAGAATATTCAGAGAAAATCATTTTCTCTCGATTTGCGACGGTGGTTTGCGGAGCCAGTGTGCTTCGCAAAAGAGGAGCTTCGCGGCGGCTATTGTAGCTCCGCGAAACCTACGAGCTCCGTGTTGGCTTAGCAAGCTTCGTGAGGGAAGTTTCTTTGCGACGGCTTGAGCATCGCGAGAGTGCTTCACGAGAGTGCTTCGCGAGAGAGCGTCACGAAAAGTCAGGAGCTTCGCGAATGCTTGTTTGAGCTTCGCGAAATTGGGAGCCTCACGAAGTAGGGTGCTTTGCAAAGGTGTTTCCAAAAGGAATTTCCCAGTGTTCAGAGGCAAAGAGGTATTCATCAGTGGATGAAATTTGGACATTAACAGAGCATCCATCATCAGTTAAGGATGCATGCATTCATGCAAATGAAGAGACCTACAGGTCTATAAACTGTGAGTGAATCCCTTCACAGAGCAGTGAGCTTAGGAAGAGGAAGAAGGTGATCCTCTCCACCGGCAGTGAGCCAGAGAGAGAGAGACAGAGAGTGGCCCTTGGGAAAGCAGTGAGCTGACCCTAAACATTGTAAAGGCAGTGAGCCTGGGCATAGAAGTGATCTAGCCTGAACTTTATATCCACAGCTAGTGAAGTTTAGTGGAATTGGTACGACCGGCAACTTGTCGGCGTTTGCTCCTTGGATGTAGCCCTTTGTGGTGAACCAAGTAAAATTGGTGTGTCCTGTGCATGCTTTACTTTCTGTTTACTTTGTGCAATAGGAAAGAGAGAGAAGAGTGTTTTTCTTAACAGCGAAACAAGATCAGAACGGGCGTTAATTTTAAATTAGTCATACCCTGATTCACCCCCCCCTCTCAGGGTATTCAGCCTTGTGGACCTAACAGACTTGTTCTTTCTTAGGGGGGGTTGAACGTTCCTCTTGACTTGTGTTTCTATTCAAAAATTGAGTTAGCCTAGAGAGAAGTGTGACAAAGTTTGCGATTCCCGCTCCCATTGGATTTGGCATATCATTAGTACAGTCATGACACTGATCTTCACAACGGTTGTTAGCCCGAGTCCTCCTATTACCGACCATTGGCTGGAATAAAAGGAAAGTTAGGGGTAACACATAAAGGGTAATCCAAAGACAAAATTTGATGACTTATAAATAAACTTTCATTTCCTTAACTCATGAGTCTATAGGCATCAATCAAGGATTTTCATGATCTACTTTCTAACATATATTCTTAGGGGAATTTTTTTTAATTCCCTTAATAAGGGTTCATACTAAGCTTCTGAATTTATCAAAACATATCCCCCAGGACTGTCATAACCAAGAGTGCAGCAATACCCGTTGTCGTGCACCAGTTCCCGTTGGATTCTAGCTCAAATTGGTGTTTTTGAGTTTTACCCCTAGGATACATCTGTGCCAGAGCCGCCTCTACCTGCTCGTATCCAGATAGGGATGTATTTGTTTGATAAACCACTTACTCAGTACTTACCAAAACATAGGGATGTTTTTATTATACTTAGTCTTGTATCCAAGGCTTTACTAGGGTTTCCTAATCCCAAAAATAACGAAACCTATCCTCTGATACCAACTATGACAACCCTGCTTTTATTACAAACTTACACATGATTTATTACATAAAACTTCACTTGATACAATAAGAATATCCAGAGGTTTAGTGTCTTTTGGGATTAGGATCATTACATAAAAACTTCAAACATGAAATACAACATCTTTATTGAAAACTTTCTTTACATGACCACTACATTCCCTCGTACGTTGCATTGCATGGGATAACCCGAGGACATGCATAAGAAAAGGGTTAGCAATAAAGACCAGTAAGGGAGTACACATGGAATAACATGAGGAGTACAATACATGTTAGACAATGGTCATATCAATAGAGCATAAAAGAAACATGAACATAAAGGCATGATAAAGCATGATAATCATAACATTGAAATGTGGCAACAACACTTAACATGGAATTAGCATGAGCCAAGGCTCATTGCACATGGAGCATGAGTAAATCCTCACTGCACATAAAGCATGAGTAAAACCTCGTTGCACTTGATTTATCATGATTCAACACTCATTGCACATGACGTATCATGATACTATACTTTACCCAATGCATTGGAGCACTATAAGGGCGCACCCTTCTTAAACATTTCATTTCATGCATAAGTGTGCCACATGGATCATGAAACATGGATTCATAAAACATAATCATTTGTTCCACGATAAAGGAATGTGGAAATCATACATGAAACTTTATAATCAATAAGTAAATCTTCATAAAGGTGAATACCCTTGATGGAGAAATGGGCATGGTATTCACTACACAATGGCATTGGCTTAGAAAATCGAAGCGATTTCGGCAGCGTAACGGCGTGACATAAGAATTCATAAAAATGGTTGATGAGAGAGAAAGGGGTTCCTCATCATATTTACATGTAATGGAAATTAAGGAGGTCATATAGATACATGTATCAACAATTTTAATGGAATTTAGATTCATGATACAAAAATATTGCTTGAATGTAAAAGAGGAGAGAGAAGTTCCATTTGGAATTTCAACATAGTAACGGGTGTACAAGGGAGGCATTTATTGAGAGAGAAAGGGGACTCAAATCATTCAAAAATAAATAGGGAAGTATGGGGGAGGTCTGAAACCATACCCCAACATTCATAATTGAAATTAAAAGGGTAATACAACTTAATGAAAATTGACATAAATGAGAAAGGAAGAAAAAATCCTTACTCGAAAGTGTGCTTCCAAAGGATAGAGCGAGGCTTGTGAGAGGCTTCTTGGGAGCTTGGGGAACCTTGGGAATATTATAGAGAGAGTAGGGAAGAGGTTGGACGAACTTCAAGGGCTTTGAGTGAGGAGGAAGTGAGAGCTTGGGAGGGTTTATATAGGAAAGGTGAGGGAATTATTTATTATTTAGGTTTGGGACCCCTTATATTAAATTAATCCAGACCACAAACCATCAAATGGTTTTTCCCATGGTTTTTGGAAAAGGGAAGAGGAAAAAATTATTTTATAAGGCCAAAGTCCGAACTTCTTAAAATAATAAGGTTGCGTATGTGGAGGTGAGTCACACTCCCATGGAAATTTATTTAAAAAGGCAAAGTGTTGAATAAGTCTTGAGGGGTCCATTAATGCTATGAAAAATAAGTCAAACAATCCCAAAATCAATTTATTTAAATGGTAAAATATATATTGGCCGAACATAAAGCTTATAGTATTTTATTACAACACTATTGGGTCATTATGATGTCATAAAACACATTATATATTTAAATGGTATTTAATTTTTACCCAAAAATTTGACTCTCTCAGAAAATTATTAAAAATTCACTATTGGATAATTTTGACATCCTGATTCCAGAAATAACATTTATTTTCTATAAATAATTTTTTAAATATGTTAATTTTGAATTTTAAAATAAAAACCGACATTTATCGAAAATTCACGGGTTTTGACAGAAATGGCTTTCAAACCTTAATAAAAATTTAAATTGCATTCATAAAATTATAAGATCATTTATATTTAATAAAAATTAATTTAATAATAATAATATTATTTTATTAAAATATTATTTAAATTAAAAAATCCCTTAATTTAATAAAATATATTTCTTAATTAAATAATAACTAAAACACCATTTTTACTTTAAAAAAATATTTACAATGTATCAAAAATGACGCGAAATTATATTCATTATTATATAAAAAAATAATGTACATGAACATAGTACTACTTATTTGTTACATAACCCCTTAAAACAGCCGCATAAGACCGAAGGGTAAGGTGTGCGATGGTGACAGACTCTTGGGGTGGCTTGGATAACATTTCTTGAGTGGTAATTTCAATAAACTTCCACTTTTCCCGTAGACGGTCATGTTCGAGCTTGACACGATGAATCATAGATTGGGCTTGGTCAAAGGTGAAGCCCAATGATGCCACCTCTTTGTAGAGCTCTGAAAAATGGGCTTTGTATGGGGTAATTCTACTGGATGAGGCCATCGCTTCTTTTGTCTGAGTAAATTGGATTTGTTAAAGTCATATATTTATACTAGTCATGTGATAACTGTTCAATGGCTATATTAACAACGGTCAAAATTCTTATCATAAAACCAAAGAAGTTGACATCTTATAAAAATATTTTTTATAAAGATACATTTAACTAGATCAAGAGGGATTTCTTATTAATGAAACTTTGGGTAATTACAACAAGAGAATAGAGGTGATTTGTTATTCATTTCAGAATTATGGTGAGCATACTAAACCAAGGGTACATATAAATAGATTGGTCCATACATTGGATGGAAATATTGAGCAGTGAAAGAAAAAAGTTCATGAGATGGCCAAAATAGATCCCTTAAGGATCAACGTGCTGGATTGATCTTTCCAACACTTCTCCCCTTTGGCTGGTAGCCTCCAGTACTGCTTCTCACTCCTTGATGACTCTCTCTTCATCGGTAGCCGCAGAGCGCAGCTCGCCAACCCTAGCTTGTGCCTGCACCCGCTCGGTTTGAAGTACGGTCATCTGGTGACTCGCCTCCATTAGTTGTTCTTGGGCATCAGCCAGTTGGGTCGCCAGTTGCTCCATGATCTCAGAGCACGTTGCAATGATGACCTCCTTCTATGCCGCCTGCCCTTCGAGGCGTCGGACCTCCTGCTTCTCCCTCAGAAATTCTTGGGTGTTCGTCGATCTTTCCGGACACTGGGCAACATCGGTGTGTCGGCTGATCTCGCGTAACTTCTTGGCCCTGTAATCATAGACCGTAAAATGAAGGCGTTGAGCGTCAGCCCCTCCAGCGCACAGGAAGCGCAGCCAGGTTTCGATTGATGCCATCCGCCTCAGCCAATCTGACTGAGGCTGCCTGAGAAATTGCTGGATACACTTCCACCCTTTGCGCCATGTCATCTGGCTCTCCTTGGCCACTTCTGAGTCCAAGTCATCTACCTCCTCGGGATCAGCGGGCCAGTACACGGGAAAGGCAGCTACCAGGTCAGCAGTAGGGTCTGCCTCAGTGATGTCTTCACATGGAATATGATCCTCGACATCCGGGCGACCTTCCTCTCTCACCCCGATAGCAACGGTGCCTCCGTCAGCTTCTAGCCCCGATCCAATGACAGCATCGCTAATGTCCGATGCACCATGCTCACCAACTTTCGGGGCTGACTCTGTGCGGGAAGTATGTTTTGGACGAGGTGTTATGCCCACCACTGGTTCTCTCATGGACGGCCCGGGCTCAGTAGCCTGACGAGCCTCCAATGTCAAGATCACTGCACACGATTCACCCTGATTTGTTGGGATCTTTGATAGAAAGTGCCAGTAGTGAAGCATGGGACTTACAGGAAGCCTGGTCGTCGGCCTCCAGTGTTCTGGCTACTATAGGAGCTGTCGTAACAGGAGACCCCTCAGCACTTGTTAGTTCAATGATGGGCGTCAGAGCCCCATCCTATCCCACCAGTTCCTCTCCTCCCTCCTCTAGTGGGGATGCCTGATCAACACCTAGGTTCTCCTATTTCAGATAGAGAGATGGGTTAGAAATTTTAGAAAAGAATGGATGAGGAAGGAAGATGAATAAGGATAGAGACAGACCTCGAGCAGTTTGGTTATCTCCATGTCGGAGCCGACAATCTCACTGCTCTCCTGCAAGTTCCCTTGGTGGGCTGCCCCATGCGACCCATCACCTTCCGGTTCTACTTATCTGCAACCTTATCCTTCATATTCTCCTTCACCTTCATCTTCTCCGGTCTCCTCTTCTCCCTCTGACTCATCATCACTGTCACCATCTCCTGGCGACATCACTTCCGGATCATGCTCTTGGCTGAGCATAACTTTCAATTGGAAGGGTGGATCCGCACGCCGACCCCTTTGGCACACATATGTGTCCATGGCTGTTAGATAGGAATGATGATAATAGAAGTTTACTCTATCGGTAACTCGAACGAGCCTGACATCTGGCAGCTGGATCCCATTCTGCATTATCTTCTACTAGATGGCGTCAACGCTTAGTGATTGCCGCAGGGTTATCCAGGTAGACCATAATGCCAGAAATATTTCATCTTGGGAAGGTTTGAGCGGGTATCTTATCTGTTTCCCGGGCTGCTCCCTGGCCCCCTCGTGTGACCCCCTTCTGGGAAATGAGGCCGCAGTAGCTCCGTGTGATGTCCCCACTGCTGATGTCCCGGCCTGCGTAAGCCTCATTGCCTGGCGCGCCCCTAGTTCCCCCTTCTAGAAGCACCTTGTCTTCTCCCCCGTCGCCCGGTTTCTGCGCGGGTGGTCTCGAGTTGCCGGACTCGCTTTTGTAAAAGACCCTCAGGGTACACAATGGTCCAATGCTCGGCGTACTCGGTTGCAAGGCCAGCGTCGATCCCGGTGGGAGGAAGGGTGATAAAATCTCCAGAGCCGAAAGTGGTGAACATCAACCACATCTGGAACAGAACGCATGGATTCGTCTCATCCCGGATATTCGTGAATACCTTCTTCGGCATCCGTTGGAGGCACCCAAATTTCCAGGTGAATCGGGATGGCCCGTAATGCTCGCAGATCACCTTCCCGTCGATCTGATCCATGAGTACTCCTCCCCGGATGCTCTGAAAATGCTCATACTGCTCCAGTGAGCCACACCCATTGTCTACCATCTGGCCGATCAGGGTGGGGAGCGGGCTGAATTTGAAATTGGTATGGTTACCAATTCTGATCCTTATTCCCTCCTCATTGAGCATCATCAGCGCCACCCCAATGATGATCAGTATAGATGGCTGCTGGCCATTTCTCGGAGGACGGATGACATTCGGGAAAGTATACCCACCGAGATGAGCAGCCACCCAGACATGGAAGATCTTGAAGGGGGCACATACCCACTGAGGTGACCCCCTTCATGAGATGCATCCCAGAATGGCATACAACATGGCCAGAACAGGGACCCCTAAGTTGAACCTTTTGTTTGCGGCCAAGGTGCCCACCATCACCAGTGTTTCTGGACGGACGCCCATCCTCGCGTCCCGCACCGGTAGGAGGCTCCCCCTCAGGAAGGCGTCAAGGAACCCGACGTACTAGACGTTCGGGTCCGGGACTCAATAAGGTGGTATCCCCACATTTGGTAGTGCCCCATATATAGGACCCTCCAGTATGACCCATTCCTGCTCTTCTGGGCCACAGTTGGGCACTGTTTTCCTCGTCCCGACATCTTGACCGCCAGGTCCTTCTCTAGGAACTGGCTGAACTAGTCCTTATAGGCGATGTACTCCTAGAAGTTTGTGACCTTCGGCCTCTCTTTGGCCAGCTCCAATAGGAGCCACGTCAGCATGGGGGTCCGTGACCTGTCTTCCCAGGTGTTCATTGGAGGAAGAACTCATCGTATTGGTAGCCCTCCAGTGTGATACCTCTGATGCAGTGAACGTCCCAGAGGTTGATGCCAACTTCCCCATGGTGAAGGTGGAATGTTTTCGTATCAGGAGACCATCAGGTGAATAGATCCTACTTGAGCTCAGGTTAACGATGGAAGTGGAACTGTGACATCCATACCGCCTCGAACAAGCCAATATTCCGCAGCTCGGCCCCACATTGGCCACATGTATGGTGAACCCAGAACGCCCAGGCCCACTCACTGGTAACGTTTCCCCTGGACCGTAGGTTCCAATCTTTCAGCTAGCCCATAGTGTCATCCATGATGCTCTGATGGAACATGCTTGCATAGATAGCTGGAGAATTCTCTACGACAGGCTCGTCCCCGATAATGGTCCTGGTCCTCGGGTTCAGGACATATACATCAATGTGCCTAGTTTCCATGGTAGGATGGCCATTTTTGGAGATGTTTTAGTGGGGAATCTTGTCCTCCCAGTTCACCCATGACCACGGTGTGTCCACCTCAAAGCCCAGCAGGGGAACCTCCTCCAAGATGCCAATGTTCTAGAGCAAGAGGTTGTCAGATAAGGGACACTCCTTCTGGTTGGGGGTCAGAAGGTTGAACAAGGTTAGGTTGTTGGAAACGACCACCTTGGTGCCATAAAACTCCTCATTCACTGCCATTTTAGCTCTACGAGCAGCGGCTTCTCCCCTATCAGCTTGGTTTGTTGCCATCTCAAAAATTTTGAGTGGTGCGCGGAATCAGGATGAGGTGCGCAGAATCGGAGAGGGTTGCGGGAAATCCAGGAGTTGGGTGCTCATTCAGAACTGTTGGGACGCAATACCCCGAGTTTGCGCGCAAATGCGGCCGAAATTGAGAAGGAATTACGCGCTGCCAGAGCGTTTTTACACGCATCTGTGGAAGAAATTTCACACCCGAGAGCATTGAACCTATCGCGCGGAAAATCCTGAGTATGGAACTTGGGACCCAGCACCCCTTTTTATAGGAAAGGCAAGGGTTCCACACCATGTGGAAAGTGAATTCCTCACCGATCCAGAGTTTTGTGCGCCCCATTTATTTTTTGCGAGCCAAGTGCCCGGGAGATCTTCCACTTCGGTGTTTCAGAGTTTCTCTCGGAATCTGATCATTGCGACCTCTTTCCGTTCCAATTCCGAGGGGGGGGGGGGCATTTGTTGATGCCGAAAAAAGTCCATAACACCTAGAGGAGGTTTCGAACTGATTAATAGAATCCATATTCGGACTCAGAGGCCCGATCCGAGGGACCCATAAGTGGTGCGCAAAATTAAAGGGTACATGCACGGAAAAAGTTTTTTCACGTGAAGGACTCCCAGGATTCGCGAAATGGAACTGGTGCGGCGCCCAATTTTGCGCGCCTAGCTTAGCGTAGGGCGGCCTTGCGAGCTGATTGGTCCCGACGCGGAATATTTCGCGCGCCGCCCAGATTCCGCAATGGTGGAGGCCTATAAATAGAAGGTGACTCCAACCATTTTGGGGTTGAGTAATTTGGACCAGCTCACGTGCTTTCATTTCACACTCCCGTGCATGCAATATGACTTCCAGGTAATACCCATTTTTTCACAAACTTGCCCCGGGGTTCGGCTTGGCGTGCAACCCCACTAGCTTAAGTGAAATTTCCAACTCCTCCAGGTTCTTACTTTGCGCGTAATCCATTACCCTTGTGCGTAAACCCCTCCAATTGCACGCAATCCCTTCCAAATTTCAAGAAAACACATCGTTTGATTTTTCCTTGCCTCAGGGATCTGCCATTGCCCCCGTGTGCAATCCAAGACCTTTACGCACAATCTCCTAAGCCGCACACAATACTTCTGACCCAATTTCATGCCATACCGGTTTTTTTCGTGCAAACATTCTCTTCGAACGCAAGACCCAGGACCCCTCACCTTGATGCCCCCAGGTGCCTCTCTACGCTAGCGCCTGATGTATTCCATACCGAGCATGCATGCCATTCATTGTTTTCCCGTACGGCCTTCCAGGCTCATAAAAGTAACCTCAAGGTCTATTGGGCAGTCTTTTCCGTTGCGTTTCTTTGCCTCATGCTTCTTCACATAGGAATGATAATAGCTATTTCTTTTTCCCATATCCATGCTAACGTGGACCCCTCGATGGTTCGCCCAGTGGCCCCCCATCACTACAGCCTTGTCGATGCCTTCCCTCCCACAAGGGGTATAGGGTGTTGGGCATGTAAGCCCTAGGGGTGTGGAGCGAACCCACCTCGTCCGAGCAACTGGACGTTAAACTGCCAAGTACCTCATCCTCAACACATGGCGTTAAACTATGATCTGACCCCATTCCTTGCACGCAGGGTCCCCCCGGCTTGGATATGCTCTTCGCCTTCTTGGCTCCACGGGGATGTCAGGGTCATCCCTCACAGGGGGGTGATATATTGGAGTGGAGTTTGTCCACGGGGGAAGGGATGCCTCAAAGCGTAATCCCCTATCCTCTCTTGAGGAAGTTTTCACCCATGCACCTCCGTACTTCCCCATTGTCAAGGCCAGAGGAGGGCGTGATAGGGAACGAGGCATCTCCTATGTTTGGTCCCAAATCCCTATCCCTTTGTGCTTTGTCGCACCACGGGCCCCCATCCTGGAGTATGTACCGACACTAAGGGATGTTAACCATGCGTAAGCCCCTGTATCCTCTTTAGGCCGCTCAACGTGTAAGCCTCTCTCTGCTTCTCACGGACGCACCCTTTCGCGACGTGATCGTCTGGTCCCTACTGCCTCTTGTTTCTCACACAGAGCATGAATGACATGGTCTTAGAGTGAGAATCGACCATTACATCCTATTATGGGCTGCCTCAGAGCGTAAGCCCCATCCCAGCGAACTACGGGGACTTTGATCCATGTCATGACATGGTACGTAGTAAGCCACCATCAGGTTCAAGCCCACCACCCAGTCGTTCCGACCCCCCTTTCATGTCGGTTCGCCCGCCCCATGGGCCGCCTCAGAGCGTAAGCCCCATGCCCTCGTCTCGAATGATGTTAAACTGTATGCCCCCATCCCGCACGACGTTAAACTATATGCCCTGAACTACGTGGACTTTGATCCGTGCTAACACATGGTACGTAGGAAGCCTCCACGAGGTTCAAGCCCATCACTCAGTTGTTCCGACCCCTCCGCGTCGGTTCACCAAAACTATTATGGGCTGCCTCAGAGCGTAAGCCCCCATATCCATCATTATGGGCTGCCTTAGAGCGTAATCCCCATATATCCCCCTAATGGGCCACCTCAGAGCGTAAGCCCCATTTCCAACACCCACGTCTCATCCTGACCTCTCCCTTGAGCCCACGTCCCCCGAGATGTTCATGACCTAGACCGAAGATCTTACTTCCTCCAGGCTCCAATCCATGCATTCATTATCACATGTCACCTCTTCCGGTGTCCCACCGTATCACCAAACTACACGGACTTTGATTCCCTTCCATGGGGATATGTTGGAAGCCTCCATGAGGTTCAAGCCCATCACCCCATCACCCATCATGATTCCTACCTGGGCCTCCACATCCCGGTGGGATCATTCCACCTCATTCCACTCTATAGTATCCGGGAATCCACCCACATGATGGCCCCAATATCGTTGTTACCCCTAGGGGGTCCTTCAATCTGATCCACTCTGAGTGCTCCGATCAGTCCGATCCGTCTCCGCAAGACATTAAACTCACGGCATACCCCGTGTTAAACATGGGAAGATGAGGAAAGCATCAGATGGCACAAAATTCCCCACGTTCGTTGTGGGATGCCTTGGGCTTCTGCGCCCTTGAGAAGCCCTATAATAAGGGACAAAAGACAGACATGCCAATCCCCCAGCATCAAGGTGCGCCAATGACACCTCAACACGACCATTCTCTTCACCGAATGATGCTGCCCCGACCAGAACCGTTGGAGCGTCTTGATGGAAGCAGCGTAATTAAATAGTGTCCATGAAAATATGGCACCGGGAACGAGGTTCACGAATAAGTCTTAAATATATGAAGGAGACCCGAATATGGTGACGAGCTCCGACGAGGAATCCACGGAAGGAAGAACCGACATCCCATCATCCCGGTTTCGATCAAGCAGCAGATGTCCTAGAAAAAGGAATGGATGTCATCTGCCTTTGGAAAGCGGGAATGCGGGGAAATTGGCCGTGCGTCCTCCCCTACGTGAATAATGTGCGCGTGCGCCCTGACGGAAAGCGTCAGAAACAATAAGTAAGTGATGATCATGAAATCAGAATAATAAAATAAATGTCTCATTAGAGAATCCTTTTCCAAAATTTCCTCTTTCCTTTTATAGAGCCTCATATTTAGTGTAAGTCCTCAAATCCATGTATCTATCTCAAATAACCATATCCCATATTACAAAAATATTCAAAAGGATAAATTCCATATGAAGTAACTAGGATCCTCTTATTTAGTGTAAGTCCTCAAATACATGTATCCATATCAAAGGTCCACATTCCCTATGAGACAACCCTTCAAAGTTCTTCCAAGGGTGTAGGCTTAATGAATCAACCAAGGACCTATTATATAGTTTATGTCCTAAAATCCATGTAACAATATCTAAGGGCCACATTAATTATGAGAAAAACCTTTAACATGACTCCATAGGTGTATGCCCAATGAATCAACTGAGTGCCTCTATAATTGTAGGCCCTGAGGCCATTAGAACTATGTGGGATTTGATTCTTTTCAAAATAGAATATGTAGTAAGAAGGTACAAAACAACACCCATAACATACCCTAAACATTTTTTTGTCAATTTCCTCAGTAGGTTTATATCCAACCTTAAGTCTCACACCATCATTATCTATGAACCGTTCACCTAGAATTATTTTACGCATGACACAAAACTATATAGTTTGGAAATCAGCACATGAAATTAAAAGATATTTCATGTCCCATTAAGTGGAACCAAACTATCTGGGATCTGATTCTATTCACAGTGATACGTAGGAATCCCATCTCATTGTCTTGATCCTAACATCAAAACATCTATTATCTTCCTAGATGATGATAAATTTCGTAGCTCCCCACTACATGTCTTAAAACAAGAATAGTAATAAAAAACGACATAAAAATATCTAATACATATTCAAAAGTTTACCGTTGATTGTGAACATTGGATACATATATATATATATCCATCAATGAAGAACCTAGGATACATACAAATGATTTTAAATCCAATACATGCTAATAATTGATTATTAATGTAAGGGTAACTCATGTTATGTGTTGAGACATTGTTTTTTCCTTATAAGTCATTGAAATATATATATATATATATATATTTATAGATCATGGTTCTAAGACAACGTGTTATTCTAAGGCCTGATGATTCCAAAATGAATTTTTTTTAAAAATATTATAAATATATATATATTTAATGTGTCACTTGCACAAATTCTTAAAGAAAATATAATAACTCTTATAAAGGTGATCAAATTAGAAAATTTATACCATAGTTGAGTCTGAAATGTAGATTTTTCACTAGGAGCGACATAAAATGATTCCTTGCGGGATGGTCGAACCCCTCGCTTGTTGGCAGTGCGTTTAATGAATTGATGAATTAATTATTAAATTAATTAGTTTGTTTTTAGTGAAATAGATAACTCTTTTAAGGACAATCCTTTACAATTCCTACATGTTTGGACACATAATCTATAATCACTGATGAGATCTCTCTTCATCTTTCTTATAGTAAATTACCTAGAATGATGACAAATATCTGGATCAGATCAAACCAGGACACAATGAATGTTGCAGCTTCCTTAGAATTATTGGAAAACATGTTATTCATTAGTAATTGATCTAAAATCAAGGTGTGACTCAGAAATTTTTGTTTTTATTCCATTTTAATTTAATGGTTGATAATATACATCTTCTTTTTTGGATATGTACCAATTGCATATTTTCATGTGCCCATGTACAAAAAATTAAATGATTTAATATCTTTTCTAACATGGAATACACGTTCTTTATCAATTGTCTTAGAATGGTTTGAATTGATCACTTTACCTATATTATTTTGTCTTTATCCTTGTTTTTCTTTATTTTTTTCTTCGGTTGGATCCGTACGGTCCCGAATCAATTTTTTCATAACGTACTGAGCACAATTGAACCCCTAGATTTGTGGTGGATCGGTGAAACAACAATAGATTGAAAATACGAGCATAGATATGTAAATAATTAGGGGCTTGGATGATATTTTAATTTTTTTAATCATGAAATTTAATTCGGAAGGATCCATGTTTTTCTGGGGATAGAGGTGTGTACGAATTAACATGAAATCGTAATCAGATCGAGTTTCCTGCAGTCAGAGGCCTGAAATCCATCAAAGGTTTCTTGATCCATGAATTTTAGTAGGAGATAAGGCCGAAATTAAATTCCCACAATATATTTCAGGAACATAAGTCATATATTAATATTATATGAAAATACATGACTACAAGCTGTGTTCAATAAAGAACACATGACATTCATACCTTTTCCACGATGGAGACTAGGTTTTGAGAAAGATAAGGATGACATGACAAATAGTCTCACTCACACACTGTGCATCTCCTTCCCAGTTGGAAAACCCATTTGATGAGTCTCATAGATGGTAAACCATTTCAAGGTACATAGGATTAGGTACACTCCGGTGTACTCTAGTACACAGATACGATGAGCATCACATGACCATAGTCCCTGTTAGTCAAGACACACTATGTAGTCCACCTATATGGTGTGTATCGACACATGAATAAAAAGATGTGTGCCGACCAGAAACACATTGAGGCTGTTGAGCAGGAACATACACTATTTTGGTCCCCTCACATGCCTTTTACCCCTTGATCTTTTATGATAAAACTTATAATATGCACATATCCTCATTTTAACTCATAATTTAGTCTGCAAGTAGCCTATCCTAGGTGATTTTTCTCTGTAGAACGTGATGGTTCCCTTGGTAGTGGATTTTGAGATATGATTTGGAATTTTATAGTAAAAAAACATTCTATGGTGGCGCCCAATGATGACAGTGGTAAGGAAGGATCACTAGAGGCAGAATTCTGGGTGGCACCCTCGAATTGGGCCAAGAATGGGTCCTTAATGACTTCTAGAGTGTAACCCTCTAGTTGGTGTGGGCATGGGTCCTCTACAAAAACTCATATGGAACCCTCCACCATGTTTGGCAATGGGTCCTCAATGAAATAGATTGTAACCCTGTATCTGGGATGGGCATGGGTCCTCGATATTCTGAGTGGAACCCTCATATAGGGTAGGGCATTGGTCCTCGACGATTTAGAGTGGAAAACCTCAAACCGAGCAAGGTATGGGTCATCAACAAACTAAATGTAACCCCCATTTCATACTAGGTAATGGGTCCTCTACCATGAAATAATGGTCCTCATCTATGTGGAACATTGAAGAGATTCAGTTTGACATAGATTTGGACTCAATAAAATAGGAATTCTTTCCCTATTGAGACACGTTCTCAAGGGGCGACCAAAACCGTACGGGTGAGTCTGTGCTTCCCAAAGAGGATAGAATCATGGTGTATTGAATAAGTTAATTAGATTTGTCTGTTTAGGGAAGGCATGTGAGATTCCAAGCATCGTTATTGGACTTTTATAACTGTTGGATACTCTTTTTCTTATGATGAGATATGAGATTGAGATCCCCATATTCTCTCACTTGGGATTCTTTTGTCAAAGAGTATATATATATATATATATATCCTTTTTATATATCCACTCCATGGATTTGGTTACTCTCCTTCTAGGAAAGGGGAAGAAGCGAGGGGTATGCCACATGATTTCTAGGTTTAGATTCTCATGGTTGGTTGAGTATACTCTCCTACTATAAGTGGCTATGGATCGATGGGTAGTTCATCTAATCACATAGTTTATCCAGTTATTCATGGATGATGTTACTTTAATTATTTTTTATCTTAATCTATACTCCTTCACTGTACCTTGTGTATTTTCTATCTTTCTCTTCTATGACATCAATTACTACCCCCTCAACTTTTGGGGTGTCTTACTGGGTATGATTATACTCAACCCTACATTGGATTTTCCCACAATTTTCACGTCTTACGATGATTATGGACTATTTTATCATGACTAAATAGGAGTTTATAGATACTGGGTACTTGGACCATGTACAGTGGTTGAAGATTGGGATTTAGGAGCATGTCTCTTTCAGCTATTTTCTTTTCCGGTTTTCTATTAGGTTGGGACCCATTTCTGGTTGTGAAAGTATTTCCCCCCTTTACATTCAACATACACTACATTAATTTTGACTTTATAGAGGTTCATGCATGATTGGATTATTTTATAGTAGTGTTTCATGTTTTCTTAATTTCCTCTACGATTTTTAATTCATTTTGATGTGTGTGTCTATACAGGTTCTTTGAAAAATGCCTCTTTGAGTTATTTATTCCATTGGTACCTGTCGCCACCCCTAGAACTATTAAGGTAGGCTGGGTGTAGTTGTAGATCGATCCCCGACTTGGGTCGAGTCATGATATATTGGTATTAGAGAAAGTTCATGCTTCCAGACAGTTTTTGGATGTATCCCCTTAAAGATGATTGGTTCGGTTAAGGGAAAACGTGTCAAAGTGTCTCGAGTGATGCTCTCTATCCATGGAGTCTAGTGATGGTGTGGCGACCTATGTATCCATTCACCAAGACCTTGATTACCTACTTATCGACTCGATATGATGAGAAATTTGTTGCAGGGTTAAATGGTAAATGAATCAAATATGATCAAGTCTTTGACGTTCCTTTCGGATCCATATACCTATGTTGTTTATACATACATACATACATACATACATACATACATACATACATACATATATACATATATTTATATTCTCATCTAACTATGGAACTCATTGATAACATTCAGGATGCCACTACAATGACAGCCCTCCAGGATACCAACTCTGGTTCGTGATAACGACCCTATAAGCAACGATGAATCATTTCAAGGTCTATCCCATGAGTCCCTTCCTTTAGGTGGGAAAGTATAATCTCCTACCCCTTTCAATTAGTAGATCATTCCAGTAAAGTAGGCTGACAATGTGTGTGGGCTTAATTCACTCATTTAGTTACAACAGTAGAGACCACCATGGTTTCATGGAAAGAGAGATCCTTTAGAAGTAGAGGATTTGATATAGTTAGGGGTTCATACCTTTAGGATTGTTCGGACCGCAAAAGATTAGATGGTTTCACTATCAGAAAAACTCTTCCATGGTGTAGTTGGGTATTGGTAGAGCCTTGTTATGAATATTAATGATGAGTCGACACTCTCATGGGAGTAATTCTTGTAGTTGTTTCATGAGGATAAATACCACTTCTTCTTGCACTCATTAAAGATTCAGGAGAATCTAGAGATGTATAAGGGATGGATGATAGTGGATGACTATGTACCATGGCTCACAGACCATGAACGTTACTACCTTGACATGATCAATGATGGCTACTTCTGGGCATGAAAGTTTGAACAAGGACTCTACAGATTGATCTAAGCTAGCGTTGTACCCTTTTGAATCCCCAACTATGACGGGTGCTAGAGAGGGAAATTAAGATATAGAAATTTATATTAGAGGGATTCCAGATAGCTAGATATGGTAGTTGGCACCATATAGATGAGTCATCTAAAACAACTAGCAGACACTGGGTGGAAGGAACTCAGTGTAGGAGGTCCTTACATGAATGAACTCTTTTATGTGATCTGAGGTATTGTGAAGGACCAGAGCAGTCCATAGAGTGGGTGGTTCTTTACATGTGATGGGTGAAGTCACATGGCATGGGACTGCGCAACCATACATACCAAGCCGCATAGGTTGATTGTTGATAGACCAACATGGGCGAGGAAGCACCATGATCATGGATCTCCCAAGCATGGATATGGTGGTCCCCAAGGAGGTGGAGTTGGCATAAGAGATGAAGTAACTATAGGGAGATGATGACTCTATGAGATCTTTCCACTACAACCTCCAGGTTTCCCACATCAGGATCATTGAGCTGGTGATCGGGATCACTTACTGTTTCATTTTTTGGATGTCTATGATCCTACAATACATGAGATGATAAGAGGTAGGATCATTGTTTATTCTACCCCTGTGTCAGTTCTAGTAGACAAATGTTACACATATTTTTTTTATCTATATACACTGAGGTTGAGAGATGGAGCTTCTAATTGAGGAAATAGCACATCAAATCTTTCTTGAGGTTCCTACATGGAATGCTTCATCAGTATATTTCATCTACCAAAAATGTGAGCTATCTCTTGGAGGAGAAAGGATCACATGGGACCTTTTAGTTATTTAGATGGAACCTTATTACTTTAACTAGGGTATAGACTGCATATCCATGATTTGATCCGAGATCAAATATCACCACATAAAAGTAAGTTGCCTATGTGCTAATTGGGATGAGATTATCCTTTTCTGGTGAGAGAGATATCATGGAAAGGAAATTGGGTTTCAAAAATATGAGGGTGAAACCCATCACCCATCAATTATCTAGTATATCCCTTGGTGAAATAGTCTCTTCAGGAAACTGAGTTCCTTCAATTGTGGACGACTATATAGATTTATACCTCGAAGACGGTCTAGGACTACCTTGGAGGTGGGGGATAGAGTTTTTCATCAATTGAAATCCTAAGACCACTATGATATGTTTTGAGTCATATTGGATGACACCTATAGAGATCTGGTAGCTATGTTTGTAGTTGTAAGACCTTCAGGAGAAAGGGTTCCTCAGATCCAGTGTCTCCCCCTATGTTGCCCCAATTCTATGAGTGAAAAAGGAGAATGTGATCATACGGATTTATATGGATTATCATCACGTAAACGAGGACATGATAAATAATAGACACCCCTTTTCCAGGATTGATTGCCTCTTCGATCAATTGTAAGGTCCAATATGGTTCTCAAAGATCGATATCATGTATGGATACCACTATTTGATGGTTCACGAGGCTAATAATCCATATTTGGAATTCTGATGCTGATATAGACACTATGATTTCCTAGTGATACCCTATTGAATAAATAATTCACCTCCATGTTTATAGGTTTGATGAATCAGGTTTTCTATCCATACTTGTATTTTTTTGTTGAATTAATCAATGACATAGTCATCTACTTTGAAATAGAGGAGGAGCATGTAGAACACTTGAGGATGGTTCTTGACATGCTTCCTGAGCCCCAGTTTTACGAAGAACTCTTGGTGTTCTAGTTTTGGATACATGGGGTTCAATTTATAGGGAATTAATTTTTTCATCATGTATTAGACCTGGATCCAACAAAGATGGAAGCATTTATTTCTTGGGAGACACCAAATAATTTGATAGAGGTTTAGATATTTCTTATCTCGGCAGAGTATTGAATGAGGTTTGTGGCAGACTTTTCCGAAATCAAAGCCCCTTTGACCACCCTGACATAGAAAGGGAATAATTTTAGCTAGTCTGAGATTTTCCATAGGGAATTTTAAGAGTTGAGATAGAGGCTGACATGTGCTCAAGTGTTGAGACTACCATAGGAAGTTGTGGAGTTCATAGTGCGTTGCAATTCCTCGGGAGTTGGGATGAACTACAGGTTAATGCAGCGGCAGACAATTATCAACTACAGGTAAAGGTAGTTGAGACCCATTGAGAAGAACTATGTGACTCATGAAGTAGATCTAGAAGTGTTGGTATTATACAATTGGATGAAGAGGCACTACCATTTGGGACATCTCTCTGTGGTTTACTGAGACCACCATAGTCTCATGTACATCTTCACACAGAGAAACCTAAACCTGAGGCAGAGATGCTAGTTGGAGTTCCCATAGGACTATGACTTCGAGATAGTCTGTATTCTAGGGAAGGGAAAATTCTAGTAAATTATTTTAGTAGGAATTCCCTGGAATTCTTAGTGTATAAAGATTCAGAGAAGTAAGCTTCCCTGCAGTTGACCCTGTTAGAGGAGGAGGGTACAATTTATCTTTAGTTGGTAATGTTGAAACTTCAACTCTTTAGTGTGTGAGAGAGTCCCAACAAGGTGACATCGATAGTGAGGTCTTACAATATTATATATCTATAGGCGACTCATTAGATGTATATTCTAAAGGAGGTAATCATGACATCTTATTCTAGGGGAGAAAAGTGGTTCTAGTCACATTGTAGGAGGAGGTGATGTATGTGTTCCACACTTCTCCCCTAGATGTACATCCCGATTTCAGGAAGATGTACATGGACCTTCAATGAAAATTTTGGGGGTCGGGAATGAGAAAAATTATAGCTATGTTTGTCTCTCAATTCCTCACATTTTTGCAGGTGAAGGCTGAGAACCATGTTTCAGTAGGTTTGTCACATCCCCTTGAGATCCCAAAGTGGAAATGGGATGATATATCCATGTACTTTTTCATAGGGTTTTCTGTGAAAAATGAAGATCCATGAAACCATCTAGGTGATAGATGACCGAATCACAAATTTGACCCCCTTTTTTCCATTAGGGAGAGAAGTTATATGGAGATTTTGGTGCAGTTGTACTTAAGGAAGAACGTTCTGCTTCACAGGGATCCCTAAAAATATTTCTTCGATCAAGATGCATATTTTACATCATGATTTTCGAGAAGTATATTAGTGTCATTTAGTACCCATATGTGGATGATTATAGACTTTCACCCATAGGTTTATGGGAAGGGTGAGCACACTATTCAGGTGATGGAGGATATGCTGAGGGATTGTGTGTTAGAATTCGACTTGATCTGGTAGGAACATCTTCCCTTGGAATAATTTTCATACAAAAAATAATAATCTACCATCATCATGAACATTTATGAGTAATTATATGGGAGACCTTATTGGTCACCCATATGATGGACTATGATTAAACAGATATCTCTTGTGCGACCAGAAATGGTGTAGGCGACAACTGAGAAAGTACAGGTCATCCATGAACTATTGAGGATGGCCCAGACCAGGCATAAA